>CM061538.1:344650531-345288368 GCA_030864215.1 Capsicum pubescens | reverse complement strand
GGACCTCAACTCGACTCTCTAACTCATTCTTCCACTCTTACATCAATTTGCACTACACGTGACCTGATTCTCTTATAACCCGAGATATGTAGGATGTCCAAAGCCAAGGCTCGGTCACACCTCTTTCTTACTTATTCAGGTATTACTTTTGAATAAATGGTTGGGCCAAAAATTAGTCATGTTTACTTTTTTGCTTGAAAATTCTTCATATTTCCAAGGAAAGAGGGGCATTCTGTAAACACCTAGTTTTTGACCAAACTTAACGTTTTTATATCATTTTAGTGTTCAATTTATTTTTATTTTTTTTAGGTCTAAGTTAGATATTTCAATTTTATCTTAGTTTTACAAAGTTTGTTTTAAAAGTTTTGGAAAAACTATAAAAAAAAGAGTCACATTTTTAATATTTTTTTATTTTATTGTTTATTTATTCATTTATTTTTAGAAAAAATAAATGAAGAAAATTTTTTAAATTATATTTATTTTCTTCTTTTAATTTTTAATAAATAATTTAGTGATATTAATATTTCTTAATCATATTTCTAAAACTAGCTATTTAACTTATTTGTATTTTGTTATTTTTAATAGGTTTTATCATTTTTATTTTATTTGAAATATTTTAAAAAAGAAAAAAAATAAAAAAAGAAAAGAAAAATCTAAACTACCCAAAAACCCACGTCCCACACCAATCCCACTAATTTCCCACGTCCACCATCCTCAACTTCCCACACATGCACACAATCACACAATATATAATACCTCACAAGCATACACAGAAGAAAAAAGATCAGAGAAGGCAACACAAAAGAAAAGACGGATGAGAGAAAAGGAAAACAAAAAGCAAAAAACAAAAGGCAAAAAAACAACAGAAGAGGAGTGAGTAAGTGAGAAAAAGATTGAAAAACAAAGAAAAATCAAAAGAGAAGAGGAAAAGGAATTCGGGTTTGGAATTTAGGATCTCCGTTTGAGTTTCTGGTTCGACACAAAAACTTCTCTTTTGATTTAGTTCATCATACAGGTTTTTATTCAAATCCTGTACTGTTCTTTTACAAGTTTTGTTGTGAAAACAGAGCATGAATGAAGTTATTTCAATGGTTCTTCTTTAGATTATTTAGTGTGTAGTTTATTATTTCTATGTAGTTTACTCTATGTCTTTATTTATAACTTATTGTCGTTCCAAAATAATGATTAAGTGAATCAATTTTGAACTTATACGAGATAACTTGTTAAAGTAATTAGCGTTGAAAATGTAACTTTAAGTTTAGTTGACATGTGATTGGTATAGTTGAGATATAAATTACAACTTAGAACTCATGCATGCCTGCAATAAAATAGTAAATGAATAAAATAGATGTGTGAAAACAGTAAACACAGTTTAAAAAAATAAAAGTAGTGAGTAAAAGAGAGAGAGACAAAAATCAGTAAAAATAAAATTAAAAAAAAACTGAAAAGAAAAGAAAAAAAACTTGCTAAAGGAAAAAAGGCATGGCAAATTAACTAAAATATTTTGAACATTTGTATATTTACTGTCTAAACAACAAATGATGTCAACGATGCTAAAGTGATTATTTTATCATATTTCCATGATCTATAAAATAATTAGATGAACTTATGGTATGGATGCTAAAATAATATAAATTTAAGTATTTGCTTTTTTTTTTCAGAAAGAAATTTGTCCAAACTACCTTTACGTTATTCTTAGTCAGTTTTTAGTTATAATTTTCATATTTTGTCAAATCAATTCTACATTTTATGATTGGTTGTTCGCTTGTTTGATACTGTGTTATCTTTAGCTTGGGATGAATTATTGGTATACGCTAATGTTATTATGGCTTAGAGTTAGCATGTATGATTAATTAATTTACTATTTATTAGTATAAAAAAAGAATGAGACGAGACACGAGTATTACTTCCTAACCCATTATTAAAAGGATTTTTTAATTCATAAAAGAATGAATTAGTACCTTAACCTCTACAAAATTAAAATTATATACAAGTGAAAGTTAACGATGAAGTTCAAAAGTCCTGCTACTGACCATTCGTTATAATAAAATTAATCCATCATTTGAAGTCGATTGAATTGGGTTGGGTAGATTTTAAACCTATTAGGTGCTTAATTAGATTGAAAAAATGAGACGATTCATAAATGCCTCAAAGGCGTGAGAAATATACCAAAACTCGTGGTAAGGCCGAAAAGTACTACTATCAGTAAGCCACGCATTAATACAGTTTTAAATATATTCAAAAATAAATAAAAGCGGGATGCAAGCATCTTTAGGGCCAACAAATATTATATATCCCAGAGATTAATTTAAGCCAGATGTAAGTCATTAAAGCGACCGTGCTAGAACCACGGGGCTCGAGGGGTGCCTAACACCTTCCCCTCGGTCAACAAAATTCCTTATCCGAATTTCTAGTTTGCAGACCAAAAATAAAGAGTCATTTTCTTTTGAATAGGGATTCAATAAAATGACTTGGAACACCCAAACTCAATTCCAAGTGGCGACTCTGTAAATAAAATAATCCCTACTCAAAACGTCACTTTAATTGAAAAAATCCATTTTCTCTAAAACCAACTCCCCAGCGGAGTTGGGGCGATAAAAAATAGGGGTGTGACAACCAATAGTTTAAAAGCTGAAGATTTTGTTGATTTATATGTTTTTCACCAAATTAGTGAACCTATAGTTGACAATGATGATGCGGCAGCCACTCCACCATTATTACTACTTAGTAATGGTGATGTGGAAACCCTTTTTGAAACTGATAGGGCTGATGTGTTTTCATCTCATCCATTGGTTATAAATAAAGATGAGTATATAAATGAAAATCGGCCTCCTTCCTAGGGTAGACAAAGGAAAAGCTAAGGTTTCTTTAGAAGACTTAGGGGAAGGACAAGTTAGTGATTTCTCCACATATTATCTGCAAACATCTGATTCTGAATTAGATTTTGATATCACTGATTCTGATGGTGATTCACTTTATGATGTTGATGAAAACATTGAAGAGTTGAGTGATTTTGATAAAGAGTTTCTTCAAGATAGAAAGTATAACATTGAAAAATAAGTAAAAGAAAAGGCTGATAGGGTGAATCTAGATCAGATGCCATCTGGACCAGTAAATTTAGATAAAGATTTTGAGGAAATTTGTAAGAACAAGGGAATTAGATATGAAGGTAAACTGGGTGGGTATGACCCTTATTTTGATAGTTCAGATCCGGATTGTGACATTAATGAAGAGGAAGGAGATCCTATTGATGATGATGAACTGGTAGATTCACTACCTAGAACTTTATCTAGCAAGATCTACTTTGATAAAACTGCAAATAAGGTATGTTTTCAGTTGTATATTGTTTTTTTAATGTTGTTGAGTTTAGAGAGGCACTGCAGACTTACTCTATTCAAAAAGGTGTGAACCTTAAGTTAAAACCTAATGAGAAGGAAAGGGTAAGGGCAAAGTGTAAGCATAAGGGTTGTCCTTGGGTTATTCTTGAACGTGTTGATAACACAGAAAATATTAGTGTGAAACTTACTTTTATGTCCACAAGTGTTCTAAAATAATAAAAAATAAGATGTGTAACCCTTTGTGGATTGGTAAGCATTACAGGGATAGAATTATGAGTGATCCATCAATAAAATTGCATCAGATTCAAGCACTTTTAAGAAAGGACTATGGATTGTATGTTAGTAAAACAACCTGTAGAAAAGCAAAAATCAGAATTATGAATGAACATTTTGGTGATTTTGTTGAAGAGTTTTCTAGGTTGTATGACTATGCTGAGCAGTTGAGGACCACTAATCCTGATACCATTGTATCTATTAGGGCATCCATGAATTCAATTCCAAGAAAAAAAGTGTTTATGGGCATTTCAAAGATGAAAATAATCAAATGTAACCTGTAGCATGGGCAGTGGTTGAGAAAGAAACCAAGGACACTTGGTATTCATTTCTTAGGTGCATCATCCATGATTTGAAACTTCAAGAAAATGGGGGTGAAAGCTTGATAATAATGTCTGATATGCAGAAGGTATGAAGTGTCATATTTTTTCAGTTATTTTTTTCAGTTTGCTTAGTGATGTCATTAATGTTTAACTATTGTTTTACATGTATTGATAGGATCTTCATTTGACACTTACCAATTTACTGCCAAATGCTGAGCATAGATGGTGTGCTAGACATATATGAGCCAACTGGAAGCAGGTTTGGAGAGGTGAAGAAAAGAGGAAAAAATTCTGGCAGGTTGCAAGTGCCTTATTTAAAGTGTATTTGCAACCAAAACTTAATGAAATGAGTGAGTTGGGTGTTGAAATTGTGAAAGATTTGCTTAAGTACAACAAAGAGGCATGGTGTAGGGCTTTTTTTAAAGAACATAACAGGTGTTATATGGTTGAGAACAACATGTGTGAGACTTTCAATAGTTGAATTTTAACTGCTAGGTTCAAAACAATTATTACTATATTGGAGGAAATAAAATGCAAAGTCATGAAAAGAATAAATCAAATGGGAGATTTTTTAGAAAAATGGATCAATGATGTATCACCAATGGCTATGAAAGTTCTTACAGAGAATGGTGAATATGCAACCAAATGTGAGGTGAGGTGTAATGGTGATATGGGCTTTGAGATTGGTGATCCACCATATACACATGTTGTTAATTTGAAGAGGAAGCAATGTAGTTGTAGGTCATGACAACTAAAGGGAACTCTTTGTGCACATGCAATTGCTGCAATGCATTATAAGGGATGGAATGTGGAGTCATTTGTTGATCACTGGTATTAACGAAAAACATCCCTGAAGGCATATGATAAGTATATTTAATCAATGACAAATATGAAGATGTGGCCAAGAATCACAAGACCACCAATTGAGCCACCTGAGATTACTCCCATGTCAGGAAGGCCAGGTAAAAATAGAAAGAAAGCTAAGAATGAGCTTGTTAAGAAAAAGTTTATGAAGACAACAAGAAAGGAAAGAAAAATGACATGTTCTGTGTGCAAGTCTATTGGACACAACAAGAAAGGATGTCTAACTTTAGTAAGCTAAATCTTTTCTTATTGATGAATTTTACTCTTTTTAAATGTGTTTTTGACCTTTACATATTTTTTTGTAGAAAAAAAATTTCAATAGTAGTTGTAGCAGTGAACCAAGTGTGTAAGCCAGCACTAGTACTGCAGCTGTTGTTGCTGCATAGAGGCCTGCCAATGCTTCAACAGCTGAAGACATGCCTGCAAATGCTAAATCGAGCAACAGAAAGCCTGTAAATGCTCAAGTGCACTAAGAGCTGTAGGAAGGCCTGCAAATGCTGCATCAGTTGGTGGTGTGAGGCCTGCAAGTGCCTCAACAACTGATATAAGGCCTGCAGCTGCTGTGATGCCTGCAACCACTTCAGCAGTAGGTGATAATGCTACACAATCTATAACTCAGCAGTCTACTAGTGGTGTTGGTGTCCAAAAGAGGAAGACTAGTACAACTTTGAGAGGTGGTGCAAATCTTGCATATAAAAGACCAAGGCAAAAGAAACTGATTTTGGTGTGTTGTTTAGACCAAGTGGCAGTGTAGTGGAGAGGATAACTTTTCTTTCATGTAATTTATATTTAACTGGTATTAATTAGTGCATCTATAACTGATTTTTTTTATTTTTACAGTCTGAAAATAATGATAGAGTGTTACATAGTCCAACACTTATTAGTTCAGTTCCAACCAATATTGTCTTGGGTTTCAAACCAAATGGACTAAGGTGGAAAGGTGAAGCTGCAGTAACTCAAAGATAGTTACAAGAATAAAGTTACAAAAGATCAAAGGCAAAATCATCTACAACCACTCAAGCCACATCAAGCACTCAAGCCAGCAAGAATCAGTCCACAACAAGCACTCACGGAACACATTAGTATAATTCTCTTTCTGTATTGATCTCAAGTGTTGTTAAGACAGTTTTTTTAAGTCTTCTGGTGCATTTCTCATTAAAGATGTTGTTAAGACAAACTTTTTGATGTCAACTCTTGTTAAGACATTATATATTGAAGATTTCTATGTTGGCAAAATGGAGTTTGTCATTAAATTTGAATATCATTTTTATTGTACATTGCAACTACAAAGATCAAGCCATCTTAGATACAACAGATAGAAATCAGATGCCAACAATAATGATAACATTGATATCAATGCTAGTGCTTGATCTTTCATGTCTTTCGTGTCTTTCATATCTTCTCAGTCCTTCTTGTCTTCGTTGCCTTTTATGTCTGCCTTTATATCGTTCATTTTCATTGGCCCATCGAAAGAATCCACAACCATTACCAACTTCATATTTTTGACAGCCTCAAAACATTCTTCCGGGGTTGATTGGTGTTCTTGACATCTTAAGTTCAGCGTAAAACCCACAATAACAAACTCGAATTGTCATGGTGTTGTGAAAAATTACATAAAAAATTAACTTTCCAATATTACGAACAGAGCAGGAAAAAAATTAAGGAACAAGAACTTACAGAGAGAAAAAATGGAGAAAAAAAATTCAAATTGCTCCAACAATGGTGTTGGAAGCAAATGAGGAAGAAGTAGCATTTATAAGGATTTTTATGACCGTTGGGAGCCTTTTTTGATGGCTTACGCATGCTTGGAGCCTAAACTACACGCTCCGATGTGGTCCCAACCACATAGGATGCCACATCAGAAAAAGTGTTTAAAATATTATTTTTTAGTGGATTCAAGGGTCCAGATGATAAACATGTAAGTAGAAGTGTCCACATTACAAAACGGACATAATACAAGGATCGATCGAGCTATTTTACCTAATGTAAATGAGTAATTATTTCTTCAAACAATGTATATAATAATCCATATGTGGAGTTATAGATCAGCCTAGGTAATATTGAGTTTTGCCAAAATAATACAAGTGTGTTATTATTTAACATTAATTAATAAGTAATATTAAAATTGCAACTGATATGGAGCAGTTATAACTTACGGAGGACATGCATGATCCTTGATAAGAAGGTGTGGAGGACGCTGATTATGGTAGAGGGTTAGAGGGTGGGAGTGTGTCGGTAACAGTGGAGAGCGTTCTTTTGTGTCTGAAGTTTCTTGTTCATGGTGTTGTGTGATGTCTATGGTTTCAGTTAGATAATTTCTGGTATTATGATCTTGTGGATGTAGTATTATCTTGTGGCTAGCGATGTTAGTTTATTTTGCATACTGTACTAGTTTATATGCATTTATATTTTGTGTTTGTTAAACTGTTATCGGTGCTAAGCATGGGGTCTATTGGAAACAGCTCTCTACTTCACCTGAGGTAATGATATGATCTGCGTACACTCTACCCTCCCCAGACCCCACTATGTAGAAATACACTGAGTATGTTATAGTTGTTGTATTGAAATTGCAACAGATAATATATTATAGATTAGTTTATTTCTTTATCTTAGTCAAAAGTATGCGAATTCTAGAAATCGTTAAACTAACATTGTGCTAATATTAAAAATGCATAGGAATTTACATAAATAAACGTATATTCTCCTTTCAATTGAAATTTATTGCTATGTGATTTCCATTGACCTTAATTAGGTCTTACTTGAACTCATTCACAAAAGTGCGTAGCAACAACTAATTATTATTATTTTAAAAAAAAAATCAACATGGATAATACTATTCTTAACTCTATTTGGGGATTTTATTAGCCTAAAGTTGAATTTTGTCAAAATAATAGAAGTATAGTAATATCAAAAAATATAAATGGATAATATACTTTATACTAGTATTTAATTGGAAGAATGCCACTTTTGGTCCTTTTGTTATTAGTAAATTCTAGTTTTGGTCCTTGTGATATGTGACTAGATACATTTAACTTTTACTTAATTGAGATGTGAATTTTTGGTCCATTTATCTAGGGAACGTGTTATATTTGGACTATTTTAGAAGTATATTACCCTCAAATATGAAGTCATGATAATACAAGTTTAACATAACACATGACAATTAAACAATGAAACATTTAATGATTTTGAAAACTTTGAGTATTCTTAAGCAAATTAATCATAGCGATCAAGAGTGCATTAAAGATAAAATGTTCTTCGTCATATATAACAATGACTAGAATTAAAATTTATGAATAGCTAAGGGATCAAATGTGTCATTAAGCCTAATTATTTTTATACTACAAATTAAGTTGAGAATGTGCTAGAGACTTTTTCTTGGAGAATATTATTAGGTGACACTTATAAAATACAACTGAAAATTTCAAACCAAAAATTATTTTTTTTGCAATTCATTTTTCTCGCCCCCACCCCTCCCCTTTCCCTAAATCAAACCATTAAGTATAATAATGCTTATGAAAATGATTAATCTTATAGGTCTAAGTCTTCTCCAACATCGCTTTCGACGTACAAGTTATATTGGGATGACCAAAGTGTTTACACATAATGCAATATATATTTTAACTCTAGTGGGGTAGTTGGCATTTGAAGGGGAAAAACCTTTAATTCTACTTCCTTTTCTTAGACATAATTTTCACGTATTTTAATTAATTTCACGAGATATATAAATGTAACCTCAAGCTAGCACAAGTACAGTCTTATGGAGATCAGGAAATATATACCACCGACCATGATTTTACTAGATGAAAGAAAATCACCTAATGTTTTTTCCGCCACTGAAATTTGAATTTGAGACCTCATAATTCTCAACCTGTTTCATTCATCACTTAGTCTTATGCGCTTGGGTGTAACTTTTTTCTTGTAGTAACTGTGATATTCGAATCAACTCGTGCACACCTCAATTTATTAAATTTATTTATTTCACCAAAGACTATATATATAGTCATATTGGGCGACTTTTGCCAAGAGAGAAAGTGTGTCTCCTAGTAAGTGTCATCTTACTCAATTACACCACTAAGTTCTGCCAGATAGAAATATGAACAAAATAACCTTGGATTTTCCAAATTCCCAATGTTAATATTACTATTATTTTTGAGAATCCAACATATAACAAAGAGAAACAAAGAATATACTTGATCAATAGTTAGTAGGCTAATATAATACTAGGGACAATAAAGAAATCAGTGTTAATTTTCTTATATAGCTGTTAATAGTAAATCAAAGGTGCTGTAACAACTGTACTAAAATAAGATTGAACATTGAATTTTCCTTTGTCCAACAACTATAATAACATACTCCGTCTAATCACGCAAATGGAATCTAGGAAGGACGGTGTGTACGCAACCTTACCTCAATTATTTTGTGAAAATAGAGAAACCGTTTCCGATAAATTAAACCCACTGTTCAGTAAAGAATATCAGAATATTTATTTGTCCATTTCTTATTTTTATCTAGTACTAATATTTCTTGATGTAATTTTTCTTTTATTTATAAAGTCCTCTGCTGGCCGTCTTACAAATTTGAATAAGCTAAGGCCTGAAAAAGGGTGGAATTGGGGTATATTTGCACTTTCCTATGCTTAACGATAATTAGAGAGTCCATAGTTATATTCTTTAACGTATCTTTATTATATAATATAAAGATCTTTTTATATGTATTGTTGGAGCTTAATTTATTAAACCACACCCGTTAACAATTTAATTGAATAGATTAGCTAATCTTGAATAGATTGCACACTAAGGATAGGTTAATGAAGTGGGGCATCACAGACAATCAAGATTGTGTTCTATGTAGGGGGAGGCAATGAATCTAGTGAACATCTCTTCTTTACATGTGATTATTCAAGACTCATATGGACAAAACTCTTATGTTGGAAGGGTATCACTAGACCTACAAAAACATGGAAAGAGGAGCTGGACTGGGTCAATAGAAATACCCGAGGGAAGGGACCGGCAGCCACTATATATAGAATGAGCTTCGCAGCCATAGTTTATCACAACTGGATAGAAAGGAACCACAGAATTTTTCAAGCCAAATCCACCGAGTCACACATGATAACGAGAAGAATAGTGCATGAGATTTTTCACGGAGGGTCTCTGAAGCCTAAGCCCAATAGCAAACTAGCAGATCTCAATTACTATCCTTAATTTTCTAGTTTTTCCAGTTTTGCTTAGATGTAATGGTTGATAGAATGGCTAACTGATTGGTTGTTATGCCAATGCAGTTTGATTGTACTGAATGTAAACACTTTTGGTAATAAAATGATATTTTAATTGCCAAAAAAAAATTAAAAAATTTCTTAATGTTAAACCAAATCCTTTATCTCTCTATCTATACGAGGTAGTGATAAAATTTGCGTACATTCTATCTTCCTCAGACGCCACTTGTGGAACCTATTAAGTATGTTGTTGTTGTACCTGGAAGTACTACTAATTGTGTTAATAATTTTACTTGACACGAACTAACTATACATATAAAGAAAATGTGTTCATAAGCCATAAGGAAAGAGGGAGATTTCTATTTTTTATTTTTTATTTTTATCTAATCGTGCTAAATGATAAGAGAAAATATTATTGGTCCTCCTAGGAGTAGAGTAGAGAAAAAAATTGAAGGAAAGAGAGGAGGGGGTTTGAATTTCCTATTGGACTGACGGACCCATACATGTGAGGGCTTATTTGATTGAGAAACAAGTTATTCGGCAAATTTATCCCAATCAACCATGAATAAACTCGTCATAATCTCTCTCATCCCTCGTACCAAATGACGCTGAACTTTTAAGATATGGGCCTACGGCTAACAGCCCTAGCTGCTCTGTCTATACATAATGGGTTGGGCTTGATGTTGGAGGAGGCCTGCAAGATCCAAGACATCATTTTGACTAAAGTTTGGTAGAAAATTTAGTCCAATTTTTTGGTTTGAAGTATCCAGATTTCATGTTTGTTTTTGTCAGAGTATTGAAAGGAAAAACATCTCATATTTGCAAGTATTTGTTCATTTGAATTTGTTAATTAAGCAACAACAACAAACATATTCTACTGTAATTCCACAAAGTGAAGCTTGGAGAGTAGAAGTACTCAGGTTGTATCACTTGAGTTTGTTAATATACTTTAATTACTCTTTCTGTCTAAAATAGTTGTTAAGTGCCTTGGTTATGACCCTTATTTAAAATACAGTCATTATATGTTGTTTCTTGTACTTCAGTTATCGTACTATTTTATTCGAATTGTTGTTCTATTACTATCTGTCGTTTCTATATTATTTCAGACCTCACTTTATGAGACTATACTAAATATCGTATTGTTGTTTAAAGTATAATCACTATGAGCTACTAATTTATATATTAATACACAGTGTAATGTGGAAATATTTTAGCACCATTAGAAGTGACTGCCTGGTGTCATTTTTACAACAACAGTCTGATCATATTATTATTTATTGACTAGTTGTATCACCAATCATGCTTCCAAAATAGTCCATACCTACTATATAGTCAGTCAAACTATGACTTAAAGCATATGGTCCACCTTGTTTGAAAATTAATTGACCATTTAATCATGTTTGATTGATTAATTTTTCTTAAATCTCACTTTCTATTTCATCTGTAAAGGTGATTCGTGGCTCCTCCACATTTTAGAATACATGAATTAATTTTTGATTCATTTCACGATCCTAATCAGTGAATCGTTAAGATTCCTAAAAATCAATTTACAAAGAAAATTTAGTTTTATGCATATCTAAGTTACGTTATGTTAAAGATGAAGAAAGCAAAACAATTGACAAAAGCAAAAGTGAGAAAACTTGTTTGTACTAAGTGAAATTAAGGAGCCATAATAATTTTAAAAACATGAGTAAGCACTGAGATATATGTATCACTTCATCTAAACATAATGACTATTATCTCAAATGCACAAAATTGTAGTGAAGTTCCAAAGACAAAAAGGCCATCATTTTCTTCTTTGACTATATGAGATCTTTAAGCACTTTTTAATATTGACATATATCACATAACTACATTGTAGTAGCTAGAACCTAAATCATTAAAGTAGCTAGCATTATTTTAATTAATAGTGTCATAATAACCAAACCCTAACCAGTGTCGATACTTTTCTTTCCTTCATTTAATTCCGATTTTCTTGAGCCGGGGTTAATTGAAAACAACCTCTCTATCCTATTATACGAACCCTCCTTGAATCCCACTTGTGGAATCACACCGATATATTGTTGTTGTTGTTGTTGTTGAATGATAACACCAGAGCTATGTATCGTTCAAACTCTAATCTGGATAACGTACAGTGACCAAAGTAGTCTAGTGGTATTCATATTTAGGGTTAAAAGCTTTGGATTCAAATCAACTCATTTCTATTAGATCCACCCTTGGGACTTGGGAGTAAATAATATATTTCTGAGTAGTATTGTCATCCTCCTTACTCTCTTCGTTCCAATATATATAAAGACGTTTAGTCAAACAGAAATTATTTGTTTCAAAATTGTTTTTGAAGAACAAGAAGTCACGTATCACTTTGTTAATTTCCAGATGCATTCTTAGTGTTTCAATCATTGGGGTATTAATCAAGTGAGACGTTTAGGAAGAGATTAAACATATAGTCTAGATAAATAATATTACAATTAAAACCTTGAAACATGCCTTGGTAGATAATGTATAGTATTTTGTTTTCAGTCTATACAGCATGTTCATGTGTTGTCCTATTTAATTCTCAGTTTCAACTATCTAGGTCCATGTGAAATTAATAATCACCATGGGACCTGCAACTTTTGAGAGGTGGAGAATATAAGAGCATTCAGTTTTATTACCACCCCATCATTAATTCATCTCAACAAACAAAACCCCACATATCTCTAATATTTTTATCTAAAAATTACATAAATACGTTTACAATATTACAAAAAATCCCAACTCCCTAAACATATGACAAAAATCTCAACATATACACAGAATGTTATGTATATTAATAGGGAGGAAGAAGTGGTGGAGCCATATTATGATTAGGGGGTTCATCCGAACCCCTTCGACGAAAAATTATACGTACTATTTTTATATAGTGAAAATTATTTTTTATACATATATATAATTGATGTTGAACCCCCTTCGATTAATTCGTGTGCCTACATTTTTCAATTTTGAACCCCTTGGTGAAAATTCTGGCTCCGCCACTGAGAGGAAGAGTAAAGTAATTAAAAAAGTGAGAGAGAGTGTAATTACTTCCAAAAGGATTGGTATTTATGTTATTTATACTTTTTTTTTATTATTTGTCTTGCATTTTGAATATGTCAATGTAAATGTGTATATTTCACTGTATAAGAGTTTATGTCTACGTAATAATGTTTAGCAAAACATATTTACACAATCAACAATTATAAGGTGATGTTCAAGTATTTTAGCGAGATAAAGTCTCAATGATCATACATGAAACTAATGCTAGCCTTATCCTTATCGTGTACGGGCGGAGACAGAATTTTTAATTTATTAACTTCTCTTATCATAGTATTTTTGTTTACTTTGATGAGTTTCGAATAATATATTATTTGCACACATTTAACGAACTTTTTAGTACTTCCTCCATTTGCTTTTACTTATCACTAATTTTCTAATTATATTTTTACTTTTATTTGTCATTCTTTACATATCAAGAAAAGATAACTTTTTTTTTTCTTATTTTACCCTTAACATGAATTGTCTTTTCTCCAAATTAATATTAAAATATTACGTAAATATTATTTAATAAAAATATTATGATAAAATAATTATATTATTAATTATTATGTAAATATTTTAAATTAAAATATAACAAGTAAAAACAATTTACATACATAAAATTAAAATTACTGAAGTTTGTTGTGATAATCATCATGTATTTATTTTTCTATCACACACTTTTAGGGAATAGATATAGATATTTTCGTGTTTGCTTCAATGTTCATCTACTATTTCTTTAATCAAGAACTTTTTCCAAGAAGAAGGAAGTTTGTGATTTCAAGGGCACACCTTACAAGCAATTCAATTTTGAGATTATATATTTAGACACCTTAATTTATTTTTATGGTGTCTGTTGAATATTTTAACCTTTTTTTTTTTAATTAACAAATATTCTAACTTATAAAATAATCATTCAGATACCTCCAAAATTTATGTATTATGTGGGGGTGTCAGGTCTCCATAAAACACAGTAAAAATGAGTTAAAATATTTAGTTATCAATTGAAAGCAAATTAAGGTGTCTACATACGCACTCTCAAAGCTGAATCCTTTGTTTAAAAAAGTTTGAAAGAAACAACAACTTAATTTATTGAAAATTTAGTGTGTTAATTAAAGAGTGGACATCAACATCCTTCTAAGAAAAAGTAAGTGATAAAGAAAGAAACCATCATCCTCTCTGGGGCCCTAATTTCTAAATACTAATTACAGTTAAAAGTATATTCAAAGAGGGCATAATTAGTTCATTAGCATCCATCACTAGAGATCAATTCTAAATTTACATTGATTAATTAGTTTCATAATCATATGGCGGGAAAAAAAAACGCTTACACTTATCTCAAATACCTTTATCCGTAAGTTTTAAAATTAATTTGAAACATTCAATTTAAATAAATAAAATTTAAAAATGTAATTTTACTTCAAAATATTATTAATGATGTAACTTAAGAAATAATGATGTAAATAGTAAGCAAAATACATCATCTACTCTCTACGCTTGACCTATATATAGCATTACAATTTACATATGCTGAAACGTTCAAAATAAAATTTCTTTAACGTGTTCATTTATATCTACATTTGGTTCAATTGAAATATAAAATCATCAGAGTATGCGACGGAGTGATAAGTACTTCTTCATCTTTAATTAGAGGTCTTGAATTTGACCCTTGAGCATGGACTCACCTTTGACAGGGAGCAATTTACCCTCATAGTGAGACTTTTGGACGCGAATTCAAATTAGTTGACCTCCAATACGAATATCAGACACCAAATGAAAAATGAAAAATTAAAAAATTAAACCATGAGGCATTGACTGCGATGCACGCAACAATAACAAAATAAGACACGAGTAAGTCTTAAACTAAGAATGCATATAACTTAAATTTAGTAATAATAAATTAGTAAATACATATCACACATTCATTTATTTAATTAGTGCATAAACCTTGTTTGTAAATTTTGGTGGTCAATCTACAGTTTCAGCAAGCAAATAAAGGAAACCAAATAAGATATTAGATTAGATTAATGTATTTTAATATGATTAAGTAATAAATAAAATAAAAATATGTGTTAATTGGTCATAATTTGATTGCAAACCAATATGTTGAAGACACTTGTCTTTTTATTATTGATTTATTATAAATATGTTTACCGACAAAAAAGTGCATGTCGTGTGACTGTTAATTAACTCTTTTTGGCTTTAGAAAAGTTCTTTGTATGTATACCCTTTGATAGTGACTACTGCTTCATTGGTCCATTTTTGTTTTGGATCTACACAAAAAATAATTTCAAGAAACCGAAAAAAAATAAAAAAAATAAAAAAAATCAAGAAATAAAATGTACACTGTGCAAAGAGTTACTTTTTAAAAAAAAAAATTAAAAAAATTGGGGTTCATTTATATTTAACTTCACACTAGTAAAGGTTATTTCTTGAGACAATGCTCTTAACAAATTTTATTATTTTCATTTTAAGAATTTAAACTTGAAATCTTTGATTAAGATTGGAGAAATTTACATCATTCTATCTCATCTCACGTTGGTCATTTGTTAATTAATTGAATGGACTTGTTTATAGAAAAAATATGCAGGGAATGTTTGGATTGACTTTTTTTTTTTTTTTTATAAAGTCTAAAGTAAAATACTTGAAAATACTTTTTATCTTTATCAAACACCTCTGCAGCATGATTTTTAACCACAACTCAATTATAAAATTTTGCTTTAGTGAAATGTACCATCTTGAGTTGGCTTAAAAGGTAAATTAACATAGACCAAATTGATATGTAGTTTTTCTGCTGCATATCATAGCAAAAGAACCAAAACAACCATTCAAACAAAAGGTAATAGATAAGTTTTCCTCTCAAAATATAGTATACATCCATGTTGACGGATTTGGCTCCTCTCCATTACAAGATTTCTCCATTTTTTCAAGTATTACCCTTATAATTTTGACAGGTGTCCTCTTGATGATCTAATGGATCAGATTTATTTAATTAATAAAATAATTTAACTATGGTAAAGAAGTTTCTCTCCTCATGGTAAACAATTCATTTACCCTGAAATCTTTTTTCCTATCCCAAATCTTTTACGAAAATCAACCAAAAAATAGAAAAAAATCTTTTAAGAAAAATCATCATCTCCCAATATTAAATTTTTAGCAATAGTAATAGAATCGTTTTTTTTTTTTCAAACTTGTTTTCTATTTCATCCTCAAATTCTTTAGATTGTATTAAACGTTATGTATCTTGTATTCTTCACATGTTGATAAAAAAATACCTTCCAAATTTCATCCATCTCTTTCTTGTCATATTTTCAAGTTCGTCATCTAGCTGACTTAGTTTTGTATTAAAAGTGAAAAGGGAATATTTTAATTTATAGATCTTGAACTATCAACAAAAAACTGAAGTGGAGAAAGAAATTTTTTAAAAACAAAAAAAGTCCCACATAGAAAATCTAAATTAATTAGGGTAAATTATAAAAACGAAATCGAAAATTTTGCCTCTATCACAATAAACAAGCTACGGGAAGTATAAACTTGACATTAATGAATTTGCTTAGTGTAAAAAATTTTGGAAAAAATAATTATTTAAAGAAATATTTGGAAAAGGAAACTTATTTTCCATAGTTAAATTGTATTAATTAGTTAAATAAATTTGATCCATTAGATCATTAAGAGGACACATATCAAAATTATAAAGGTGTACTTGAGGAAATGGAGAGGAGCCAAATCCGAGGCAAGTCCCATATTGACGGATAAAAAGGACACTAATTAATAACTAGTGTAGGAAAACAAAAGGTATTAATAATTTAGCGTTTATGAGTTGTAAATAAATAAATTATAACATCTTAATATACAATAACAATTGAGTTCACACACAAATATTAGGCAAATTTCTTAATATATTAACATAATAATACAAAAATTACAAAGTTCCCATAAAATTATAATTGATGCTTTGAATCTATCCCGCTCCACCAACAAAAAATATCTTTCTCATACTCAATATTTATATCAACTCGCATCAAAGTTAATTTTATTATTACTCCATCAACCTTTTGGGCATTAATGAATGAGTAAAACATTTTTCTTTGTTAGTTCCATCCCTCCCATGCAGACACTTTGATTATGCAAAAGTCCAATTATTTTTGGTTACTACTTCTTAGGGGTCGTTTGATTTGAAAATGGTTATCCCGAGATAACTAATTATCTCGGGATAAAATAAAAGAACACATTTTTCTTTATTTGGTTGGAGAGATTAATCCAACCCGATATTAGTTATCCCACCATTTTCCCCTTAGTCCCGGGATAACTTATCCCATATACATGATGGGATAAGTTATCCCGGGATAACCATTTTCAAACCAAACGACCCCTTATAGTTATAGATCAAGGGTCTATTTCTTATAGTGTTGTATGCTATAGCTAGAGTTGAAAAAAAACATATACATATAGTACTAAGTAATAACAAAAGAGTGCAAACATTTCATGCTAAAATTGTTTTTATTCAAAATAATAACATGCATTTTCACGTCCAATTTTAGGAAGAAACCAAAAAATAGAGTTGATAGAATTTTGGACATTGTGACATGTGCAAGGTGATGAGGAAAGTCCTAGAAAGAAAATCGTATAATTTCTCAAGTAGGTTTTGATTTTAGAAAATGTTGGTTAGTTCTTTTCATCAAAATAGGAAGGTTATTATATATTGGTGGAAAAAAAAAGTGGACGGTTTTAGTACGTCGTAGTATATATTGTTTTAGATGGGGATTTCAATTACTTCGATTAGATGCAGATGCAAAAGCACAATATAATTTTCATTTAAATTTTGTGGTCTAATTAAACCGTGAGATCTAACTGAAGGAAAATGCAACAAATTAAATAATTACTCATGCAACAACATTAGTATTTCTAAGCAAATCATCTTGAGATGTTAAGCCCCTTTTAACTTCTATAAACCGATTAATAAGGGTGTACTAATTATAGGTTTAAAAAACCTAATCAATTCTTAAAAACTAGTATTGAATATGATTAGGACATCACAACTTTATAAATCACATGTTACAAAAAGCACCCTGATGACATTGGTTTAAAGAATATGTGTGGCCGCACAATTAATATATATATATATATATATCTGTATTAGAAGCTAAGAGACGTGATTAGGGACAAAGTTATAGGGATGTGAGGTATAGGTGGCCTCCATGGAGGATAAGATGAGAAAGTGAGATTTAGATGATTCGAACATGTTAAGAGGAGATATTTGGAGGCACCTGTGAAGTGTGTGTGAGAAGCTAGTTTGATAGATGTACAGTTAGAAGAGGTAGTTGTAAGCCAAAAAAGAACCGGGGAATAGGGTTATTAGACATGACATGACATGATATAATTTCAGCTTATTGAGGCCATGATCCTATATAAGAAAGTCTGTAGGTAAGTAATCGAGTTTTGTCACACCTTGTATGAGAGGTGGGTTATTTAGTAGTTGTGTAGTCCCTTATTCTTTAATATATACTAGTATCTATTGCATCACATGCTGTATATGATCTTGATATTTTAATTTGTTATCATATTATTCTTGCAATCATGTGTCGAAAATTATTTTTTTGAGCCGATGGTCTATCAGAAAAACTTTTGTACCCTCAAAAATAGGAATAAAGTAGACATACCTCTTATCCTTTCAAACCCTACTTACGAGATTACGGTGAATTGTTATTGTTTTTGCTTATTTGATTATAGTCTAGAAGGAGATTTTCATGGCGGCGTTATTTTTAAAATTTAATTATATAGGATTATATTTCTTTATATATATATATATATCATTAATTAATTTCTTTTTCATTTTTTTTTCAATATGTTCCCCTTGCATTTGCCTAGCCTAATGTGGTCATTCATGAAAATGAAAATAGAAGTTTAATTGTTCATTTTCACAAATACAAAAAGCCATTAGTTAGTTATTTAGTGTAACAGTTATTTCATCATTCCTCGTATACAAGGAAAATATACTATACTATGAGTTACTCTCTCTAGCATTCATCTTCATTTATGACTTTTGTGAACCTTTTTCAGACACACCTCTTTTCTTTGTCATTCTCATTTTAAATTTATGTTAGTAATTTGTTATATGTGCATCATTTTATCCATCTGTTTACACTCATTGATCACCTATATATTATGACTATAATATTTATATCAACTAATCTAGTTTTGTGAGGTCTGAATCTACCTAATTGAACTCTTAAGATTTTGTCAGTAATTTTTTTAATTTATTGGTGAAATTATTGAACTCTTAAGATTTTGTCAGTAATTTTTTTAATTTATTGGTGAAACTTGTATGAGGTGACCTATAGTTATCAATTTTTTTTTTACGGTTTTGTAGATTTGTTAAGGTTTTATTGATAGATCATTCTCACTAATACTAAACGTCATAGCAGGGGAGGACCTAGTTAAGTTTTGGATGCTCCGGCATCCATTAAACTCAATGCGGAATAGATATAATTACATAGGAAATGTACGAAATAGGTACAAATAAAACATATAAAAACACCCACCGAAAAAAAAAGGTGGTTGGAAAAAAAGTGGTTGGATGCAGTGAAGATTTTTTATTTTTTTTCAGTTTTTAAATTTCTTAAGTACTCACAATCTTTAAATTCTGGGTCCGCCATTGATCATTAGTTAGTTATCATCATTGTTATCTTGTCAATGATCCAGAGCAAAATATTACTCTATTATAAATAAGCAAATGCATTTCAATAAAATTAGTAACCTAAAGTTAAATTTAAGTAAGGACTTAAATATATAAACATATACACAAAAATAATATTCAAGTTAATTAACTTTTTTGTTCTTAAATATTACTTACTTTCAATGTAGTTTTTTTAAAATACACAAAGTCTTTAACTTTAGCTAGTAATAATATTATTTATAAATGTAAGAATTAACTTTAGTTAATAAGATGTTAATTGTTTGTTTGCAATATATTAATTTGGATGTTGTTATAAAATTATTATTTATTAACAAAAAGTTTAAGTTGTTTTGAATTAAAGTTCTAAAATATTTCTAATAAAAAATAGATAGTTTTTGGGTGTGTTCAGTATGAATGATGAAAATATTTTCTAAGGAAACACTTTCAACGAAAATAATTTACTTGTTACTTATTTTCTTGCATTCAGTATGCAAGTAAAAAACATTATCCTCAAATCATTTGCATATATCTAACACAAAATAATGAGAGTTGATAGATAACTAAATATAATGTGATGGATGTTGTAGTTGGGGAGGAGGAGGGCAGGGGTAGGTGGTGAGGGGTGGGGGTGAGGGGTGGGCGGGACAGGAGGTAGATTAGGGGTTTGGGGGATGGGTGTGGAGATGGGTAGGGTGTGAGCGGGGGTGGAGTAGATGAACTGAGTTATTTTGAGAGTAATGAGAGACATTGTCACTTGTTTTTTTTATTTTTATTAAAGAATTCATTTTCCTGATCTTCAAAAAAACTTATTTTCCTAATGAATATTCTAAAACTTTTAGTCAAACGAATACGAAAAAATATTTGCTGGACACACCCTTATGCTTTTGTTTTGCACTAAATTTTGTACATATTTTACGATCTTCAATTTTATATATACAAAATTAAACGTTCCACTCACCTCACCTTGAACCATCTTGACTGCTCTCTCCATTTCATATTACTGACCATATATTCGAAAATAATTAGTTTCAATTTATTTGTTTAATTTTAAATTCTATTTAATTATTTTCAACAAAATTTAGAATTACAAAATACTAGTTTCATTCATAAATAAATTCATTTTGGATTGAACACATATTTTAATAAACTACTTATTCTTAAAAAATTAAAAATAACTTTACCAAATTACTTCAAATTAATTTTTTTTTATTTTTAAATTAATATTGATCACTATATTTAGACTTGAAGACATATTAAAAGAATTAAACAAATCACAAATTGGTATCTAGAAGGAGAATATTATTGGTAAGATTGCTTTCCTAAAGTGAATGTCCGGTCAACAGAAACGAAGGGATTATATGATTACTTTCTTAAACATTCACCTTTCTTCCTAAACACCCTTTGTCTCTGTCAATTCTCATCTTAATTTTAATACACTGTATTAAAATTTATACACAATTTTTTTATTGGAACAATAAAGAGGAAAAAAATCACACTCTACCCATTTGAAAAAGCTCTACAGTTTATTTACGTATTTATTTATTTTTTGTTGTGAGAGAGAGATTTGT
The DNA here is from genome assembly GCA_030864215.1 of Capsicum pubescens. Lineage (NCBI taxonomy): Eukaryota > Viridiplantae > Streptophyta > Magnoliopsida > Solanales > Solanaceae > Capsicum > Capsicum pubescens. The sequence goes on along the minus strand of CM061538.1, from coordinate 345,267,054 downwards.
GTAGAAACTTGGAAACCCCACAGTACAGTGAAAACCCAAATTGGGTTTCTTGAGAAAAAACTCATTTATTAAGAGAGAAAGAGAAACACTGAATGTAATTTTAGCTTCAGCATTTCATTTTTTTTTTATTTTTTATTTTTGTGTGTGTGTGTGTAATTATTTTCTTGAAAAAATAGTGTTGTTGTGGTGGGGGTGTTTGATGGTAATGGTAATATGAGCAAAAAGGGTGTTATAACAAGATCAAAAGTGAGTGTTTTTACAAATGGGTGTTGCCAATTTGTGTAAATATAATCTTGCTGCGTTGTTGTTGCATCATCAGCATAAACAGCATTTTGTCTTTTGTTGTTGTCCGTCGAATGGGGCGGTGGTGCCGTCGAGGAGGTCGATCTCATGGACAGCTGTTTGTGGATTTATGTTGTTTGCTTTGGGGTTGATTTCGCTTTTCACTGGACACGTGGCATCTAATCTTGAATTGTACTCTCAACGGCTTGTCAAAAGGGCTTGGTTTAATAAAAAGGTACAATTTTTTATTTTTTTTGGGATAACCGTGGTGTCCAGGCCAGCTTTCGCTTGTATATAGTGGTAGTTGTAACCATAGTGTTAAATTTATGTTTTTGTTGTGACCCTTTTTAGCTCCAGTGTAATTGGGGAAAAAGGTGTGTGAGGAAAAAGAAAAGGAGAAATTTTTGGAAATGTGTAATGTGTATGAAGCTGGAAATGTGGAAATAGCCTCTTTGGAAATGTGTAATGTCTATGAAGCTGGAAATGTGGAAACAGCCTCGTGCCGAAGTGCAGGGTAAGACTGCGTATAATAGAACCCTTGTGGTCCGGTCCTTTCCCTGACCATGTGCATAGTGGGAGCTTAGAGCATCGGGCTTCCCTTTTAGCAGGCTTAAGGGTCTATCTGAAACAGCCTCTCGTAGACTTAGTGCACTAGGCTGTCCTTTTAGCATGCTTTATTTAAGCTGAGGGTGTATCGGGAACAACTCCTCGTAGACTTAGTGCACTAGGCTGTCCTTTTGGCAGGGTTTATTTAAGCTAAGGGTCTATCGGGAACAACTTCTCTATCTCTACGAGGTAGGGGTAAGATCTGCGGACACTCTACCCTTCTTAGACCCCACTTGTGAGATCACACTGGGTATGTTCTTGTTGTTGTTGGGTAATGTCTCTGAAGCTAAATGAATATTAGCTACAATTGATATTTGATAACGCGGTCTTCAAAAATTTAATCTTTTTGGCCCTTATATATAGCTAGAATGTGGAAATAGGAATACCAGTTGTGATGTTTGGCCTCTTTCTATATGTGTTGATGTTCTTCCTAAGAGGAGGTAGGAGCTCCTGTCTTTTTTGAGGGACTTTGCCAAGTTGGTTTGCTATCTTTTGGAAAGTTCAAGCAGACTCGTTGAAAAATATAACATAATGGAAACAAAAGATCAGTCTAGGTGACACCAACAAGTTGGAATTAAGCCTTAGTAATGTTGTTACACTTGCAGTACTTCATAAAAGAAAATGCCATTGCACTTATATTTGCGATTTTTGTTTTTATTGTTTCTTTTGAAATTTGTATATCGGTAGAAACTTAGGGAACTGTTACTGTGAGAATACTCCTAATTGTCTTTTTTTCTCAAAGAACCCCTAATTTGTCTTAAAAATTAAACTATTAAGTATTGGAACAGAATTAAGTATTAGAACAGAGTGGTCCAAATTTTACAGAATGCATATTGAGCATTGATATAGCCACTCGTAGTAGTATGGGGTTGAGGCATTGTAGTTGTAATAGAAATCTTCATGTGGAAATGAACTCTCTAAGATATTAAAGATAGAGTTTTGTGTTTCTTGTGCTAGATCTTTGTGGATGATTGATCGAAAGATTTTCTTCTATTAGATAAAATATCGTAGATGTTATGCTGATGCTGCTAATCCACCCCAAAAGCTAATTGGAAAAACAAATGTCTCTGGCTACGACACTAACATGCATGGCTGTGAAACTAGTTTTTACATTGTGTGTCCTGGTATATTTAAGCATAACATTTGCTTCTATGATATTTTCCAGGATGAAAGTCATCCTGCAGCGATTGACATTTGGAAATCAAGGTATTCTAGTTTTTACTACGGGTGCAGTGAGAGAGGCCCTCATTTTTCTTGTAAGTTTATTAGTGCTTTTACACGGTGTCCATGGAATATTATTTCAATTATTTCCTTTTATTATTGGCTTGAGTTAGTTTGTTTGTTTAGACGAGAACCTGATTTGATACTGTAATTTTGATGGCTTTGGCATCTTAAATTAAAAAGATCTTGTAGTTACATTTACACCTTTCATTATGATCTCAACTCAAAGATAATAACATTAATTCTAGTTAACTATAGCAGCATAATACGTTGTCTAGTTCAGGCAAGAGAGTGAAAGAGATTGCCCACCACATGACTTGTGTTCGTTTGTTCTATTATTCAGTTTGGCAAGGAAGTGAAAGACAAAGAATTAACGTGTCATATCCTACTTCTAAGGATTGGGGAGCTGAGTGCCGTACACTTTTACCATTCCCCCTCTCAACTTGAATAGCCCGTGACCCATCAACCCTTACCTTTATTCCCCTTACTTCATTTTTCTCAGCTTTACCAAGCGTAAGGTTAACTTTGAACTCTAGGTGAGTCGGTGGCAGTGGCACTACTATCGATACGTCTTTTCTGGAGCGTGTCTTGTCACTTATTTAATTCTTTGGGAGACTGTATTCCAAAGTCAAGAACTTTTAATGCCTAAATTAAAACTGTAAGCCATGTAACTAACAAATCAGCGTCGTGACCCAAATCTTGGCTCTTTTCACTCGTTTATTCTGTTACAAACTTTAATCATCTCAAAGTATAGGTAGCCTATAGGTAAATCTAAAAAGGACAGCCCGGTGCACTAAAGCTCCCGCTATGCGCAGGGTCTGGGGAAGGGCCCCACCACAAGGGTGTATTGTACGCAGCCTTTCCTTGCATTTCTGTCAGAGGTTGTTTCCAAGGCTTGAACCCGTGACCTACTGATCACATGGCAGCAACTTTACCAGTTACTCCAAGGCTCCCCTTCAAGCTTATACATTTGAAGTTTATAAAATCTAGTCCATGAAGGAATTCAAGACCTTTTTCTTAAATTTGGCTCAAATAAAGATGTTTGTTTTTGTTTTCATTATGATGCCACATGGGTGGTATAAATGGTCTTGCAGCCCTCAAACTACACGTAATGTTGCCACAGTTAGCTTGTAATTCTCTCTCAGAATTCTCTTCTTGCTGGATATCATCAATAAAATTATCCATTGCATATTTTAAAAAGAAAGAAAAAAAAGCTTAGCTGTCAGGAGAATTAGGCTTTCCAAAACCTTTTACGGGCATCTTTGTTATTAGCTGTGATAATTTCTTCTTGAAGGCTTTGTTTTTGTCCTCTGTCATGCAATGGAACAGACTTCTGTTTCCCATATTTTCCGGTGTTACTCCTTACTTTTAGTGAATAATAACCATCTTCTATAATGTTCTCAAATTGAAATGTAGCCGCTGTGCGTGAGGGACCTTCCAATGGATATCTTCTTATTGCAACTAGTGGAGGTCTCAACCAACAAAGAACTGGCGTAAGTATATTTCACTAGCTTTTTTTGTTTGTTTGACGACGGTGATGTTTGGGCTGGCACCTTAAATATTACATCAGACACCTGTGACATCCCACCAGTGCTATAAAGAAATCACCTACTATATTTTACTTGACTTTCTCTACAGAAAAAAGACACTACATTTATTGGTTCACTTATTTTTGGGGCCTCTGATATTTTTGTTTTGCTCTTTTACTTCCATGTCACAATCATCTAAATTTTGACAAATATCTCTTGCTTATCAGATAACTGATGCTGTAGTTGTTGCACGGATTCTCAATGCGACTTTAGTTGTACCTGAATTGGACCATCATTCATTTTGGAAGGACGATAGGTTTGTCAGCTTCTTTTAGTATATTGGAGGAGGATGCCCATTTCTTACTTCATGGTAGATCACTATATCTTAAGCTAGAGCTAGTTTGTCTGCTTCTTTTAGTATATTGGAGGAGCATGCCCATTTCTTACTTCATGGTAGATCACTATATCTTAAGCTAGTTTGGGATTTTTTTTCTTACTGAGATAGCTTGTTTACTTGCAGTGATTTTTCCGACATTTTTGATGTTGGTTGGTTCATCTCTTACCTTGCAAGGGATGTCACAATCGTTAAAAGAGTTCCAGAGAAGGTGATGACGTCAATGGAAAAACCCCCATATACCATGCGAGTTCCTAGAAAATCGGAGCCTGAATATTACTTGGAGCAAGTGCTGCCTATACTCTTAAGAAGATGGGTAAGTAATATTGGTGCTTAATAACGCTTCATATCTGTGGAACACCTAAGCTAGCTGCTATTTTTCTTGTCAGAGCTGATGATTGCAAGAAATAGTATTGCACTTTAGGAAATGTTTGTGCAATGCAGTTTGCTGTCTGACCTCCTATTAAATGAGCTTTACGTTGACCTGCAAGAGCAAAAGATGCACTTTGATTAGGGTTTAAATTTCTCTGTTCTCCTGAATTAGCTTCACTCATTACCGACCTAACCAGTCTCAGTTTCAGACATGGCTAGAACTTGCTTCCAAGCAAGTCAATTCTTTTGCCAAAATCTATGTTGATCAGACTCTCAAAAATGCTGCCGCACCCGTGTCGGATCCTTAAAAAAAACACTACTTTTGGAGGATCAAAGAAGCACCCAGTGGCGTTTTTGAAGAGTTCGATCAACATAAGCCAAAATATACCCTTTTTTCTCTTCTTTTTGGGCCTAGCTGTATGATAGCATTGTTGGAATTTATAGAACATGGTCGGACAATTCATGTTTTTGTTCCATAAAGCTTTTTTCAGCATTGTTAAGGCTTTTGTTATGATCATGACATTTATTGTAGGTCTCTATCTATAACTGTGTGCTTGAGAGGACAATAATTCATATTGCTCGGCAAATGGGGAAGTGGTTTCCATTTCATTTCAAAAGTAACACCATGCTTGTAATTTCTGTTTTATCTCATTTAAGAGATATTTTAGCAGTCAATCAATTTTTCTCTGAGTGAGCTAGTCATATCTATTCTTTCTTTGTGAGATGGAAGTCACATCTATTTATGCTTTCCTAAAAAATCTCATTCTTGGAAGGTAGTTTACCTAGCCAATTTGGGAACAAACTAGGTGTGCAGTGTCTCTTAACGTGTTCCTTGAATTGGAACTTTCCTTTTTTTTTTCGTGTTCATCAACATTTCAGTTTACCTAAGCTGATCAAGTCTTGTTAAAATAAAGCAGGATTCCAGGAAGTGCATGACTGTTAACATCTTGTTAACGTTTTGTCTACGAATTGCATGCAGGTTCTTCAGTTGACAAAGTTTGACTATCGACTTTCTAGTGAACTTGATGAAGAGCTACAAAAATTGCGTTGCCGTGTGAATTATCATGCCTTAAGATTCACGAAACCCATAAGGAATCTTGGTCAGAAACTTGTATTGCGTATGCGAAAGATGGAAAAACGTTTCATTGCAGTTCACTTGAGGTTAGTTTTAGTTAAGTGCATAAAGCAGTTAAGCCTTCTGATACTTTTCCATAGCAATTTAAGTAAGAAATGCTTGTGAAAATGAAACTGAACTGAAGTTGCAAGTGTCTAGGCCATTTGAGTTTGACATGTGGGTGTTTAATTTTTAATGGAGCTATCCACACACTTCAGTTTCAAGTTTGCTGTACCGTAAGGAGGGATCTTGTCTTCAATTCAGGGGTCGGGAATTGTCTCCGTAGCATGATGAAGATAACAAAAGGGAAAAGAAAAAGAAAAATGGATTTAAATAGGCTGTAAATCCATGTTCCCTTAGTAAGGAGGGACCTGTAATTTGACCTTCATTCTTGGCCTTACTTGAGTGTCTGTATTCACTAATTGCTTATAAATTAGAAAATTGTGGCATAAATTTCCAAGTTAGACCTACCATTTGATACCATTTGATACATATGTACCATAGCCTAGACCTACCCCTTCAACTTTATGATTTCTACCGGCTATTCAGGTCTGTTGTGCTTGATTATGTGCTATAGGTTTGAACCTGATATGTTGGCATTCTCTGGCTGCTACTATGGTGGGGGTGACAAGGAAAGATATGAACTGGGTGAGATAAGAAAACGATGGGATACTTTACCTGTAAGATCTCTATCACTGAAAAATTATGCTTCTGTCTTTATTACACGCCAATTTAGGTGATATCACTTCTGTGCTATCAGGTCTATATTGCATATGCACATTATGTTTTATATCTGGAATTTGTAGCCTCTTCATATTCTTCTCAAGCACTTCACTGCTTGGGTTAGGATTTTGAAATGCCATTTTTTCGGAGGTTAGTCTGAATAGATAAAGTGTAATATCGATGACCAATTGAGTTACAGTGAATTTTTCTAAATTTTTTTTTTTTTAAATGTAATGAAAAAATTGTTTTTGGTAAAGAAATGTAATGAAAGTTGTGTTAAATAATAACATCCAGAGAGTGCTATGGAAAGGGAATACAACTCCAACCATATGCATCTACACAGGGTGCATGTGCTCTTTCTTACTTTCCTTCGTCGGTTGCGTTTCATTGAGCCGAGGGTCTGTTGGAAACATCCTCTCTTCCCGGCAAAGGTAGAGGTTACATCCTACCTTCCCCAGACACCACTTGTGGGATTACACTGGATATGATGCTGTTTACACTGCATGTGCAAAGAATTAAGGAAATTAACCATCCTGTCTACTTGTACATTTTCACTTTTACACCAAAAGCCTAAGAGCGCAAAACATCGATGCTTTAATGTACAAATATTTTCTTTTGCCTTCCATATATTTGATTTCTCTCCCTCCAAAACCCATAATCTATGCCTAAAAAGTATCTTTTATTTCTCTCCTTCCACACAGTCCACCATATAGCTGCCACAACTTTTTTCCCGTCTTGTCGTTTTCTTCTGTTCCAACAGAGTAGCAGTATCTACCATTCAGCTTCAAGCATATTGAAAAACATGTGCCAAATCTGATTTGTGATTCTGCAGTGGATGAATATGTGCTTCACAACTTCATTATCTTTTTCACTCATCTTTGCAAATAGTCATACCTCTTCTTTGTAAACTGTGTTGGGTCAAGCAGCTTAACCTCTAGCCACTAGCCATGAGAAGCACTCTACTTTGTAAGTTGCTTTGTTTCTCCATGCCAATTTCCACGGCCATACTTCTTGTTGTCTACTTTGAGACAGCCTTATATGCAAACTTTACTGAGAACAGGCCATCTGTACATTCTTTCAATACTATCTATATCTGGTAGTAAGTAGTAACTACTGTCCTTGTAAGCTGCACCAAAGGGTGTGGCCTAGTGGTCAATGAGGTGGATTGAGAACCTGAGGTATCAGCTCAAATCCCAGCGGAGACAAAAGAACACTAGGTGATTCTTCCCATCCGTCCTAGCCTTGGTGGACAAAATTAACTGATATCCCGTGGATTTAGTCGAGGTGCGCTCGAAGGTTGGCCCGGACACCACGGTAATCCCCCCTCCCCCCCAAAAAAAACTACTGTCCTTGTAAGCTATCTATCATCTGCAAAGTTACAGTGAATTCTTCATTATTGCATGTTATAATTAATGTCCACCGCAAGGAACTAAGTGACATTGTGGGGCAATGATGTTTAAATTGGGTCTTCAGTTAAAAACTTTACATCATATCCTCTTCAGAAACTATGAGTGCTTTTCAGCCTTGGATGATGCTAAAGCAGAAAATCCTATATAAATTTCTTTATATTTTGTTGGTTCAGGAGTTGAGCCCTGATGAAGAGCGAACACGAGGGAAATGCCCACTAACGCCTCATGAAGTAGGGCTTATGCTGCGGGCTCTTGGCTTCAAAAATGACACGTACCTTTATGTTGCATCTGGTGAAATATATGGTGGAGAGAAAACTCTGCAGCCTCTAAGAGAGCTTTTCCCAAACTTTTATACCAAAGAGATGCTTGCTGGTGAAGAACTTCAACCCTTTCTCCCCTATTCTTCGCGTCTTGCTGCAATTGACTACATTGTATGTGATGAAAGTGATGTCTTTGTCACTAACAATAATGGAAACATGGCAAAGATCCTTGCTGGTAGAAGGTGAGGATTACAATCTGTCCTTTTAAGCGATTTTACACTTCTTAGAACTGTCATACATTTTAACACATCGCTTTCAACATTTTTGGTTCCTATTCTATCTTGTTTCACTCTTGGATACTCATTGCTTTGTTCTTCACACCAAAGGAGATACATGGGGCACAAGAGGACAATCAGACCAAATGCAAAAAGGCTCAGTGCACTGTTCATGGCACGAGATAAAATGGATTGGGCCACGTTCTCTAGAAAAGTCAAATCATGCCAAAGAGGTTTCATGGGAGAACCTGAGGAAGTGAAACCAGGCCGAGATTTCCATGAATTTCCATCGGCGTGTATCTGTAAGAAACCATTCAATTTTTCTGATGTCACAAGCAAAGAGAATGAATATCAGATTTCAAGAAGGAATCCAACTGTCATGGAGTCAAAAGATAGGTACCTATCCAATAGCAGTAACCTGGAACAGCAGAGCTCTCAGAAATTTAGAGAAGCGAGGTTGAAAGATGGGCATGGATCTTTAATAGAAGACTTTGACCCTGATAATCCTCTATCCGACTAAAATAAATACCATAAGTAGGTTAGTAGCTTAGCGAGCATTGTTATGTTCATCTTGTCCTCTCCAACATGCTGCCATTTTACATGCTAATGACTTCAGGAAGCTGAAGTTTCAATTCTAGGTAGGTGTTCTGTGCTCAATTTTTCCGGTCTTGCTGCTTTTGTACAGCAAATGTGTAACTTTCTCCGATCTTGCAATTGTCCATATATATGTTCTGTAAGATAGGACTGTAGGGCGAGTGAACCTTGTGTTGCCTGCTCAAAGATATATCATGCAGTTTTTTCAACTATGTTCGTTTATTTGGTGTGTGTATCCAATCATCTGCAATTATCAAAAGCATAGTACTACTTTAGCTTATCTAAATCTGACTTGAATATCACAGGACTTGGTACATATGTTGCCTTGCATTTTTTATTCTTCATTTTCTTCCTTATCAAATGGTAAAGAATTGTTCTTAAAGCTCTTAGATGAATTTTCTTAGCCTGTCAGTACCGTTCCAAACCACAGAATGCATATAATGGTCTATGACATCCCTACTTGGTTTGACAACAGAAGGTTGCTTGCTGGAGCAGCTCAACGAGATGCATTAAATTATTATCTGTATTGAATAATTCTAGAATTTTTTTCCCTCAGGTTGATCCAAATTATACTCACAGGTTCTTACATAGTATTTTGTTTGTCATACACACTTATTATTTGTATTTCCTTTAGAATAAATTTTCCTAAGAAAAAAAGCCTTGGATCTTGACGTTAAGTAACTGGACATCAAAAACCAAACTGGCAAAAGATTGCTTCTTGTCTATGTATGTCTCTTCAATGTTCAAAGGCCCGCGACTAGAGAAAGGTAAATTTCAGGCACACAGGATTAATAATTGAAGAGCCTAGTTATCGATATATTGGTGTATAACAAAGGTAAAATTAGCCAATGTTTCCCCAACGATCCTCTGGGCAGTTGTCTTTTAAGTTGGAAATTGCTTTTACATCTCATATGACATATGTACCAACAGACTTTTTCAGTGTCTTTGGACACCAGTAAGGTAAGTAGCTACTCCAACCGATCCAACTCCAGAGGATTTGACTTATTTGTTGAATAGGTCAGCCCCTTCTCCTCCAGGAGATGCAGCAAGACTACATTCTCATCTGAGTTGCCACTTCTTCCTCAATCCACTCTTTAAGTAAAGGCAAGTACAACTAACTACACTTTCGAGTGGATCCAATATCAGATTGATAGTCTAATTCAAAGAAGAGGACGGCGCCCTATACAATCAACAAGCATATTGATTGATTTAACTGAAGAAAACTAAGACGACCAGCTTCGCTATGGACCACTCACTTAGTTGCCAGCCAAAGAAGCTTACATTTGCATACTTTTGGATTTGGTAAATGGAGCAGCAACACTGCGTGTTTCATCTTTTTGAGTAAAATGACATAAGAGCTAAAAATGAAACAAATTTCCAATCACAATTCAAGGTAGGAAAAAAATGGGATACTAGTCTTAAGGTAACATAAAAGAGCGAAACTTTTTTGGCGAGAAGGCTGCAAATACTTGAAGATTACGATCGTCTCAAAGTAACTCTAGCAATTTTTGACCACTGACACCAACAATCCCATTTACAACCTATTCCAGCTAGCATAGTCCTTCACAAATTCTGGTAAGGACCTAAATCATTATGAACATCTACTGCCTAAATTTTACAGCCAGGAAGTGAGAACTTCCATTCCCAATTTTCATCTCTATAATTAAATGTACAGGAGAACATTAAACACTAGGACATCCTAATCATCTGATAGCTAAACAGATAATCCAGGCTGAGCAGAAACATTTGAAAGCACTTCTCCACTTCCACTTACCTGCAGAGGAAACATTGCAAATATACAAGAGTCAAATCCTGCTTTCCAATAGTATCGCTAACATACTGAAGAGGGAAAAGATGGGTGAAAGAACTCGGGTATGAATGTCTTTGACTGGAAAAATAGGGGGTGGAGACCAAAAAAATGGGTATTCCAAAATTCACCTTGATGCACCCCTGCTGTGACTTCTACTACTTTTATCATGTGAAACAGACGGTAACTTAGAGATGATCAACGAGCTTTGTAGTCCCTCCAATAACTGCACGCAACAAATCAAACACCACGTTATAGCTTATGTTCTTAACCAGAAACATCTTAACCAATATTCCAGGCCTTAACTGAGTACCAATACTTTATGAAATAAGACAATTTATAGGAAACATAAATGCCGGAGGAGGGCAATTTGTTCCAATTGGTAACGGAGATGACAAAAGAGTTGATTTGATCTTTACTTGGCAGCCAAATTAGTGGGGGAAAGAAAGGCACTGTAATGGCGGAGACCAGGTACTGGTGACACAATAAGTTCCCAGCATTCTCTTCCAAAGAGCACACTTTAAAATGGTCATATGAAATGAAAGATTATTTCTTCTTATCATCTTATGTTATCAGGCAGCGAAAGGAAACAAGCAAGAAATCGGTGGTCACATTTTAAAAAACAAAACAGGTTAAGTCTGCTCTAAATCGCTTTAGACTCTTTATGATGTACGGTGTTTTCTATGTTCAATGATGTGTTTTGAAGGTTAAGACACAAGATATCCGACTGCTTCAATGCATTCCAATCACTTGAAACATAAATTTAGGATATTGGATTACCTGCTAGCTTAACTAATGATCTATTATACAGTCGCTTAATATAATTACCCATAAGCTTTAACTACTCAGGACTCCAATTTTAGTATATTGGTTTAACCCAGACAGTAGTAATTGCAACATTCATAAGCAATCGCAATATTTCACAAAACCAACCCTACAAAATACTTAAAAGAAATACAAGAATTTTGAAACTTAGGCAATGTATTAATGGACCCTCATTTCTTTTTTGTGCAACATGGCTTTAGCTAATAATATAGAAGCCATGACTAATTTTTTTGAGCTCATTATACAACCTGTGATGTATACTGTACAAAAATTACAGCATGCGCATTTAGTGGAAATCAATAAACTTTATCTTTTACTGATTAAACAAAAAGTGCCATTCTTAGAGAGTTGAGTATACTTAAATCAAAGAGAAGCCTTACCCTTGATGTTGGTTGAATCCTTCGGTTTGACCTGCGGGGTTCATTAGTTTCAGGTATCATTTTGTCCTTCAGTTCAACTTTACTCGACTTCAAATTGGATACGGGGATTTTCTTCTTCATGCCCTCCCCTCTGTTTAATGATGTTGAAGCTTTCTTTGGTATGTTGGTGGGAAGAGCTTCGGAACGAAATTTCACAGGATCTTCAGCCCCTTCTTCCGCATTTGACACAAAATTAACCACATTAGGCTGTTTTGCTTCATGCTTATCATACACAATTGCCTCACCTACCGTGTGGTCAGCTCCGCTAGCATCTCCAGTGGATGTAATACTATTATCCTTCAAATTTCTAGCTGAACTAGGAGGCTTACCTGGTTTAGGAAGTTTCCGTCGAGCTTCAATTGCCTGTTTCTCCTTCAGATCAGTTCTAGAATTGATCTTCCATCCACCAGTGCCTGTTGCTTGAGGCATCAAATATTTTGTGAACTTGGCTGAACCAGGTGGCGCGTTACTCTTAGATCCCTTGTCTGAATCATAATGCTTGCTCACTTCCATAAACTTCCTTTTCTTTCCTGGTTTAGGAACACCAAAAACTTTTGATCCCTCTTTCTGCAAACCAGACCTCATTGTACGAAGAGTGTTGGGCTTATTGTCATCTTTGCTACTCCCAATATTAAATGTTTTTTCATTGACAGACAAAGGAAGCAGTGTTGCTGGTTCATTTGTCACTGGCACCAATGGATCCATTTTTTTTGATAGACCGTCATTTCCAGTATCCTCAACAGCATGATTGCCCAGCTTCATTCGCTTCTCCTTAGGTGTATCACTCTATTTATGTAACAATATACAACCATATACATAAACAACTGTAATCAATCAAATTCTTGCTCAATTGACAAAAAAGGACAGAGTAATGTATGTATGCATGCAGACCTGGGACAAGAAGTCATGTCTTGACCTAGACAACTCAACCCACTCTCCATCCTTCCATACAAGAGTTGGTCGGAGATGCCATGCTCTGACAACTGCAGTATCTCCATAAGCTGTGGAAATGACTCGAAAAATCATAGCAGTTAACAAACCGCATGGAATGGTAGGAAACAATTGAAAACTCAAACACTAGAAATACCTGGAAAGTTGACACTAAATGTAGTCTCGTCCCTTTTGTTCTTCTCAGCAATGACACCCTCGCGCCAGCTAGAACACATTTTACAACAAAGAAAGCAATATATAGAATAATTAAAATTCACATGGAAAAATCTAATAAACTATAAAGCTAAATAAATCTCTCTCTCTCTCTATACACACACACACACACACATATACATACATACATACATAACTCGTCCAACCATAACCAGACATGGTCTGGATTACTGAGATCAGAATAATCAGGAATTACTTCCTTCTATTATTATATCTATAACTCAAAAAAACCCAAGGGCCGTGCTTTTGTCTCTGGCAAGGTTCAAACATGTGTGCAACACATGATATGTTGCGCTCGCTCTTACCAGTAGACTGATACCCTGGTGGCTTCCAGGGCTTGAGCAAGCGATAATATAATTAGAAGCTTCCATTTTTTTTGGTAAGCACAATGCAAAAGTACATTACAAATTCAATCAAGATAAGTGCTTTGATTTGGAACTTCTTGTTACAACAATGTAAAATCATTGTTGATTTTAGAGATGTTTATTGTAACATTGTGAACATGGTTGCAAAAATTCTTTTTTGGTAACCATTGTTGCAAAAATTCTTTATGACCTGAAGAAGTCATACAGTGTGTGTCACATATTGGGATACATGCAATAAAGCTTGAAGATAGATGAATAAGACATCAAGACGTTCAAAACTGGAGTATCAATGTTCTTATAAAGTTACAAGTCAAAAACATGTATCGCCAATGTGAAACCAAACAAAATCATAAAATATAAATTAAAGAATTTGTATTGATTCATGATTATAAACAACACTGTATCCCCAAAGGGAGCATTCTTTGTCAAAAACAAACAGGACTTGAACCCAATTATTGGGAAGGAGGGATTGGCGAAGCAATGTGATAATTAGAGCTTACCGGTAGTCAATCCATGCATCAACTCTATCTCCTACATACCAAGTATACTCCTTAACAGCTGCTCTTCGTCTCTTTTTCTCTCCTTGCAAAGCAGTCACTGGATGCGCAGGACGTATTCTTGGTAGTTCATCACTTCCAACATCTAGAGGTACCCAGTCCTTTAACTGTTCAAGTCCTAAAACATTGAAAGGGAAAAACAGCTTTTTAAGCCACAAAGTCCTTGGCTATGACAACGAAAAAGAATGTCATCGCTTTTTAGTTTCATAGTCATTTTCTATTTGCAACCTAAACTATCAGATAACCACAGCAAAAAGGGTCAGGTCAGTTCGAAATTAGATTCTTGTAAATGCAAAAGAAGGTGAGTTCCAGGTAATATTTGTAGCACTTTAAATTTGAAACAAGTATTTCTAACCAACTTCTTTACAACTTACCAACTGAAATAAAAAGGCAAGCTCTTCATTAAAAATAAACAAAATTTAAGGCAAAAAATGGAAAGGTGGGTGCTTACAGCAAGTCTGCTGCTGAATTTTATAGTCAATTCTTGGTGGACTTTTTAGAAGTTACTAACTACTCAAGAAACTACCGTAGTGAAAGTTTTGAGAAAGTAGTTTTGGTAAAGATGAATGAGGCATGCAAGATTCGAATATAATGTGTAGGTCAAAAAAAAGAAGACGACGACAAATCCCTCTGAAGAAAGAATGCACAATGATGCATGTTCAAAGAAATCAAAATAGCAGTAAACCATAAACCGGCAAATAAGGTACTCTAAAATTACCTCCAGCCAACTAGAGATGAGCAATTTTCTGTATGACCATACTACAATGGAAGATGCACACTGTTGATGCTTCAAACCACTCAATCTACTATGTTTAGAAATAACAATCCACATTTCAAATAAGGTAACCCGTATGATATCTCTTTAATTGCTCAAGCTAAACTATACAACTTTTTCTCCTTGATTTTGTATTAACATATACTTCAACTGACGGCTAAAGACAAGATTATAGTTAATATGAATTTCCATAAGTCCCTCTGGCACGACTGTCAGTGTATTGTTCCAAAAAGAACTTAAAATCCTTTTTTATAGAAATTAACAAACATCACCCCCTAAAAATATAAATCTATCTCGTCCTTCTCTTCCAACACCAATATTTGAGATATTTGGGACTTCATCACTTTTTTTACAATATATCACACAAATTTTAGGAGTGAAACATTCCTAATTATTCACCTATTAATCATCTAGTTCTTCTCTGCATTTCGCCATTCATAAGTTCTGTTCTTCAATAGATCCAAAAACAAGAATGATTCCTTCTTTTAATGGTAAACCCCACTGTCTTAAGACACTCCCCCTTGGAAAGGCAACAGATTTTCAAGCATCAGCATGACGATTACTCATCCATAATGCTATGAATAATTAGAAAGGAAACTTTACGTAATCAGCTGATGCTCAAGATCAACCCCTCTCAGAGTCAATCATATAACTTGTATACTATCTATCATTTTCATCTTACCTTCATCAGACTGATGGTCGGTGTAACAAACAAGAGCTTTTCCGTTCTTCAAGGTCAACACTTTGGCAGAGTACCAGGCTCTCTTACCATCATCACTATCTTTAAAAACCTATCAGTAAAGATATTATAATAAATTAAACCAGCAATGTGTTACACCATCAGTAAAATAACAATACAAATAAGCACTGAAGAGCTGAAAACGGAGCATGATGAATAAGAGTAGATAAATTGCCAAAGTAAAAAAGCTTAAGTTCAAAATATATAGCTTTAGCACAGAAAATTTTAAGAGCACAATCCCATGAGACAAGAATATTGCGGAACTCTCAACTATCCATCTCAAAAGGTACTTACGTTAGTATGTTGCAAGCAATGAGGCAGACAAAGGATGATAAAGTTACAATTAACATACCTCCACGAGGGAACCCTCTTGCATCCTAGAGCTTGCTACGTCTCCACATGCTTCCACCAGATCATGGGATGACTCGGCAACTAGGCCTATAGTCTTACTCCCCTCTGGCATACTATGAACCTTTGCTCCTCTTACATCCTTCTCAACACCTGTAACGGGAGTTTGAATAACTTCTTCATTCCTCATGTCGTCCTCAACGATATTACCAGATACAGCAGTAGGCTGGAAATCAGGGATCGTGGGATGCATCTCTTCAACAGATGGACCCTCAGATCGCTTGGAAAAGATGCCAGGAGTCTTTTCAACGATGGGGATAGCCGATTCATCCTCATTTACCTTGTTTGCCTTGACAACCTGCCCAGAGAGTGTTTGGGAAACTTTCCAGTAGCTATCTGGACCAGCTTCCACTAATTGAGTCAGAGGCAAAGGATCAGCCAACGTAACAACTTTCCCGGCATGTGACACAGCTTCAGCTGCCAATTCCGCAGCCTTAACTATAGCATCCAAATTCTCAGCATGCCTTGATGCAGCTGAAGCTGCTTCTATCCTTCTCCTCGACGCCTCCCTAGCAGCAAATATAATTGAACTAGAACCATTGCCAACATCTTGACCTTTCAGTACGGAAGCAGGAGTGGCACTCCCAAAGTTGTTCACAATATTAGGGAAAGAGGCCGCATTGGTTTGAGAAGGATTATTCGCATCATATGCTATCATTGCCTCATCCGCCATCAGTTTAGCTTGCAATGCAGCATTTGATGCAAGCTTAGCAGCTGCAGCGGCTGCCTTTGCAACAGAAGTAGCAGCTGCTACAGCAACGGCAGCAGATGTCAGCTTAACCTCAATATCCGACGGCAAATCAGAATTCTTGTTATTATCTAACTGGCTCCACACATCTTGGCAGTGACTAACTGCAGCAGCAGCATCTGTAGCAGCATCCTCTGCCTGCAGCTTAGCTTCCTCAACTTTGCTCAAGTTATTTGAAGTTTTGGTCTTTTTCCCTAAATCGAGCTCTCTCTTAAAGATACCAGCGGAAGATGGGCCTGAGGGGATCGGTATTTCAGAATTGTTTTTAGGTACAGAGCTAGAAGGTGGTGCGATGACAACTGATGTAGAAAAATGGCCACCAATTATGGGAACAGATGCAGCTCCTGTCTGGCCATGAGCAACCAACGGTACAACAGCAACTGATGATAACTGGCCAAACTCATCAGATGAAGGAGCCTTATTTGATAACTGAGTACAAACGACAGGGGCAGTAACTGATTCAGAAGAGGTGCCAAGCTTGGTTTTTTGAGCACGATCCTCAGTACTGGATGCCTTTTTTCTCTTTCTAGATTTCTGATCAGCTGAATACTGGGCAGGCAACACTGAGGCCTGCTTGTTTTCATGCAGAGAAGCTCCAGACAGGATACCACTATCCCCAGCATGAGCCACCGAACCAGGCGGTGCATGCTTTGCACCAGCAGAAATGGACAAGGATGACTCCTTTACAGGGGTTAATTTCACAGACTCTGTAACAGGCAATGCAGGAAGCTGTGCACTAATATCAAATGCAGAATTTTGTGGAGAAGCAACCCACGGACCAGGAAAAGGGGCTTGTGGTAGCCAAGAGGCAGTGTGCCCCACAAAAGTTCGTGCTGGTGGAGTCTGATAGGGATGCATAGAAGAAAGTGCCTTATAATCAACAACAGCTCCTCTGACGGAGGATAGCCCATCGCGGGAGGGGGTAGGCATATTCCAAAGAGGGGACGAAAGTGATACCATTGGACTAATAACAGGTGAATTGGTAGCCTTGCCGCTTGCTCGTCCAGCTGCCGAAGTAGTAACTTTATTTTGATGCACAGCCTGCTTGTTTGCTTGATCTGGAGTTCTAGGACCTGCATTTCTCATTTCTAAAATACAATCAGTAGCAGCATAATATGAAAGAAAATAAACAAGAGGTTCAACTACCTGAACGTGGATGAGATGGAGTTTCATTGTTTCCACCACGAGATCTCTGTCCATGAACCCTTTCAACACAAGCACGCCATGCAGGTTCCCAAAGACTTCGGCCTCCATCTGCATAGTGTCTCAGCTAACTACTTGCATGCCCAAATTTTAAAAGAAAATAAAACATCAAATATAACTAAGACAAGCCAGCAAACTAACCAGATGTCCCAAAAGCTGAAACCATACAAGCCTCGTCTGGTGCTGTACCTTGTCTGGAGCAACCATTTGAAAAAACAATGAAATCAAACAAAATAGTGGTCTAACAACATAAATGAATTAGACCAATTTTGACACCCACCAAAAAGGTGGTATTTATTCTCTTTCCTTGAACCAAAACCCAAAGTCTCGCAGAAAAGCCTCAAAAAAATTTCAACTAGATTTCCTACAGTATAATTGGACAAAAATTGGGAGAAAGGAAAAATTATCATCTTCAAGTATATACTATCATTATAAATAACTATTTAATTCTTTTTATCTCCTTCAAATCTGTGGAATTGAATCTCTTCTACTTCAGAAAGGTTGAATCTATATTTTTTTCATTTCTTTTATAACTTCTTTATAAGCAGTTTTGGTATGGAAAGAGGTAGATGGTATGAAAGTTGTCTTGCTTATTCTCATCCTCCTTGTCAACCCCCCCACCCCACCCCCAACCAAGAAAAAATAAAATTCTACTCACCTACCATACAAAGTCATAGCTAAATCCAACAAGTTCTATTGAGGTGAATTTTGTGCTTACCCTACGTGGTTTTATTTTCTAGTGGATAGCTACCAGCACATATGCATAAAAATTTCAGAAAGTGGAAAATCGGACTCACATCAGAGTCCCATAAACAAAAATTTGAGCTCGCAGTTGCACTTGTTGTTGATCTGTGAAAGGCTGATGGAACAATACTGATGCAGGAGAAGAAGTGTTCAAATCAGGTAAATTTGAAGTTGGAAAGGAAACAACCCCGCTGGACTTTGTAATATTGCGTTCAACAGTTCCAGCTTCAAATTGCATTTTCTGCACAGCCACAGAGGGGCTAAACTGAACAGAAGATTTGTTCCCTCTATCCGACTGCTTCGATGAGTTTATTTCCTTCAATTGGCTTCCCTTCCTAGGGTTTTCTTTACCTGATTTCCCTGAGCCGCGTCTTGCCTTGCGATCACTCTTGGCACCCCCAGATGGAGTCCCTTTATCAGGTACCAGAGGACTTGCATGAGAAATTTCCTGCATGATCTTAGTATCAGTTTGCTTGCTGGCAGATGTCAAATGTAGTCTATCCCCAGACTTCAACTGTAATTCATAGTGAGAAAGTTAGAACAGATTAAGGAGTTGTAAGAAGCACCACACACCAATAAAATTATACGAGATTATAAGAGAAAGCAGACCTCAGTTGGATGGCAGGCTTGAGTACTGGTGATTGATTTGTCAGCTTCTCCCTTAGAATTACCAACCAATGGACTTACATCAAAAGTAAAGCTCCTATCTGCTTTATTAGAAGCATTTTCTCCTGAAGTTATGGAGGTGGGCTGTGCTTTACCACCAATTTCAGTTGTATCGACAAGGGGAGCAACATTCTTAACTACAGCCCTTCTTCTGCTCTTGGTCGTTTTCTTTTCACTTAGTGAAAGCGCAGTACTACTTTGGACAGCAACAGAATCTTGTTTGCGTCCACCAATAACGTCAGAACTTCCCTCAACTGCAAAGGAAACTAAATCATTTCAAATTTCCTTTTCTACACGAGAATGACACTTACTTTTGAACGCCACCAAAATTTCAAACTCTCATTTAGACTTTTTCATGCAATTCGCTACTATGTATCATTATATTAGACTCAACCAAGAGACACTCTACAATTTCAAAAACATAACATAGGCCCAAAGTCCTTTTCTTCGTCTTTCCTTCCTTTACAAATCTTTTCGGCATCATAATTACGTGTGATGTGACGAGATGAACAGACTCACGCTAGATCAACGTTGCTCAAGTATACTCATATGCTTTCATATGTTTATTACACACGCACATACATGATCGGAAAGATATTTCCTATAGATTAGCCATACTTGGAAAATGTAAAAATGAGAAAGAAATACTGACTGACAATGTTGTTGATTTGGTATTGTTAAAATGAAATAGGGGATAGAAAATTGAAGTTATCTTTGAATTAATAAGCTCCTAACGATAATATTTCAATTCTTACACTTGGCAGACACATTAGTTATTTATCTCTTCCATTCAATAAAGGGTCAATGCTTCAGCTGAACTTCATATATGATTGATATATAATTGACACAGTAAGATGACCCAATCCGTCAATCAGCTGATCACTCAAACAAGCAATACAATTGGTTCTAAAGAGGAAATGCACAGGTCATAAAACACAAGAAAAAGTGGGCAGTCGTCTGTTTGCATAACTTGACATCTCAACTATGCAAATAAAGAAAAACAGCACAATTAACCAACAAATCAACATGCTCACCAACATTTTTTCACGTGAACGACTGTAAAAGATGATGGACACTGACCAATCAGTATCATAACCATCTGCAGTGCCAGAATAAATGGGGATCTCAAAAGACCACAAAACACACAATGAAAGCAAAAACAAACTGCTTATGTCATGTTTTCAGTTCACAAAGACAACTGTTCAGTAGTAAGCCAAGAAGTCCATAATGTTCACTAGCTACACGTTCGCTCCAAAGGAAATGGGAGGACAACTTAGCTTGTAAATAATTTTTTTGCAAACTATTGTCACTGTGCTTCAATCCAAACAAGTTGTGGTAGACGCAACAGGGTGAATTTAAAAAGAATATTTACATATTGAAGTACCACAGTCCAGAGGGAGAAGAGGGAAGGTGGAGACAAGTACATGGTATTTACCTAACTAACCACACTTTCAAGAATAAATAATAATCACTGAGCAACCAACAGATCAAAGATACAATTATATGAGTGCAAGAAATAGATGACTAACCTCCAACTTCTACCAATTTCACTGTTTCTCTTTTCATCTCCTTATTCTTTTCAAGAGGCGCAGCCTCAGCTCCAGCTCCAAAACCAGCATCCTCTTTGATGATTGAACCACTATTGGTTGCACATTCTTCCACATGCTTGCAGCACTCAATATTTGCTTCAGCAATTGCCGCTTGCTCAACATGGCTTGCCGTGCCGGGATTATCCTGAACAAGAACATTCGGCTCAACAACCATAGGTTTTATTTCCATACAACAGTCACCAGAATCTTTTCCATCGTTGGACAGGGGACCTACCTGGCCTGCCCCCTCAGAAGACTCCTTAAGTGTTGACACTTCTGCTTCCGCACTGAGAACAACTTGCATTTCTCCCTTTCCTGCAAAATGACCTGAACCTCCCATAACCGACACTGGCTTCAACTTTTCATCATGATCAACTATTTCAGTTGCAATCGCATCACTACCAGAAAGCAACGGAACACTCACTGAGTCACCACCTAAGATTAAGTTCCTATCGTCAAACCCAACATCTAATGCTGCAAAACCACACCAAGTAACAGTAAGAAATAGCAAAAAGTGATAACAGGCCAATTTCTGAATACAATATTTAAGCAATAACATGAGAAATAGAACATAATACCTTGATTATTCAATGTGGAAGATTCAAATTTTGATCCATGACCTTGGTCAGAGATTTGTTCAGATTCTCCCTCCATAGAGGAGGATCTAACCCCATGGTCTCGCACACATGATCTCTCCATCTCATTTTCCACAGGCAGCACTTTCTCCTGTTCCTTATCACCAGAGACATCTGCATTAGTAGTATCAACATCAACCACACGGGAGAAGCTTTCTCCACATATGTCCATGGATCCAGCAGGCACAGGCAAGGGGACATGGTCTCCAGCACATGCATATCCTTGGGAGACCCCATCAGCATCATTTCCAGTTTCTAAATTCTCAGGTACTGGCGTCTCCACAAGTTCAGTAGAAACAGATGCCTCTTGTATATTACTTGAACCTTCTAAAGAATGAATACCATTACCATTATTCTCTTTTGACGGCTCAGAGATCTCTGATACAGCACATGCCTCTGAAGAGACAAGATTAAGTGGGGAATGACTGTCCAGATTATTCACCTCTTTCTCAGGGGAAGCAGTCAGTCCATCTGACATCTGCATAGCAGATACCTTCTCTATCCGACCCTTGGAGCTGCCTTCTTGGTTATCGGTGTCTCTCGTATCTAAAGAAATCGAACTTACAGATGCCTCCTTAACCTCACATAGTATGCTATTACCTACAACCTGTAGATTATCTTTCAAGTCTTTGGAGAAAACCCTCTCAGCTGGTCCAACAGAAGAAATATCTTCTTTGCATCCCTCAGTAGTAAGACCGCATTCGCTATCCTGCACACAAGGTTCCTCTGATTTAATCATTCTGGTTTCAGTTGGAATCTCTTTGACTACTTCAAGTTTTAAAGAAGCAAGAGAGGGAGGACTGGCATTAGAGGTACAGGTTTCACTTTCAACGGCACGTCCACGGGACTTTTCATCACCCATACTCGACTCTTTGCTCACAGATATTTGTTTCTCCTCTGGCTTGTGGTGTTCACTTGGTAGACCACTCGTATTCCCACTATGACAGTTGGTTGAATTATGCTGACTAGCCAAAATCTCTGTACTCGCAGGAAGAGAATCTGTAAGGCACTCGTTAATTGCACTTTGAATTACAGGAACGGATGGTTGCCTATTAGAGTTATCAGGTAGAGATTCACTTTGTAATGTTTTAGCTTCCCCTAGATTCTCATCAACACTTTTTATTTCAGTCTGTAACGTCTCCTCAGTATTAACTTCAGAACATCTCTCACCAGCAATGTCAGAACATCCATCGGCAATAGGTCCCATCCCCTGCCTTTCTGGAGCACATACAATATGAACATCTTCTATCTTTGTTCTCTCACACCTAGAAAATGAACCAGTAAACTCAACTGACTCGTCCGCAGGAGCTGCTGAGCTGGAGTCTTTAACATCATCTCTTTTATCATCCAACTTCAAACTAGATGCTGCAGGCTGGATTAAGCAACCCAATTCATTACCAGCATCTGACTCCTCAATAATAGTGTCCCCTGGAACCATTTCTTCCTGACCAACTGATTTCAATAACATTTCAACAGATTCTGTTGATGTTGCCTCAGACCAGACATTATTACGTCTTGGTATGGAGCAAGAATCTGTAGCACTTGAACTGAACTCTATTCCACTACTTCCCCGAGAAAAATCCTCTATCCAATGATTGTCTTCCTGAGTGGGGATACCAAGGAAAACCTCGTTCTCAACTAAGCTGTCAAATCTTAAATGCCCCTGAAGACTATCGTCAAAATCGAACTTGGGAAGAGCATAGGGATGCAAAACAGAGGAAACTTTCGAGCTGTCTTCACCACTTAAATGACTTTGATAATCATTGTCATTGTAATCCATCTGTATATCCCTGGATAGCAAAAAGAATAAGTTAGTATAAAGACAAAAAAGGAATTCATATATGTTAAAATGTTTTCCTCCTAAAGCCATCCCAATCCTCCCAAGAAAATTCAGATGTTTGTGGTTGTACTTCTATTTATAAGTAAAGTACTTATAAATTGGCATCAGAGTAGCCAAAAAGTTCAAAAAATGCGAGAACTTCTGGTGGAACTTCAAGCACAACTAGAACTTGGGATTTAGCCAATAAAAGTGCTAATGAAGAAAAAAAATATATAAATGCAATGCAAGAAAATCACTATAAACACAAATAATACTTATTTGGACAAAATAATAAAAAACATATTATACATATATGTTGTTCCCTCAAAGACGAATCCATAGGTGTAGGTGCACATGTTTTAGCACCTTGAAGCCTACACTAGAGCGCCCCAATTAAGCAAAGGAAAGTGCACAACCTGCGGTTCACCAAATTTCAGGGCTTAAGCACACTTTAGGCGAGCCTTAACCAACACTAATTGGCATATGAGCTTACCTTCAAACCCAACTACAAAAATATGACCGATGTTTAACTCTTACCAACTAACCCTTTGTCTAACAATCGTAATCGTAGTGTCCGGGTCAGTTTGCACACACCTCGACTAATTCCATGGTATACTTGTCACCTCCCACCAACAATAGGTAGCAATAGAACCAGGTAAATCTGTCCACCAAGGCTAGAACCAAATGGAAAGAAATCACCTAGTGTTAGTGTCTCTACTGCCTGCTGGATTTGAACATGAGACCTCATAAATTACCTTTCTTTTTTATCTAGGTAAAACAAAAAAGGACAATCTTTTACACAACCCAAGTTAACAAATTAACCAAAAGAAAATCTCAATCTAACTATTCACACACCTGCATTTACTCCTACGGAAACTCTAGTCGAAAAACAATTTACACGCTAGAGAAAATGAATAGTACTAGAAGAAGCAAGTGTAGAGACACTATCTCCCTCCATACGGTGATGAGATATCGACCGTCGATCAACTCAAACCTAATGATACGGCTACACGGTGCTTTATAACAACTAAAAATTTACACGCTACATGAAATAAACAATACCAAAGAAGTAAGCGTAGAGACGCTATCTCCGTCCATCCGGTGACGAGATCTCAACTGTCGATCAACTCAACCCTAACGATACGGCTAGGTTTATAACAACTAGGGTTACACACAACAACCCCCAAATCGTCCAACCCTAACCTTGAATCTTCGAAACCAAACCAATCACACCCTAAACAACATCGTCGGAAGAAGAATGATTCTCTCCCTCCATCTGATGACGAGATCTCGACCGTCGATCAACTCAACTCTAACGATACGGCTACGCGGTGCTTTATAACAACTAGAAATTTATACGCTAGATGAAATAAACAATACCAGAAGTGCGTGTAGAGGCGTTATCTCCGTCCATCAGGTCACGAGATCTCAACTGCCGATCAACTCAACCCTAGCGATACGGTTACACAGTGCTTTATAACAATTAGGATTTCACACAACCACCCCAAATTGACAAACCCTAACCCTGAATCTTCGAAACCAAACAAAACACACCCTAAACAATGTCGCCGGAAGAAGAATGAATCTCTCCGCCCAAAACCTCCACACCTATTCGGCGGAACAAATGAAGAAATTTTAAGTGAAATGTGAATTACCGAAACCGAGTGTACAATGAACTTAAATGTAAATAGCAAAGGAATAAATAGGGGTCAAATCTCAATTGTGATGTTAATTTTTGGGAACTTGGGGGGGTTTATGTGAATAATAAGGAACGCCAGGGCTGGAATCTAAAAAAGAAAAAAGAAGGGAATATAGTGACGTGGTAGTATCTTATTGGTTTTGATTACCTTCAATATGACGTGTTGTTCTTTGGTTTAACCATTGGGCAGTCGTTTAAAGTCACAAACAGGTGAGTTACCAATAGATTTCTTAGCTTGTGTTTGATCATATATTTTAGAGCGCATTCTAAAAATTTATCTTCAAATATGTATTTGGTCATGAAATTTGATCAAATTTTGAAACTCTATTTTCAAATATTTTCCCCCCACTAGGTGGGAATACTAGATGGGAATACACTGGGTATGTTGTTGATTTTCAAATATTTTCAAGTTTCCAAAATTTGGCTCAGATTAGTGTTGTGAGAAATTTCACTTCCACTCACAAAACTTCAAAAAATAGTTTCACCTAAAATGCATGTCGAAACACAACTTTAAGTTTCAAAAACTCAAACTTCCAAGTTTCAACTTCAGAATTTCTGGTCAAACGAGAGATTAATCATTGCTTTCTTTTTAAGACTCAATAGCCCAAATTATATAGCAGATTTTAAACATGTAAAAAAATGTTAATTTTCTGCAATTAAGAATAATCTAACTTTAAATTGTTATCAAAACTCATATTGGTTTAGACTGTATTGATTAACCTAAAATTCGTTTATTCAGCCAATAAATTAAATTATTAAAAATGAGATCACAAATAATGTAATTAATTGAAAGCTTCTTAATCCTTGATAAATGTGAATGTAAATGAAATAGCATTATGAACAAAACAAGATATATAACCAAATTGACGCAGTTGAGGAAATGAGAGATAGAAAAGATAGTTCTTATAATTTTTGGACACTAAATGATGAGTATAACCGGTAGTAACAATAACTTGAACAAATCCAGTAGAGAACAAACATTATAAATGTGAGTATTCACGTGGTTTCAGCTCATCACAACAGGGAAAACTGATGGAATTTATATAGTCGTAAATTGATATCGGAAGTGATAGCACATGTAGACTACATGTACAGAGCATTTCCCACTCCCGAGGGAAAGTAGTTGGCAACATCCATCAACAGTGAACATCATTTAATCTTGATCCTCTGCTATTTAAATCCAAATTATGTAACTCATAGCTCCAGTCCGATATTTCCATGTTTATTTCATAAGCCTCTAAAAATGGACAAAAATCTAGGACGAAATACTAAATAAAAGAAATGCCTCAACTAAATCGAGACAGCACCCTGTGTAAAAGCAATACATGCACAAAACAGCCATTCTCTTTACCCTAGAGTTATGCTCATACATCAGCTACCTCACTAGAGCCACCTAATTAAAAGAAAATCCCCGAGATTTTATAGGAGATACTGGCAGATGCACAAAATGTTAAGCAATTTACCAACTGCAGAAAACAAAAGGATTCCACCTTTACAATGAACTTCCCAAACACAAAAGGCTCCCATTTTGCCAAGAATCTTTCTAGTTTACTAGAAATTTGTTGGTGGGTGGAAAATGTAAACCTCTGGCGCATCAAGAACCTATGGCTAAAGACCCCCCCCCCCCTCTCTTAAGATAGTAAAACGAGTATTGGAATAGACAGTGGAGGAGGCAGGATTTTCATCCAAGGGTTAAAAATATTTTGAACAAGCATGACATATAACGTATAAAAAGAAATATGCATAACAAGTTATTGTTTTTATTTTGGCTGAGAAGTGTGTTAATATTGAAAATCAATTAGAAATTATAGAAATATAGTTAGGGCTTTAAACTAATACTGAGAGCATCGAAAGAGAGAGAATTGGAAATGTTTTTCATTCCAACTATTTAAAAAATCCATAAAAGATATTCTAAACCCAATATTTATACTAGGTAAGATAGAAAAATACTAACTATAAAGTAAATAATAAATGCATACAAATGGTTAACTAAAAGAAAGAATATGCTAACTAATTTCTGACTAGGCCCAATTGCTCATTAAAAAAGGAGTGGAAAAGGACAAAACCCAATTGCTCATTAAAAAAGGAGAGGAAAAGGACAAAACCCAATTGCTCATTAAAAAGAAAAAGGGATTAGAAAGGAAAAAACTTTAAAAAACAACTACAGAAGCTGACGTGAATGGAAATCGAACCCGCGACATCAGATGAGAAAATGACCCCCTACACCATTGAGCTACGCCTTTAAATTGTAGTGAGGAGGTTCATTAAAGGTTATATATACATAAATTTTCAAATTTGACCTTATATACACAAATGTAATTTTCCAGCGGGGGTTCACTCCCACCTAGATCCGCGCCTGGGAATAGGTCCAAAAATAGATAACTGGACATCGAGAATTCAACTAGCCACGATAACTAATTGGGGATTGAGGTGTAACTAATGTTGCACTACATTCTACCTAAGTACAGACCAAAAGAAAGGAACTTTTTACCAACTCAATAGTCACCATTTCATCTTTAACCACCGAGAACCTTGAAGTTTAACTCTTACAAACTAACCCCCCTCCTCTTTTTTTTTTTTTTTGATAACCTTGGTGTCCAGGCAACTTACACGCACCACGGCTAATTCCATGGAATACCTGACACCTCCTACCAGCATCAGGGGTATCAGGGAATTTTGTTCATTGTCCACCAAACTATCCTTTTTTATCTAGGTACAGCCAAAAAAGGACACTCTTTCACTCCCTCCATTTTCACTTTACATGGTCTTACTTCTTACTAAAAATAGTTGTTTCAATAATACATGTCCAATTTATACATAATCATGAAATTCTTACTAAAAATAGTTGATTCAATAATACTTGTCCAATTTATGCGTATTCAAGAATATTTGATCTTATTTTTACCCTTTTACCCTTACTCATAAATAATTACATAAAGTAGTAATACAAAAGTTCCAAAGCATCAAGGGGCACGTAATATGAAACAAAGCAAGTACAACACCAAGTTTTACCAAACTACACAAAAAGGGACGATCTTTTACACTCCCTCCATTTCATTTACTTGGTCTTCTTACTAAAAATAGTTTTTTTAATTTATTTGTCCAATTTATGTAATCAAGAAAATCTTATCCTATTTTCACTTTTTACCTTACTATTAAATAATTACATAAAGGTGTAATACTAAAGTCCCAAAGATCGGGGGCCACAGAATATGAAACGAAGCAAGTACAACACAAGTTACCAAATCACACAAAAAAGGACAATCTTTTACACTCCCTCCATTTCATTTTACTTAGCCTTCCTTCTAACTAAAAATAGTCGTTTCAATAATACTTGTCCAATTTATGTAATCTAAAAAAAAAATTCCTTATTTTTCCCTTTTTACCCTTTCTATTAAATGTTTACATAAAGCTATACTACTAAAACTTCGAAACCATCAAGGGTCGAGTAATATGAAATGGAGCGAGTACAACACAAGATACCAAATCACACAAAATATCTCAATATAAGAAGTCATACACCTGCACTTACTACCTATTTAGAAAACTACCCTCACCAAAAAAAGGACAATCTTTTATACTCCCTCGTTCCATTTTACTTGGTTTTCTTACTAATAATAGTTGTTTTAATATACTTGTTGAATTTATATAATCAAAAGAATTTTATCCTATTTTTTCCTTTTTTACCCTTACTATTAAATATAAAGTTCCAAAACATCAAGGGACAACTAATATGAAACAAAGCGAGTACCAACACAAGTTACCAAATTGCACAAAAAAGGACAATCTTTTACACTCCCTCCATTTCATTTTACTTGGCCTTTCTTCTTACTAAAAATAGTTATTACAATAATACTTGTCCAATTTGTGTAATCGAGAGAATTTTATCCTCTCTTTTCCCTTTTTACCCTTACTATTAAATACCACTAAACTTCCAAATCATCAAGGGTCAAGTAATATAAAACGAAGCGAGTACAAACAAGTTACCAAATCACACAAAAAAATCTCTGTCTAACAAGTCACACACCTACATTTACTACCTATACGAGAAACTACAAAGAGAAAAAAAGTGCAGCTCGATGCAATATACTCTTCCAATTTATATAATCAAGAGAAATTTATCCTATTTTTCCCTTTTTACCCTTACTATTAAATACTTCCATAAAGTTATACTACTAAACTACCAAACCATCAAGGGTCAAGTAATATAAAAATGGAGCGAGTACCACACAAGTTACCAAACCAGATAAAAAAGGCCAATCTTTTACACTCCCTCCATTTCATTTTACTTAGCCTTCCTTCTTACTAAAAATAGCTATTTCAATAATACTTGTCCAATTTATGTAATCAAGAAAATTTTATCCTATTTTTCCCTTTTTAACCTTACTATTAAATACTACTAAACTTCCAAACCATCAAGGGCCAAGTAATATGAAACAAAGAGAGTACAACAACACAAAAGAGGACAATCTTTTACACTCCCTCCCTTTCATTTTACTCAGCCTTCTTACTAAAAACAGTTGTTTCGATATACTTGTCCAAGAAAATTTTATCCTATTTTTCCCTTTTTACCTACATAAAGTTTTACTACTAAACTTCCAAACCATCAAGGGTCAATTATGTAAAACAAGGCGAGTACAACACAAGTTACCAAATTACACAAAAAGGGACAATCTTTTACACTCCCTCCATTTCATTTTACTTGGTCTTCCTTCTTAATAAAAATAGTTGTTTCAAAATAACTATCCAAGAAAATTCTATCTTATTGTCCCCTTTTTACCCTTACTGTTAAATATTTACATAAAGCTATACCATCAAGGGTTAAGTAATATAAAACAACACAAGTTACCAAATTACACAAAAAGGGACAATCTTTCACACTCCCTCCATTTCATTTTTCTTGGCCTTCTTACTAAAAATAGTTGTTTCAATATAATTGTCCAAGAATTGTCCCCTTTTTACCCTTACTGTTAAATATTCACATAAAGCTATACCATCATGGGTCAAGTAATTTACCAAATCACACAAAATATCTCAGTCTAACAAGTCACACACCTACATTTACTACCTCAAAAATCATCACAGTACACTAAAGCTCCCGTTACGTAAAAGAACAAAAATAACACAAAAAATATATAATACGACAAAGGAAATGAAGAGAGTACCAGAAGAAGTAAGTGTAGTAGTAGAGACGCTACCTCCCTCCATCCGTTGACGAGATCTCGACCGTCGGATCAACTCAACCCCAACGATACAGCTACACGATACTGCTTCATAACACCTAGGGTTTCACTCAATAACCCCCAAATCGACTAACCCTAACCCTAATACACGACAGCTAAACGACGTCGTTGGAAGAAGAAATGGAAACTCCACACTCGTTCGTTCAACAAAGATAGTAGTTGTAGTAGTAGTATTAAAGTGAAGCGAAATGAAAGAATAGTGAAATCGAGTGTAGAATAAGGTTTTATTTATATGTACGAATATTAGTATATTGTGTGTGTGTCTATCTCTGTGTGTGACTAAAAGGTGTGTTACTGTGTGAATTTTTTTCCATGTGTACTGATATTCGTACATGTGTGATGTGTTGATTGTTCCAAAATAAAGTTTAGATTTTGTCATTTTTGATGAAATGAATAAAGGAAAACGTTACTCCTTTCCTTAAAAAAGAATAATATGTTTTTGACTTGGTATGAAATTTTAAAAAATAAGAATTATTTAAAAAATTTGTGATTATAAATTAAAGTTATTTCAAATGTATCTAAATATTCGTTAATTTTGTGAGTTTAAACGTTGAAACTAAAGTGTTGTGAAAAAAGAAAGGATTTATTCTTTTTAAATAGACTAAAAAGAAAAGTAGCTCGTTCTTTTTTAAAAATAAAGGGAGTAATAATTTTGGATCTTTTATTGATACTTCGTCGTTTTATTTTTTTGAAATAACCTCTCAATCTTCTGAGATAATGATGATGTTTACGTATATTTTATCCTCTTCTGATCTTGTTTGGGTATGTTGGTGTTGTCTTCATTTCATTTTAGCGTTTCCTTAATTTATAAATGAGTGTAGGTTTTGGATTTGACACAACACCCCTTAACAAACTACTAATTTTCAGAAAATAAAATGTAATTTTACCAACTTACCTCTAAATAAAATTTATATCTTTTTTTTTAAGTTGGAGTTGATTACATTTAAAATGAAGAGTTAAAAACTACTGGTACAAGGATATATTAGGAAGATTATGATGAAAATATTTTTGAAAGTTTAAACATGCACTTATTTAAAAAAAATAAAAAAAAATAAAAGACAATACGTGCACTTATTTAGAAACAAAGAAAGTACTACTTGATATACATTGACTTGACACTCCTCTGACGAAAATATTTATTAGAACCGTATTTACTAAATTAATTTTATTGCTAAAAAATTAAACTTAACTATGTAGTCATATATAATAATAAGAATAGCAATTTATTTCTTATTTTGTAAATTGATTTAGAATATTAAAACAACAGTTTGTAGTAAAAACACCAAATAAAAATTGAATTTTTTTTTCTAAATATATCATAAAAACAAAAATAATTATAAGTAGCTTATAATAGTAGAGACTAATTCTTCCATATATTTTGGAGAAAAGACGTACAACTGATCGAATTTTGAAGAAGTAAGAGAATCACGGGTTAAATTTCAAAAGGTGATGTTAATTTTTGGAGGTTTTATGTGAATAAAGGAATAATTGGGATGAAATACAAAAAGTTTAAAAAAAAAATAAAAAAAAAAAAAGACAATATGTGAGGTGGCAGTATGTTATTCGTTTTGAGTATATTGGAAAATGTAACGTGTTGTTTAATGATTTAAGCACGTGGGGATGTTGTTTAAAGTCACAGATGAGTTATCACTAGAAATTTTTTAGATTAAATTTTAAAATTTATATGCATATATTTAATTTGTCATAAAATTTGATTAGATTTTAAAAATTTATCTTTAAATTTTCAAGTTCTCAAAAATCGACTTGAATTGATTTTTTGAAGAAACTTCGTTTCTAGTCATAAAATTTTAAATTTTTTTCAAGTAAAATGCATGTGCAAACATGACTTCAGTTTCAAAAGTTGCAAGTTTAAAATGGAAAAGAGATAAATATGTCTTCGAACTATGATAAATAATACGTATGTACCTTTCATCATACCTTGAGTATACATATGCCCCTACCATTAATGAAATGATACGTATATGCCCCTCACACTAACAGGAGGGGCATATGTATACCCAAAAGTATGACACAGGATATATACGTATCATTTATCATAATTTAGGGGTATATTTGTCATTAAAACAAACTCACTACCCGACCCAATAATCCAACTAGTCGATTCAGTCCCAACTAAAATTCAAGAGACGTCTATATAACAAATTCGTTTTTTTCACCTCTATATCGATACACACAATACAATAACACTCACAACTATCAAATAAAAATAAAAAAAAAAACTATAACACCCCTAAACAACACCAAACAAATTGAACCCCTTGTATTCAATTTTCAGTGAAACTTCGTCGAAAAAATACTATCCACCACCGGATAATACCACATAGCCATCGTCTCCGTCGAATTGAAAACACTCCAACGGTGAACCATCGCTGCACCCCTAGCTCCGGCCTAATCTCCCACTCCCTTCAACTAGTAAACACTAATTAGCAGCAGTGACCAATCATTGTAATTTGATTGGAGTTCACGTTTAAGAAAAAAACAAGGATGTGTTGAATTTGGAACAAAAAATAGATGTTGGGTCAAGTTGATTTTGAAATCGAGTTCGATGGATTTATTGGTCGGATAGTGAATTTGAGTTAATTATTTAGGATTAAAAGAAAAGAAAATGAAATAAATATACCCTCAAACTATGATGAATGGTACGTATATATCCTCCGTCATACTTTTGGTGCATATATATATGCCCCTATCGTGGGTGTGAGGGGCATGCACGTACCATTTCATTAATGGTAGGGGCATACGTGTACCCAAAATATGACGGAGGGTATATACACACCGTTCATCACAGTTTGAGGTATATTTGTCCCTTTTCCGACTTTAAAAATTCAAACTTTCAAGTTGAAGTTTCAAAATCTATGACCAAACAAGAGATTAATCATTGTTTTCTTTTTATTATTCCTAGGCTTGATTTATATAACATTTTTTTAGCATGTTAAAATATTTTTTATAATTTTAAATAATTTAATTTTAAAATTATTATCATGATTAATATTATTTTTTACTACATATTGATTAGCCTAAAATTCATTTATGCATTCAGTTACTTAAGTTTATTAAGATTGAGATCACAGGCGATGAAAGTAATTGAAAACTTGTTAATCCTTTACAGTGTTAAGGTAAACAAGAATAGATTATGAAAATATAAAGATAAATAATTAAATATAATTGAAGTATTATTAAGAAAAGCGAGAGATAGAAAAGAATATTTATTATATTTTACATCAATAAAAACAAGTATAATCGATAATAACAACAACTCAAACAAATTCAGTACAAAAATAAATTTGACAAATGTGTGTTTCACATATTTCCAGCTAATCACAATAAGACTAACGATTATTATCGATTATAATACCAACTTGAACAAATTCAATAGTGAACATAAATATGATAAATATGTGTATTTTAGGTGTTTTCAATTGATCATGATAGGACAAAAGTGGATGAACATATACCCTTAATGATAATTAATTTTGAAACATGTTTTAGCCATTACGTAACTAAGAATATAAGTATTAAGTTAGATTAAATGAATTTTCAAGTATCACAAAATACTGGCAATTTGTTTGAGTTATCTCAGTTATCTTTTATCCCAACACTCTGGAAGCTTTTTAAATGATTATTATGAGCAACTGTCACTTTATATATTTATCATTACTGATTTCGCCACAGAGACACACGTACGTGTTATATGAAAATTCATATTATAGAAAAATTGTAGTATTGATAATGTTTAGGCTAAATGTTGTACAATTAGTTTTATACCCAAAAAAAAAATTCTAAAAAAATAACATAGATTCTTCTGCGAATGGTGGATATCAATGGTCACATCATCACTTATTCTTCTGAACCAATAAAGACGATACAATAATTGTATCTTGTCGCGCTTGCATTGCATTCGTATGTCAAGTATGAAAACGCATATTATTGTAAAACAACAACGATATAATTTAAGCAAAATTTTGAATATATAACTTAACACAAAAGAATATAGTAACTTGTATTTACGCCAAATCATGAAATATATTTAAGGTATAATAATAGCAAAATAATTATAGTATAATTTTGAATAACTAATTTAACACAAAAGAATATAGTAAAGACTTCTGTGAAAATTAAATGTGGATGGTCATATCATCTCTTATACCCCAATGTCTATCATAATAATGAAGTGTTTAATTATCGAATATCAAACAATGCAATATTAACTAAGACGAAAAGAGCAACATTTTGTACTGGAAAACTTATACAAATGTAATATTATTATTTTAAAATTTTAATTTGGGAATTTATGTGAATATTAAGGAATAATTGAGACGAAATGAAAAAAAGAGAGAGAGAGAGATGAAATATAGTGAAATGGTGGTGTCTTATTGATTTTGATTAGAGTAAATACATAATTACCCTCCTGATGTTGACCGAGATTTTTAAAAAGACACTTAAGCTTTGAATTCGACTTATTACCCCATGATTCTTCTTTATTCCTTTGCAAATACACTATTTTTTGCTGAATTTCAGTCACATCAAAGAGAGAGCAACGCACGCGCCAGTCAGGTAATGCCACGTGTAAATACGTTTAATTTCATTTTTTTAAATATTTTTTAATAAAATTTCCCTTTTAATTTTATTTATCAATTAATCAATTTTAATTTCTTCTTCTCCAATTCTCCATTAATCAATCTCCATTTCTTCCTCCCCAATTCTCCATTAACAACCATTACTTTCTTTTTCTCTTCTTTTTCCCCAATTCTCCATTAACCGCCATTACTTTCTTTTTCTCTTCTTTTTCCTCAATTCTTCATTGAAGCTAGAAAATTTTAGAAAAAAAAAATTCTCCTAAATGAATAGAACTAGTTGGATATAAAATCATGTATTGACTTTAATATCTTTTTTATTTGTTTAAAAGTTGTGAAATCAAGTTTCCTTTTTGTAATTAAATTTATTTTCCGACTTCAACACCATTTACTTGAATCATAAAACTCCATTAATGGAGCTTTAATGCAGGAGTTAAAGAAAACAATGGTATTGAAATCTCATTACTCATTACTACAGAGTAATTTCTTCCTTCTTCTTCTTCTCCATCAATCTTCATTAATGGTTTATGAATATTTGACGGAAACTAAAAGTTTTAACTTTGAAGAAAATCGAGTGACACAATTAATGGAGAAGAAAAAGAAGAAGAAGAAACGAATGGAGGAAGATGGAAAGTGAAGAAAAAAAATGAAGAAGATGAAATGAAGGAAGAAGATGGAAAACGAAGGAAGAAGATGGAAAATGAAGAAAAAAGAAATCTAAAATACAAAATTTTAAAAGTGGGTCCTTTTTATTACACGTGGTATATTTTAATTCGCTGGTTCAATTTTTTTTTCCTATTCACGCGCTTCAGGTGCGTGTAGACACGCAGGGTCAAAATGGTGCATTTATAACGGTTTAGGTAAGATTCATGAGGTAATATGTCAAAAGTATAATTTAGGTGTATATTTTTAAATTTCGACCAACATCAGGAGACAATTATATATTTACTCTTTTGATTATATTGAAGCCAATGTGATGTGTTGTTCACTGGTTTAAACACCAAGAGGTAGTTTAAAGTTACAAGCAAATGAGTTACCAATAATTTTTTTTATTAGATTTTAAAAATTTATGTTAAGATATTTATTTGGTCGTAAAATTTGATCATATTTTAAAAATTTATCGTTATATAGATTTAAGTTCTCAAAAATTGGCTTAGATAAGTTTTTTGGAGAAATTTTATTTCCAGTCTTAAAACATAACTTCAATTTCAAAAATTACAACTTCAAAAATATCTAACTTTCAAATTTTAACCTCAAAATTTATAACTATACAGGAGATTAATCATTGTTTTCTTTTTGACACTCATTGGCCGGATTTATATAGCATTTTAAAAAATATTTCTTTTCATAATTAAGAATAGTTTGATTTTTTTTTTATTTTTTTTTTGGTAATTAGGCATTTTATTAAGTTGGATGAAATCAATTTATGATTTTAGCTTATAAGAACTTTTGATGCATACCAACACATGCAAACAAGTAAAAAATTATAACAACTAAATTACTAGTCAAGAACTCAAGTTGAAACTCACTCCATTGATATGACCTTAGCGCCTAATTCACTCTGGGACTCTTTGTTAAATAGACTTTTTAAATCTATTTTTTAATTAAATAGACTATAATACAGACAGATATACAGACAGATTGAGAAAATTAAAGTAGGCCATTTTGCTAATTGAAAACTTGAATAGAGTTTGACATTTTGCTAATTGAAAACTTAAAGAGGCTTAATAGCCAAATTTTCTCCACTCCAAACGCTCTCTCATGAGTAAGCAAAACTAAAGATACGATACATGAGTCTGACAGACCCTAAAAGCTAATTGATGAGTAAGCAAGTCAACGGGAACGAATTCAGCTTTGATACGATGTAAAGATATGACACCCGGATCTAACTCAACTTCAAAAGTTAGTTAAAGCGGGAAGTATGTCCAAAATTCGAATCTATATAAGCAGACCGTCAGTCCATTCCCAACCAGTGCGGGACTCGTAACCGTCAAGAACTTGACACAACAATACACTAGCATAGCATCAGCTATATCAGATTTCTCTTCATATTTACACATAACTTGCAATTCACAGATTAAAAGTTGGACACCTAAGTAACTGGATTTGTCAGAACTTGTAGATGAATTGAAGTCAATGTACATTCACTTAACAACAGATCAAATCAGAATCCTACAAACTGAAGGAATGAACAACCATTTCCTTGGTTAGGCCTTTCTAGCTCACACCTTACTCTCACTTTTTTGTAAGTTCAACTCAAGATTTTCTCTACATTATTCAGTACTGCTATGCCCACCAAGGCTTCTCCGTAAAGTCTTTCGAAATTACATATTGGAATCTTGAAGAGTAAGGTAGCCAATCAATTATCTGAGATGCCTTTTTATTGGCTCTTCTATCGACACATTTCTGTATGGAATCGTGAAGCTTCTTTTCGACGCTCTCCATGACCCAATGTAGAAGATCATCTGATGGAATACTAGCTTCCTTTGCGCATCTTTCAAGAACCTTAGGCA
The DNA here is from genome assembly GCA_030864215.1 of Capsicum pubescens. NCBI lineage: Eukaryota > Viridiplantae > Streptophyta > Magnoliopsida > Solanales > Solanaceae > Capsicum > Capsicum pubescens. Next base: position 345,229,762 of record CM061538.1, on the reverse strand, counting down.
GGAGTACTCGTTTAGACTTCTTTACGACGATATTAGCCTGTAGGAACTCTTTCTTTGCTGCCTCCAGTTCCTCTTGAATATTTGAGGCTGTGTACACTTTCAGCTATAAAAGAAGAAAGAAAGAAACCGAAGAAAGTGTTAAGACATTCGGCCTTCTAACTGGAAACAGATGGTCCCTTTCCTCCGACAAGGGAACACAAAAAAGCTACAAAGTAAATACGTAAATTGGATTATGCATTAGCTCTTCTTTATTAGAGAAGGGCAGCCCGGTGAACAAAATACCCGACGTTCTCACAGGGTTTAGGGAAGCGACGCACCCTAAGGAGTGATGTAGACAACCTATCCTAATGCAAGCATTAGTAGATGCTTTCACGACTAGAACCCGTGACCCGTAGGTCACACGGAAACAACTTTACCGTTGCTCCAATGCTCCCATTCCTCTTCTTTATCAGAGAAAGGGGAGAAAATGCAGCATTCTTCAGCAAAAAGAACAATAAGGTTATAAATCTTGAGTTGAAGCTTTGGGTCATCCTTTACAATTAGATTTCACTTGTCCAAAGATCAATCAATGGTAAGGTTTCAGAGATATAATCCAAGAACACTACTAGATAATTAGATACCGCGCATTGATAGATATCACCTGTTAGTCCATTTTGCTTCAAATTTTTCAAGAAGTCCTCAAAATGAAATATTGTTGCTTCATTACCAATACAAGGGGAAAATGTAACTACTAACCAGGAAATCAGAAGACCTCTGGTGCATATATTTCAGGAAATTTACCAGAAAAGTACAAAACCTATAGAATGAGGAAACACGACTACTTACCATGGGATCGGAAACAGCACCACTGCAAAGAGCAAAGCAAACAAGGGGCTGGAACTCTTGGAGGGCAAATTTTGAACTGATGAGTTGCCTTTCTTCTCCTGATCTTTTCCATAAAGCAGTTGACAGAATGGTCTCCAACCACTAATTGGAGAAGAACCATAATTTATTAACCAAAAGTGTCATCAAAATATATGACTAGTACATATTAACAGGTGAACAATCAAAATCCTGATAAGAATGAGAAATCACCAACTGTTGTTGAAGTAATTATCGATGAATACACTTTTATAACTAGTAGCCTAGTACATATATTTGATAGAAATTCAGCCAGTTTCTTGTTTTCTTGTAGTTTTTTCAATCAGCCACTACTGCTGAAAGCCTTAACTTTTGTCCCCTCGTTTACGAAGAGCATATTGGAGGATATTAATGTGACAAACTGCTGTAAGATTGAGAAACAATTCGTCTTATAGCATAAGGGTGAGATGGAAAATATTGCAACTTACGAGATGGTCCGAGCAAGAAAGTAGCTCAGAGAATTATCTTGCGCAATTATTGTTATATATGAAGAGCAAATAGAGGAAGGATCCAAAGTCATTTCTAATTTTTTTACCCCTGCTATTTCCTTTAACTTCAACATTTTGTTCACTCTAGATTAGAATAGTGAATACCCGTCCTATCCGAGGCGTCCGCAAACCAAAAATTGACTGCTCAATGGCATTTGCACTTAGGACCTGGCCACCAACATTGTAAGCAGCCTGCACTATACAGAGAAGCAAATGGTGATTCAAATACTCAAAAATACATGCATGAAAAAAAAAAAAAAAACTTCTAGTATGAACAAAAAAAAATAGAAGGAAAATGATACAAAGTAAACACAAAGTAACTTAGACTACCTTGTGAAACAATGCCAACCTTCTAAGGGAGTTCTGTGGTATTCCATATGCCAGATATGCCTGGATAAGACGAGAAGAAAGAGATGTAAAGAAAACATAATACACAAATTGAAAAGGAGAAACGATACAAGTAAGAGCCATCTTTACATGCATCACTAAGGAATTGTACAAGTTGATCCAAAACGCCATTTTGGCATTGGTTTCCATCTCGCTGAGATTCACTCTTTCCAATTGCTCCACTAAAACTCTGAAAGTTCAAAACCAAATACATGTCAGGCCGAGATTCTCATGCAATCTGCTTTGTGCTTTATAGGCATCAGTGCTATACAGAGATAAAACTGCATATGTGGCATGCATTGCACCAAAAAAAAAAGAAAAAAAAAAAAGATTATCAAAAGCTTGAGACTATTAGCAGCAGACTGTGAATCTTCCGTCTATATTGTCTCTATTGAGTATAGAGTTGATGCATGCACCAAGGTCTTTCGAACTTAGTATCTTCCACCTATAAATATTAGAAAAGTTGTACAAGCATTGCAAAAGGATCTAACGTCGGGTCAGGATATAGAAATTCCATTTAATACTTCTTTTAAATCTGACCATATCCACACCTGTAACATTTCAGAAGCTTATCCAGTAGAGAACTCCTTAATGTCTAAAAGAGATGGTGCTTGACAAAATCACTGATTGAGCATAATGCTATTTGTTAGTGAGAAAATGCAGAATAGTTGTAACTATGCATCTTCTTGATTCCCTTTTGTGAATGAAATACCTTACTTTATCAAAAAAAGAGTTAGTGAGAAAATGCAGAATTTCACGAGTATCTAAGAATTGTTATGATCCAAACTAAGCATTAGTCAGTAATTGTGATTGTAGCCTCTCATTTATTCTTGCTTCCTTTCTTTAGTAGGGAGTAACTTTATAAGAATAACAGTGATTGGCTTTACCAAGAGTGCTTATTCATTCTTCTAAATAGGTTGGTCTACAAATGCAGTGGCTGCGAGTGACCTGCTTAGTAGTTATTCACACTTCTAGAAGAAAAAACCCGCTACAGTCAAACAATGCGTGCCAACGATTGACCTGAAGTCCCGTTTTCCAGGCTGCAGTTTGGGTCATAACATAAATCTGACTCAGTGGTTGCTCTGGGACAAACAAAATCATTACTGTGGGGAAAACAACCATCATGTAATTCAAGAATGACCACATACAGAAGTGGAACTTAAAACTTACTAAACTTATGCAGCTTAAGCTGATTTTATTCTTTCAAAGAAATGCACCTGTAGTTGCTGATGGCATAAGATGCACGAGAGACGTTATTCTTATCTGTCGCTATCCAAGATATTTCAATTGTTGATTTGCAAAACCAGTCTCTCTCCTCTTTAATATCATGCTGTGGAATTATGACATTAGTGGATGATCTTGATGACAAAGGTGACCGCTTTTGTTCAGTACTTGTCGATTCTGTAATGCGGAGCCAACAGTATATTGCAGCCATGCACCTTACCATTTCCTCAGACAACTTACTGGGGCACTGGTAGAGATGATCTTTAAGAGTTCGCGCCAGAGGTGATTTTTCCATTGATGTTACCTGCCCTTGCTCCTGCAACAATTGATAGAAAATAACATGAGTTGATACGTTACATCATTTCCAACCATACTTTCTATCCTTGAATAGCCTACTAAGTTAGTACAACCCCCGAATGGATACTTTTATTTTATGCAGAGTGATTTAGGTACTGATATCCTTCATAAGCTGCTATACTGAAATTTGCTATGGAAGAAAATAGTTATTTTGAAACTAGTTTCAAACTTCACCAAGCCGCTGTAACCTCATTTGTCGCATGCCAAACACAAAGCATTCAAGAGCCAAAGTGATTTGATGTGAAAATGGGTGAACATATAAATGTACCACTAGCAGACAAGAATAATAAGCTAATATGAACCCATTTTGACAAACTACTATTCGAGTAATGTCAAAATGTTGCTTATTGAGCAACAACAGAAGACAAAAGTACTGTTTATTGAGAAACACCCACAGTTAAAGTTCTAATGGAAGTATTGAATACACACCACAATTACAGCCAGTGCCTAATAGTTTGAACAAAAGAAAAAACACAGCTACATAAGCTAATGGTAGCAAAATATCAGAAGCAAAGAGACAAAAGTCAAAGTGGTTAGTCCTTTTTTCTTAGCCCATACAAAAACAAGACTTTGGAAGATGTGTTTGGTACGAAAGAAAATGTTTTCCATGGGATGTTTTTCGCCCAAGACCATGGTTAGGGGTGGTGGGGTTGCGGGAATAGGGGATGGGGGTGAAGATGAGGTGTGTTGGAGGGTGGGAAGGACACAATCAATGTAGCATGTTACTTGTGGAACTAGTTTTCCCTACTTCTACGAAGGAAGTTATTTTACTCATTTTAAGGAACTTATTTTCTTAGAGAAAATGTTTGCCTCCATACAGAAACACACCCTAAGATGCATGTTTTTCGCCATTTTGGTCCTCACTGGACCATGGCTTAAGCAAGACATCAACCACGGTCTTAAGGGGTGGCCACTTTAGCCGAACTTTTCATACTCTTAGGATCAAAGAGTTCTTAAATGTAAGGAGATAATAAAAAGGTTTAAAACCATATATTTCTTAAATCTCTGAGTATCATGCCACCATTTCGAAGTCTGACAGAAGAAGATGCTATTATTTGGAAGAAAATACTCTTCTTAGAAGGGAGAAGTCTAAAAGGAATAACCCAATGTGCAGAGAAAGAATTGGAAGACTTACCTTAGCATGCTCTGAACAACTTTTCTGAATGTGTACATTGGCTTTACTATTATAAAATGAAGCATGTCTTGATTTCGAATGCGACAAGTTTCTTTTTCCCAAGTCATTTATGGCAGCAAGAGCTTGGAACGTCCGCAAAGGGAACTTTTTGGACGAGCAAAAAGCACTTGATATTATACTGGGATGTTTTCTTGACTCAACTTTACTATGTGCTGGAGAAGTCATGCCCGAACTTTGCTCAGAAGAAGGCCGGCTAATGCATTCTTCAAAAACGCTCCTGTACAGAGAAAGGACATGCTGCTCGCGATTTGCAACCTCTTCTTCAAGTAATTCAATCTCAGCTATCAACTCTTTTGTCTGAGATGAGAAGAAAAAACAATATTAACCTTAACCAAGTGTTGCAAAGCCACTGTTGGGAGTTGAAAATGAGCGGAGAATGAGCAATATTCTATGTTGTCAACCTTCTAGACATCAGTTTCAGTTACACAAGTATTCTTTTAATAGGAAACATATTCTAACCAGTTGAATTATCAGGCACTGTTGAGTTCTTTACTTGACATGGAAAAAAAAAAAAAGACCATAAGAGATCACTATAGTAAATTCTCAAGTTAAAGCAAGAACGAGAGGTTTTAGACAAAGTGTATATACGAAATATATCCAAGAATTTTATCGGAAAACTCAAAGTCAAGGCCAACTGGACGTCAGATTTCAGGAGTAAAAACCATTACCTCATGGTCCATTTCTTGCATTTTACCTAACAACTCAAAGGTCTAAAGAGATAGAGTACGAACTTTTAGTTGTCAAAGATCAAGTACCTGAGCAGCAAAATGCCTATGTCCGGGAGACAACGTGCTAGAAGCTCGTCCCATTGCCCTCTCAAGCACCATACGCATCGATTTTTCTTGTTGCAAACGCATTTGTAACTGTTCGATCTGTGCATGTTGGTTAAAGTAAAAGAGAATTTGTCAACTGGATGAATAATGTTTTTGAGTAGTTACTATTTTTTACTTACAAATGAAACTTAGACGTGCTGCATTCCAACTAATGAGATACAAATTAGCCCTCTGTATGGTGTAGTAGGAGAAACACAATGATATTGAAGTACTCCGAAATCTGTATACCCATGGAATATTGGCTTCATTTCCATTTATGGATGTCCATATGAATTTTCCAATACGGACAACAAAGTTCATTTTAGACTGAAATTCGAGATTGGTATCTTATTATATCCTGCTTACACTACTGATTTAGTAAAGCATCCAAAGATAGATAGTGGGAAACATGATATTGTAGTTGACTGCATATCGATCGTAATGTATAATAGACGTTGATTGATTATTTACATCTTTTTCCAAGGAGGCTCTGTGTTCTGGTGCTGCATCTTTGCCAATAGTTTTGGACAATTCATGTAATGGACTTGCTTTACAACTCCTTGTTGAATGTGGCAATACCTGCATATTCAAGAGTCTATCAGCTCATGTCATTTACTTTAACAAAATATACAAGTGCTACATTTGGAACAGTCGGCCTTGTGACGACTTAAACCTGAAAAAAGATAAATCAAATTTTGATATCTGAACGACGAAACATATAAAACTCTTACAGGTGGTTGATTCAGCTCTTTTTTTACGGATTGCCTGTCTCCGCCTTTGGATAGAGCAATGTTTTTGTCGGAAGCACTGCAGACAAAAGCATAACCAACTTAGAAGTCCAACCACACAATTCAATTGTAGCTCATGCACATTGAAAATAGCAACTGAAGAATTAACTGACACAAGATTCTCTATTAAGGTTTACAATAGTCAAATTAACTAATTTGAGCAACTGTAGTTGACATGAATGTACAACTCTATGAGGCCGGCCAAGTCAACATATCAAGTGCGCGCGTTCATAATCAAGTTAAAGTTTATTATCCAATCGAACCTTACTGATCACGTAGTAAATCACAAACTTGAGGAGGAGGGGGGAAGTTCTGCTCTAATTTGCAATCCCAGATCAACCGAAGAAACTTTGGAAGATCTTCCGAATTTCAAGTCTTTGAACTCGAAAACCAAATGGTAAGAAAACGATACATTTGTTGAATATGTCAGTGTAGATTTAATCTCTTACAAGATGGAATCACAAAGAGCAAAAGAAGAATTTAAGTATTCTAGACCAGAAAAAACAACATTGTTTCTTAAGTAGCAATGTTCCCAAAAATTTCATATCTCCTTAGCTATTGTTATATCTAAACCAGTCCACCAAGTCAGGATTTTCATCAAGGGCGGTTCAACATCTACTATATATACATAAAAATTAACCTTGATTATACTATATACACTAACTAATAAAACTAGATCAGCCTGAGTATCAAACTCTCGAACAGTCATAACACATGATCTATAAACACGATCCACTACTAAAGAATCACCTACGGAAGTAGATCCACATAACGGTACAGATAAAGAATCCCGCCCATGATCTAACCATAAATAACCACCTAAGAAGCTACCGAACATTTAAAACCAGACAAACACACATGAGAAGAAGCAAAAAGGAGACTTTCAACACATTTGGCCGCTCGGCCAACAATAATTACATATCCAAAGCCGATGTACATAAATTCTACACTACTTAAACACAACTACACACATAAAAGGGCAGCCCGGTGCACTAAAGCTCCCGCTATGCGCAGGGTCCGGGGAAGGGCCTCACCACAAGGGTGTATTATACATAAATTATACACTACTTAAACACAACTACACACATATATACATATATTATACATCTGCCGGCTATACTGTATAAAAATCCCAAACAAATATTTAAGTAACTTAGCCTATAAACTCAAACCTTTTACATCGCCTGTGCTGAGAATAACCATATGCACATTTCCAAGAACTGCCATTTTGTTTCTTTCCAACTCTTCTCTGATTTTCATCTTTTACTAAACCATTCATTGTCTCTTTCACTAGAAAAAACACTATGATATCTCACATAATTTTATATTCTTGAATACACTACAAACTCATAACATGTAAAAAATACAAACTTAAGAAAATCTAGCAAAAAGAAAAAGGCAAATTCTTTTATCATGTCTTAATAAAGCAACAAATGAATAGGGACTGACAAAGATTATGATAAATGTGCCACAAGAAGAATAAATGAAGGAATAAGAGCAGGATGAATGATTTATTTAATGGAGTTTGCAAATAAATTAATTGGACTATACTAAATTAACAATCTTGAATAAATTGAATGCAGTGACAATGTAGACAAGAAGTTGAAGGGAAAAAATTGGACAAGTTTGAAAAGAACACACACACACACACTGAACATGTAGAAAGATATATAGTACGTAGCAATTTACCACAAAGAGATGGGACCAAGTTAGCTGCAAAGAATTGAATTGCTCAACTTTAGTGTAGTTGAGAATATTTAATGAGATGGTATTTAATTTCACCTGTCACTCTTTTGCATTTACACTGTTGATTTTGGTCAGAAATTTAACAAGAAAAATCAGAGGGGATGATTTATTTTTTGAAAATTGGAATTCTTAGTGATTTTAGCTCTTTTTTTTTTTTTTTTTCGTACGTTAAAAAAATAATAAGACAAGTTATAGTTTAAGCATAAATAGCTAGATAAACATCTTAACTTTGCCCGTAAATATCGATCACTTGGAGACTGCGCATATTGAATGTATCCCCTTTAAAGTTTTAAATGGACATTTTTAAAGTTAAAGTAATTGCACGTATGTCAAGTTGAAGCGTTGCAATAAAAAACGATTTGTTCAACATTAATTGTATGCACTATTGAGTGAAATACTATTTGTATAATTAAATATAGCAGTAATAGTTTTATTTTATAATATTACTAATATTAGTAATCTAGAATAAATATAATACTATATAATATGACTGGTTAAATTATACTAAATGGTACTACCAATTAAAGAAATGTTACGCTTCAAGTAACTAGATTTTAAATTTAATATTTGTAATTAATATAAATATATTATTTAAATAAAATTACTGAATTTTCGCTCAAAAAATTCATATTCAGATTTCTGTCAAAAAAAATAAAAAAAAAAAAAACCAGATTTCTAGAAAGTCGTATCTTTTTCATTCGTCATCATGTATTCAAAATCACATTTATTTTCTTTCTTCAAAGTGAGGCTAATTTTGATCTTATAAAAAGTGGTGCAGTTTTGTGAGTGGCGGCCTTTTGTAATTCTAGAGACTACCCCAACATGAGTTCTGATGTGGTGGATGAGGCTCTTCACCCTTAGTCAGAGGTCTCAGATTCGATCTTAGGTATAGAGAAACTCTGTTGGGAGCGCTGTTGCCTATAATGGGCCCTGCAACGCGCATTCAGATTAGTCGAAGCTTCAATACGGACACCAAACATCGTATGGGAAGCCAAAAAATAAATAAATTCTAGAGACTAGTTTAGGAAATGAAATATTTTTCTGGTGCAATGGAATACATTCCTTTTATATGAAATTTGAGATTTTCTTCTTCTTTTTTTACAAAAAACACAGTGAGTGATTTGCTCATCATTCTGCATGGGCCTTTTAAAGTTAGTTACAATCAGATCAAAGTGAAACTGGAAGAAAGATTCTCCAAAAATTAATTACTTAATCCCTAAGTCTCAAAATAATTTTCACGTTTGGCTTCATAAGAATCTATTTAAATATTATACGAAAAATATTATAAATTATAATACTTCTTAGATTATCAATATGATGAAAAAACTTAATATACGTAGATCTTAAATGAATAGCGATAAAAAAAATAGTACTATACATATTTTGATTCTCGACAAGTGAAACATAGCTTTCAAAATGTTGGGCTATATATATATACACTGACTGCTTATAGCAATAGCATGCATGCACCCAAAAATGGGGTCTCACCACCATGGATATAGTGGCGGATCTACATAGGGTCCAGGGGGTTCATTCGAATCTCCTTCGTCGAAAAATTATACTATTTTTACATGATAATTTTATTTTTTTATGTATAAATAGTAGAGGTTGAACCCCTTCGATTAGTCCGTATATGTACTACTGAACCCCCTCATTGAAAATTCTGGATCCGCTTCTGGATATGGATAGTTGGTACTACTACTACTAGACTAGTTAAATGAATGATTTGCATAGCCAATAATGGCATATTTTTACCAATTCCATCAAACTATGCATTAAATCACCCATGCATGGTCTACGAATTATTATTTCATAGAGCTCTTTCAAAACAACCATTTTCTTCAAATTTTGGAGTTTGGACCACATTTTGGTCAATTGCTTCGTTGAGATTCTGCTTCTTGGTTTCTACTTAATGTTTGATATTTATTTTGAAGTTCTGACTAATTTAAACTTGTCCCTTCTCTCAAATTTTCTAATTTGATTTCTCATTTTACTTGTCTTTTTTCATTAATTAAGAAGTGACAATTTTTTTTCCATGTTTTATCCTTTGCATTAATTATTTTTCTTCAAATTAAAATATAAACATTATTTAATAGGAATACTATAATAAACTAACAATGTTATTAATTATTTTTCTTAATCAATGTGTCGTAGACAAGTAATTTGGGACGGAGGGAGTATAATTTTCGTTAGTTGACTCCTTTTGAAAATAGGAATAGTGGTTTAGTAAACGCTTATCTTTTTTTTTTTTTTCATAACTTATGAATCTTTTAAATTACACTGTCGAAAAAACTCTTTTGATCAAATTAAAAAGATAAGAGAAAATATTAGACGGCGATGATCTAAGTACTTTGTAAATTATTATAATAAGGGGTCATTTGGTTGGGAACAAGTTATTTCGGAATAATTAATTTCGAAATTAGTTATCCCACTATATATATGAGATAACTTATTTCATCACTAAAGTATAAATGGTGGATAAATAATCACTTGACTAATACCTCCAACCAAACATGAAATAAAATCTTAAGCTAATATTATCTTAAAAAGATAATTTCCCCAAAAGACTATAATTATTAAAGGGTGAAAATCATTCCCCCCCTCCCCCCGTCAAATTTACTTTAAAAATTAAATTTTCACCTCTACTTTGAATAATAAGCATTTTCCTCCCTTTTACCTTGATAATGTCTATTTTAACCTTGACATTAACAATATCTTCTTATAGTATACATTATTTATTTTAGTCAAGTATTTATATATTTTTATTTAATTTTTTAAGTTTAACCTTTTTAATAAACTTGTCACAAAAGCTAATGTTATTTTTTATGATTGTTATTTTTTTGAGATAACACACAAGTATTTCTCGTCTCCCCCAAAAGAAGTACAAAAATATTGTGATACTTAATAGCCAAATCAGCAAAAATGAGTTTAGGCGGTAATAGGCCCCCTTTAAAGTTTAAGTGTGTCATAACAACTTCAGATATAGTTTAGGGGTACCTTGTACCCTATCTCTTATTTTACATGCATTAAGTGTGTGTAATATATATATATATATATATATATATATATATATATATATATATATATATATATATATATATATATATATAGTTTTCATTAGGTAATCTAATCTATTAAGAAATTGATATTCTTTCATTAAATAATTCATAAGAAAAATTGGATTGTGCATATATAAAAAGGGTTAAGATATGAGTAATATATTATATATTCACTTAAATTAAAATTAAGAACTAATTAAGGTTGTCACATCATTTTTCAGATGAAATTATTATAAAATTCGATCATAGTGACTTTTGTGATGGTCAGAGTAAAGTTAAATGACCATAAATGAAATAAATGAAAGAAAAATGACTTTTGCGTGATAGATACAAAGTTAAGTGATCATGAATGAAAAAAAAAAGTTACATTTGGATAATAAATACAAAATTAAGTGAACATGAATGAAATTTACCCTTTGACAAATAGTTCAATAACTTTTATAAAAACAAAGTAACAGTTGCTACGTCATTAGTGATGTAGTAAAAATTCTTACTACAGAAATTTTAAATTAAAAAAATACACACACAAATTAATCAAAAAAGGTTCAACATCAATTATATGTACATAAAAAATAATTTTAATCATATATACTTAATATAATTTTTCATCGAAAGAGATTTGGATAAAACCCCTGACCATAAGATGATCCTGCTTCTCTAACATCATCATATATAAAATTTACTCCATGTACACCAAATCAAACATAAAATAAATTAATCTCATAATAATTACTTTCTCCATTTTAATATATTTGATCTATTTTTTAATTTACTTTAAAAAATATTTTTTTAAGCAACTATTTAATTTCATCTTATAACATATTTAATATCATAAGATTAAAATATATTTTAATATACTTAATATAAATTAATTTAAAATTATAAAATTCAAAAATCTTTCATATTTAAGACTCTCTCTCTATATATACCAAATCAAATCCGATTAATTAGAGAGAGTATCCTTATCCACCGTGACCAAACGACAAGAAGAAACATCCAAACCCTTCCATTTATCTCTTGTGTTTCTGGATGTTTTTCTTTTAGAAACTACAAAGACAATTTGTTAGGATGCAAATCAATCACACATCGGAAAAATAGAGGAAGAATATTCACTATTTAAGATGTCACTTAACTCCGCTTATATAAAGCGTTTTAAAAGGTGCTTAAAAACAAATTCGTAAGTATTTAACCTAAAGTGAACAATATCATACTAGTGCGAAGTTACATGCGATCCCAACACATTTCATCTAAGTTTTCTCTACAAACATAGCCTAAAATGTTCTAGTATAATCTTAGTGACTAAGCTAAAAACAAAACGCGTACGTGAACATTCTACATACCATTAATCCTAATAATTTATTCATCATCTATCATCCTCTATAAATTATTAAATCCTCAACTATTTTTCCATCTAAAACAATCTACCCAAACCTTGAAAATAGTTTTTTTCGCAGTTAAATCAGTTAATCATGACGGGCACAACAGAAGAAAATCAACCCAAAGTTCAAGAATCAGAGCCTCAAGTACCCTCTATTCCTACATCTTCTTCTTCTGATGAGAAAGAGAAACAACCAGAAATGGATCAACAAAAATGGGGCACACACATAATGGGTCCACCAGCAGTTCCAACAAGTCATCCAGATAATCAGAAAGCTGCTGCGTTATGGAGAGCTGAGGATCAAAAAGAAGAGTTTCACCCACAGCCTTATGTTGTTTATACTCCAGTTGATCATAGGCCTACTAATAATCCACTTGAATCTGTTGTTAATATGTTTAATTCTTGGAGTAATCGAGCTGAGACCATCGCCCGCAACATCTGGCATAATCGTAAGTTTCATATATTATCTTGGTGTAATTATTGAATATTTCGTTATTCCTTCCAACTCCTGTGACGGAATTATTCTTTCTACAAAGCTATATTGTCAAAATTATTTACAATTTTTTGACTGATTGTACACGGGACGTGTTAATTGTAGTGAGAACTGGACCATCAGTGACAGAAGCAGCATGGGGAAAGCTTAATTTGACAGCCAAGGCCTTAACAGAAGGCGGATTCGAGCCCCTTTACAAGCAGATTTTCTCTACGGACCCTAATGAGCAGCTGAAGAAGACATTTGCTTGTTATCTTTCAACAACAACTGGACCTGTTGCTGGAACGCTCTATTTGTCATCTACTAAGGTTGCTTTTTGCAGTGATCGACCTTTATCCTTCAAAGCTCCGTCAGGTCAGGAGGCTTGGAGCTACTACAAGGTAACACATACTTCCGTCCTAATTTATATGACACAATTGTTGGAATTTTGAGAGTCGATCAAGTAGATAATGGACATGATTAATTGTTTATGAATTGATAAGACTTTAGTTACCTGTGAACAGAGCATGCCATACGATATTTGACCAAGGCTGCTATTGGAGTTTTGAAAAAAATAAATTGCGCACTTTTCTATTGTGGAGATTGCGAACCTATGCGAATGATTCTTATAAGCATGAAAGATCAGTAAAATAAGGACAATAACCAACAAATTGAGAGGAGTAATACGTGGGTAATCATATTTGGCATAATATATAAACAACACTTGAACTTGGTCTGGTTTATAAGTAGTACTTAACTTTGTCTGAGTTGACAATTGAACGCGTGGAATTTTAGTAGTTCAATTGATTCCTGAACTTTTGTGCACATCTAGATACTTAACTTTGTCTTATGTTTGACACGTGGAATTTGAAGTAGTTTAGTTGATTGACTACTTGAACTTTCACCTTGACAATTGATCATTTTCTTTGTGTTTCGAGGATATCTGATACTGTGTAATACACACATTTTGGAGGTGTTTGAATTATCGTTTTTTTGAGTTGTCTCTTCAACTGGCACGGTGAATACGAGTTAGGTGTCTAGATATGCATACGCACTCGATATTGTTGTGCTTACCTCTCAGATGAAATTAAGTTTGAATGTCTGTGGTATACCGTATATGTCATTATATTTTGCTGTTGCTGCATGAACTGACAGGTGTTTTGAACTTGTGTGCAGGTAGCAATACCATTGACAAACATTGGGACTATGAACCCAATAGTGATGAGAGAGAATCCACCAGAGAGGTACATTCAGATTGTTACAATCGATGGTCATGACTTCTGGTTCATGGGGTTTGTCAATTTTGAGAAAGCAACACATCATCTCCTTGATGTCTTGTCTAATTTTAAAGCCCAACCTCCTCATGTTGGGGAAGTGAATGTGCCACAACCAGCTAGTAACTAGGAAAAATGGCATGTCATAGCTTATTGAGCTGCACACTACTATACTTTCTTTATTTTCTTTGTTTGTTCCCGCATTAGATATAGATTCTGTGTATGCAGTTTTATTGTGAGATTATTTGTATTTTGTATTTTATACACACTGCTTTAGTTTTTTTATCTTCTCTGTTTGTTAGATAAATATATACACACACTGTTGTCTGTATTTTTATTGTAACATTATTTGTATTATATACTCTTGTGTGTATTTTTATTGTAACTATTTATATTGTGTGTTCCACTAATACATAGTTGGAATTGAGTTTGTTTTGGTCCAAATTGCACATTCTTCATCTGAAACAAATAAAGAAGAGCGAGTTCCTATTATTCTTCCATACTCAAATTATTGTATTATTGTCTACCTTTGGTACTTGCAATTAAGGTGTCTTGTCATGTAAGTATGAGAGATGGATAAGAACAATATAATAAGATTGAATTTAGGGGTAATTGAGTTTTCATGAATGGTAAGATGTATCATAGCAATTTTGATTATAATTTGAAGGTATCTGTGTTTTAAAGATTGATGATAAGAAGGATGAGAAATGAGGACAATATAGAAAAGGGAAGGGGCGACAATAAGAATGATTGAGGAAAGGGCTGACATTTGAATCCCAATGACCCCTTTAAAGGGTCATTGGAAGTGAAGAGCTAATCCTCTTTCAATTTGCAAATCAAATATAATGAGGTTCCACTTAATTTACCTGTACAAGCAACTACAACAGCACAACAAATAATAAGGGGTTGTTTGGTACTTGAGATATAGGATAATAACTTTAAATAAAATTTGAGATTAATTTTATTTTATATTTTGAGATAAGATATTAATTAATTTTAAAATTATTTTATATTAATATTTGAACTAAAATGATGGAATTACTAAATATCAACGGTGAGACTTTGTATAAACGACC
This sequence comes from Capsicum pubescens, assembly GCA_030864215.1. NCBI lineage: Eukaryota > Viridiplantae > Streptophyta > Magnoliopsida > Solanales > Solanaceae > Capsicum > Capsicum pubescens. The sequence continues at coordinate 345,214,606 of CM061538.1, read as the reverse complement.
CCTAAAAATATATTTTAAACCATACAATTGGTACTGATAGATATCACACATATTTATTGCGGATGTCATATTTTTCTTATTGTTAAATTATTATTATTATTATTATTATTTTGGGGGTTTGGGGGGCTGTTCTTTCCTCATTAGTAATGTTGTATCGTGGTCAAGCTTATCTTGGCAAAAATCTCAATTCAGTTGTTGGAATATAATGAGTGTGTGTATATAGCGTGTATGAGCCAGCTTTAACTTGTACAAATTGATAGTTTAGATAATTTTTACATTATCTGTTTAAGATAATCAAGTAATTACTTTATATTCCATGTTAACATGTCAAATTTGCTATAAAAATTTGTCAATTAATAAGTGAACTCAACATGATAATGTGAAGATATATACGGAAATTGCACAAAATTTAAATTCAATATATGTAATCGAACTTAATTAGTCATGTGCTGATGTGCTGCATCTACCCCCATAAAAATAAGGATATAAAAATTAACATGCATCTTATTTCTTCGGATGTATTTAAAATTATTTAATATAACTTTCAACTTAAATTCAGAAGATTTTATAATATTAAATCAAAATTGATCATCCTTTCTATAAGGAGGGTGCCGCATGAAGGACATTCAGCAGCGGTTTCTGTAGACAGACAACTTTCCAGTTTATTCATTTATTTATTATTTTCAGACGACTTACAATTAAGCGATAACGTAGTAAAATTAATTTTATGTAATATATTCTCTATTGTATAAGCCAACAAGGCTAGGACCAACGCAGCATTTATCAGTTGTATTCTGTGTAGATTAATTTGTATAATGAACATTTAAATTTATTATATTCTGTGATCTTTTTTAATTGATGGTTAAACACGTCGAAAAACTTTACATCCACGTGTTGATCAGCTACTACTTATACTATATATTCAAATATGAGTTTCTCTCATTTCTCCCTTTGTATGTATCATTTCGCTTTTAAAAAAAGAAAGAAATTTGATGTATTAAAGCTTCTGTCATGCGCCTCCATCATAAGAGTATATTGTATGCAGCGTTTGTATTTTTGTCAAAGGCTGTTTTAAGGCTTGAGCCCGTAACCTTCTGGCAATTTGAAGATTAAAATTGCTGCGACTCAGGTCACTTTGAAGGTTCAATTTGATTTTATTGTGCTTTCTGCTATTTGTATGACTTTTCTCCTCCTTCTATCTTTCGAATTTGTCACTTCTTGATTTCAGAATCTGCTTGCTGCTATTCTTCTGGCTGTAGTTGTGTTTGTTTTCCTTTTCTTTTGAAAAATTTCTACGTGCATGTCTACAATTCTGCCTTATTGGGAATGGATGTTTGAAAATAAATACCTACTATGCAATTTGTGTTTATGATTTTGAATGTGTAAATTGGTATGTATGGAGTGAAAGGAGACTTCTCTCGAATTTGATTTTCTCTCAATGTGAGTGATCCTATAAATAATTTCCGTTGTTACGATGTTGTTATAAATCGATGCACCTAAGGTGCTTGGTGAAAAGAAAACCTTTTGTGATGCACTATTTTTTCATTATTTCAATGTTTGATTAGTGTTGTTTGATTTTTAGTCTCAAAATTGTATTATTAATCTTCATATTATGTGAGGTAGGGACTCATGCTCATGTTGTATTACCATGTCACCTGCTTCTCCTATTCATGGAAGTATCAGAATTTTAGGAGCTAAAGTGATACCTTTCAAACTGCCACAAGCTTTGCACAAAGGAATAAGCTGTCGCCTCGCCTCGAAGAACAGATGCTAGCTCACTTGTGTTTAAGGTTCAAAACAGATTCGGAAGGTCTACAGCAGCAGCAAGCTCACGCTACCAAAAGTTATTCGATTTGGCATTACACATTATCTGAGGTTTCGATCAGATTTGTAACTGAGCTAATTAATTTGGAATTGAGGAATAGGCGAATGAATGATTGATATGCAGTTTCGTTATTAAAACTAAGGAAAAATATTTGCTTTGTCGAGTTGTAGATCAGAAGATTTGAAACTTTAAAGTTGCTTGTGTGCACTGGCTCTTGCCGATGCTTTACAGTATTATCTTTGTTCATGCTTTATTAATGTTTAATTGGTTCAGTAAACAGATCTACGAGGATGTACACGTCAAGGCAAAAGATTCACAAAGATAAAGATGCTAAACCTACTGAGTTTGAGGAGTCTGTTGCACAGGTTGTGCTTTGTTCTTACTTGATGACATTTGTTATTAAAAACCTGAATGGTTCAATGGATATGATGTCTAAAGAGATGCATTGAGTTGTTTGAACAAGCTTTCTTTGATCTGGAAAACACCAACCAAGAGCTGAAAAGTGAATTGAAGGACTTATACATCAATTCAGCAAGCTATGTGTGCTCTGTTCTATGTTGTACTAAATTTAATGGCCTCTACTCTATGTTGTAGTTTGTATAAATTTTTCACATTTTAGTAACTGCCTGTCATGGATATTGCAGTCAAATTGATGTGGCAGGAAAGTTGTTGTTATCCATGTGCCCTACAGACTAAGGAAAGCTTGGAGTTGGAGAAGAAATTCAGTAGCAAGGTACCTATTAAATTATTTTTATAATTTTGTGTGCGAAGCTCGATGACATTCTTAGCTAGCAACTCTTCAAGAACTGTAGAGATGTAAGTATACACTACAAGAGATGACGTGTCCGGTGACTTTTTATAAATAATAATCAACCTTATTCTTTTTGATATGAAAAAAAAATGACCTTGCCAAAATAATAGAACTTGTATCAATTTAAAGTTTAAAATGCAGTAGCTGCGACACATGTCAGTCAGTTGCTTCACACTTTGGTATCTTGCTTTCTTTGCAGGAATATGAAAAACTAGAGAAACTTTCATCATTTTATGTATTTATTGACGTGCCTGATTGGCTCAACTTGTGGGCTGATATAGAGCTTAATGATGCACTTGATAAATTGAAACTTGAATTTGAAAATGTAAGAAGTTAATCAACAGAAGTTCGTTTGTTATTGATCGTTGTCGTTCACTGCTTAGCATACAATTGACATCAAGATTTTTGAAATTGGCTGGTGCACCAATAATACACAGCTTTTTTTGGTTATTTGCTTTTCAGCTGCCAAGAACAAACTTGGTGCCCTACTCTCTGCCATTTGTTCTTAACAATAAAACCTCCACTTAGATCATGTGGAGGAATTTGTGTGTGATCAAGGTTAGACTAGGGCTCCAGCTGATGCGTCCTATCACTGCCACAATATGAGGTTGATTATATGTGAACCTCGGTTTATTCTATTGCCTAATGCTCCTTCTTTGAGATTAATGCAGGATCTTCATTATTTTAATTTTCATTTTGTTTTCTGGTCTTGGCGTTGTTCCTTTTTACCAATTTGTGAAAATTTCTCTTAAATACCAATCTTCTGTGAATGCTGTAACAAGGAGTCCCTGACGAAGAAAATCTTTGCCATGCATCTTAATTAGTCGGACTAACTCTTTGATTAGTGGGGGCAACAAAGGAGCTGCTGCACGATTTATGGAAGACTGGTTTGATCAGAAAAATACTGAACCAGCAAAGTTTAATCCATCTAAAGTGTGCAAACTTCCTCGAAGAGTATCAAACTTCATACCAACTGTTAGTGCGAAGCATAAGTGATTTTCTCCTTATCAAGGTGATGAATTATCTCAGTAGAGCTAAAGTGCTGATTGGTTACTTATTGATTGTACCTAGATTGCACTTTCCTCGACAAATTTTGCGCTTTCTAGGTTGATGTATTGGGTTTGTTTTTATTTAAACCTCCATATAATACGGCTTACATTAACTTTTCACTTGTCTGACGTGAGCTATTACAGTCGGAATATGCTGTGAGGGGGACGAGGTAATAGCAGAAGCCTGGTGCCAAAACGTAGTACTTTAGTGAATCTGATGGAGTTTGTTGGAATAAAAGGCTAGAAGGACAATAAAGTCTTGTAAATATGTCGGTAGATAGAGGGTCTAAATGTAGATATCGTCTGACTCACATCTATGTGAAGTGGAAAGATTTTTCCCCATTCTGTATGACTCTTAACTGTAAAAGAAAACATCATACTAAACTAGCAATTTTCGAATGTTCTACATTCTGCATAATCCATGGATGCTCAAGTAACTTCTTAAGGGATAGACGTTAAGATGAATCCTTGAACAGCATGAGCTATTTCACATAATACTAGTCTACCTGAAACATAAGTATAGTAGCCTGTGTGAAAAGTAGCTGAACAATTGTGAAAATAACCTGAGTAACAAAATGGTTCAATGTAAGAAAAATTTGACTGAATTCTTTTTTCTGGAGTTGCAACTATCCATTACAAAACAAAGAATTGCTGATAGAGATTTAGTGATGCGATGTCTTCACCATGCTCAACAATATCAGATTTAGTGAATTGCTGATAGAGAGAAGCATATGATTCATTTTACTGGCTACGAACTTGTCATACATGTTCTTTTGGCTTCAACACTCAACTAGGCTTCAACACTCAACTATGTATTATTGAATATCAAGATGACGTCCTTGAAAAATTAATATTCGTGTAATAAGTTAATTTTTTATAGTATTTTGATGACCAATGCTAAGTTCTCTGATGGAAGAGTTGAGAGGCTTAACAATGATTTGTTGGTTTTATTCTGGGTGTTCGGAGCTTGGCGCTTAAGACCTGAGTGTTTCTTCCCCAAATTGAGTGAAGGTCTGAAACTATTGTTCTGATATTAATCGCACTGATGCTAATGTGGATGCATCAGCTGATCGATGTTGTGGAAGTTGCTGGAGAAGAACAACCCACGGACCAATCTGAAGTTGATTATGCTGAGGCTGTTTTTTTTTAGAACATGTCTGCTCACAAAATTATTATTCTGGTGAATTTAACTGCCTTTCCCTCCCCATTTGTTTGTAAATTAATATGTTGGGCCCGTGCTAGTCAAATTAAATATGAATAAGTAAGGACGAGCGCGCGGAGGGAATATCTTTCTTATTCTAATCTTTTTAACCAAAAAAAAAGAAAAAAGTAACTTTGACTAATTATATATGGAACATGTTAATTGTAGTGAAAACTGGACCATCAGTGACAGAAGCAGCATGGGGAAAGCTTAATTTAACGGCCTAGGCCTTGACAGAAGGCGGATTCGAGCACCTTTACAAGCAAATTTTCCCTAGGGACCCTAATGAGCAGCTGAAGAAGACATTTGCTTGTTATCTTTCAACAACTACTGGTCCTGTTGCTGGAACACCCTATTTGTCATCTACAAAAGTTGCTTTTTGCAGTGGTCGTCCTTTATCTTTCAAAGCTCCATCTGGTTTGGAGGCCTGGAGCTAATACAAGGTATCACACAACCAATCATATACTCTATCATCTTAATTTGTTTGTCTGGTTTTGAGTATTGAAGTGTGAATTGAAATGTGACGTTTAAGTAAAATAAAAGAATTTTTTTTGAATGTTTTGGTCTCAAATCAAAGGATTGGTGACTAAACATTGAGGTTTAAGTACAATAAAAGAAAGACTTTTGAGTGTTGCGGTTTGAAACCGAAGGATAGGTGACTTGACATATGACTTTTAAGTAAAATAAAAGAAGGATTTTTGAATATTTTGGTTTCAAACCAAAGGATGGGTAAGAGTGTACCAAAATATTTTTTAGTTTTGTGGTGTAGAACATATTATGTGGAAAGTTTAGTTTTTAGCTTCATGGTCTAGAACATATTACGTCAAAAGTTAGAATTAAAGTGACTAAAAATTAGAATCAAAGTGACTAAAAAGGAAAGTGATTCAAAGAAAATTGAATCGGAAGGAGTAGAGTATATGGATAATGGACACGATGAATTAATTATCTATGAATTGATAAAACTTTAGTCACCGTGCAGGTTTTCCTTAACGATATTGCATTTATTTGTTAATTGAATGTATACATATACCACCAAGTCTACTACAATTGGGCTTTTTGAGTTCATTTGTTGAGCAAAAAGTTCACCAACTGTTCCGATTTGAAAGTGATGAACCATATTATAAGCAAGAAAATCAATAAGAAAAGGACAATAACCAATAAATTGAGTAATAAGCTAGCAATGAGTAATATGTGGGTAATTATATTTGCTCATAATATATAAACAACACCTTGGCCAGCAAGTAAGCACTCTAATTTTGAGTCTACATTTAGACACCTGAAGTCGAGATTTCTCAACAGAGGACAACTGAACACTTACTACTGTGTTTCGTCCGCATCCGATGCCGAAGCGACACATAAATTTTAGAGGTATTTAAATGATAATTTTCTAAGTTTGGAGCGCTCAACTGATACAACGAAGACAAGTTAAAGACAAGTTAACGTGTCTAGATGTGCATGTTCTTATTTGCTAGATGTGATTATGCTTGTGTATTATACCATTATATTTTGCTGTTGCTTCCTCAACTAAGAGCTGTTTTGAACTTGTGTACAGGTAGCAATATACCTTTGGCAAACATCGGGACTATGAAGTGAATATTCCATGGGTATACAGATTTTGGAGTAGTTCAATATCGTTGTGCTTCTCCTACTACACCTTATTGAGGGCTAATTTGTATCTCATTAGTTGGAATGCTGCACATCTAAGTTATATTTGTACGTAAAAAATAACTACTCAAAAGCATTATTCATCCAGTTGACAAATTCTTTTTTACTTAACCAACATGCACAGATGGAACAGTTATTACAAATGCGTTTGCAACAAGAAAAATCGATGCGTATGGTGCTTGAGAGGGCAATGGGGACGAGCTTCTAGCACGGACATAGGCATTTTGCTGCTCAGGTACTTGATCTTTGACAACTAAAAGTTCGTACTCTATCTCTTTACACCTTTGAGTTGTTAGGTAAAATACAAGAAATGGATCATGAGTTAATGGTTTCTAATCCTTAAATCTGATGTCTACAATTCTGAAGATCCAGTTGGCCTTGACTTTGAGTTTTCCCATAAAATACTTTGATATATTTCGTATATACACTTTGTCTCAAACCTCTCCTTCTTGCTTTAACTTGAAATTTTACTATGGTGATCTCTTATGGTCTTTTTTTTCCTGAAGTTCTTTTTCCATGTCACAGTAAAGCTAATGTACACATTCAGAAAAGTTGCTAAGGTAAGTTTTCCAATTCTTGCTATGCACATTTTGAAGAATTCAAAATTAAATCTATGGCTCAATAATACGTACTTTACAACAATATCATATTTACTGAAATCTCAAAATAGAGTTTAGAGACGGTAAAATATATGTTTGACTTTATCTCTTATCTCATGGATAGGGCTGTACATAGGTCGGGTTGATTCGGTTTTTATTAAAAAAAAAATCAAACCAATCATGTTGGTTTATTAAAACTATAAACCAAATCAAACCAACATAAAATTGATTTTTCCGGTTTAGGTTTTAGTCGTTTTTTTCAGGTTTTTCGTTTTTTTTTTTCGTTTTTTTTAATAATATTTAATTTTTACAATTATATTGTGATCGAAGACTAGATCAAATATGTTTTCACTCATGTGCTAATGAAAAATCATAATTATGAAAAAATGAGGAGCGAAAAACTCTCTTGAAAATAAAAAGTGAGATGAAGAGTGAAAAGTTTAGGTTTTAAGTTTATATTGAGTTTTGGATTATTTAATTAGCAATTAATGGACAAATATTACAACTTAAAGACCCAAATCTAAATATATATATCTACATCTACTTTCAAATTATTGAAAATTACTAAAACTAGTTGAAAAAATATTTAAAAAAGTAGATTATAATTAATATTTTATATATAAAAAAGTTCGAATATTATATCTATACTATATTAAAAGTGTGAAGGGCCTTAAAAATGACATTTGAACTTTTTGCCCTTCATTAAAAGCCTCTGCAATCGATAAAAAACGTTTTTTTTACTATTTTCCTCAATTTATTATTTAATTAGATTAAAGACTCCTAAAATATATGAAAAGAATTTAATAACTCCTAAAATATATAGAAAGAATCCTGGAAAACTAAAAACTTCTAGTACTTCATCATTTAAAATTATAAAGAAGAATAAGTAGAATATTATGAATAAAATTGTAGGACAAGTCAAAGTTATAAAAATAAAGAAATCGTTGTGCACGTAAAAAAAAAAGAGACGGAAAAATTTATATCTAATTATATGATTTATAAAAGAAAAACTTGATAAATAGAATAAATTTAATTTATTGTTCCTACGCATGAGTTTTAGGATTTAATTACATATATTTATTGATTTTGATTATTTAATCTAGGTAATATTTAGTACTTCTAAAAATAGAATTTTGCCTAATATAAAAAATATTATTTATAATTTTATTTAAGTAAGATTTTGGATCAAAATTTATACGAAACAAATTTTTATATTGTACTTTTGCTTTTTATTTTAATTTTGATTCACGTGTTTTCTTACAATCACTGTCATCATCCCTTTTGCCTATATTTATTTCTTTTAAATCATACCTTTAAAGATTATATATGAAGAATAATAATCAACAATTGAAATTGATTCTCTCTTTTGATAATTTCTTGTGTTTCTCTTTTAGTTGAAAATTTCTAATCGAAAAATTGGATAAGTATGTTGCCGCCGAATGAAGTTGTCAAAAATCAAAGGTTTATTGCTCATTTTTTCTTTTACTTTCTTTGCGTAATCGTGACATAAAAAGGGCTGCAATCCCATTTTTCTTTTTAAAAAAAAAAACATATCAAGGTCACGAATTAGGATAGAAGGTTAAATTCTTTTTTATTTATGAGTCCTGTTTTTTGTAATATCGTAACTTTTATATACAATTCAACCACTATAGAAATTCATATTATTTGTAAGTGAGACATATTAATTGTTATTTATGTTAAAGAAAATCGTAATACTAATTTATAAGAATAACACAAAAAAGGCAGCTATGAAATTTCAAAAAACAAAATAAAATCGAAGCAAAAAAGTTGTTTGTAGTATAGTCATTTTCACCAATATCACATTATGCATAGTACCTTTCTCTAGCGAAGGTTGGGTTTGATTGAGTTGGTTTTAGTTTTATATGTGAATGTCTTGGTTGCTTGTAATCACATGTGGATATTTAACCTTCATAATCTAAATTTAAAGATTTGATGATATGGAGCCACATACAAATTTAGATAAAAAATCTGACTATATAGATTTGAGATATGAACACGAAAATTCAACTGATATTTATATAAGGAGGAGGATCTGAACGCTTATATATAAAAGGTCGTTATTCAACATTCTTCATCACAAAATTTTAAGGTATTATTCTCTCAATTATTATTTTTGCCTTTGACAATATTGCATTTTTTTCTCTAGGAATATTTCTTTTATCATCTTTTGTGCATGTAATTGATAAGGTTTTAGTTTTACTATTGTGCCCAATTTTAGTCTTTTTTTAGCATAAGATATTATAATTAGATATATTTGTAAAAATTTATAATCCACTCTATTTGAGTATATTACTATTTAACTTTTTATAATAAAGTTATATATAAATATCTATATAAGCTTTTGCAATAGACAAAATCGTCTAATTTTAAATAATCAAAGGTTACACGTGCGGTTAAGCTAATATATATATATTATGTCGGTTTGACTTTTTTTGGGTCAACACCAAACCAAATCAAGAATGGTTGATTTTTTTTTTTCTAACGCCAAATCATAAGTCGTTTTTTTTTTCTCGGTTTGATTTGGTTCGTCGGTTCGGTTTGACTTAACGATTTGATCTGTACACCCCTACTCATTGGAGGTAAAAATACCCTTTTTTGATGGAGGTAAAAATACTATTTTTAAAAAAACGTATTCTTTATTATCTTTTATTAAAAATTTTGAGTTTGATCTCTCTAATTTATATTTATTGAAAATCTGATGAAAAAGAAAAAGAACATTAAGAGAGGGAGTAATATTTTAATTTGATTAATCTATTAAGCACAAAACGTCAAATTTATATTCTTAAGTTCTAATTTTGAGTTTGATCTCTCTAATTTATATTTATTGAAAATCTGATGAAAAAGAAAAAGAACATTAAGAGAGGGAGTAATATTTTAATTTGATTAATCTATTAAGCACAAAACGTCAAATTTATATTCTTAAGTTCTTGATTTACTTTTTTCTTTATCGTGGTACTCGTGGAGAATCCTTCAGTTAAAAAGGTCTTCAACACTTAAAAATTCGATTTTTCTTTTTACCAAAAAGAATAAAATCTTTAAAGAGTTCTTTGCTTAGAACAAAAGTACATTTGTGGAGTTCGTAAAGGGTATTTTCGTCATTTAACATGTACAACGACCCTGTGAACATAAAAGAATTCAGCAGCACCATGCATCACTTTCTTTTTACAAAAGCAATAGGCCCCATATATTCCAATAAGACATAGGTGTGGGTCCCACACACAAAATATATAAATAAAAAATTAAATATTGGGGCCCAAACTCCATTTATTGTGTCCCATCAATAATTGCTATCTTGACATTTTCCTTTTATCTTTGACACGTATATTACTCTCTCCATTTTAAAATAATTGATTTTTTTATCTACATTTTTCTTAAGTAAATATACTCTTTTTATCTCATTTTACTCATTTCAATTTAATATTACACATTAATTAAAAAATAATTAATAACCTAACTACTTTACCATAATATCCTTATTAAATAATGTTTATATTTTAATTTTGAAAAAAAAAACTAATACTAACTGTAAAAAAGAAAAAAAAAATTCTTATCTTGATTAATAAAAAATGATAAGTAAAATAATAAATCAAATTAGAAAATTTGAGACGAGTAAGATGGGATGAAGGAAGTATTTATTAGGGGTTTATTTTACTAAATTAGTTTTATTAATTATATTTTAAAAATATAAATTTAAATACATACTTTTTTATTTAGCTATTTAATGATAAAAATCTCATTGGAAGAACATAGTTTCATGAGAAGAACTGATAAATTGAAATAAATATTTTAAGAAAAATGGATGACTAAAGGGAGACGGAGGAAGTACTCGTCGGAGAAACAAAGTCGCCGGAATCTTTTGATCGGCCACGTGGGTCCGGCTTAGGAATTGTGTCTCAATCATTAGATATGGACGTTTCTTGAAAAAATTGGTCATTGACAAGTGACATTTTAGAAAATTGCTTTGGAATCCAATTTAATAATCCTACTAGTGAATAGAATAAAGTGACTCAATTATTTCACTTCATTTTGTGATAGTATTATATTATTTTTTTCAGTGCAATCGTCTCTTTATAATAATAATAGCAACCCAAACCATGGGCTATCCAACAACTCCATCATTATACAAAAACCATTTTATATAAAGAGCCTTGCAAAGACACAAACTTTTAGGCAATAAAAAGCTTTATTTCTCATAAAATCCCAAATTCTTGAATTGAAGAGCAGTACATCATGATAGGCAAAAGATCCATACCGGTGATCGAAAAATTCACCGGCGGAGCTTTTTCCGGTAGCCGGACGATGGATGGTGCTACTAGCCCAAGAAGTCCACTAGATTTCAAGATTCAATCACCAAGAGGGTTAAAAAGCTTTGATTTCGGTGGAGTTGGCTTGGCTATAGTAGCTGCGCTAGAAAAATCCGGTGGTAAGAACGGCGAAACTCCGGCGAACAAAGCCGTTTACAACCGTAACTCAAATAGATCACTTCCAATTCCGGTGATTTCTTCATCAAAGAATCCAGCTAGATATACAGCTGAATTTGAGGATAGTTTAGAAGAATATACAATAGTGACTTGTCGTGCACCAGGTAACAAGTCATACACTAAAGTATACGACGATAAAAAGGAGTTTCAGGGAAGAAAATGTAATCGTTCAAGCGTTTTTAACATATCTCCGGCGAACATCGGAGGTTTTCCGGCATATCCAGATTCTGATTTTCTCAGTTCATGTCACTTGTGTCAGAAAAAGCTACATGGAAAAGACATATACATGTATAGGTATGTATTTATATGCTCATAACTTCCCTTATTTTTATGCAGTAGATATCGATTTTTTATGATTATTAATATTTGGTTGTTAATGAATTTTCAGGGGAGAGAAAGCATTTTGTAGCACAGAGTGCCGGTACAGGCAAATAGTGATGGATGATCACCAAGAAAAGTGTAGTTCAAGATCTGCTGATGTTGCAAGTTCACCTTATGGGAATGGCCAAATCTTTGCAACTGAAATTCTGGCAATTTAACTTAGGCTGATGAATAAATTATTAGTAGTATATATAGAATATTAGTAAATACATCTACGATCTATATATATTCGGGAATACTTACTTTTTATACATATGAGAAACACCTCTATTTGGAGGACTTCTTTTTGTGGATTTTCCCCAATTTTGATTTGGATGTAGTCTAGGAAAAATGAAATCCAGCTATGAAAAGTTTTGAACTTCCAAACTTTTTTGTTATCATCATGTTTATCTATTATTATCGAAGTATCTAAAATTTGATGTTGAATTAATCATGCAAATAAACAGAAGAACACAGAAAGATTCTCAAAAGTGAAAAGAAATTTTGATTGCAATAAAATTCTGCAAAGTAATCGAACAAAGACTTTATATAAATGAACTGACTGTGATAAGCTAAACAAGAGATCAAAAGTAGGGTGAAGTTGTAAGTAGTTCGGAATTATGAAAACGAAATCTTCTAAAAAAAATAAAAATTCCTATATGGATTCATAGTAAATAATTTTTGAACATCGTGTGATTAATTTGATATGGGTCTATCTTGACAAATCTTTTGATTTTTCGTATTCACTTTGGTGTCCGCAAAGTCACCAAAACGAATAATGAAAAAGCATTGCAGTTATTGTGGCAGTCAACTAGTCAGCCTAGCCCACACATATATTTTTGAAATTTGATAGGTCAAATCGAGTTTTGATGGGTCAGAAAATAACAAATTTGAGTAAACTTCCCATAAATAATCTTCCTCCCGGCTGTCTCTACACCCCTATCTCTGTTCATGGGGTTTGCCAATTTTGAGAAAGCAACACATCATCTTGTTAAAACCTTGTTAAATGTTAAAGCCCACCCAGCCTCCTCCTGTTGGGGAAGTGAAGGAGCCATAACCAGCTAGTCATGTATTAACTTAAGAACAAACGGCCTGTTATAGCTTATTTGGCTGCACTTAGCACTAGTTTTATTATTCTCTCTGTTTGTTCCTATATTAGGTATATGTACTTATATTGTAACATTACTTGTGTGTTTCATATGTACATAGTTGGGAGTGTGAACATTAGGTATGTATGTGTAATGTTACTTGTGTGTTTTTGTTATGAATGGGCTGAAACAAGTTATGGTAAAGCGGCCCAATACCATATTAGGCAATGGCTATGCTTCTCACCCCCAATTCTCTCTAATCTTCTCATCCCCGTCTACTATTATTCCTCTTCTTTATATTGTAATTTCTTCTTTCCGTATTAATCACAGTTGATTAGTTTTATTCACTTTGTGTATTGATTGTTGAGTTGAGAATTCGGGTTCGTTACATTGGTGCTTTCATCTAGAGGTCTCTCAAATGGAGGACCAAAAAGTACTCAAAGCTTTTGTTGATGCTTCAGTGCGTGATTCAATCAAATAAACGAAGGATTTGCTGGGCGTTTTGGGTAAAAATGCCACGACCTCTTTTGAACCCCCCAAAAAAGTTATGGACGCCAAATTAGGGAAGTTTCGTGGCGAGAATTCGGAGGCCTGAATAGTCCAAGCAGAGCACTATTTCAATTTTTATAAAATTAAGGAAGATCAAAGGCTCACCGTGGCTTCGTTCTATCTTAATGGTGAAACATTGGAGTGGTACCAGTGGTTATTAACGAATAATCAATTAATTGATTGGCCACATTTCCCAGATAACATGAGAATTTGATTTAAACAGAAAGGATTAGAGTCTACGGGAGGGAGATTCGCAAATCTCAGGCATGTAGCTTCCGTGACTGAGAACCAAAGTCGTTTTGAGGCTATCTCGTCGGGCTTCGGTAATTCAGGGGTACTTTCGCCTTGCCCTCAATATGTTCATCCATATAGAAGCAATACAACCACGACACCTTTGCCACAATGCTATGATGAGAAATCTGAACCTCAAAGCAAAATCGATGTGCACAAGGTGTTTGATGAAAGTTTCACCAGTGGTTGCCCCACAGTATTTGCTGAAACGCGATCACAAACTTCAATTGAAATACCTCGTAAAGCAGCTACAAGTACTGATAGTCTCGTAGTCCAATTGTTTGATGAATGTCCCCAAAGAGAACTACCAGAGAGGTACATTAACGCAATTTCTCTTAATCGTGGCTCTAACGAACGACAAATTGAAATTGAGACCTTGGAAGGTACTGAGTATCTATCTCTAGATAAAGTTCTTATGGGGAATGGAGATGGCATTCCAATAAGTGAAATCCTTGTGGATAAAGTGATATCTGATGTGCAGCGTGGAAAATCTACTGAGGAATTCAGTGGTCACAATATTTTGTATCAGTTTCCATTTACTCCTGGGGTGAATTCCTTCATTGTCGTTGTTCATAAAACTGCAACGAACCTTTGTGTATGAGATCCAGGTATAAGTTCTATGTCCAAGGCTCTCATAGGTTATACAGTGAACACGAAGCCACTACCATTATTGGGATCTACTGTTGTTACTTCTTGAAGTTTTAGTTTTCAAGACAGTTTTGCTAAATGCGCTGTAACAAACGAGATGGTAGTCATGGAATCAAAAGTGGATGATATATACTCTGATGTGAATCGTGTGTTTGATGACAGTTCCCAAGGAATTCTGTCGAGAGAGCTACAACAAATTGCACCTCTGCACATTATACGTCTTCCCAAATTATTCTATTTCCTGCAACAACTATTAGCTCAACTCATTTTTGTTCTCCAAGCTCCAAACAGTAAGGTATGGTATGCTGCAATAGGAGGTGATTTCTCTTTTTGAAAAAAAAAATAACTGAGCAGGTTAGTGCATTGAAAATGGTAGTAGGAAAGGAAGTTACAAAATGGGTTCACGGTTGCATCAAGTCCATGGCAGACTTGATTGAGCAGGAGTTGCATAATTTCTCTGTACCTGCGGAGCTCAACGATTTTGTTGGCGCTCAGGGTGTACCAACTAGTTATGCTACAGATTTCGGCCTTGAATTTGAGTTTATTCTTATTAGATATGGTGCTGATGAATTCATTATTTTGATAATGTATTACATTTTGGATCAAGGAGATAAAATAATTGTCTGCCCTTCCACTTTCTCACTGTATGAAGTTGTTGCACTACAAACTTGTGAAAATGCTCATGAGAGCTTGTATGTGATTGAAAGTGAGCTTGAGTTGGTGAAAGCAGCTTCAACTGTTGCTGCTTATGTTGTTCACAAGGCAATGATCAGTGAGAGTAAAAATTTTTCTGTCTTGGTTAGTTGTGGGAGGTTTAAGACTATGATGAGGCTTATGTGCTATCTTTCCCATCTTGGGGACCATAGACGCGTTGAAGAGTGGCACTGTAGCACAATAAGTTTTGAAGTCAAATCCAGTATTTAAAGAGCTTCACAATGTCGATGCAATTCAAATTAAGTTTTCAATTCATCACGGTATATTTGTGCAGATTCAGTTTGCAAAGCTTGGAAAGACATATGGTGCTGCCAAGGGACCCTCTCACATTGAAAGATCTAGAGCCTTCGTAATTTTAATTCTGGAACAAAACCATCGTTGTTTCTTCCGTCTCTATAAAGTACATATGGAGGAGATAAACAAAAAGTGTAGATTGAGGGGTCCTGGACCATATTCATATCTCAAACAATCTTATTGCTTAGCAGGCCTCACTGATGCTCATCACTCTCTTAATATAAAGAAGGTAATGAAAATTGTTGGACTTAGCGAGGGAAAGCATGTGACAATTTTTAGAATTTTGGCTTATGTTATGATGCTTGGCAATATGGACTTGGCTAAGGGCAATGAAATTGTTTCATCAATTCTTCAAGCTGACAGTGCTTGGTTTCATCTTCGCATCACCATAGCAACTCTCTACACACACTCAAGTCTTGAAAGGTTCAACATTATATTATCCGTGGGGTTCCATTCGACCCATGAGGACAAAATTCTTATTGGAGCGGGGGTATTATTATGAATGGGTCAAAACCAGTTATGATAAAGCGGCCCAATACCATATTAAGTGGCTATGTGTGGGATACAGGTTAATAAATAACACATTTTAGGAAGAACAGTCTTATGCAAATTGTGATAATTGCTTAAGGCAAAGGCTATGCTTCTCACCCCCAATTCTCTCTAATCTTCTCATCCCCGTCCACTATTATTCCTCTTCTTTATATTGTAATTTTTTCTTTCCGTATTAATCACAGTTGATTAGTTTCGTTCACTTTGTGTATTGATTATTGAGTTGAGAATTTGGGTTCGTTACGGTTTTGAAGGGGAGCCTTGAAGTAACTGGAAGTTGTTGCCATGTGACCAAGAGGTCATGAGTTCAAACCTTGAAAATAGCCTCCGAAAGAAATGCAAGATAAGGTTGCATACAATACACTCTTTTGGTGGGGTCCTTCCCCGAACCTTGCGCACAGCGGGAGCTTTAGTGCATTGAGCTACTTTTTCATTACTTGGTGTGTTTCAATTATACATAGTTGGGACTTAGGGAGTGCTTTGTTTGCTTTGATGCAAGTTGAATATTCTTCATCTGGAAATAATGGACAAGACAAGTTAAATCGATAAAGAAAATTGCATGTTTAATATCTAATATATATAATTGACATCTAAGTTGCTCGAACTCTATGGATGATTTGTATGTCCAATACAGATAAAAATTTAGAGGTCGGTCCCTCCTGACAAGCTTTTGATTCGATAAAATCTTTTGTTTAGAATTTTGACAACACTTGAGAAAGAAAAATAGTTTTTTTTCTCAACTTACGGAATTAATAAAGGAAATAAATTGGGCTTAAGTCATCGACAGACACTTAAAGTTGTCCTGAAAATTCACTTAGATCCCTCAACTAAGGTTTGTACTATGGGTGTCAAGTGGGCCGGCCCGACCCAACCCTAGTAACTAACCCGACCCGGTAAGCCCTAGGACTTTAGGGTTCTGGGTCTTGGGCCGGTTATTTTTTTAAAATGGGCCCGGCTAACCCGGCCCGGACCAAGCCCGGTCCAGGCCCGCCAATTAATCAGCCCGACCCGGATACCATTTTTAAATGGGCCCAAACTAGCTGTTTGGACCCAAAAACGGCTATATAGTCGTTGGGCCAACGGCTAGTTTGGGCCCATTTATTTTTTTAAAAAAAAAAAAACTTTAAAAAATATTTTTTAATCCCAAAAAAAATTCTATAAATACCCTACAACTTCAAATCATTTTTCACACAATTTTTCACTCTCTCAAATCTCATTCTCTCTCAAATCTCAATTCTCAATTCTCAAATATTCAATATATTTAATTTCTTAAAGTGTTCACTTTAATTTTTTAATTTTTCGTTTACAAAGTACGAGCGGAAGTTTCTAAAGTCGCAATCTTTGGATACTTCCAAAATTTGGTATTGTCGTTCCATCTCTTACGTTTAATTTTTATTTATTATATTAATTATTTAATATTTAATTTTATTATATTTGTGTATTTTGAATATTTTTAGTTTAATTTAATTTATATTATGGATAAATTAAGAAACCTCGCTACTAAAGGTGTTAAAAAATTTTGTCCCGGAAGCGGTAGTTGTAGTAAAAAGCTAATTACTAGCGGTAGAGGTAGTTCAAGTAGTAGATATACCCGTGTGTCTTCGCCTCCAATACTGCTTGGTACACCTTTTGAGGAAGAAATAGGTGTAGGTGCTCACGATATGGATTATGTAGAAGCTCAGAAAAATTACGGTATAGAAGAAGAAAACGAAGTAGATGCGGTTAATTTAGACGAAGATAATGAAAATATTGCTGAGACACCCGCAGTAGGAGATGCTAACGTTAGATCTGAATCGGTTAATCTCCCTCCCCGTCCTCCCAGTGCCCCAAGACCTCGTAAAAGAACTAGTATTGCATGACAATTTTTTGAACGTATATCAGATATTGAGGTGCAACGCAATATTTATCAATAAATATATAAGCATAGAAGTGGAGGCAAGCAAGGGGGTACGGGTACGTTAATGAGACATGTAGCTGAAGATCACAAAAGAGAGTTAAATATTGCAAAAGATGGTGGGGATGTTGGTGGGCCAACGCAAACTAGAATGGACCCAGCAACCGGTCACGTAGCGAAGAAGTATAATAATTTGAGGGACCGGAAAGAAATAGTTAAAATGGTCGTTGTGGGTTGTTTGCCTTTTAATTTTTCTTCTTCTGATGCCTTTATTCGTTATATACAAGCAATTTATAATCCTATGTTTAACGGTATTCCTAGAACTACTTGTCGGTCTGATATTTTTAGACTTCATTCACAATATTATTTTTATTTATCAACATTGTTAAAAAATATTCAATGTAGATTGTCCCTAACTTCTGATCTTGGTCGTGCTGTAAATAAAAATGATTATTTAACCGTTACTTGTCATTGAATGGGTAGTAATTTCGTGATGCAAAAATGTATTCTTGCTTTTTTATATGATGAAGATCGTAAACATACTGGACAATTTATTTCTGATTCTATTGTTAAAATTACCGGATATTATGGTATCGAAAATAAAATTTTATGTATTGCTTTTGATAATGCTTCTAACAACAACACTGCTATAAAAAAATTAAAATCTACGCTATCTCCGCCCTTGCCTGAAATTTTTCATATTAAGTGTGCATGTCATATAAATAATTTAATTGTAAAAAAGATGGTCTTGAGTTTTTTGAGGTTTATATTGAAAAAATTCGCCTTGCTGTTGGTTTTATTCAAGGAAATAATCGTAGATCGAGAATTAGAGAATTTAAAGTTAAATGTCAAGAAAATTGACTTACACCGATTTTGATGCCTGAGGAAATTGATACTAGATGGAATTCTACGTATGAATTTTTAAAAACTTGTTATAAATATAGAATTCCTATTACACTAGCTTTTAACCAACATTGCGGTTCATTTGCTGATTCTGTTGATTGCATGATACATAATTCTGATTGGGTTGTAATTAATGATCTTGTTAAGTTTTTAGAAAAAATTTATGTAGCTACGGTTGAATTTTCCGGTGCTTATTATCCTACTGTTTGTAATATTTTGGCATATATAACCGATATTTCTGGTTTGCTCAAAGAATATAAAAATAAAGAAGGTTATAAAGAAGCTGTTGGCTCCATGTTTACGAAATTTAAAAAATATTTTTTTCCAATTTCCCCTATTTACTTGGTTGGTGCTATGCTAAATTCGTGCATGAAATATAATAATATGTGTCACTTTAGTACTCTTATTTATACTAACTTAGAAATAAATACTAACCATGATTCTGAACAAGTACAACCTGATTTGTGGACGGCTACGGCTGATGCAAAGGATTACATAGAAAAATTATATAATCACTATGCTGATTTATTTGATTTAGCCGTACCTACAAATATCACTCCAACTGTCGCTCCTCATCCTCCCGAGAAGCCATCATCTTCTAAAAGGCCGGCACATAGTGGTTTTTCTGATTCGTTTTATGATTTAAATTGTTGGAACAATGTTGATGAGAGAACTTACACATCAACTTATCGGGAAGAGCTGAAATATTATCTTCGGACGGCACCAGAGGATCGCAGACGACGGATCAACACATTGGATTGGTGGAGGAGTAATGAAACACAATATCCTGTGCTTTCAAGATTAGCTAGAGATATCTTGAATATTTCAATGTTAACCGTTGCATCAGAGAGCGCCTTTAGTCAGGGACGACAACAGCTTGGAGACAACCGACACTCATTGGGAAGCAATACAATGAATGTTCTAGTTTGCCTCAGAGATTGGATTAGAGCGGAAATAAGAAACCAAGGAATGGAACCGGAGTCGAGCGACGAGCTGAAACTTGAAGAAATTATGACTTCACGAGAGAACTCAGCAGAATCAAGTCCAATGCATGGTCTTGCCCCCGTTGACTTCGACTATCCTATGCAAGTTCCCATTAATATTAACATGAATGAGTTGGAAAAAATGATGCATAATTTATAGATTTTTCATTCATGTAAATTATAAATTTTGGATCATTTTGCAATCAATAAAATTCCCCAAATTCATTCACTCCTTAGTCCTTGCTTTTTATATTTTTTCATTTAACGATTTAAAATTTTAAATTGAATTTCTAGTTTTCTGCTTTAAATTAAAAGCTTACTTCTAATATATTATTAATTTACTACCAAATATTATTAATTTATTATATTAAGTAGCATATGTTTTGTATATTTGTGTGTATATCTTCAATAGAAGTGTATATTTAATGTATACATGTGTATATGTTTTATAAATTAGTATATAAGTATATCTATATATATTGTAATGTATATACAATGTAGTATATTTTATAAGTAGTAGTATATATACATTGAATGGTGTGTATACACGTGTATATATCTTCTATAGAAGTGTATATTTAACGTATACATGTGTATATGTTTTATAAATTAGTATATATCTATATATATTGTAATGTATATATAATGTAGTATATTTTATAAGTATTAGTATATATACATTGAATGGTGCGTATACACGTGTATATATCTTCTATAGAAGTGTATATTTAACGTATACATGTGTATATGTTTTATAAATTGGATATCTTCTATAGAAGTGTATATATGTGTATATATCTTCTACAGATGTATATATTTAATGTATACAAGTGTATATATTTTACAAATTAGTATATAACTATATAAATATACATATTGTAGTATATATATATGTATATTGTAGTATGTATTTTATTTAAAATAGTACATATATGTTGAATGATGTGTATATATGTGTATATATCTTCTACAGATGTATATATTTAACATATACAAGTGTGTATGTTTTACAAATTAGTATATAACTATATATATATACATATTGTAGTATATATATATGTATATTGTAGTATATATTTTATTTAAAATAGTACATATATATTGAATGGTGTGTATATATGTGTATATATCTTCTACAGATGTATATATTTAATGTATACAAGTGTATATGTTTTATAAATTAGTATATAACTATATATATACACATATTGTAGTATATATATATGTATATTGTAGTATATATTTTATTTAAAATAGTACATATATATTGAATGGTGTGTATATATGTGTATATATCTTCTACAGATGTATATATTTAACATATACAAGTGTGTATGTTTTACAAATTAGTATATAACTATATATATATACATATTGTAGTATATATATATGTATATTGTAGTATATATTTTATTTAAAATAGTACATATATATTGAATGGTGTGTATATATGTGTATATATCTTCTGCAGATGTATATATTTAATGTATACAAGTGTATATGTTTTACAAATTAGTATATAACTATATATATATACATATTGTAGTATATATATATGTATATTGTAGTATATATTTTATTTAAAGTAGTACATATATATTGAATGGTGTGTATATATGTGTATATATCTTCTCTAGACGTATATATTTAACGTATACATGTGTATATGTTTTACAAATTAGTATATAACTATATATATATACATATTGTAGTATATATATATGTATATTGTAGTATATATTTTATTTAAAGTAGTACCTATATATTGATTTAAAATGAATTTCTAGTTTAAATTAAAAACTTACTTTTAATATATTATTAATTAACTATCACACACACACACACACACACACACACACATATATATATATATATTGTTGTATATACTTTATTTAAAGTAGTACATATATATTGAATGGTGCGTAGATATGTGTTTATATCTTCTATAGACTTATATCTTTAACGTATACAAGTGTATATGTTTTATAAATTAGTATATAAGTATATATATATAGTAGTGTATATATATATATATTGTAGTATATACTTTATTTAAAGTAGTACATATTATTGAATGGTGCGTATATATGTGTATATATCTTCTATAGACGTATATCTTTAACGTATACATGTGTATATGTTCTATAAATTAGTATGTAACTATATATATATATATATATATATATATATATATATTGTTGTATATATATGTATATTGTAGTATATCTTTTATTTAAAGCAGTACATATATATTGAATGGTGCGTATATATGTGTATATATCTTCTAAAGTAGTATACATTTAATTTATACAAGTGTATATGTTTTATAAATTAGTATGTAAGTATATATATATATATATATATATATATATATATATATATATTGTAGTATATACTTTATTTAAAGTAGTACATATTTATTGAATGGTGCGTATATATGTGTATATATCTTCTATAGACGTATATCTTTAAAGTATACAAGTGTATATGTTTTATAAATTAGTATGTAACTATATATATATACATATTGTTGTATATATATATATATGTATATTGCAGTATATATTTTATTTAAAGTAGTACATATATATTAAATGGTGCATATATATGTGTATATATCTTCTATAGACGTATATCTTTAAAGTATACAAGTGTATATGTTTTATAAATTAGTATGTAACTATATATATATACATATTGTTGTATATATATATATATATATATATATATATATATATATATATATATGTATATTGTAGTATATATTTTATTTAAAGTAGTACATATATATTAAATGGTGCATATATATGTGTATATATCTTCTAAAGTAGTATATATTTAACGTATACATGTGTATATGTTTTATAAATTAGTATATAAATATATATATATATATATATATATATATATATATATTGTAGTGTATATATATATATATATTATACTATTATAGCATATGTTTTATTTAAAGTAGTACGTATAGTCATATATAATTATATATTGAATGGTACGTTTATATGTGTAATTGTTTATATATTTTAAAAAATATATATTGTATATTGGAGTGTATATTGGAGTGTATATAGTGTATATTGAATTATTTATTTATTTTTTAAACGGGTTTGATCGGTTTTTAATTGGGTTTGACCGGATTTTGGTGGGTTTGACCGGGTTTGGTTAAGTGGGCCGGGTTAGGGTGGGTTTTAATTTTTTTACTATTTGGCCCGACCCGACTAGCGTCCAAACCGGCCCTCAACCCGGTTAAAATGGAAGGGCCGGTTCCGGGTTGGCTCGGCCTGACCCGTTTGACACCCATAGCTTGTACCTATCAGGCACCTCAAGTGTTAAAATTGGTACCTATCAAGTCGATTTGGCAAGGAGAGTGTAACACACTCAACTTGGGCGCGTGAATAGTAGAAAAAATAATATTTTACTTTTTTTTATTAAAAAATCTACACTTAAATTATTTTATTAATATATATTTTTAATAATAATAATTTTTTTAATTTTTTTTTAAAACCCCCAGCCTCCTCGCCCCACCCCCACCCCTTGCTCGTGTCTTCTTCTGAAGCAACAAGAAGCCATTGAAGATGACTTCTTCAATGGAGAAACTCCAGCCATTAATTTTAAGCAATAAAATGTAGAAACTCCATTACCAATAAAATTAGCAACTCCATTAACAACACCAAAATCACTAATCAAGCTTCACCATTGTAGGGATAGCCATGGATACCTTCCTTCTTCAACTTTTTTTTTTTTCATCTTTGGCCACCACCATACTATGAACAACACTTTCCCAATAAAAAAGGTCATCAAAATCCCAATTATTGCACCAATTAGCATTGCAATTGTTCCTTACGTGTGCTTTTATTTTTGTGTGCGAAGACGACTGGAGAGGGGGAGTAGACGATGACTTTGTGTGTGTGTGTGTGTGTGTGTGAAGACAACGGTGGAGGGGGGTTGAAGACAATGACTCTGTGTGTGTGAAGACGAGGAGTGGGGGAGGGGAGAGAAGACGACGACTGGGTTGGGTGTTTTTTTTTTTAAAAAAAAAAAATTTTAATTAAGAAATTATTATTAAATGATAATTAAATATAATTATTTTTTTTGCCATGTGTTTCTTTTAATTGGTTAATTTTTCACGTCAGGCGAGTGTATTGCACACACTCTATGCCTGTTGCTGATTAGGCAAAAAGGGGCTGATTGGATCAAAATTCGAGTAAGTTAAGGGCCTGATAGGTACATGCCTTAGTTGAAGGATCTAAGTGAATTTTTGAGACAACTTTAAGTGTCTGTCGATGACTTAAGCCAATAAATTGCCAAAGAAGTTAGTTTTGTCAATGTTTACCCAATTGATCATCAAGATAACAATCTAGTATCAACCAAACTCAGTAACATGTTGTGTGATAAGAAGGTGTCTCCAAAACTCAAAGGTAAGTTCTACAGAGTGGTAGTTCGATCGGCTATGTTGTATAGGGCGGAGTGTTGGTCAGTTAAGAACTCCCACATACAGAAGTTGAAGGTGGCAGAGATGAGCATATTGCGATGGATGTGTGGACTTACTAGGATGGATAGGGTTAGATGGGAGTGGCTTCAGTGGAGGACAAGATACGGAAAGTGAGGTTGCGATGGTTCGGACATGTCATGAGGAGGGGCACAGATGCTCCTGTACGGAGGTGCGAGATGCTGGCTATGGATGATTTTAGGCGGGGTAGAGATAGGCCTAAGAAGTATTGGAGGGAGGTGATTAGATATGACATCGAACAGTTACAGCTTACAGAGGACATGACCATTGATAGGAAGGTGTGGAGGATGCGGATTAGGGTAGAGGGTTAGTGGGTAGGAGTACGTTTGTGGTGCATTGGTGATATCTATGTTTTTCGAACAGATTTTTTAATATTACATTGTGCGTGTCTTGTTTCTGTATTATCCTTTACTATCTGTTATTATAGTATTACCTTGTAGTTGCACGCTTTTTTGTGTTTTGTTTGTTAAATTGGTATCTGTTCTGAGTCGAAGGTCTATCGAAAACAGCATCCCTACTTCATTAGTGGGATGAACTGCATACACTTTACCCTCCCCAGACCTCACTTGATGGAAATATACCGGGAATGTTATTGTTGTTGTTGAATCAATCAAAATCATAAAAAGAAAAAATGTAAACGACAGTACACTTTTAATTTGTAATACTTAAGATTAATTTATTTGGTATTGGTGTAAACATATAATATGATAAAGAAAATCATTTTTTATGCAATACGTTAAAATTATAGTCATCACTATGATCAGCACTACATTTTGGAAAGGTCACATTAGTTATTTTGAACCAAAAACAACTGAGACTGGCATCACATATATTTATTAATCAAGCAGATGTGACATCTCCTTATGTTTTTTCCCCCTAAGATTCTGTTTTTTCCTCTAAGAAATGTTGAATAGTGGTTAAGCTTATTAAACAAAAAATTCAATTCATTTGTTGGAATATGGTTAGTGGGTATATATGGTGTGTATAAGGATTTAACATTTTAACTTGTAGTGTTTTTTTTTTTTTTTTTTTAAACAAAAGAAAAATAATATTATCGATTGAAGTTACTCAACTAGAGCAGGTCATAACTTCTATTTTCCGTGTTAACAAATCAAATTTGCTATGAAAAATTTAAGTATCAATTACTATAAGCCAATTTAACATGATGGGTGAAGATAGATTTATACATTGACATTGTATTGAATTTAAACTCTGTAATTGAACTTAATTAGTCGAGCGCATGTTGTCTTTTTATACCCACAAAACTAAAGATAAAATTTGAATGCATTCTATCTTCTTTAAATCTACTTGTGAAATTACGTTGAATATGTTTACGTTATTGTAATCGTGTTTATGCATAAACCACAATAATGTGTGTAATATTAGTATATGGGCCGGCGCCAATCATTCATTCATATATGGCCCCATATGGTCTGTGACACCTAAGTAGACTTTTTTTTGTTCCTTTCTAATTATATTGTAAAGTCTCAATTATATATACAGCTATAGCTTTGTGTAACTTGAAAAGCATCAAGTTTTAGATAATCCCATATAGTTGGTTGATTAGAATCTTTTAATTGAGAGCAAAAAAAACAATGGTTAAGATTGCATTTGGTTACTATAATGACTCTGTTACTGCAACTTTACTCAAGGCTTATCTAGCTGAGTTCATTGCCACTCTTGTCTTTGTTTTTGCTGGTGTTGGATCCGCCATAGCTTACAGTAAGTAAAAATCTTTTTTTTTTTTTTTTTTTTTTTATGTGTATAGTTTTAATTTGCCATAACAAGTTAGTTATAAATTTTATCAGGTGACCAACTAACATTTATAATCAATTTTACCTTTACTTACCTTACTGTTAACCTGATTATGTAAAAAAAAAGAAAAATCTCTTGCTTGTTATACAACAACTTAATTCAAGAAGTCAACAAACATTACAAAGAATAGTTAGTGCACGAAACATTCTGCATTAGCGCAATATTTATGGGAAGTAAAGAACCAACTTAAGACTCCTAAATAAAGTACAAAATAACTAAGGGCGTAGGAAACTAAGAGGGTATTCTTCTAAATAAGTTAGGAAACAAAAGACTTTTAAATAAGGTAGGAAACAAAAGATTTACCTAAAGTGTGCAAAAAGAATAAAATAATGTGTGCATAAAATAATATGTACAATAATTTGCTAAAGTTGAGACGAAATGATCATGTTAAAGCAGGTCCAAGCCATGTAGTCCATCATCGAATAATGTTGTGGCTGCAACAGCCAAATAATGAAACAGGTGATCAAACCCGATCTAATAAATAAAATACAGTATTATTCCAACACCCAAGGGATGTATTAATCCTGATGCAACCATCAGCATTTGTAGTTCAATCCACAACTGAAACGCATAACCTATAGGTCACACAGATACAATTTTACATCTTTCTTTTTGGTGATTTTGCAGATAAGGTGACATCAGATGCAGCTCTTGATCCAGCTGGTTTAGTAGCAGTAGCAGTGGCACATGGATTTGCATTGTTTGTTGGAGTTTCAATGGCAGCTAACATCTCAGGTGGACATTTGAATCCAGCTGTCACCTTTGGATTGGCTGTTGGGGGCCATATAACTATCTTGACTGGTTTCTTCTATTGGATTGCCCAATTGCTTGGCTCCACTATTGCTTGCCTTCTCCTCAAACTTGTGACTAATGGATTGGTATGTCTATTATTTCAACAATATTTAGGGTTGTTTTTTTCCCAATTTAACATAAATACCATCTGATTAAAAGAAGAAAAAAGATGTTTCCTAAAATTCATATGCAAAATTTACATTTCCAAGATCATTGAGATGTATGATAGGATGACTCGAGTATCAACAATTTTAGTCAAGATCGATTTTGAGTCTTAAAAATGAAAAATCTTTGAATAGAAAACATCCTACCTCTTTAATGGAACGGCTGAAAGCGGAAAGCTTATCTAAAAGGGAAAGCAAAATGCTTGCACAACAAAGCGAGACATTTCGGAAAAGGGCATAGCTGCAATTCCGTATTTGGGCAAAAATCAAATATACTAATGTTTGAGACTCTGAGATGACAAATCAACAACAACCTATAAGTTAGAATTCCAATGACCATGTAAACTATGATGAAAATAATTTGCAAAAATGCTAAAATCCAAAAGAAAATAGTCCATAGTCTAATAATAGTCACTTTTCAGTTCCTATAATTTAAAAACAACCACTATCAGCTTCAAATTCTACCATGAGATTTCACAAAGTTTCACCTATGGATATTGAAACTCATGATTATTTTTTAAAGATAGGGTCGAAAAATAGCTAGTACGCTCAAGTTCTAAGTTAGTGAAATTTCTAATTTAATGGGCCTAAATCTGTTGGGCTTTTGCAGGCTATTCCTACTCATGGAGTTGCTGCTGGGCTTAGTGGATTTCAAGGAGTAGTAATGGAGATAATCACCACATTTGCACTTGTATACACAGTTTATGCCACAGCAGCAGACCCCAAAAAGGGCTCACTTGGAACAATTGCACCCATTGCAATTGGGCTCATTGTTGGAGCAAATATATTGGCTGCTGGCCCATTTAGTGGTGGGTCAATGAACCCTGCTAGATCATTTGGGCCTGCTGTGGTTGCTGCTGACTTCTCACAAAACTGGATCTATTGGGTTGGGCCTCTAATTGGTGGTGGATTAGCTGGGCTTATTTACGGTGATGTGTTTATTGGATCTCATGATCCACTTCCAGTCTCTGAAGTATATGCTTAGAGTTCTTTGTTTTTAATCAAATCAAATCTCCTTTTGATTGTGTTTTCTTTTTCTTTCTTCTTTTTCAAATCATGAAATGTAAATTTTTATGTAGTGTTTGATGGTTCTACTCTACTTTCTTTCTATAATAATTGATTTGGATATGCTTTATTTGAGCCGAGGATCTATCGAAAACAGTCTCTCTATCTTCATCAGGTAGGGATAGGATCTTCGTACCTAGTACACACCGTACTCTCCATACCCCACTTGTGGGATTACAGTGAGCATGTTGTTGTCGTTGTGCGTTCATTGAACTATTTAGACTTACTTAAATGTGATATTTGCTCTCGATTCAACATTATTTTGATGTTCTCATCCACCATCAATAATAATGCAAGTCAAATGGTTAATATAAATTTTATGTCTAGTCAAAATCATCATTAAAATGAAACGAACGGAGGTATGTATCTTTTTTCAATATTATTATTTTTTATGTATATATCTTTGGCTAAAGAATTTTTAATTTTTTTCAATTTAAAGACGACTTTATCACATTGTTGCAAAAAGTTGCCGTTTTACCAATCTAACTTTATAAAGTCTAATCTTATCTACCATACTCTTGAAATAATTACTCTTCTCCTCATATCGTGATTCAACATTAGAAGTATATCATTTTTTTCCCCACTAATCGAATACTTTTGTCGACCCCACAATGGACTATCAATTTCCAAACATTTTTCCCTTTACATAACTTTTTTAAGTTTTCTGATACGATACGTATTATGCACAAATAATCTGAGTAAGCAATTACATATGATTACGCATGTATATCTTCAAATCACTTTACTTTATTTATTTTGGTGTGATTAATTCTTTTTAGTGGCTCAAGCACTTAAACAAGCTAAGGAGATTTTCACTTTTCAAATATTAATTATTATTTTCAACTTCAATCAAATCATATCCAAATACTTGTACATAGAGCGTTTCATTAGGCTTTAATTAACAATCAACATGGACACAAATTACTACTCAATAATATGACCAATTACACATTTTATTATGAATACAAGAGAATAATCCTACAAACATTTTTGTGTTTTATTTCATTGATTTCCATGCACAAGACAATATAACTATGGTATGACAGTTTTTTTTTCATGTTTGGATTGGTCAAAATATTTTGAGAAATATTAGTTTTAGGAAACAAGTTTCATAAAAGTTAGAAAAATAACTTCTCCGATGGAAATGGGAAAACAAATTTCGTAAGTGACAATTCACGTTACTCATCTCCCCCCACCCCTGCCACGACACCACCCCTACACCAAACTCCACCGCCCGACCCTCCACCCCCACCCCCAATGATATTATTTACCTATATTATATACTCGTGAGACAATATTTTCTGTATTACTTACTAGCAACTTTAAGGTAAAGATCATGACGTTCGGCCTCATAAGAAACTCTTGTCGCTAACTACATAAAAAAAAAAAGTAAGAAACCTTGCATTGGATAGCCTTTTACATCTTTTTCCCTATCATAAATTAGAAAATCACTTTTTTTTTAAAAAATATTTTGACACACCCTAAAAGAACATTTGTAATGAATCATAAAGTTGTATCTCCTTTGGGCCATAAAGAAGGGTAAAAATAATTTGACGCGTGAGGGAAAAGCAAATCAAAAGGCATCTTTCCCATAGAGTGTGCAAAAAGCAAAATCTTCTATTTATCTATAGCTCTTTTTGTTGAATCATAGCTTTTAAAACTTTGCATTTTACTTTTCTACTTTATACTCGATAACAGGTAAAGTTGTTGTCATGTGACCAGAAGGTCACGAGTGTAAGTCGTGGAAACAATCACTTGCAGAAATACAAGATAAGACTGTGTAAAATAAGTCTTAGTGATTCGATCCTTCTCTGAACCTCGTGTATAGTGAGAGCTTTAGTTCACCGATCTGCCCTTTACTTTATACTCCATAAGCTTTGCAAACTGGATATAAAGATTAATATTCCCTTCATGATTGATTGGACTACATGCATATATATATATATATATTCCCACCAACAATAAAGCTCTTTGTTTGAAAATTTTACACTTGCTTTTTTCACAAGTCAATGACAATGAGGAGAGAATAAATAATCTCTGTTGAATTATCAAACCAAAAATCTAATTACTTAGAAGTTATATCATCTAAAGTTTTCTTTCTTGATCTTTTTTTCATGCTTCTTTTGACAAATTTTCTTTCTTTCTTTATTACGAAGATACTGTAATTTTGTTCTTTTGATCCCTTTTCCAATAGGAGTTTAAGTTTTATATGATGTAAAGAAATACTTATGCAATCGGATTATGTAAAAGATAATTTTTTGTAAACTTTGTGTCAAATAATATTAATTTGGTTACCTGATAAATAGAATTCAAGATTTGAAGTTTATGCATTTCTATAATAACCTCAAGTTAATACATATACAAAAGTAATTAACTTTACGATTAAATATCTATAGATATTCAATGGTTCTCTTAATACATATATAACGTCCGAACAAAACTTATTGGATTAGGTAAACTCGTATAATATATATGGTAGATCTACCCCCTTGATAAATAATTAAATATG
This sequence comes from Capsicum pubescens, assembly GCA_030864215.1. Classification (NCBI taxonomy): domain Eukaryota; kingdom Viridiplantae; phylum Streptophyta; class Magnoliopsida; order Solanales; family Solanaceae; genus Capsicum; species Capsicum pubescens. Next base: position 345,183,811 of record CM061538.1, on the reverse strand, counting down.
ATAACTGACCTACTATTACATTAAGATAAAGGGACTTTGGGCCACAGGTGACAAAAGAGTTTTAAAATGATGTGTAGCTGACATAAGTCTTAATAATTGAGTAGATGTGACAATTACTTAATTATGGATTAAGAAAGTTTGGGAAATTTTAAAATAACCCACAAGTTTTTAAATTTACACTTTGATCCAAATATTAGTTAATACAACGGGAAACGAAGGGAAAAAATGTTGTTATTTTCTCTCTCTTCGCGATATTTGTTGTTCATTGTTGTTGCTGTTTTATTCATCATCTTCTGATTCATTATCATCATCTTATACTTCATTATCATCTTCATATTCTTCTTGTTGACCATTGTTGTTGTTGTTGTTACCCCAACTGCTGCTCTTTGACCAAATTCTTATGTCAAATTTTGTTTCGTAAATCACTTTCAACTTTGGCATTTACTTGAGAAGAGACTTTGGTAAGTCAAATTATGCTTTTTAGTTGAATTTGTCATCTGGGTAACTGCTAGTGTGCTGTTTTTTCAACAATAGCTAGCACGCGAACATGAATGCAACATAAGAGTAATCTGTTTAAACAAATCAATTATCTGCGGCACCAGATAAATGTTCTGTTGTAACAGTAGACTCATATTGGATTCATGTTTATGGTTATAGGTGCCCGTAATATGAATCGAATAGATGGGTATTATGTTGCACTAGATTAGTAATCTGTTTCAACAGATAAATAATCTGTTTCACCAGATTACTAATCTGTTTTGAACAACAAATTACAGCTCTTGTCACAAACCCAAACCCAACAGATAACTCATATGTTCTTGCAATTTATACTGGAATCAAATTATTCCTTAATTGTAGACATGTCATTCGTTAAGAAATAGAAATAGACAACACGAAAATTAAATAAGAAATAAAAAGTCAAGTGCATCAAACATAAAATTTTTAAAAACAAACAAAAAAAATACATAGATAAAAGAAAAAAAAAAAGCTTAATTATTATTATCATCATTGTCATCATTATTATTTGTATGGCCAGCCGGCCAATCTTCAACCGGCAGCAGCAGCGCCCTCCCCAGCCTGCGGATCTCCCGCAGAATCCTTACTCTGACGGCAGCCAACTCCCAATGTAGGTCATGAACCTCTTTCTGCAGTTCCCGCATGACGTCTCATAAAATAGCGACATCCCACACAGGATCAACCATATCTAGAAAACGCATAAGTTGACAAAACACACGTAAAAATAAAAGTAAAGAAAAGAAAGAATTCGAATGTAATGTAATATACAACGAATATTTACACAAAAATCAAGAAAAAAACTTACCAGAGACAGGAAAAAGCTATCAAGTCCTTGAAGAGAAAGTAGTTGAAGGTGTAACAAGAGCAAAGAATAAATAGTTTGTAGTAGAACGAACTATTGAGTAAGGAGAGACCTATTTATAGAGGATTGAACTTGAATGAGTCAGGCAAAAAATCACAACTGTTCACCTCCATTTATTAATGACATTCTTGATTACTGTAAAAAGTTATGACTTAATTAAATTAAGCAATATTGTGATAAATCATGACTTTTCAGCTTTATTATTATTAAAATAATTAGTTCTTTTCAGGAACCGTTTTTACACTGAGTTGGACAACAAATTATATATATGTTGCATCAGATAACTCATCTGTGACAGCAGATATATAATCCGTTGCAACAAATAAATAACTTGTTGCATCAGATAATATATCTGTTGCAACATATAATCTATATTTAAAAAGAAAAAATTATCTTCATGACATCCAAATTTTCTGACTTTTTAATTATATAAATTAATAAAGCAGATTTAAAGGCGCAACTGTTCACCTCAATTTATTAATGACATTCTTGATTACTGTAAAAAGTTATGACTTAATTAAATTAAGCAATATTGTGATAAGTCATAAATTTTCAACTTTATTATTATTAAAATAATTAGTTATTTCCAGGAACCATTTTTTTTTACACTGAGTTGGACAACAGATTATATACTGTTGCATCAGATAAATCATCTGTTACAATAGATATATTATCCATTGCAACAAATAGACAACCCGTTGCCTCAGATAATATATTTGTTGCAATATATAATATATATATATATTTTTTAAAAAGGAATTATCTTCATGACACCCAAATTTTCTGAATTTTTAATTATATAAATTAATAAAGCAGATTTAAAGGCACAACTGTTCACCTCCAATTATTAATGACATTCTTGATTACTGTAAGAAGTTATGACTTAATTAAATTAAGCAATATTGTGATAAGTCATGACTTTTTAGCTTTATTATTATTAAAATAATTAGTTCTTTTCGGGAACTATTTTTTTTTACACTGAGTTGGACAACAGATTATATATCTGTTGCATCAGATAACTCATCTGTTACAACAAATATATAATCCGTTGTAACAAATAGATAACCTGTTAATCAGATAATATATATGTTGCAACATATAATCTATATATCTTTTTTTAAAAATTATCTTCATGACATCTAAATTTTTTGATTTTTTAATTATATAAATTAATAAAGCAGATTTAAAGGCACAACTGTTCACTTCCATTTATTAATGACATTCTTGATTACTATAAGAAGTTATGACTTAATTAAATTAAGCAATATTGTGATAAGTTATGACTTTTCAGCTTTATTATTATTAAAATAATTTATTTTTTACACTGAATTGGACAACAAATTATATATCTGTTGCATCAGATAAATCATTTGTTACAACAGATATATCATCCGCTGCAATAAATAGATAACCTGTTGCATCAGATAATATATTTGTTGCAACATATAATATATATATTTTAAAAAAATTATCTTCATGACATCCAATTTTTTTGACTTTTTAATTATATAAATTAATAAAGAATATTTAAAAAGAAGAATATTTCTCGTGAGTTTTTTACGGTTTAAATTGTGTTTATCATTTATTTTCTTATTCTTTTCTGTGAAAAGAAATGACTTAATTAAATCAAGCTGGTGAGTTTTATTATTGTGACAAGTCATGACTTTTCAGCTTATTAAATTTAAATAACCTTTTTCTCAATTTTAAAATTGAATACATCTTATTTTCAATAACCGTTTCTTTAAAAACCATTTTTTTAATTGAGTTATGGCAACAGATTGTATATTTGTTGCATCAGATAACTCATCTGTTTCAACAGATATACCATCTGTTGCTATAAATCGACCATCTGTTTAAGGAGCTTTTTTGATTTCTTCTAACTGATTCATTAGTCGCAACAAATGAGAAATTTGATGCATCAACAACGTTTTTTATTTTTGTTTGTTGTTGAATGTGTTTAGACAAAAGTCACAGTCACGACTATTCATTCACTTTTTTCTTAAAAATCATATCATCATATAACTTAATTAAATTAATCCAATGTTGTGACTTTTTTAAATTAAATAATCTTTTCTTTTACGATTATAATATCATTTAGTTCCTTATTATTTATTAACGAACCATTTTTAGGAGAATTTCTCATCATATGACTTTTCACCACCATCTATTGCCACAGGTGCTCAATCCCTACCTCCAACCGTCGACATGTTGAGAATAAGGAATAAATAGAATGATAATTAAATATTGAATAAGAATTAAAAATTAAAAGTCGACCAAACCAAAACAAACATATACATAGATTTTTTTGAATCCCTTATAGGTAGATCGGATATAAAAAAGGAAAATACATACGCTAAAAGAAAGAAAAAACATAACCTAATTATTATTACTACAATTATTATTATTATTACTATTATTATTATTATCAACCTGACAATTTTCATCTAGCAGCAACTGGGCCCTCCTCAGCCTTGCTCCGAAGTCGGCCAAATTCCTCTGAAGTTCATAAAACTGCCTTTGAAGTTTCTGCGAGGACTCGATATAAATCTTATTGTACGAATCTGGATCAACCATATTAGTATTGTAAGTGTAGTAGAATGAACGAGCGAGAGTGAGTGAGAGGAGGCCGGAGGGACCTATTTAGAAAATGATTGAATTGGAAGTGGGGACTTGCCTTAGTCAAACAAAAAGCCACGACTGTTCATATCCCTTAGTTAAATAAAACTGGTGACTTTTCGAATATGTAAATTAAAAAAACCCGGATCTAAATAAATACAACATTTTATTTTTTTATTGTATTTTAGAAAGAGACAGATTGGTAATCTGTTGCAAAATATATCCACCTGTCAAATAACTTACAACATATGGACAATCTGTTGCAACAGATGGATTTATCAGTTTTCTTTTCCATCAGCTGGTGTCTGTTGTAACTTGCTAGTCATATGTTTATTCAATTTCATCGAGAGCAATAGATATTTCTAAACACTTCTTGGCCAAACTCAATTTTTTCTCTTGGATTGCTTTTTTTTTTTTTTACATCCGTCAAGATGCCTCCAAATTCAATTTTTGCCATCAATCCAAGAGCCAAAATTTAATTTGGATTCCAACTTGAAGGATGCAAAGAAAAAAAGAGAAGCAATCCAAGAGCAAAAAATGAGTTTGACCAAGAAGTGTTTAGAAAAATCTATTGCTCTCGATGAAATTGAATAAACAGATGACTAGCAAGTTGCAACAGATGCCAGCTGATGGAAAAGCAAACTGATATATCCATCTGTTGCAACAGATTGTCCATATGTTATAAGTTATCTGACAGGTGAAATATATTTTGCAACAAATTACCAATCTGTCTCTTTCCGAAATACAATAAAAAGATAAAATGTTGTATTTATTTAGATCCATTTTTTTTTAATTTACATATTCGAAAAGTCATTAGTTTTATTTAATTAAGGGATATGAACAGTCGTGGATTTTTGTTTGACTAAGTCAAGTCCCAACTTCCAATTCAATTATTTTGTCATTGTGGTCGTTAAGCTTAGTATAGAGCTCTTGATCTTTTGTGAGTTTGTCAACGAGGACTACTTTCTTTCTTGGCAGCTTTCTTATAATACTCTTCTTGGTCCTTCTTAGCTCTACGCAAGGTCAAGGAGAAGTATGGAAGGTTCTCTTTGAGTTTTCCCAAGGCAAGCGCTCTCTGGGCTGATAAATCCTGTGCTGCAGCATATATGGATAGTGCAGCACTCAATGCAGAACAGTTTTCTGGTAGAAGCAAGTCTTGAGAATATATAATCAGTAATCTATTGATTTCAGCTTTCGCTGTGTCAAACAGTTCTGTTGATATCTTGTCTTCTACGGAGAAGATTGATCAACAGAAAAACCAAGTGATTAAGATCATTTAATCTGTTGACTAACTCGAGCAAAGACGTCTTCTGGATTATCAAAATTCACAGGGAAGTCTGGTGGTTCAATAATATCATATTTCTTATTTTCGATATTAGCTAATGATGGGGAGATTCTGCCTTCCTCACCATCCTGAAAAGAAAAAGCACTCAAAATTAGATAGAGTATCTCTAAATAATGACACAAGATGAACTAAATCTAGCATTCAGTTTTTTCTTTCTATTCCTCTCCTTTTTATCTTCTCACCTTTTTCAGATTTGAAATTTTTCTTTTTTCGGATACTTGATAATGCCTTGAAAATTGCTTATCAATTCCTTTACATCAGCAGTTAATGCATTAACAGTATTAATCACACCATCATATTTTTCCTTGCACTCTTCACATTTGCATGCATAAGATAAGCAAGGAGGTCAAGATTGATCATTCCTCTCCCATCTAGAGGACAACATATCCGTCATGCAAAAGTCTACATCGTCGCCAGAAATGCTTGCCACAACGAAAGTCGGTAGAAGGCATGGTAAATAAACATGAGAAACATCAGCTATTAAATCTTAACAAGGTATTAGAACCATATTCGTGGTCCCTCGGTCTTATCAGTTCGAACCTACCAAACTTAACTGTAAAATTACAGATGTCTTGTTTGAATGATCTATGACTAATCGGTAAAAACAACATTCACAAAATCAGTGTACTCTATGTGTGTTTCCGCGCTAACATTATCAGTAATACATACCTCCCACATATGAAGTGGTTCCATCTACATGCAGTTTATTTCTCAGAACCTATCTTTACTGCAGCCTCTTGTGATGGTCAGGCAAAAGTTGATCAACTTTAATTTCAGTTCCTTTTATATCTACAAAGAAGAAGGAAAAAATTTATGTCACATAAAGAACATTATTCATCTGCTGCAATAGATGTAGAGTCTGTTGCATCAGATGTGGTGTCTGTTGCGTCAGATGTGGAGTCTGTTGCGTCAGATGTGGAGTCTGATGCAACAGATGTGGAGTCTGTTGGAATACCTAGCAGCCTTGCTGGTGGTTTGATTTGTTCCAAGAGTTGCTCCGTATGTTGCAACATTAACAACAGCATAAACTACAAACAACAAATAAAAAATATTAACAACAAAGAAAACAACAACATTTGTTCTAACAACATCATCAACAACAAAGAAAATAACAACATTTATTCTAACAATATCATCAACAACAAAGAAGCATACATCCTATGTTCCAACACCATCAACAACCAAGGATGGACCCACATGGAGTCCTCCGGGTGCGCGAGCACAGACTAAACTCATATCGAACTTTATATATGTATATGGAAATTAAGAAAAAACGTATATAATCTAATCAGTGAGAACCCATAGTAAGAGTTGTTTGGTTAGCCTAGTTGTTGTTTATGAGTGCTTAAGGCTTTTTATTTCTTTTGGTCTTGAGTTCAATTCCCACTCAGCACATATTTTTTTAATTTTGGTAACCAACTCTTCTCTCCTTATTCACTTTAAACTTTCTTTTATTTTTTTTCTCCCTTACTCCTTGTGTTGATTGTTCGGACTCCACTATTTTTAAGCTAAGAAGCAACCACCATCTAAAAAACCTGGATCCGCCACTGTCAACACCACCACACCACAAGTTCCAACAACGCCAACCCCACCAACAACATCAATAACAACATTAACAACAAAGAAATAAATAAAATACATAAAAAAATGATACTGCCAACAAGGCTTTTAAATTTCTCCCAACATATGACTTTTTTCACATCTTGTAATAAAAATTCTCGGTTTGTTTATTTAATAATTAAAAGTTTCTTCAAATTTTTTAAATAAATATAATATGAGAAAATGGTAATTAAATAAAAAAAAGATGTAAATAACTTGCAAGAAGAAGACGAGAATGAAAGAGCAATAGTGAATCATACCTTAATGTCAAAAGGGGATCAAAACAACAATTTCAGTCGAGGAATCTAAAATATGGATATGGATCGGTTTAGATCCAAAAGAAAATTTATGAGAAAGAGGAGAGAGAAAAAAGGTTGTGCTAACCCTAAAGAGGGTAGAAAGAAAAAAAATGAGAGACGAATAAAATAAATTTAGGGCTGAAGGAGAGATCAGATAATTCTAATTTCTAGATGTACTGCCCTTAATATTAAATGACTAAACAAAGTGTATTTATTCAAATTTATATTTTCAAAGCATAATTAATAATGCTAATTTGGTAGTAAAATAAACCCCTAATTAATATTTTTTTAATAGGTGTGCCAAGTCAATAGGGGCCAACTGTAATATAATATGAAACGGAAGAAGTATTAGGGGTTTCAATATTCATTAATTAATATTCATTAATAATTTTAGGGGCACGACGAAGAAAACGGGTGACATTGAAAAGACAAGACAAGACTAGGACTACTCAATGAGATTTTTAAGTTATCCAAGAAATATTTTTTACCGCCTTTAGTAGTACTACTACTTTATCTACTCGGACTGAAGCTTGCTTTAAAATTAAAAGAAAAAAATATATTTTCAAACAGATATGTCGTCTGTTGCAATAAATATAAATATCTGTTTGAAAAATCCCAACAACTCAGTCATCTGTGACAACAGATGAAAATGTCCATTTAATAACTAAATCAGAAATGTCATCTGTTACAACAGATATCAATATCTGTTTGAAAATTTCCAGCAGCTCAGTCATCCGTCACAACAGATGCAAATGTCTATTTGATACTTAAATCAGATATCTCATTTGTTGCAATAGATATTGTTATCTGTTTGAAATTCTCCAACAGCTCAGTCGTTTGTTACAACAGATTTCATTGCAATTGATTTAGGTGGAACGAGGGATGAATGAATGAGCTTCTCATTAACTTAATGTTAAGATTAATAATAGTACCTACATCGATCTAGGTGGAACGAGGGATGAATGAATAAGCTCACAGGGTCAACTACAAATCCAATTGAGTAATTGTATTTGCATGGTGTTAGTATTGCGTTCATCCCGATTTGAGTCATCGATCGATCACTCTGATTTGAAATGAGTTCTCATTAACTTAATGTTAAGATTAATAATAGTACCTACATCGATCTAGGTGGAACTAGGGATGAATGAATGAGCTCCAAGGGTCAACTACAACTTTAATTAAGTCTTTTGGCAATTGCATGATGAGACTGTACTACGTTCCTCCCGACCAGAGTCGTCAATCGATCACTCTGAGCCAAACCGATTCTTGCTACCTCATATGTTCAACTAATACCTTAATTGAATAATCTGGGACTAGGGGTGAGTTCTCATAGGGTCAACTACAACTTTAATTGAGTTTTTTGGCAATTGGAAGATGAGATGGTACTGTGTTTCTCCCAACCAGAGTCGTCGATCGATAACTCTAAGCTGAACCAATTATTACTACCTCATATATTCAACTAATACCTTAATTGATTAATATGGGACTAGGGGTGATTTCTCATAATGTCAACTATAATAGATGACAACGCCTATTTGATAATTTACAACAGATGGGTAATCTATTGCGACACATGACTTAGTCCATTTGATAATTTACAACGGATGGGTAATCTATCGCAACAGATGACTTAATCTGTTTGATAGTTTACAACAGATTCGTGATCTGTCCCAACAAATGACGTAATCTATTTGATAGTTTACAACAGATGCGTAATATGTTGCAACAGATTATCTAATCTGTTTGATTTAATCCAACAGAAAAGATATCTGTTGCAACAGGTTAAATATTTGTTTATGTATAATTTCAATTGAGTTCATATGTTAGACTAATACCTTAATTGAATGTGAGTTCTCATATGGTCAACTACAACTTCAATTGAGTCTTTTGGCAATTGCATGATGAGACGGTATTGCGTTCCTCCCGACCATAGTCGCCGATCGATCACTCTAAAGAGAACCGATTCTTACTACTTCATATGTTAGACTAATACCTTAATTGATTAATCTAGGACTGGGGTACTAATACCTTAATTGAATGATCTAGGACTAGGGGTGAGTTCTCATAGGGTCAACTACAACTTTAATTGAGTCTTTTGGCAATTGCATGATGAGACAGTACTACGTTCCTTCCGACCAGAGTCGTTGATCTATAACTCTGAGTCGAACTAATTCTTACTACCTTATATGTTCAACTAATAACTTAATTGATTAATCTAGGACAGGGTAATAATACCTTAATTAAATAATCTGGGACTAGGGGTGAGTTCTCATAGGGTCAACTATTGATTAATCTAGGACTAGGGGTGAGTTCTTATAGGGTCAGCCACAACAGATGGCGGCGCCTATTTGATAATTTATAATATATGGGTAATCTGTTGCGACATATGACAATCCATTTGATAATTTACAACAGATGGGTAATCTATCGCAACAAATAACTTAATCTGTTTGATAATTTACAACAAAATCGTAATCTGTTGTTACATAATCTGATTGATAATTTACAACAGATGCAAAATCTGATGCAACATGTTGAACATTTATTTTTATACAATTTCAATTGAGTTCATATGTTAGACTAATAGTACCTAAATTGATTAATCTAGGACCAGGGGTGAGTTTTCATAGGGTCAACTAGAGTACTCGGTCAACTACAACTTCAATTGTTTTTATACAATTTCAATTGAGTTACCCTTTTGGCAATTGCATGATGAGAGGTTTAAAAATTATGCTTTTATTTTATGATTTTAAAAATAATTAAGATCAATTCGGACCAAATTAACACTTTCAAAACTTGTCATTCTTTTCCAAAATACAAATCAACCCATACAAAACGTTTCATCATTTCAAATCTTGAGTTCTCGCTCTTTCTCTCTTATTCTCACTCAACAATGTAGTACAGACAATAACTACTCAACAAATTTGCTCAACCCTCTACAACAGATCATTTTTCTTCTCATTTTCGACCACATAGGTGTTATTTTTGACTTCATTCTTGCTTGTATTAGTCGTTTTCTTTGTCTTCGTAGGCAACAGAGTTCGAGACGAGCTCTATATTTGTTATTTTTTCTAAAAAATAAGGGCTTTTACGTTAATGATGAAAAATAAAACTTTTAGTTGTATTATCTTCGAGAATGGGTTTACAATTTGAGTTTTGATGGTAAAATCGTAGGAAGAACTCAAGAAATCCCTAATTTCCATCGCAATATTTCGTTGACTATCGTCGTATTGTTGGATGGTATTTGTGTTGTTGTTGGTGGTGGTGGCGTTTGTGGTCGTCGTGGTGGCACTGGTGGTGGCATTGGTTGGTGGTGTTTGTGGTGGCTGTCAGTGGTGGCAGTATTCGTGGTGTTTGTTTGTGGCATTGGTTGGTGGTGTTTGTGATGGTGGCTATTGGTGTGTCGGTATTCGTGGTGTTTGTAATGTATTTTTAAAAATTTATGCATACATCAATTGTAATATAATTTTTGTTTTTCTTTATTTGTAGGTAAAACATGTCTCCCAAAAGAAAAGAAAGTGAAAGTGAATCAACGTTTGACCACCCCAAAAAAAAGGCTAAGTACAGAGGGATTCGGAGGAGTTTCCTGAACAATCTCAGTTAGGGAAAAGTGAAGTTGAGGAAAGATGTGAAAACAATGTTGAGGGAGGTGGACAAGGGTCTGTAGATGGTGATGAAGAAAATGAAAGTGAGAAAGAGGAGGAATTGTAGAGTAAGAAAGAGAAAGAGGATGATCATCAACATGATGATAATGGATCACTAATGGGGCGTGAATTAATATCGACATCCCAGCATGATCCTGTCAAAACTTGTAGTATTGACAGGTTTCAAGTTGCGATGCCGATAAATGACCCAAAAGTAAAACAACTAACTGGTCAAATTGTACTTAAATGTCAGATGGGGAAATTTTTTGAACATTTTATGAAAATTATGAAGAATGAAAACTTAGGCGGACTTTTTAAGAAGAGCTGCTTTGGACGCTTTCTTGAGTTGCCTGAGGACCCCTCTGCTCGTATCTATTTTCCTATGACGATGGTATAGGGTCTTCTCAAGCGTAGGATCAAGTACGTGGGGGATGATAAAGATTCGGAGGAGGGGGGTAAAAAGAAGATGGATGAAATCTGGATCAACTACTGTGGCATGCCTGTTTGTTTTGGCTTGCAAGAGTTTGCCATAGTGACGGGCTTGAGATGCCATCGTCCAGAAGGACCACCACCCCGCAAAAGATCCAAGGCAAGCAAATGCAAGGAAAAAATAGATGGGTTGTTTGACATTACTCGACGTGGCTACATAACATCGAATTTGTTGACAGATCTCGAGGATAAAACCATACCAGAGCAGTACAGGGAGAAATTGTGCTTAGTTTGGTTTTCCCATTCGGTTATATTGGCAAGAGACGTCAACAAGGTCATAGAAGATGATTTTTTGGCGCGTACTGAGGATTTTGATAAATTCAGCAATTATTCCTGGGGATACGACAACTTCTACTTGACTGTCCAATATTTACTGACAAAGCTATCCTCAGGGACGACCACATTATACGACTTTTCTTGGGCTTTCATGGTAAAATTAATCACTAATTTTACTCATCCATTAATTTATATTGAATATAGTTATTATGACTTTTTTTTGCTTGCTTCCTGTTAATGTTTTTTAGGCTTGGGCATTTGAAGCCATGCCTCCCTTCCAAAAGCAGTTAATGGATTACCGGATGAGGTTTCTTATCCAAGGATGTTTAGGTGGTTGGATGCAAAGAGCAACACCAATATTAAGGAGGCTGATCTCTTTAACCTCCCGGATGATGCAGTACATCTTCTTCAAGTAAAATAATTTTACTCAAAGAAAGATATTGAAAAGATGTTATATCTGGTGCAACATATGTTATATTTGATGCACCAGATGGGACATCTGTTGCGATAGGGTACGATTGATATCTTGCATCAGATTACCTATCTGTTGCTTTGGTTCTTTGAACTCGACTCCTAACAGATTAACCATCTACTGCAAATTATGCAACAGATGTGTAATCTGATAACATATTGTTCATTTGTTGCAACGTACAGATCATCTGTTGCATAATAGATTACCCGTCTTGTGCAACTGTTGCAACAGATAATTGATATTTTACATCAGATTATCCATGTGTTGCTCTGTTTCTCTGAACCAGACTCAAACGGATTTTAACCATATACTGTAAACTATGCAATAGATGGGTCTTTTTTTAAATGTAGCCCAATTGTGAAAATTATTATATTATATGATTTAAATGCATCTGTTTTTTTTCTTTTTTTATAGATTGTGCATCCATGGATCGTGCCTACTAAGGAGGAGTCGATGATGACTTCTTATATTACTCTAGGTCATGTTGATACTATATCATACCCAATGATGGAGTTAATAAAGAAGGAATTGGCTGGAGCAACAACCATAAGAAGAGCAGTTAAGCAAGGTCAGCCTAATGTTGAGGCTCTTCATGACCAACCTACTAAGGCAGATACAGGTGTTTTTTCTGGTGGAGTTGGTGGTGTTGGTGGCAGTCATGCTGATGCTACTACCACTCATGATGATGAGCATGTTAATTCTCAAGAAAGAATAAATATGTTTGAAAACACCCCTTTTCACCCTTACACAGGTCCCTCTCACCCCTCTTCACCCTCGTGTTCTCATTGCGAATGCGAAGAGTGCAAGGACAGACAGGATAAACTCTTTGAAAAAGTAGAGGCTATCTCTAAAGCTATCGAGGAATTCAAATCCAAGAGGTGTGTCATACCATCCAAGAAGGTGAGGAGCCACACACTCCTATAGTGTTGGTTACGAGAAAAAAAAAGTAATTAGAGACGTACTCTCCGATTGGAAATCAAAAAAAATTACAATTCCTCCCTCTCCAAAAGCTGTTGAAGTTCAGGGGCCAGTTAAGAAGGTGGACATATACGCGGAACTTGGTGCCGAAGAGAAAAAGGATCTGCAACAGGCCAAGAATGCCAAGCCAGGCACACCAGATTACCCCAGGCCTCCCTTCCCCCCCCCCCCAAGACTTCCAGACTATGACTGATATGCGTATGTCGTATGAGGACAAGGCAAGTTTACTTTTTCTAACCTAGCCCTTCTAATCTACCTCATGAAGAAGAAGCTACGCAACAGATTTCACATCTATTGCAATAAATGGGTATACTGGTGAAACTGGTAGTGGTTTTGTTGCAACTTATTATCTATCTGTTGCATAAGTTGCGTTGGATTATTGATTCAGATAACCCTATGCAACAGATGGACCATCCGTTGCATCTTTACAATTACTAATCTATTTAAAAATTGACTTCTTATATCACAGCATGTTGACATAATTCTCTGTCTCATGAGGAAAAGGCAATTAACGTATCGAGAAGCTTATGACGCTGCCGATAGGATAATGGACCTCGACTTCTGCAAGAAGCTCAAGGATAGGTACTATCAACTCAATGGGGAGGCGTTAGCCCTTGGCGTGAGACTTGATTTCCTAGCTCCTACGTTGGTCTTGGATAAAGAAGAAATGATAAAATATGTTAGAGGAGAGAGGCCAAATCCACACGGCAAGAACTGAACCGAGGCAAAAAGGATTCTTGCAGTCATTAGCGTAAACGACATGCATTATCAGGCTGTTGAGATTATACTCGAGGAGGGAAAAATCAATGTTTATGACTCCAACTTACCTCTCGTCAATGATTTCGATCTTTTTCTCCTCGTGTAGCCACTGATGGTGCTGTTGTCCATCTTGTTGAGGGAGAGTAAACTGATGAGTCATTTGCCAAAGGAAGTGTTGATAAAGAAATCATGGTATTTTGAAGGTCGAAATAAGGGAATGATCCTTCCAAAAGATGATACCGCTAAAGCGAGCGGCTCACACGCTCTTGCACACATCGAGTGTTTGCTGACCGACACAGAAATGGACGAGCCAATGACTTTTCTGTGCGACAACACTGTGGCAAACCTGCAAGAGGTCTGGGCTTATGGGGTACTAACTGGACACTTGAAGTCTGTGTATATAGAAGAGCCTGTGAAATAGTAATTTTTAATTTCAAGTCACCCTTCACTTTATTACATGTACATGTAGTGGCAATAATTTTTTTCTGGTGAAAGTTGAGTTTTTTATAATGTAATAGATTGTCAATCTATTGTAAAATATATTTAATCTGTTATGGCAGATAGTTTATCTGTTGCAATAGGTTGGTCATCTGTTGCATTACGCCGATATTATTTTTATGAATAATCTAATCTAAGTTTAATCTGTTGCAACAGTGGGAAGACCTGTTTGATAATTTCTAACAGATGACCTAAATTTTACAACATATGCCTAAATTTTTTTGATATTTTCCAACAGTTACGCTTGAATATCCATGTGCTCGACAACACCAAATCAGTAGCAAATACACACACCACCATAAAAATTTCAGCAATTAGGCTTGAATATTCATGTTCCCAACAACACCAAAGCAGTAGCAATAACGACAATAATGTAGTATCTTCTTGATCGATTTTGTTTCTCTTCAGAAGCCTTGACTTTGTTCAACAAACCCCAGATTACACGATTTTCTTGTGAAGGGTGCCGTTCTTCATACCAATCAAAGTAATCGCATCCACCCAATTTCTATAAAAAAGACAATACAATTACAAGTCAATAATTAATCAACTAATTAAATAAAAAAATATTACCTTTAAAATCTTACAAGTAAAAAACCTACGACCCGAATTTTGTTGAGTCCAAGAAGACTTTAACAGAGCTTCATGACCGCACTTACAATATCGAAAATCTTTATCACAAAAAATAGTGGAGGATGCGCTCGACATTGTCAAACTCAGCTGGAAAAAATGAAAGAAATAATTTGAAGAATTTGGATAGATAAAAGAAGATGACGATGAAGAAGAAGATTTGAGAATTTAAGGTTAAATTTTAGGAGGAAGATGAATATATAAGACAATGGTGGGGGGGGGGGAATGACCGTTGGGTGCCAAGTGACGGCAAGTCAGCAAAATATGCCAGACTGACACATTTGATGCCTATTTTATTTTACGTGTTTAAAATGAATACTGTCTACTTGATGCCTATATTATTTTAGGTGTTTGAACTAAACACTGTCGATGGGTTCCGCCTTTTTTATTTCAATTCACTTTAACCTTTTTACACGTAGTGATAATTTTTTATGTCCAACGAAAGTTGAATTTTTATAATGCAACAGATTCTCCATCCGTTGTAATAGTTATTCTACCTGTTCTGACATATAGTTTATCTGTTGCAATAGGTTGGTCATCTGTTGTATTGTCTCGATGTTTCTATCTAAGTCCATCTGTTGCAACAGTGGGAAGACCTATTTGATAAATTTCAACAGATTACCTACCTATTGCAACATATGTCTAAATCTGTTTGATTTTTCCAATAGATGTGTCGTCTGTTGTAACAGATACATCATCTGTTACAATATTTGAATCTAGTATTTTTTTTCAATTAATAAGTTCAAATTATAGACAAAATAAAATAAATCGAAGCCTTCATAAATTAGCTGAAAGAAGTCAACGAATAAATGAAATGTAAAAAATTTGGTATGGATACAGATCTCAACAAATACATCAACAACAATTTAAGTATAATGCTAATAATTAATTTGACATGCTCAAGCTATAAAGATCTACTCAGTATGGATAAATTGTTCTTCATTCGTGCTATGGAATTCGGCTTTGCTCGTCGTGGATTTTTATTGTCGCTTACGTACGGTTTCTGCATTTTCTGTTCTCCGTATTTTCATAAAAAGAGTAGAATATTATCAATGTTGTTCAGCAGTAGCTTCTTCTACATCCACCTACAAAGCCAGAATTGGTCAACGCTAATCACAGAGATACAACAAAACATAAAAGGATAACTCATCTCTTCTAGCAAATCAAACAGGTCTTCCTCCCTCTTTAAATTGTCCCAAACATATTATATTTTTGTTGCAACAATGAATCAACTGTTGGGATAAATTTCTACATGAGGAAGACCCTGTATAATAATTTCTAACGGTTGAACCATCCATTGCAACATATGAATCATCTGTTGCAGCAGATAGGTCCTCTGTTGGTACAAATAAAAGAGGTACGAAGAGCTATTTGATTTGCTAAAACAGAAGAGACATATGTTGCACCAGATACTTTATCTGGTGCAAAAAGTCAGTCAACTGTTGCAACAGATGTATATATCTGTTTGATAATTTTCAGTAGATGTGTCATCTATTGAAACAGATATGTGTCTGTTTATTTTGTCAGTTGGAAGACATATATATTCACCTTCTTCAACCCGTGTTGCTCTCCTTTGGACATTGTACGTTGCTCAGTGCAACACATAGACAGAGGAGTTGTAATTTCGCTTTTTTGGATGCTTGATAATGCCCTAGAAATCACTCTCCTTCTCCTCTTAGCCCTAATCT
The DNA here is from genome assembly GCA_030864215.1 of Capsicum pubescens. Classification (NCBI taxonomy): domain Eukaryota; kingdom Viridiplantae; phylum Streptophyta; class Magnoliopsida; order Solanales; family Solanaceae; genus Capsicum; species Capsicum pubescens. Next base: position 345,167,143 of record CM061538.1, on the reverse strand, counting down.
CTAATCGAGCGGATGAAAATAAAATCCTCTTTGATGGAATGAGACCCCTCTTAGATGTCAATTCCTTTACAGAAACAGTTAATGTATTAATACCATTAATCATTACATCATGTTTCGCCCTGCAGTCTTGACATTTGCATGTAGAACATTCGCTGGGAGAGGCAAAATCTGTATAACCAGTATGATCATACTCATAATGGTTTGCTTTAAATACTGCAAGAGGAGCATCATTAGCACCAACAGCAGCATCACTACCACCACCAACAGCTCCATCACCACTAAGACCATCAACAACAATAAGCCCACCCTCCAAAATTATTTTTCTTGTAATGATTGTTGCTCCAAACAATTTTATTTTTATTCTGTCGATGACCTTAGGTTCCAATAAAGTTTGCACAGATCGTAAAGTAAGAAAAAATGGCATCTTCAACTCTCGATTGGTCGGAACTAGCGACGGATGCACAATCTAACATAAATCATTACATATATTAGAATGATGATTAGATCATTCAAAAAAAATTTATTAATTAAAAGAAAAAATTAATTATAATTATACTTACTGCATCCTTAGGGGGGTTGAAGAGATCAAGAAATTTTGCATTTTTATCAGTTTTGGCCGACAACCATCTCAAGATTCTTGGACAGGAAACTCCTTCGTAGTAGTTCACTTGTTGTCTCAAATAAGGAATGGTTTCAAACGCCCAAGCCTATAAAATAACGTCAATAAATCAAAACCATTACTGAGTAAAAAAAATGAATGATATCATAATAGAAAAAAGAAATATTTACCATGAAAACCCATGGGAAGCCATATAAGTTGACTGTCTTTGGCGATAACAGAGTCAACAAATATTTGACAGTCATTTTGAAGCTTTCATACCCCCAAGGATAGCTGTTAAACACCTCAAGATCCTCGGAGAGCTTTATTAAACCGAGGCTTATGTTGTTGTTAACGTCTCTCGTCCAAAGAATATTATGTACAAATTAAACCAAGCACAATGACTGTTTGTGATTCTTTGAAAGTCCTTTACCTTTCAACGCTTCTATCAAATTTTTATTTTTGAAGCTTGGACCAACAATGAACACCAGGTCATCATGATCACACGACTTGCCCTTGCCTTTTTTGGGTGTGCGAAGTTCTTTTTTTTGGGATAGAATAGGTATAACTTGAGAAGGGGAATAACATTTTAGTCCAGTAACTATGACAAACTCCTTCCAACCAAAACAAACAGGCATGTCATAGTAATTTATCCACACCTCATCTATCTTATCTTTGTTTTCATACATAAACCTACGGTTGAGAAGTTCACATACCATTTTCATTTGGAAACGAGCATTGTTGTCCTCCGACAAATCAAGATATTTCCCAAAGCAGTTGTCCCTAAAATAAGCATCCAATTTTTGTTCTCGAAGTATTTTTCTGAAGGCGTCGAAAGATTTTCTCATGGCTTACTTAACCACAAAATCACCCGTTAAATCTGCGGCACCATCGCACTGCATTCTCATAGGATAACGATCAATGCTGAAGGCTTTGACCAACTCTTTGGTGGAAAGGCTATTAGCATTTACATCATCTCTTTTGAAATATTCCTCCTCCCCGTGTTCATCACATCCTGCTTCCGATTGAGATAGCGCTTGTTAAGCAAGCTCATAGAGTGGTGGATATAGCCTAGCTGCTTCACTTGTTCCTTTACTTGGACTTGATTCGGTTTCTGTTCCTTTGGAAACCATATTATCTAAAATTAACAGGAACATAAAAAAATATATTATAGTTGATTAATGCATCGTTAAAAAAGAATAACAGTAAATCAAACAAGCAAAACAGTAAAATAACAGTTGCAATAGATCACTGATCTGTTGCACCAGATAGTATATCTATTGCAGCATCTAACCAACCTTTTGCAGCGGATGAGTAATTTGTTGGAACAATACAAAACATATCACTCATCTTTTAAGCCAGATGAATGGTCTGTGCAACAGATCACACATTGTTGCGACATATGAGTGATTTGTTGGGATAGTTAAATAACATGTTGCAATAGATGAGTAATCTGTTGCGATAATACAAAATAAATATCTGTTGAAACAGTTAAATAACCTGTAACAATGACTTAGTAATCTGTTGCGATAATACAAAATATATCACCCATCTGTTGAGAAAAATGAATGGTCTGTGCAACATATCTGTTGTGACATCATTTGTCGCAACATATGAGTAATTTGTCGGAACAGTTAAATAATTCGTTGCAACGACTGAGTAATCTGTTGCGATAATACAAAATATATCACTCATCTATTGAGAAAGATAAATGGTTTGTGCAACAAATCATACATCTGTTGCAACATATGAGTGATCTGTCAGAGCAGTTAACTAACCTGCAACAACGACTGAGAAATCTGTTGCGACAATACAAAACGTATCACTCATCTCTTGAGAAAGATGAATGGCCTGTGCAACAGGTCACACATCTGTTGCAACACATGAGTGATCTGTTGGAACAGTTATCAACAGTCAATATTGTTTAGATTTCTTCCAACATAGGGTCATCTATCGCGGAAAATGGATGATCAGTTGGAAAAATCAAGTCTTGGACATTTCCTGTTGGAAGAGTTGATAGGATTTTATCCAACAAGAGGTTCATCTGTTGCATCAGATCATTAATCTGATGGTTCTTCCGTTGCACCAGATGGTTAATTAGTTGCATCATATTTTTTTATCCGATGCTTAATCTGTTGCAACATATGGTAAATTTGTTGCATCAGATAGTTAATCTGTTGCATCAAATTATTAATCTGTTGCATCAGAATTGTAATCTGATGGTTCCTCTGGTGCATCAGATGGTTGATTTATTGCATCATATGATAAATCTATTGCATCAGATGGTTAATATATTGCACCAGATGGGTAATCTGTTGGAGGAAACAAAAAACAGTAGCACGATTTTGTTCAACAAAAAAACAACAATTTCACCATTTTTACCAAAAACAAGAACAGAACAAATCAAGCCAAATTGTCGTTTTGTTTTTATAAATACAAACAATAAAAATCAAACTTCAAAAAAATGCAACAAACAACAAAATATCATAATTCACTTTGAAAAGAGAAGAGAAAAAATACCCGAAATTAGAGTTTTATTTAGACCGCATTTCAAATTAATGCAACAAATATTGAAATTGTTAACCAATACTATAAGAAAAGTTGGCTCAAGTTCCTCGTTTTCTTCAAAACTAAAAAGGCCATAAATTTTTACCTATGAAAGAAGAAAAGGAACGATAAAGAATTTGAAGCTGTTGTGGTTGGAGAGCAAGACTGTCACGTCGATTGAAGGTTGAAGTCGAAAAGGAACTCGAAGCCCAACTATTTGTAGTCGGATGTTGAAGTCGCCGAGGATTGAAATGAGAAATTTGCAGAACAGTTGGTTGGGAGAGAGTTGAAAGAAGCTGTCGAGAGAGGGATGAGAGACAGGTTGATTTGAATTGAAGAAGGGAACTTGAAGCCTAACTATTTGTCGCCGGAGGTAGAAGTCGTCGGGGTTGAAGGGAGAAAAGAGGGGAACTCGAAGCCCAACTATTTGTCGCCGGAGGTAGAAGTCGCTGGGGGTTGAAGGAAGAAATTTTGCAGAACTGTTGATTGAGAGAGAGTTGAGAGAAGCTGTCGAGAGAGAGGAGAGAGTGGTTGATTTGGATTGAAGAGGGGTGTGGGTTGGGTTGATTTGTATTTTTGAAAAGATTAGAAAGTTTTGAAAATATAAATCAAGTCTACAATTAACTTATTCAAATTTTCTAATGATGTTTGATGACCTTATCTGTTGGTCAATGTCACCAATTCTTCATTCAAGACTTAAAAGACACCTTTCCTTTAATTTTCTCAAGATACAATGATAGTGTAACAACAATTTTAATCAGTGTATACTCTATCAAAAATCAATAAAGAATTAGCGACGGATAAATTTTATAGCTAAAGAGTAAAATTCATCACTTTTCTGATATTCAGCAATGAAGTATCAAAAAAAAAAAAAACTGTTAGCTATAGGAGATACTTCGTGAAACTCCATTAGCTTCGTTCCAAGAAATATTTGTGCTATGTATGTTTACTTTCTGTTTGTTTCCTACAAGTCATTATATAGAACAAATTATTTTTCTATCAAATCATTCGTTGTATAAAATGAGACTTTTCGTCGTTACGTATTAATGAAACTAAATGATATATTGATATGATACAATAAATGTTAAGCAACAATCAAAACAAACATGCATTGTTTTGATAATAATAATACAAACACAATACGATGGGTAGCAACAATCCAAACACATTGTTATTGTGTGTTGAGAATTAATAGACCTGTTTTTCCTATTAAAATTGGAGAAGTCTCAATCTTTTTTGCACAAGATTTGTTATTTCAATCTTCAAATCTGAAATTCAGATAAAGCTTAAAATTTGAATATTTTAAATTAGTTAATTAATTGTTCAAAGAGCTCAACATCTAAATTTTAGGGTTGGAATACAAAAAGACAACATGGGAGGGTTGATATGAATCTTAAAAAGTGATAGCATCTTATATATAAATGGACAAATGCACCTGGGTTTGGAAGATGAAAAGGCTTGAACAACTTTTCTGCAAAACACAAATTCAATTTGTAATCGATAAGTAATTAAATAATTTTATTAATTAATATTTAGTGAAACTCATTAAGTAAGGTAGAAATGCTTAATAGTTCAATTTAAAATTAAGAAAAATATTATTAACTAAATTATGGAACAAAAAAGTGTCAAAAAAATTAAAGAAAAGAATAAAAATAAAGGCTATCGAGAGATATCATATCACCTCTTTTGCATTTTCGTTTATATCTTAATTGATTGATAGGGCATGAGTCTAAAAGTAGTCTTATCAAGTGTTTTGACAAATCATGATGCATTTGTCAAATGGAAATAATAATGAGAGTAAAATATGGAAACATAGTGTGGCTATTAATTTCCCTAAAGTTGCAAAACAATGATTATTCCTATTTGCAAATAACTCTTGGCTATAGGAAGCAAAATCATTGTGCTAGCATGGGATTCCAAGTAAAATTCATTTTGTGTTGGCTATACAATTTTTGCATGATCAAATTATTTTATTTCAGGATTATAAATGCTATATTTTAAAGATATTAATTAATTTAAAAATATTTTTTAAATAATCTAATGATAAATTATTATTTTTTTACTGTTTATGCAGAGATCTAATATGAGCATAAAGTAGCAAAAGGCATGCAATAGCTGTAAAATTCACCAGAGTTTTAACTTTTTAAGTCAGCTTTTTAAGTTATATTTTATTTGTTAAGATAATAAAATGTCAAGTGTGATCACTTGCACTTGAAGAATTTTTTGTTGTTCATCATCATCCCACAATGCCTATCTTTTCAGTTATCACCACTTTGCTACATGATTGGTTTTTTTTTCCCCCAAAATAAAATAAAATAACTTGTGTAGTACTATTACAATGATAATGTTAATTATTTTACATTATCGGTGCATTTTAAGTATCTACTTCTTCTAATTGTGATCTTTTAAAACAAAATCTCTCATTAAAAAAAAAAAAAGAGTGCTTATTTTTAGATTTAAAAATAATTTGGCTTTTAATGTTCTATTTTACTCGTAATGATTTATTTTCAGCCGCACAAGTATTATATATATATATATGACATGTTTAAGTCTTTAAAGATCACAAGTTTGAAAGATCTTATAATAACCACTCATGTTTCCGATCACAAGTTATAAATTTTTCCTTTTTAAAAATAAAATAAAATAATTTGTGCTCACTTCAATAGGTTCACATAAATTGAAGGGGACAGCTAGAGTAATTATATTCTTTATTTCAAAATTGTCAGCTACATTTATCGTAGATAATTACGCGATCGAATTAGTTGAACAGGTGATCTTCCCAATGCGGAGTCTCAGGTTAAAGATGTCTACCACCTGAGCACCCCTCATATTCGCGAATGAGTTTGAATGGAAAACCTAATTTTTGATAGTATTTAATACAGTAATACAATATTACAAGAGTTAATTTTTTAACTTGAGACCTTATTCTTATAATTAATAAATACAAGACACTTCTAAATAAAAAATCCTTATTCTTGTATATAAATAACTTGATTTTGCAAACAATTAACTTACTTGTTCATTAACTTCACGAAAAGTCAGTCAATAAAATATACGAAAAATAGAAAAAAAGGTTAGAAAATTCTTGAACATTTTAATTTGTTGCCCCTATATATCTCATGTTATACTTCCATCTCAACAAAATGTTGCCCCTATATATCCCATATTATACTTCCATCCCAACAAAAGGTAGAGACAGAATTAGAATACGCTGTATACGTCACATTTCTTAAAATGTGCCTCTGAACTTCCGTCTCAACAAAAGGCAAAGACAGAATTAAGATAGGTTGTCTACATCATATTCCTTAAAATGTGGCTCTTGTACCGACTCTTCGTAAATATGGACTTTCATCTCAGCAAAAGATAAAGACAAAATTCGAATAGGTCGCCTAATTTACATTCCTTCAAATGCGACTCTTCATAAATACGAACTTTCATCTCAACAAAAGGCAAAGATAGAACTAGGATAAATTATCTACGCCACATTCCTTAAAATGTAGCTCTTCTGCTGACTCATCATAAATACGGAATGCTTTATTTATCATTTTTTCTTTTTTGTCATGAAGTGCATAACCTAAAACAAATAAAATTTCACCAAGTGTTTGTCCCTAAATAGCCTCTTCCCAAATCCAAGATTCACAATTGCAATTTATTAAAACACGGTTTCACAAAGACCGTAATATAATAAATAGTGTACTCCCAAAGTTAACATCCACCGAAAGTTTATGTCTCAAACACATACTAATAGATTTGACCTCCACTATCCTTGTTGCTACAGTCTTTTAACTTTTATATGGTCAAAGATTAGTGTATATTTATTTTGATCAAACTATATAATATAAATACTGGTAACATCACGTAATTAAGAAATCTGAAAAATTAGATATATGTTCAGTGGAAAATCTAGTGAAGAAGCTATAAGTTCATCGTAGCTTTAGCTTAGACCTTCTTATGTATATGTTGAAAAATCGAATAGATATGTATAAGTCATATATTTCGAACTCAATTAATTAAACGGGATGTAGTAACTAGAGAATATGATATAGGTGAAGAAGTTACTGATTCATTCTTGCTTTGGCTCAGTTAAAAAACTCACTAAATAAGCACAAATAATATATTTCGAACTCAACATATTAAACAGAATATAATAACCTAGAAAATAAGGCATATTCAGTGGCGAATCTGATGAAGAAGCTTAATTTGGCTTAGAAAAATTTAATCGGAGGGGATGTAGTAATCTAAGAAAATAAGATATATTACATGCTATATATCAGATCAAATACGTTGTTAATGTCGTAATTCTTTACGGTGTCTGCGTATATCGATATAAATAATCCTACATGAAATAAAATATTTTTTGTTCACATGACTGTAGACTCGTGTGCTTGTGTATAAATTAATCCAATCTTTTGTAACAAGTGTTTTAACGTTAGGAAACAAAGGTCCGTTCAATCAGGACAATGTTTTCTTAGATTTAGTCAAATTAATGTTATTTTATACTAATGTTTTTTTATTATTAATAGAATATTGTTTTGGAATACGTGAATACTGGAACCCTCCTGGAAAATGAAAATTTAATTTCAGCTCAGGATCTTTTAAAAAATGAAAATTTACTTTCTGCTCAGCACCTCCAGGATAATGGGAATTTACTTTCTACTCAGGACCTCCAGAATAATGAGAATTTACTTTCTGCTCAGAACCCTCCTGAAAATTTATGGGAATTTACTTTATGCTGCGGACCCTTTGGAAAATAGGAGTTTACTTTTAGCTCAGACCTCCTGAAAAATGAGATTTTATTTTATGCTCAGGCAGTGTTGTAAAAGGCGAGCGCCTCGTCGCCAATGGCGAATGGCGAGGCGGGTGTAATGTATTTTATTTTATTTTTTTCACGTGGACATACGTATATTTTAATGTATTTTTTTTGTGTCTTCATGAGACCAAGTGTGCCTATGTTTAGCTATCATGTACCTCTGTTGTTTGCTTTGTTGTCTCTTCTATATATAAACTCAATCTACTTCTAAAGCTGAGACAAGTGTTTATGTTCTTTTTTGTGCTAATAGTGTTTGTATACAGTAAGATTTGTTAAGGTAAGTCATTTTCTTCCCCCCTTCTTTGCTCATCTTTTGGCGAAAATCAGAGGCGGATTCAAGATATAGAGCGTGTTTAGTACGAAGGAAGTCTTTTTTCAAGAAAATCAAATATAAATCGAAGCTGTCTAGCTGTATATTTTTAACTATATAGTATGATGGTTGCGAAGTGTGTATGTTGTTAACTTTACATTCTTCTTTCTGTGATCTTCTTTATTATTTCTGGTATGTGTTGCTTGTCAACAAGGAGCGAAGGAATCAAGTTTTCTGTAATGATGCCAGAATATGCGCATCTGTCAACATTGGTTTTTTCGTGAAAAATGACTTCTGTCATACTAAACGCGCTCATAACATCAACATCAGGCCGAAGTGAATGTTTTTTTTGCTCACTTGTATGAGTGATTTGAGTCGAAAGTAGTGTGTTCAGTTGAATCCGCTCTAAATCCGCCTCTGATTAGAAAATATACAATGCATGTATACACTTCATTTCTGCTGCAGTAACTCTCTCCACTAGTGTTGTCTTACACTTTTCGTTTTGTTTGAACTCAAAAATATACAGGCAAATTTATCAAAAGAGTGGAATTTAAGAGCAGAAAAACATTGAATTGAGAAGGGTTATGGAGGAAAACTATCTTTTGGGGTGGAAGAAGAACAATGATTCAGATAGTTGGCTTTCAAGTGTTGAAGAAGATGAAGAGATGAAAGTAGATTTACCATCTGTTCATCAACCACAAACACCAATGGAGCCAATGGACTTTTTGTCGAGATCTTGGAGCCTTTCTGCTTCTGAATTATCAAAAGCACTTGCTCAGAAACAGAAACATTATTCATTTGAAAGGAAGTTTAGTGTGATCAATGAGTCAGTTTCTCCACCTCCACAACTAGTAAGTTTTCCTAATTCACCTTATGGTTTGTTTTCATGGTTTACATTTTTAGCATTTCTTGAATCTTGAACTTGGTGATGACATGAGAGATGTTTGATGCTTTTAAGTCAAACAAAAAAAGGGAGATCCTGCTGCACAAAGCATCCTGGGTTCATGAAGGGTTGGGTTCACGTTCCAACGGTGTGTGATGTAGGTAGCCTACCCTGATGGAAGCATAAGTGGTTGATTCCACGGCTCGAACCTATGACCAGTGGCAAAGCCAGGATTTTCATTGAGGGGGTCCAAAAGTAAATATACGAACTAGTCAAAGGGGTTCAACATCTAATATATATGCATAAAAAATATTTTTAACCATGTAAAAATAGTATAAGAACAGTATAATTTTCCGTCGAAGGGGATTCGGATGAATCTCTGGAGCAAATGTAGCTCCGCCTCTGCCTATTTCCTATAGGTCACACGGAGACGACTTCTCCAAGGTTCCCCTTCTTGTGAAATCAACAATATTAAGAAAGTAGACTAACATTCCTAAACAAGAGGGGAAATAGGGGGTAAAAAAGCTATCCAGAATGTCACATGTATATGGACTTCAAGATTGATTGCTAGTTAAACATGGAGAAATTGAGTGCATTAGGTTCATATAAAGATAAAAAATTATAAAATAAGATCAACTTTCTATTGATTTGTTTTAATATGCTTAAATCTCTATCCATAACATCCCAATTCAAAAGAGTTGAAAGAAATTCAACCTGTCAATTAATTTTCTGAGTAATGGATTTGCTTGCAGCCAGAGACCAAGATTTTGAATTCACACAACGGGCGAAAAACCGGGGGGATTGGAAGGTGGTTCCAGCATAAGGATTCTAATAATAGCTCAGTCAAGAAGAAAGAAAAGGTGCGCCTAGAAAACGCGCATATGCACAGTGTCCTGTCCATAGCAGGACTAGCTGCAGCGTTGGCAGCTGCTGCAGCAGCAGAGAACTCCAACGGTTCGAGCTCAAAGATGAGCATGGCTTTAGCATCAGCTACTGAGCTCCTGGCCTCACATTGTCTTGAAATGGCTGAATCAGCCGGGGCGGACCATGAACGTGTGGCCTCAGTTGTTAGATCAGCAGTGGACATACATAGTGCTAGTGATCTTGTCACACTAACAGCTGCAGCTGCCACAGGTACATATTTAGCCACTTACAGTCAAACCTCTCTATAACAACATCGTCTGTATGAATATTGTTTGACTGCTATAGCGAAATGCTGTTATAGAGAACGGATATAAACATAACATAACATGAAAATCGGTTCCAAAGAAAACATTGGACGTTATTGCGAAATGTTATTATAGAGGATGGTTGTCATAGAGAACTCTGACTGTACTATGCAAAAGATTTGTATATCAGTAGAAATTATAGAAAACTTCTAGTGCTTGAGAAACCAACTTTTTTAATAATATTGAACTGAGACAGGCTTAAATAGAGTGACATGAACAGTAAGAATTCCTATAACTGTCCTGAAGACCTGAACTTGTTTGGAACTGAAACGTAGTTGTTGTCGTACTATCTTCTTGCAAATGTATTTGAGATACTTTATATACATGATTACTAACAGTGGCTATTTTTCTATGAATAAAAAGCTTTGAGAGGAGAAGCAGCTCTTAAGTCAAGATTACCAAAAGAAGCAAAGAGGAATGCATCAATAAGTCCATGTGACAGAAGCATGGTAGAAACTCAAAGTTTTGCTGCTGCTTTCCCTAGTGACATGGATGAACATGAGCCACCGTTTGCGGGCGAATTGCTGCATCTCACAAGAAAAGGTGAAACACTGATTTATATGCAAGAAGTACTTCACTAAATTTTGTTATTACACTATGTTCAACAGATCATTCTAGTTTCTGCTGCTGATCCACTTGTTGTTGTTTTTTCTGGATTCTTAGGTCTGCAACGATGGAAGCGCGTGTCTGTTTATATAAACAAAAAATCTCAGGTCTGTCAATAGGCTTTATAGATCTTGAGATATCATAAATTCCAAATGTTGAATTGTTTAGGTATAGAAATGGAGGCACTGACTTCTGTGGATCAATTGACAGGTTGTGATCAAGTTGAAGAGTAAACATGTTGGTGGAGCTTTTTCTAAAAATAACAAATGTAAGCTCTTCCCCCTATAGTATCTTTGTTTTTTCCTTTTACATACAGTCAAACCTCTCTATAACAACATCGTTCATCCAGATATCTTTTGGTTGCTATAATGAGATGCTATATTAGAGAATATATAATGTAACGGAATATGAAAGTCGGTTCCAAAGAAAACTTGGTTGTTATAGTGAAATGTTATGGGGTTCAGTTGAACCCATTGAACTCGTTTTGCATCCGCGTCTGACGGCATTCATGTGCAACAGGTGTTGTATATGAAGTATGTGATGAAAGTGAACCATGGCTATTCAACAAAGAGATTGAAAACTTAGATTTGTACCTTGGGGTAAAGACAGCTCAGGGTCTTCTAGAGTTCAAGTGCAGGAACAAAAGCCATAAACAAAAATGGGTTGATGGAATTCAAAAGCTTCTTGATAAAACCAGTTTATTTGAAGATACTGAGGGGTCAATGACAATGTTGAAAATCAACAAGAGCTTTTAAACTAACTTCTTAGTTTTTTAGTTTTCATTTTTTTGTGTTATTTTCTTGTATAAAAATGTTTGAGATAGTTCTTGGTTTGTCTGCTTTATGATATTTCAGATGTAAGATGTACTTGATAATTGGAGAGACAAAAATCTTTCAATAAAAACTTAGTATCTAAAACTCTTGGTAGTGTGAGGCCAGGTCTTGTTAGTAAGAATTTGTAAATTCACTTAGTATAGGTGTTTTTGGGATGAAATGAGCTTTGAATAAAGGAGAATAGAAACAGAGAATTCATTATTCCCAACTAGCAAAATGTTTTGCAAGAAAGATATCATTCTCCTGGACTTTTTCTTGTTTATATGTTGAAAACAAGGTGGAAATTTGACCTTGAAAACAATTTAAAACTCATCACCTCAAGGAAGGGAGACTGGAGTAACTAGTAAAGTTGCTGCCATGTGACCTGGAAGTCATGGTCCAAGCCATGAAAACAGCCTCTTGCAGAAATGCAAGGTAACGCTGCGTACAACAAACCTTTATGGTTCAGTTCTTCCCCGGCCGCAGGCATAGCGGGAGCTTTAGTGCACCAGACTGCCTCCCTTTTTTTTGGCAATAAACTGTGAATATTATTATCAGAACAACCAACAGTGTTGCAAATCCAAAGGCTAACTGCAAAGTACCAGCATCCCTATTAAGAGATGACCAGCAACCTCTGAAAAACTACTAAGAAACAAAACAGCAAAATACAAACAAAATCATCAACAGATCCTATGTATCAAATCCTTGACATCCCTAATTCTTTTTGTTCCAGTAAATCTACTCACTCTTTCTCTAATTTCTTTTTGGATTTGTATTACTATAAACTCAGTATTCACTTTTATGTCCCTATACACCTTCCAGTTCCTTGCTTGCCTTGTGCAGTAGATCAAAGCTCCACACTGTGCAGCTGCAATCTCCTTCCTAAAGTTCTTCCAATGCTTATTCTTGATCCAGCGCATACTTTCCTTGACGGTTAGGGCAGGCAGTGAGAGTCCTGGCCGATTTATCAGTGCAGTTCTTGCTTCTCCAATCCAGCTACAATCGACAAATAAATGCGGATGAGATTCTTGAGTTCCCATATAACACAGACAACAAGCACAACTCCCTGAAATAGGGATGTGTAGTCTCAGTAATCTCTCTTTTGTGAGCAACTTAACCTGGTAAGCAAACCACATTATCACTCTCCGTCTGGGCAGCATCACAGAGCTTCATATCAGTTCAGCCTCTCTGAATCTGATTGTTGGCCCCATCAACTCAATATAACTTCTTGACACTGAGTAATATCCATTTGCAGTGAGATGATAGACTCCTCTTCTATACCAGAGTTTCATTAATATCCGTCTGCCCATTCAACTTCTTCCAATACCAGCTGGAGTCTTGGGGTGGACAGTGCTCCCCGATGTTACTACAAGATTTCATACACAACTCACTCACCCATTTAGCACATCTTTTTTAGTAGCCAACTGCCATAGCAGCTTTCCTATAGAAGCAATATTCCAGTTAACACAACCTTTTAACATTTCGACCTCCATACTTTCTTGGCATGCATACTCTTCCCCATGCAACTAAATACACTTTCTTTTGGCTTTCTGTCTTTCCCCGCAGCCGCAAGTATTCTCTACACTTCCTACCAATCTCTTTGAGCACACTCTTATCTAGTATAAAACTGCCCCCAGAAATTGCATATTGAGAACAACACACAACACTGCATTTATAATCTATAACCGACCAGAATAGGATAATTTTCTCGAGTAACCAGTGCTAATTCTGCTGGTTATCTTCTCAACTAGTTGATGAAAGTCTACTCTACTCCATTTCCTTGGAGAGAGTGGCAGACCTAGATATCTCATAGGCAAGGATCCAAGTGAAGAACCAGTCATGTTGAGAATATATTGTGCCTCCTGTTTTTATCGCCTCAATATCATACATTAACATAATTCAAGCAGTGGGAATGGATAAATCCCTGATAAGGAATGCTTCTTTTTTAACTGGCCTTATGTGAAAATTTGGATTAGTCGAGCTAGTAAGTATCAAACACAGATACACACACACAAAAAAAAAAGTTCAAATGACAAAAAGTTTAGAAGTTCAGCAACCATTGAAAGCAGCTTTGAGGCACTTTTGATATCAAAGAACAGAATTTGGAACTTGTACAAATATTTGCTGCATCTGAAAAGGGGAAAAAAGATATCAAGACAATGTCTTAAATCATCCAGTTTTACAACATGAATTCAGATGAGAGCTCTTTATTTCTCTTTCCTTTTTCCACTATTTCTATTTTCTGGTAGTTTTGTCACGAACCAGTCATCTTTTCTGTCTTTACTTCTCGGAGTGTACTGTGTGGAAGTTTTACTTGGATAACTGAGCGATACCAGTGATATCCATGATCACTGAATGATGGACAGAATAACAAGAGATTGATGCAGCTATCACAACTTCCTTTTCAATCAGGACCTAAAAACAACAGTCTTGTTTGCCTCATGAGGGAAAATACGCAGCTCACAGTATGATTTGATTGCTTTTGCAAGACACCTTTTCTCAACATCCTCAGACTTTTGTATAAAAGTCCGCAAATTATCTCTATGAGAAACTCTTTCAACCTGAAAGATCAAAGAATTGCGACTATAAAAGCTGGGAGTGCAAATTTTAAAAACCTACTAGAAAAAGATAGCCAGTCTCCACGAGATACTTCAAGGTTCATTTGAAGAATAAATTAGCAGTTGAAACCAAAATAAGGTGGTGGCGAAAAACTTGTATTAAGAAGGAAACAATCAATTACACATAAGAAAATATAAAATAACAAGGAGAAACAATGACTGCAGAAACAAAACCACACACAAACAAGAGAGGAAAAGCAAGGGATCAAAATCACAAGGAATAGCATCAATTGACAGGAATGATATGTCGTCTGGGACTGAGGCCTAGTTGTTTCGTTGAGGAAAATGACAGGTAGCCTTCAGGTCGCAATTTTACCTAGTACACCATTATGTTTATGCATAATATCGATGCATTGCGAGAGGGAATCATTTCTTTAAGGAAATTGAATACCGTACCATATATTTTACAAATACTGTGTCTTGATACAGGTTACACCATCAACCCCTATTAAAACAGCTTTTGACATTAGGGATTAAACCTTGTCAGAGCATTAAAGAATTCATGAACGACCAAGTTTAACATGGGAACGCGAACTAAGGAGCAATTCTTTGGTAAACGATGGTTCACGATATTTGGTGGCATGTATAAAAAGGTGAAAACAAGGAAAGCTGGTCCAGTAAATACAGCCTATTGGAAAACCAATTCTTACGTCAACCTAAATATTTGTAGAGACAACCTCACATATTGCAAGTGTATGTCAATTATATTTGCAAAATACTTCGATCAGCAGAATACCTTTAGCTTCACAAGTAAAAGAGATGAAAAGGTAAAGAAGATTAAAATCATCACACTTTTAAGTATCACCAAACAGTTCAATTTCTAAAACAAACACAAGAAGCTTTAAAAATGACATCAATACCATGATTTAAACATGAAAACTATTACCAGTTGCTCAATGATTGGACCTGAATCTAGTTCTTCACTAACAAAGTGAGTTGTCGCCCCAATCAACTTAACACCAGCATCAAAAGCCTAACAACAGATAAATAAATCTTATAAAACTGTAATTCCATAGAGGGAAACCGGGAAATGGCCGCTTGAAGAAAGGGAGACAGGAAAGGAACCTGCTTAGATGGATTACTACCCTTGAATGATGGCAACAAGCCATGGTGAATATTAATGATATCTTTATTATAGCTTTTTAAGAAGTCCCCAGATAATACCTGCATAAAACCACTGCAGATTTCTATTATACAGAAGCACCTTAACTTAAGGGTCCAAGTACAAGGTATCTGTCTAATATCACAGGTCATAACAAATCAAATAAAAGATTACTTTTTAAAAAATTGTTTGGACCATAAAAATAACAATCTAAGACAAATCAGAAAAAGGACTACTTTAAATAAATTTGTTTGGAAAATAGAAAAAGCTATGTAGAACATGTCTCATGATAAAGAACTGTCCCAATTGACCAGATCAACGATTATTTCTATGCAAAAGAAAACAAGATTAACAGTTATGTCTCGTGCATTGATTACCTGCATGTATCTAGCAAGTACCAAAAAATCAGTATCCTTAACTATTTCCAAGATTTCTCCTTCTCTTTTATTCTCCTTAGTCATTGGCAAATAATAGTATGGAATTCCATGTCTCTCAAGAAACCGGATCACATGAGTGTTTGGGCCTCGTTCATGGTTGCTGATGAAAAAGCATATGACAGCATAAACAATCCTTATAACGACATTGGATCACTGTAATGAAGTAGTTCCGTACTTTACCTTATTACAGAAGTTATGTCAATAGGAAGCCGCCCGTCCTGCCAACCATGCAACAAGTCGACAAGACAGTGATCCTGCACCAAAAATGTAACTATTTATGTGAGTACTATCAAAAGGGTCTAAATAATTTAACTTTGTTAGATTTTAAACAGCTCTGAAAAGTTTAAAAACCAATACCTGCTTTGAAGCTAGAACTGCAATCTTATATTTAGGATCAATATCAGGTACCCGGACAATAGATTTCATTGCATTGAAATTTTTAGCTATCTTAGAGAAGTCTGCATCCATTTGCTCTCGTGGCCATTTAGCAGGGTCAAAGAGAAACTCACTGTAAGTTGCATGAAGAATTAGTTTCGATAATTGTTATACTTACTGGCAGACAAAAAGGAGAACCAGGGTGGAGACAGCTGATTAATTACATCAGAACAGAAAATATCTTCACAATGCTGTTGGAAAATGAGCAATTGCCTCGTAAATCAAAGAGTAAACAATTATCAATGCATTTTATTTGCTTTCGGCAGATATGGTGCACTTCAGCAAATAATCCAACCACCAACACTTTCATACTCGTTAGCCTTCTTAAACTCCAACCCTACACCAATCCACGAGCTCACCTGTGGTCCTTTCCCATTATGCTTCCTTGATGAATCAGTACAAAACTTTATGGTTGGAGCCTTGGAGGGTTTCTTTAACACTACACTATCCAACCCTTTTCTTCAAGGCACAACATTGTTTTTCGACTTACCTAAAGAAGGAACCATTTTTGTGTTGTTTTTTTAAAAATTTTTGTAGGGATTGATCTTCAGAAATCCTCAACTTAAGGGGCCAAAGATTTTACAGCATGGTCTTGAGAGAGCATAAAGTTAGAAATTTCATGGAGGCCTGAAAGAATCATGATGCTCCTTTAACTATTAGTAATCTATTGACTGAATAATCATTTTGTCAGGGAATATTGCAACAGATTAAACCTTTTAGGTTCGTTTGGTTAGTAATTTATATCATATACTTCTGAATTGATTTAAACAGATAGTGCATATGTTTATGTTATTACAACATGCTTCATTGATTTTATCATTTGTTGTGTACACACTTACAAACATCAAGAACTGATACTCCGTTGATTTTAGTTTGAGATCACTGTCAACTTTTGCAGAACTTCAAATCCATAGATTTTAAATCCTGGATTTACCTTTGCTGAAAGATGCACCCATTCTCTTTAACTCGCGGATCTGCCTCTTGCTAACATATACCAAGGAGGTGAAACAGAAGAATTATATTACGTTAACTATGACAATAAAAGAACGCAGCAACCATTGATCAACAAATCTCAAAAAAGTAAATAACTTAAATAATTAGGGGCAGCACATTAGATTCTTTTTAAACTATGACTGTTGTTTCTGAGCCAATTTATGTGCATTATATCATTCCACCAGTTGCTATATCCTACCAACAGAGCTACCGGGTACCTCTGCCTACCAGGTTTAAGCAGATGGGAATACATCACCTAATGTTTTTTATCTCGAAATTTTAACCATGATCTCCACAATATAATCCACTTAATTAACCGTTAGACCACACCCTTTGATGCAGGGGGGCAACAACTCTTCAATGCCTTAAGTTTACGCTCTAAAGGAATTTATTTCTCCGATAAAGGAAATGTCATAGTCATTACATCAGATTTTTCTTTTCGACAAATAATTGGAAATCAGAGAATCAACGATGCCTCAACCCCAAACTAGTTGAGGTCATCCATATGAATCTCATATACCCTTTCACTCTACTCAAACTAATTTCATGTGAATACTACATAACATTTTTTTTATAGCCGTGGTGTTTGCGTGCACCTTGACTAATACCTCGGGATACCTACCAACTCCCACCAGCAACAAGTATCAGGTAATTCTATCCACCAAGGTTAGAACAAATGGTAAGTAATCACCCAGTGTTTTCGTTTCTGCTGGGTGAATACTACATAACTTATCTAATAATTCACGGGAACTTTTACCATTTCTTTTGAAGGAATAAGAAAGTGTTTTAGCAGGTTAAGATTTCTTATAAAAGAACGAAGAAAAAAAAACCTTCTGGAATAAAAGACGTCATTGTCATCAGGAACAAAAATGTCAGCAGTGAGAATATTTCCTTCCTTTGATGCTATGCAATCCGATAGTCTTGCAAGGATTCCTACCACATCCTATCCATAAAAAAATAAAAGAATTTAAGGGTGCTTACATCACAGATGAAAACATTTTTCCATTTTCTCACATTCAATTGGTAAAAAAATTTGTACAAAAAATTCCCTAGAAAAACAAGTTCTTAATTACGAGGAAAATGACTTGTCTAATTGAAGGACGAAAAATAAGTTCCATAAGTGGCATTCCACATTGATAGTGTCCTCCACACCCTCCAACACACCTCATGTTCACGACCGCCCTCGTAGCCCCATATCCACCACCTCACACAGTGGCGGAGCCAAGATTTTCATTAAGGGGATTTAAAAAAACAAAAAGGACAGTCAGGTGCACTAAAGCTTCCGCTATATGCAGGGTCCGAGGAAGGGTCCCACCACAAGAGTGTATTGTACGCAGCCTTACCTTGCATTTTTGCAAGAGGCTGTTTCCAAGGCTTGAAACCCCTTGCATTTCTGCAAGAGGCTGTTTCCAAGGCTTGAACCCGTGACCTCCCGGTCATATGACAACAACTTTACCAGGTACTCCCCATTAAGGGGATTCAAAATATCAATAAGTAAACACATTTGAAAGGCTTCAAGAACTACTCTACATACATTAAAAATAATACTAATTTTAACCATGTGTAAACTTACACTTTTCACCGACGGGGTTTGGACCCCTCCCTACCAAGATAATATTTGTAAATCAACCCTTTACAAATAATAATCAAATAAAAGCTCATAATCCAATTTTAATAAATTCAATTCATTGAAATGTAGACAAAAATGAGAGGAGAGGGGAAACTTACAGGGCAATGAAATTGATGAATGCCATGGACCAATGAAGTTGAGGCGGATTCAACAATGGACCCAGTATGATTTGTCGAAGTCTTGAAGGGCCTTTTCGCAAATTCAGAAACTTGGGAACGAGAGCTTGGGGACGTTGTTAATCTACGGAGGAAGTTCATCTTCCCCTCCCCACTCCTTTGGGTGTTTTCCTTCCTTTTGTTTTCGCTTTACCAACCAAATCTCTCTTGAGTTTAAAATTAAAATGTTTTTTTTTTAGCTAGTGATTGTTTGGCCTGAGCTCTAGCTTGAGGTAAAATAATGGATTTTTTTTTTTTTAGAGGTATTAATTAATTTTATAATTATTTGTTTTATGACATATACTATTTAAATTTGAAAGATAAATATGTGTTCAAAAAGACAAGTTTGGTTGAATGAAGGTTATGTATCAAGTTTTAAGGAGAAATTAAGAAAACCTAATTATATGTAATTATTTTAAAGATGTGAGATAATGAATATTAATGATCAGGATATTTAGAGAATTATTTAATTTACCCATTTTTCATTTGATATCGTGGTGCTATTTTGTCCCCAAAAAAGGTCCTAACAATTGAGTTTTTGGATTTTCCTCCCAAATCAGATAGATTTTAGATTATTCTAAACTATTCTATTTTTTTTACTTAATTTATACTACCTTTTTGGGCGCATTTCGCCTCCAAGTGTCAAATAATTATAGTCAAAGATAAATTTATTTAAATTTTAAAATACAACATAAATTAATGCAGTATGCTTATGTGGTGGTATGATGATTATGTGTATCATATAATTCGTAAGGTGTTATTTCTAATTTGGAAAAAGAATAAATATATCTCAAATTATGATAAATCGTACGTATATATCTTTCGTCATACTTCGGGTATACATTTCTACCGTTAATGAAATGATACGTATATACCTCTCACATTAATGCTAGAGACATATGTATACTCAAAGTATCATGGAGGATAAATACATACCATTTATATAATTTGAGGGTATATTTATCTCTTTTTTATTTTAATTTTTTTTATCCCAAATAATTAATTCAAGCCCACTATCCAACCCATCGAACACGATTTCAAACTAACTCGATTTTACCTTTGTTTTTTGTTTCAAATCCAATATTCCTCTATTTTCTCCTTAAACGTGAACCTCAATCAAATCGCAGTGATTGATCGTTATTGCTAATTGGTGTTTACAGGTTGGAGGGAGCGGAGATTAGACCGGAGGTGGTCGGAGCTAGAGGTGCGGTGATGGTTCGTCTTTCAATTCGACGTAGACGGTGGCTACGTGGTGTTGACCAGTGGTGATAGTGTTTTTCAACGAAATCCGCTGAAAATTGAAACGTGATGGGTTCAATTTATTTGATATTGTTTTGGGGTGTTATAAGTTAATGATTTTTTAAAAAAAAAAATTGGTAATAATGGGTGTGTACTATATTGTGTGTGTATATCGTCACAGGGGTGAAAAAAATACGTCTGCTAAATAGGCGTCTCTTGATTTTTAGTTAGGATCGGGTCGGATAGTGGGTTTATTGGGTCGGTTAGTGGATTTGGGTTAATTATATGGGATAAAAAGTTAACACAAAAAAGGAACAAATATATCCTTAAATCATGATAAATGGTGCGTATATATCCTACGTACATATATGTACCTCACACTAAGTAAGGACACATGTATATCAAAAATGTAATGAAGGGTATATGCATATCCGTACACATATTTCTGGCTCACTAACGGTAGGGGCACATGTATACCCAAAATATAATGAAGGGTATATGCATACTATCTATCATAATTCATCGTACTAATATAAGAAGGATCCTTGTGCGTAGCGGAAACTTAATGCACCGGACTGGCCTTTTTTTTTAATATGAGAAGGATGACTTAAGATAATACTTCTCCTTTAATTTTCGAACGCTATATTTTCATTGTACTAATATGAGAAGGATCCTTGCGCATAACGGGAGCGTAATGCACCGGACTGCTTTTTTTTTTTAGAAGGATGACTTAAAATAATACTTCTCATTTAGTTTCCGAACATCATATTTTCATCGTACGAATATGAGAAAGATTCTTGCACATAGTGGGAGCTTAGTGCATCGAACTGTCCTTTATTTTAATATGAGAAGGATGACATATAATAATATGTCTCATTTAGTTTCCGAACATCAAAATTTCTTAAATTTAAAATATAGAATTAATCTATTCAATTCAGTTTCGAAGATGAGCGAAAATGTCTTCCGTCAAACGAAACATAACAACTGAAAGTGAAGAGAGAGAGTATATATGATATGAGAATAATGGTCACCTTAGCTTTCGCCGACATTATTCAAAGTTACTATGTGAAGAATCAAGCTTTGGTCGCATGGAGGGCATGAAATTATACTTGGAGGGGGCGTTTTGAACCTACCATTGATCAAACCCGAGTGTAGAAGATTGCTTGGAGAATTAAAGACTTAAGGACTCTCGAGTTTAGACCACCTTTGTTAGTTCACAGTTTTGGTTCCCTTTATTAAGAGCATTTTGGTCACTTATCTTTGTCCAAGTAACACTTCATGACCATGCCTCCTCATTAAGGGTATTTGAGTCATTTTGTATTCATTTTGTAATAGATCACAAATCCTCTCTCTTGAGAGTAGAACATCTTAGTGCAGTCTTAGTTTAGGGCTTGGAAAAGCTAGTATTGATCTTTACTTGGAAACGGTGGATTTTGAGGTGAGTTGATTCCCTTGGCGGTCACCGTAAGAATGTGGTTTTGATTATTACATTCATTAGGGGTTAATGTTGAAATATACATGGTTCTTAATCTTGTAATAATCTTGATCTCACTGTCTATCCTTTACTTTTGTTGTTGTTATCTTGTGTAGTGGACTGTTTTGGGTACGTTTATTGAATCCGACCGAAACTTGTGTTATTGTTGTCCATCTTGTTCTTCACGTTATAATTGTGTTGTTGGCTGTTTTGGGGCTTGTTTCCACTTGTTCTCTGTTTGTGTTGTTAAAACTAGTTTGTTGTTGGCTGTTTTGGTACTTTCCAGGTTTGTATTGTATCAATATATTTGCTCAGAACACCTTCAATCCATCAAAATAGCACTTAATTCCTCCAACAATTCATTCAAAAATTAAAAGCAGAAGAATTTGTTGAGACAGAAACAAACAGATCCATTATCCACAATATTCTAAGTATTAGTAGTACTATTTATCAGTAATCCTCCATAAAAATTAGCTCAAAGTTTTGTTGTGCAGGAATTACATAATGTCTTGCCATCATGTCCCTGGCGAAATTGAGGAGCCTATAAGTACTGTACAGCTATCAATCCGTCTTGAAATCAAAATCTATGCAGTTACATGACTAGCAAAAATAGTAAATTAGCTACGAGACAAATGGTGTAAATCCTATTTGTTAGAAATCAAAGGAATCACAAAACGATAAACAACACTTAGCGATAAAAGTAAGTAAATTAGCAATCAAGCCTACGGCATACATCCCATTAGTAAGTAATACACTGCCAAGGACACACAACATTCTAAGCACCCTCTTGTATTGCAGATAGCAATTTAAGCAGCAAAACAATAAACAGGAGTTTTACCAGCTCATTTATGAAACTAAAACTTGTCATTAACCAAATAACATGACTAAAGAAACTCCCAGAGTCAAAATCAACCATACTTCTTCCTAGCAACTGTACCCACAAAACTTAGTAACCTATTGCAATTTCTAAGGGTTGGCAAAACCAAAAGTTTTGTGGAAAGCAAACCCAACTACAATATCATCCTCATGCCGGAGATGAGGAAGGAACCTATCCGCATAGCTAACAACCCCTCTTGAAGCTAAAAGACATCACAATAACATGACGAACAATGAAAATATTAGCAAACTAAGTAAATTAGCTATGGGACCTATGCTGTAAATCCAATTCATAGAAATCATCAGAATCACAAGAGGCCACAAGCCACTTATCAGTAAAGCTAAGGAAATTAGAAGTCAAGCCTATGCCATAAATCCCGTTAGTTAGAAATGCAACCGCCAAGATACAGATCACACTGCCTAATGAAGTCTTTGCTCAAAAGAACAATCAAGAAACCACATATGCTAAGCATTGAAAAAGAGATGGAAATGAATAAATTAACTGCAATTCATCGGTACCCGCATCAATTCTAATTAATTCACATCCCATAACTTGTGAACGACTGCATCTTCTTGGCATCAAAACAACAACAATTCTCATGAAATATATCAGCGCAAGCTTATACCATACTATTTGATCAACAAATATACTTCTGCTTAGGCATGACAAGAGTCAACGGATTGCTAACAACATACTTTGTATTCAAGGCAAAAGAAATTCATGAAAGAATTCACCATATAGGAGATAATAACAATACAACAGTAGAGGGTTTCCTTTCTATTCAACTTGTGATTAGCAAGCTAAACTATATCCTTGAAAGGAAATCACAGTCTAAACTTTGGGAAACAAGAATCCTAACCTTGAATACAAATCAACTATGTAATAGTTCAAGCGATCTCAATCCAAATAAGAAAAACAATGCATTTACAACAATCGCCGAGATGCCACCCTCTTGCTCTTCTCCTTTCCAAAAGCTCATTCTAACCATGCCTCCATAGCCTATATAAGAACCTTATTCCTGAAAATAAAGACCATATTTTTATCTTACCATCACCTGACTGAAACACCATATATTCCAAAAGAACATCATCGAAGCATAAATCTTTACTCGTATTGATTAAACAAAGCAAGAAAATAAATAAATCTGGATACGCGTAAATTTAAAAAAATGCATACTCATAATCAACAACATATCTATTGTACTCTCACAAGTGGAGTTTGGGGAGGATAGACTGATAGAGTACGCGGATCTTACCCCTACCTTGGGAGAAAGAGAGGCAGTTTTCAATAGAACCTCAATTCAAGGAAAAACATATCAAAACAGATCGAAAAAAGAAACCTAAAGTGAAGATATCACGGCAAAATACTAAACAATCATGACAAAGAATTCTGGAAAAAGTCCAGTAACTACAAAAAAAATAGTGCAATAATAGATGTCCAAGAGACATACATAAGGAATACTAGGACTACTAGTATGGAAGGATAAGCAAGACAATGCACCACTACCTACTAACCTTCTGCTCATAAATCATTTCAATCAATTAACTCCACGAAGATTCCACACTAATCAAGATAGTCATATACAAAACTCCGCCAATAATTGAAAGTTCATTTCTCCAAGTCAAATTAGAGTTCATAAAAAAGAAAAAGGTTTAAAGACTACATCTTCTTTTCTTATAACTGTGGTACCCGGGTAAGCTTGACCGCACCTCGACTGAGTGCAATACGTGCTACCTCCCACCCACCAACAAATGTACCAGGTAATTTTATTCACCTAGGATAGGATGGATGTTGGGATTTGACCTAAGACCTCATTGTTCTCAAAGCACCTCATTAACCACTAGACCACACCGTTGGGTGCAAATTAAAGATTAAATCATTTTTCTTTTATAACTGTGGTGTGGAATAGCTTACGCTCATTTCGACTAATTCCACAGATATCTACTACCTCTGACCCACCAACAACAGGTATGTCTATCCATCAAGGCTAGCACAGGACAAATTATAGGATTTAAACCTAAGACCTCATGGTTCTCAACGGTAGCGGAGCTAGGATTTTCATTAAGGGGGTTCAGAAGTAAACATGCAAACTAACCGAAGGGAGTTCAACATCTACTACATACACAACAACATGATGTTAAATCAACATAGAAATACACCACAGGTTCACATAAACCAAGAACACCTATAAAGTAACGAAATATGCAAGAAATAAGGTGCGTACCTTTGTCCGCCATTGGAACACGTAATCGAAGACAAACTAGGCTGAGTATTAGATCAAATTAACTAATATTAAGAAATTGTGGCAGGATGATCAAGTTGGTATCCAGAGTATGGAAATATTAAAAGTGAGAGCTTCCCTCGAGTAAAAATTGAAGCAGATAGGTGTCTGAAGTTCCATTGCACGAAAACATGAAAAATAAAACAAACGCTCACGACTACTTAATGGGTATCAATTTGCTTCACGATTTATTGCTCCATCTACCTTTCCTGTTAATCTACATAACTTGATGTAATCATGAAATTACTGATCGGAAGTCCAATGAATTATATGCAGGATGTTGGCAAATCCTGATGATTTTGGTCATGATGCCATGGGCGCTGGAGATGATCGTGAGATACGAAGTTTAAACAAACTTTCTAGGCTTCTAACTCCTCAAGTAGTGAGACCCAAGGTGTGGATCACATATGCTTTAATTCTATCTTCATTTTGCTGGTTTTCATGCAAATAAAATCCTGTCGTCTATATGGGTGTATGCGCCTGCACTTGAGATTGGTTCGCTGTTCTTATGGAATTCGACAGTCTTTCCTTTTTATCGCAATTGGATGAAGTCGTAATTTGTGTTATTTCAGCTTCATTTTCACTGGATGCTATATTGTTAATTTCTTAGTTCTTCACTGAAGTAAAGACGACTATATTTCTACTGTTTGATGTCACACAACTTTCCAATTTGTGTAATTAGGATTATTTTGCAATGCCTCCGTGTTGGGCACATGTTGTGTTTAGTTGCTCTTCATCTTCGAGTTCCAAAAAATCTTGATATACCCTTCCACAAATATCTTTATTATGAGATCGAAGAAACAAAGTGCGATTGAATAACTATATTATGATAAGCATTATTATCTTGGAAGGTAGTTTCCGCCTTCCGGTGATGATGATTTACCCAAAACAAGATGAAATTGGAGAAAGGAGAAGAAAGCATGAACTGAGAATTCTAGCAGGCGCTGGAGTTGAACCTTCTGATGATCTTATCAAAGATGAGCCTGGTGACCATGCAAACGATGATGTTGCTACTTCTGATGATAGTGAAATGGACCCAGATTTGGAATTCTATCGAGAAGTCAAAAAAAAAAAAAAAAAAATTCAGCTAAGCTTGCTACTAAAGAAAATATGTATCCAGGTTACAAACAATATTGTTTTAAGATTGTGAAAGCAAAGCTCATTCAATCATGCTAAACTACTTTCTCGTGAAAGATTCTGTGGATGTTCCCATCAATATGGATTATAATGTATTACCCTTCCTAAGTCCTGCATTTGCTCCTATTTCAACGACATCCCATCTCTTAACTGCTTGGCTATTTTCAATTAGTGCATAACCTCGAAACCCACATGCATTTTACTCACTTTGATTCACTTAATTCATCATAATTTGCTTCTGTAGATCCCCAGTTGCGCCGTTTGTTGGGTCATGGGCCTTTTTCCCTTCCTATGTGGATAAATGAAGCCCAATTTGGATCAACCCACTTTTGCCCATAGGTCCATTACTATGGGGCATATATATTTATTTTTTTAGGTCTTATTCACCATCACAAAAAGAGAGTTTTCAGCAGCCAAAGAGAAGAAAAAAAACTGATTTTCGCACTTAAATTTCAGCTACAGCTGTCAACTTCAAATTGCAATTCCCGCTTCGTTTCTTGTCCGATTGAGCTGATTTTTGGACTGCTTGTTCCTCTCATCTCAATCTTTGATTAGGAACTGGCGGAGCTTGATTTTGTAGCCTGTAGCTCCTGTTCTTCATTCCCGAACAGTAGCTGCGTTTTTTGTACTTTCACTCCTTTATTTCTCTAGTGTTTGGTGCTGTGGTTTATGTATTGTTTCTTATTGTTTGGCACTTGTTTGGTGGCCATTTTGGAAGACAATATTGTAACTCTTTGGTGATTATAGTGGAGGTTTTGGTTTCGTGGTTTTTTACTCTTCACACTGAAGGATTTTTCACGTAAATCTTGTGTCTCGTGTGATTGCCTTTATTCTTGTCTTGTTTCATTTGGTTGATTTGTTTGCTATATATTACTCTATTTTGCTTGAGTTTGTTTGTCTCCTCTTGGTTCAAGCTGAAAGAAAAAGTTTAGTCTTGGGTATTTTCCGCTGCTACCCTGTCGGGCTCTTTGATTGTGTGCCCATCTTTCCCTACAAAGTGGTATCAGAGAGTTGGTTGTTGTTGATTATCGATTTGAATGATGGAGGCAAATATGAGCAAGATGGTGTGTTTGAATGATAGTAACTATCATACTTGAAAAGGCAAGATGAAAGATCTTCTATTTGTCAAGAAAATGCATCTACCTGTGTTTGCATCTACTAAACCTGAATCCATGACAGATGAGGATTGAGAATTTGAGCACTTACAGGTTTGTGGCTATATCAGACAATGGGTTGAAGATAATGTTAGAAATCATATTATGAATGAGACACATGCTAGAAGTTTGTGGGACAAGCTCGAGACACTTTATGCTTCGAAGACTGGCAATAACAAGTTGTTCCTGCTTAAGCAATTGATGAATATCAGGTATAAAAAGGGCAGTCCTATTTATGATCATATAAATAATTTTCAGGGTGTCCTTGACCAGTTGTCCGAAATGGGTGTAAACAAATTCAGGGACTTTAGCTTCTTAATACTCTGCCTGACTCTTGTGAAACTCTTCGAGTTTCTTTGATTAATTCTTCTCCCGGTGGTATTGTAATTATGGAATATGTTAAGAGTGGTGTCTTAAATGAAGAGATGAGAAGAAGATCTCAGGCCTCATCTTCTTCATCTTCACACTCTGATATTTTAGTTATTGAAGAGAGGGGAAGAAACAAGTCCAGAGATTCAAATGATAGAGATAAAAGTAAAAGCAAGTCAAGGTCCAAATTCAAGAATGTTACATGTGATTATTGCAACAAAAAGGGGCATATCATGAAATATTGTTACAAGCATAAGAGAGATACGAGACGACAAAAGAAAGAAGGCGATAATGAAAATCGTGTTGCTGTTGTTGCTAATGATGATCTTCTTGTTGCTTGTGGTGAGAATGCCATTAATCTTGTTTGCGATGAGTCTAGCTGGTTTGTGGATTCTGGTGCTAATTCTCATGTTATGCCAAAGAAGGAATTATTTTCTTCTTATACTCCAGGTAATTTTGGGATGTTGAAAATGGGCAATAATTATGAAGTTAAAGTACTTGGCATTGGCACGATTTGTTTGGAAAGTAACAATGGTTCCAAACTAGTTCTCAATAATGTCAAGCATGCTCCAGATGTTTGCCTGAATTTGATTTCTGTAGGGAACCTTGATGATGAGGGTTATGTTAACACCCTTGGTGCTGGCCAGTGGAAGCTTAATAGAGGTTCGATGATTGTGGCTCGAGGTGACAAGTTGTCTAACTTGTATGTATTTCAGGTCTCTACTTCTAGAGGCTTGATAAACTTGGTGGAGAATGATACTTCATCAGAGTTGTGGCATAGAAAGTTGAGTCATATAAGTGAGAAGGGGATTGATAGTTTGGCTAAGAAAAATTTTCTTTCTGGAGTGAAATAAGCAAAGTTGAAGAAGTGTGTTCATTGCTTACCCGGTAAACAGAAAAGAGTTTCTTTTCAGAGTCATCCGCCTTCAAGAAAGCTCGATTTGCTGGAGTTGGTGTATTCTGATTTGTGCGGTCCTCTTAAAGTAAGGTCTCATGGTGGTGCACTTTACTTTGTGACTTTTATTGATGATCATTATCGCAAACTCTAGGTATTTTCTTTAAAGTCCAAGGATCAAGTGTACTTGATGTGTTCAAAGATTTTCAGGCATTGGTTGAGAGATAGACAGGGAAGAAATTAAAATGTATCCGTTCAGGTAATGGTGGTGAGTATATTGGTCCTTTTGATAGATATTGCAGAGAGCAGGGTATTCGGCATCAGAAAACTCCTCTAAAAACTCCTCAGTTGAATGGTTTAGCAGAGAGGATGAACAGAACTCTAGTTGAGAGGGTTAGATGTATACTTTCAGATGCTAAGCTGTCAGATTCCTTTTGGGCAGAAGCACTTAATACTGCTGCTTATGTTATCAATTTATCTCCTATTGTTGCTTTGGATGGTGATGTCCCTGACAGAGTTTGGTCTGGTAAGAATATTTCTTATGATCATCTTAGAGTCTTTGGGTGTAAATCTTTTGTGCATGTTCCTAAGGATGAAAGGTCAAAGTTGAATGTTAAAACTAGGCAGTGTATCTTCATTGGTTATGGTCAAGATGAATTTGGCTATCGTTTCTATGATCCAGTTGAGAAGAAACTTGTTAGAAGCCATGATGTTGTGTTCTTTGAAGACCAAACAATTGAAGATTTTGACAAAGCTGAGAAGGTTGATTCTCAGAGTAATGAAAGTTTAGTTGATGTTGATCTAGTTTTTTTGACTACTACTCCCGAAGAAAATCTTCATGATGATGAAAATCAAGTTGATAATAAAGATGATGATCATGTTCAGAATGACCAACATGATGTTGTTGATGCTCCAGTGCAAGTTGATATGGTTGATCAGCAACCAGTTGTTGATGTTCCAGAGAGTTCTCTCAGACGATCTACTAAAGAGAGAATACCTTCATCTCGTTATTCTCCCAATGAGTATGTACTCTTGACTGATGGGTGAGAACATGAGAGTCTTGATGAGGCCATGGAAAGTGAAGAAAAAAAAAGTGATTTGATGCTATGGAAGATGAAATTAAATCTTTGCATGATAATCATACCTTGGATTTGGTTAAGCTGCCTAAAGACAGAAAAACTTTGAAAAATAGGTGGGCTTTTCGGGTGAAGCATGAAGATAGTAATCCAGTTCCACGGTACAAGGCTAGATTGGTTGTGAAGGGATTTAACCAAAAAAAAAAGAGTTGATTTTGATAAGATATTCTCTCCAGTTGTGAAGATGTCATCCATTCGTGTGGTTCTAGGCTTAGCTGTAACTCTAGATTTAGAGGTTGATCAAATGGATGTTAAAACTGCTTTTCTCCATGGTGACTTAGATGAAGAAATTTATATGGAGCAGCCCGAAGATTTTGAAGTCAAGGGAAAAGAGAATTATGTTTGCAAATTGAAGAAGAGCTTGTATGGTTTGAAACAAGCTCCTATGCAGTGGTACAGTAAGTTTGGTTCCTTTATGAGTCAGCAGGGCTTCAAGAAGACTACTTCATACCATTGTGTTTTTGTGCAAAAATTCTCTGATGGTGACTTTATTATTGTGTTGTTTTATGTTGATGACATGCTTGTTGTTGGTCATAATACTTGTAGGATACAAAAGTTGAAGCAAGAGTTGAGTAAGTTTTTTTCTATGAAAGACTTAGGACCAGCAAAGTAGATTCTTGGCATGCAGATTGTCCGTGACAGGAAGGCCAAGAAGTTGTGGTTATCACAAGAGAAGTACATTCAGAAAGTACTTCGAAGGTTCAACATGGATAAGGCTAAGGTTGTCAGTACACCTTTAGCTATGCACTTCAAATTGAGCACAGAGCAGTGTCCTTCCAGTGATGATGAGAAGGAAGATATGAAGAAAGTTCCTTATGCTTCAGCCGTTGGTAGTTTGATGTATGCAATGGTTTGTACAAGATCGGATATTGCTCATGCCGTTGGTATTGTTAGCCGTTTTCTTTCTAATCCGGGAAGAGAACATTGGAATGCTGTAAAGTGGATTATGAGATATCTTTGTGGCACTTCTAGTGTAATGATCCTTACGACCATTTTTCTGTATTTTCATATAATTTTAGTACTAACTAAATGTATCGTGGATTATTTAATTTAATTTGGCATTTGGTAGAAATATAATTTAGTACCCTTATAAAATATTTTCGATATTGATAAAATTCTTTAAGTCATGATATATTTATATTATTTTATAATAAATTTTTTGTGATTTATTAATATTTTATGCGGAGATAGTAAATTTAAAATATTAAAATATTATTATTATATAATATAGATTTTGTTAAAAATAATTTTCTATTAATTATGATATATTTAAAGTACTATAATTATTTTTACCATGAATTTATGCAATATCCGATTATGTACTCAATGTAAAGAAAATAATTCAACCGTACACGTGTGGAAAGAAGCATGGCAGGCATATATGTGTCCATGAATTGGCCATTTGGAAAGTTCTTTACTTTCTCTTACATATACATATATATCCTTGGCCTTTTTTTTTTTGACTATAAAGAATGCAAAAGTAAAAAAAAACTTTCCAACCACTAACATATTTCTCAGTTCCTTAAAAATATTGCATCTGCCATACCCTTACCGTTGGGTTTTTTTTTTTTTTTTTTCATATCTGGTCCTTCGTTTGTTTCTTTTAAATTACTTAGATTTCTTGTTTAGCCTTACAAAATTGCTTATAAGTTAAAAGGTGTTGTGGAAAATAATTTCTTTGATGTTATTTAAATCCGAGTTCTAGCGGGATACTATTTGGAGGCTTCACGTAAAGATATTCTAGCTTTGGCGTTCAGGTAGGTTCGGTTTACCCTATTTTTTTTGTTGAGCTTACTTACCGAAAATGTTAACTATTATGTTAGCTTTGGATAAGTGCTTGTAGATACGTATTATTTGATATGTATAAAATGTCCTATTTATTCAGATTGGGACCTAGTTATAGTAGATTTTGGTATTTTTCCTTTCGATATAATATAGCACTTATCACTTTGGGACATAAAATTTAATTGCAAAATCTTTAATTTAGCCCTTTTTAATTAAAATGGGTGGATGATTATTTAGACATTGACATTGTTATAATATGGAATGGATTTTAATATTATTGGTGGGTTATGGTTACTATAAGTTCCGATTTGAGTCCGGCAATTAATTATTATGATTACTATGAGTATCGATTCGAGTCCGGCAATTGATTATTATTGTTACTATGAGCTCCGGTTCGAGTCCGGCATCTGATAATAGTTGGGGTTACTCTGAGTTTCGGTTCGAGTCTAGCATCTGATAATAGTTGGGGTTACTCTGAGTTTCGGTTCAAGTTCGGCATCTGATTATTTATGTTTACTTTCATCACCTGTGTGTCCCACCAGCTTATAGGGGTACGGTTGGGTTAATTGTCTTCTTTAGTGTGCCTAGCGGGCTTATGGGGGCTCAGTTAGGTTATGGTTGATTTAATTGTTATTACTGCATTATTTTTTGGTATCGCACAAGTTTATTACTTTATAGCCGTTGCATAGCTTGGTAGTTGTTTATATTTCCATCCTTATTTACTAATAACTCAGATTACGTCCTTGCATTGTAGTTACACCTTTTCTGTATTAAGCTCAGTCGGTCGATGATGCCTACTGAGTACCCGTTATTTTTGATACTCATACTACACTTCTGCATTTTTTTCCTGATGTAGATCCAGGTACTAGCAATCGGCGTTGACGTGGTTCCTACCTTTCAGTGCTGGTTTAGAGAGGGGTGAGCTTACTGTCGTCCGAGGCTGATCCTCCTCTATCTACTCTAGTTAGTCTTTTTCACTCGAGACTACTTGTGTACATTTTAGATTTTTGTCTAGTACTCTGGGTACCTGTTAGTAGTGGCTCTAGTACTGACTTTATCAGGTCTCGGGAGGGATTCAATTGTATAGTTGGTCCTTTTTCCTCCTCTCGTTTTTATATAATAAATATGCTCTCTTCTTAGTTTTCACTTATTATTGTGGTTGTTATTATCATACGCGATCTTTTATTTTGTCTCTGTCTATTAGCCTATTACCTATCATTTCGGGCTATGGTGTGGCTTGCCTACTGGTGGGATTAGGTAGGCGCCATCACGACTTGAGAAATCGGGTTGTAACATCTAGTCTGAGTTTGTGTTTTGGTACAGGAAAGCCTATTCTTTGTGGTTATACTGATTCAGACATGGCTGGTGATGTTGATACTCGCAAGTCTACTTCAGAGTATTTGGTTACTTTTGCAGGGGGAGATGTGTCTTAGCAATCTAGGTTGCAAAAATGTGTTGTTTTATATACTACAGAAGCTGAGTTTATTGCTGCCGTTGAAGCTTGTAAAGAATTGCTTTGGATGAAGAGATTCTTAGGGGAACTTGGTTGTGCTCAAGAGAGGTATGTGCTTCATTGCGACAGTCAAAGTGCCATACATCTTGGCAAGAATTCTACATTTCATGATCGGTCTAAACACATTGATGTGAGATACCATTGGATTCGGGATGTGTTGGATTCTAAGTTGCTTGAACTTGAGAAGATTCACATGGATGAAAATGGTTCCGACATGATGACTAAAGCTTTTCCAAGAGGAAAGTTTGAAGATTGTTGCATGATCGTCGGGATGGCGATCTCCTCCAGGGAGAGGGAGAATTGTTGGGTCATTGGCCTTTTTCCCTTCCTATGTGGATAAATGAAGCCCAATTTGGACCAACCCACTTTTGCCCATAGGCCCATTGCTATGGGGCATATATATTAATTTTTTTAGGTCTTATTCACCATCACAAAAAGAGAGTTTTCAGCAGCCAAAGAGAAGAAAAAAATCTGATTTTCGCACCTAAATTTCAGCCACAGCTGTCAACTTCAAATTATAATTTCCGCTTCGTTTCTTGTCCGATTGAGCTGCTTTTTGGACTGCTTGTTCCCCTCATCTCAATCTTTGATTAGGAACTGACGGAGCTTGATTTAGTGACCTATAGCTCCTGTTCTTTATTCCCGAACAGTAGCTGTGTTTTTTGTGCTTTCACTCATTTATTTCTCTAGTGTTTGGTGTTGTGGTTTATGTATTGTTTGTTGTTGTTTGGCACTTGTTTGGTGGTCATTTTGAAGGACAATATTGTAACTCTTTGGTGATTATAGTGGAGGTTTTGGTCTCGTGGTTTTTTACTCTTCACACTGAAGGTTTTCCACGTAAATCTTGTGTCTCGTGTGATTGCCTTTATTTTTGTCTTGTTTCATTTGGTAGATTTGTTTGTTGTATATTACTCTATTTTGCTTGGGTTTGTTTGTCTCCTTTTGGTTCAAGTTGAAAGGGAAAGTTTAGTCTTGGGTATTTTCCGCTGCTACCTGTCGAACTCTTTGATTGTGTGCCATCTTTCCCAACACCGTTAATGCTAGAAACGCTTATGGATGGAAAGCGCCAGATAAATTACCAGGTATGACATATTAGCTTTTGCTACCCGTTGCAATCATGGACGCCCCTTTCTTTTTGTTCTACTAAAATAGTGTTTCTTGATTTTCTAGATAGAGAAAAACAGAGGCCTTACTCGTAATCGTAAGAAGCGCGATAAAAATCCAAGGGAGAAATATAGGGTAAGTGGCTAAAGCAGAATTACTTGTGCTTGAAAGAACCAGGTTCCCTATATAACAACGTTAACAAACCCGTCTTTCTCGCTCTCTCTCTCTCTCTCTCTCACGGGAAACATGAGAAAAGGCTCAGCACCGTAGGGCAGGACAAGTTCAGAAAATGAAGAAACCAAGTGGTCCTTATGGTGGAGAAACTACAGGAGTTAATGCTGGTATTAGTCGAAGTATCCGATTTAAGGGATAGGCTCTTAGCTCCCCCCGAGGGCTTTGGTCTAGCGGTAAGAGCTCATCACGTGATGTGTGGGTTAGGCGCACGTGCTGAGTTTGTATACTTCCGCAGGCAAAACCTTAGTATTTAAGTGGAGAAAGGTAGAGCGATGTACCCATTATTCATAGAGTTTCAAACCTTGTGTCACACTTGCCCTCGAGTTCTGAACCTTGCATCACAAGAGATGGTTTTTCAGGAAGTCCACTTTTTGTGTTTGAGATTAGCTTTTTTCTTCCTTCCAATTTTGTCCACCTTGGAAGACTGGAGTGGAAAGGCATCTATAAGATGAATGTGACCTGATTCTCTTTCTCTTTATATTTATTTAAGCAATTTTACACATGAACAAGGTTAGTCGATTGATCTCTTTTTTTTCTTAGGTTCTTTGAAGGTACTTCAAAACTCCTCCAGATTTGGTTTGTGGAATAGAAAACGGAGAGTATAGCACCAAGCTTCCAATTCATTCCTATTGATCATTCAAGATGTGTTTGAACGGTATATTTTAGGAATTTTGTGTTTATGATATTTAAGTTATTATTTTATTGGACAATGTGTTTTATGTTTTTTACACATTTATATTGTCCGATCAAGCATAATAATATATGTAGAAGTATCTTTGTTCGGTACTTATTTATCATGTCACAAATTAGACGTCTCTGGTTGCGTCCATGCATCAATGTTTTTGTATTGTATTATATGAATTTAAATGTGTGTGACCTATTACAGTGGTCCCAACAACCTCTAAGTTGAGAAAATCAAAGGAAAGATGTTTTTAAGTCTTGAATGAAGGATTGGTGACATTGATAATTTAAAGGGTCAAACATAATTAAAAAATTTGATTAGGTTAATTGTGGACTTGATTAATATTTTCTAAACTTTTTAATCTTTTTAAAAATACAAATTAACCCACACCCACAAAACTTTCCTCCCTCTGCAAATCAATCTCTCTCTCTCTTCTCTCTTTCTCTCGATTGTTTCTCTCGATAACTTCTCCCAACCAACAACTTTTGAAATTTCTCCCTTCAATCTTGTGCAACTTCAACCTCTGGCAACAAATAGTTTTGAGTTCTTGCCCGTTCCTTTTTTACTTTCAACCGTCAGTCGACGTGACAACATTTTCCGGCGACAACAACTTCGAGTTCTTCATCGTTTCTTTTTTATTTTCACAAGTAAAAAATTAGGACTTTTAAGTTATGACGAAAATGAGGAACTTGATTTGTTGGTGTTTGTTATTTTTTTATGTTTTTTGTTATTGTTTTTAATGTTGTTATTTTTTAGTTGAATTTCTCATCTGGATGTATCTGCTACTGCTGTTTTTTAATAATGGATAAAACATGTAATGTGAATCTAACAGATGAGTATTTGTTGCAACATATATGACTAATCTGTTGCACATATTAGTAATCTGTTGCAACATATATGACTAATATGTTGCGCAAATTAGTAATCTGTTGCAACATATATGACTAATCTGTTGCAATATATATGACTAATTTGTTGCAACAAATGAGTAATCTGTTGCAACAGATTACTCATCTGTTGGATTCATTTTATAGTGTTGTAATATGAATCCAACATATGGGTCATCTGTTGCAACAGATTCGTCATATATTACAACAAATTACTCACGTGTTGCAATAGATGACTCATATGTTGGATTCATGTTGCAGGTTCTATCCATTGTAGCATTAGTAGATACACCAAATAAGAAATTCAACAAAAATTATAATTTTACTTACAAAATAAGCTATGAAGTAATGTCCAAGTGATATACGAATAAAATTTGACCTAAAATTTTTTTAAAAAATTTCAACAAGGGCACAACGAATAAGTAAAACACATGGAAAATTTCATGAAACAGGTAAAGAAGACAAAAATAATATACCATACATCAAATGCAAAAGGATCAAGGGGACAAACATTTGAGTTCTCCTAAAAACGTTTAAGTTCCCTAATATTTTAATTG
Organism: Capsicum pubescens; assembly: GCA_030864215.1. NCBI lineage: Eukaryota > Viridiplantae > Streptophyta > Magnoliopsida > Solanales > Solanaceae > Capsicum > Capsicum pubescens. The sequence goes on along the minus strand of CM061538.1, from coordinate 345,130,654 downwards.
CTTTCTAATAGTTGACCCATCTGTTACAACAGATTTTCTATCTGTTTGATAATTTCCAACAGATGAATCATCTGATACAACATGCTAGTCATCTGTTGATTCAAATTAAGCAATTATTAGTAATAACTAAATTGATTTAGCTAAAATTAAAGACGTCTCTACGGCAATGGGACAAACATTTGTATTCTCCTAAAAATATTTGAGTTCTTTAGTATTTTAATTATTTTCCAACAGATTATCTATTTGTTGCAACAAGTTAGTCATCTATTGCAACAGATGTTTATAACAGGTTAGTCATTTGTTTATTCAAATTAAGCAATTATTAATAATAACTAAATTAATTTAATTAAAATTAAAGACAAGTCTTTAATACAAGACCTTAGACAAGGGGACAAATGTTTGAGTTCTCCTAAAAACATTTGAGCTTTAGTATTTTAAATTGCTTTTCAACATATATCGAACTCGGAACCAAAATGAGCCACGGAATTAAAAAAATGACCAAAATAGACCACCTATTTAAAAAGTTACCAAAATAGGCTAAACGTAATAATTTATTACATTTTCTACTTTTTTCTTAACGGTCAACTAACGGAGTTGACTTTTACAAAAACGTAAGAATTTCTTACGTTTTACATTTTTTTTGTAAAACGTAAGAAATTCTTACGTTTTATAAAAAAAAATATAAAACGTAAGAATTTCTTACGTTTTACACGATAACCGAGGAAAAAATACAATGAATTGTCAAATCAATTAAAAAGGTACTAAAAAAAAAGGGTTGTTTAATGTAACAAAAAGTTACGTCCTTAACTTTTTTATAGCAATGGTCCCCCATACACCATTCATTTTTCTACAAATGTCCCAATACTTCTACTTTTTCATCTTTTACATATGATAATTATGAATTTTTTGATTAGTTAAATTTATTTATATTTTTCATGTAGTTCAAATAATTTATTTTTTCCTCTATGTAATAAATTTTTACGTTTTACATAATAAATTTAAAAAATAGAAGTATCAATTACCTCATTAACTTAACAATTTTCTTATATTTATTCTATATCAAAAAATAATCACTTATATCCTTAATTATCCGATTTCTCATTAAAAAAATTATACTTTTGAGTTTTCCTCTACTCCAAAATAGAGAAATGTTGAATTATCGTCGATCAAATATGTTACTATATACAAGAATTATATTTTTTTAGGAGTACATTAATTGAAACTGTAATTGAACTTATTAATTCATGTTTAATTCTAGTTAAATAATTTAGTTATTACTAATATAATGGCTTAATATGAATTAATAGATAACTAACACGTTGCAAAAGATGAGTAATCTGTTGAAAATGACTAAACAAATAAAGACATCTGTTGGAAATGACCAAACAGATAAAGACATTTGTCATTACATCTGTTGGAAATGACCAAACAGATAAAGACATTTGTTGGAAATGACCAAACAAATATAGACATATGTTGCAACAGATGACTAACTTGTTGCAATAAATGACCCATCTATTGAAAATTATCAAACAAATATAGACATCTGTTGCAACAGATGATTAAGTTGTTGCAACAAATGACTCATCTGTTGAAAATTATCAAACATATAGGATATATGTTGGAAAATAATTTAAAATACTAAAGCTCAGATGTTTTTAAGAGAACTCAACTGTTTGTCCCCTTGTCTAAGGTCTTGTCTTTAATTTTAGTTAAATCAATTTAGTTATTACTAATAATTGCTTAATTTGAATCATTTCAAATAAAATTTATCAATTGATCATTCTATTAAGGATGAATACATTAATTGAAATTGTAAGTGGACTTATCAATTCATCTTTAATTTAGTCAAAATCAATTTATTTATTACTAATAATGACTTAATTTGAATCATTTGAATAAAATTGGTCGATTGATCACTCTCCTCGAGACGAATACACATAGTTGATCATGTAATTACTATGAGATTAATTGAAATTGTAATTGAACTTACTAATTCATCTTTAATTTTAGTTAAATCAATGTAGTTATTTCTAATAATGGTTTAATTTGAATTATTTCACATAAAATTTGTCAATTAATCATTCTACTCAGTACGAAACACTTAATTGATCATGTAATTACTATGAAATTAATTGAAATCGTAATTGAACTTACTAATTCATCTTTAGTTTTAGTTAAATCAATATAGTTATTTCTAATGATGACTTAGTTTGAATCATTTCAAATAAAATTGGTCAATTGATCACTCTACTCAGGACGAACATACTTACTTGATCGTGTAATTACCATGAGATTAATTGATAATTGAAACTGTAATTGAACTTATTAATTCATATTTTATTTTAGTAATCAATTTAGTTATTACTAATAATGACTTAATGTGAATCAATAGATGACTAACATGTTACAACAGATGAGTAATCTGTTGGAAATGACCAAACAAATAAAAACATCTGTTGAAAATGACTAAACAGATATAGACATCTGTTGCAACAAATGACTCACTTGTTGCAATAACTAATTCATCTATTGAAAATTATCAAACAGATATAGACATCTGTTGCAACAGATGACTAAGTTGTTGCAACATATGACTCATCTGTTGGAAATTACTAAATAGACAAAATATGTGTTGAAAAGAAATTTAAAATACTAAAGCTCAAATGTTTTTTAGAAGAACTCCAGCGTTTTCCCCCTTGTCTAAGGTTTTGTCTTCAATTTTAGTTAAATCAATTTAATTATTATTAATAATTGCTTAATTTGAATCAACAAATGATTAACCTGTTATAAGCATTTATTGCAACAGATGACTAACTTGTTGCAACAAATAGGTGATCTGTTGAAAAATAATTAAAATACTTGGGAACTCAAACATTTTTAGGAGAACTCAAATTTTTATCCCATTGTCTTAAAGACTTGTCTTTAATTTTAGCTAAATCAATTTAGTTATTACTAATTATTGCTTAATTTGAATCAACAGATGACTAATATGTTGCAACAGATGATTGATCTGTTGGAAATTATCAAACAGATAGAAAATTTATTATAATAGATGGGTTATCCATTAGAAAGCAATTAAAATACTAAGGAACTTAAATGTTTTTAGGAGAACTCAAACGTTTGTCCCCTCGATCCTTTTGCATTTGATGTATGATACACTATTTTTGTCTTCTTTACCTGTTTCATGAAATTTTTCATGTGTTTCACTTATTCGTTATGCCCTTGTTGAAATTTTTAGAATTTTTTTAAGTTAAATTTTGTTCGTATATCACTTGGACATTACTTTATAGGTGATTTTGTAAGTATAATTATGATTTTTGTTGAATTTTTTATTTGGTATAGTTTCTACTGCTACAATGGATAGAACCTGCAACATGAATCCAATATATAAGTCATTTATTGCAACAAGTGAGTAATCTGCTGCAACATATGACTAATCTGTTGCAACAGATGACCCATATTTTGGATTCATGTTACAACACTATAATACAAATCCAACAGATGATTAATCTGCTGCAACAGATTAGTTATATATGTTGCAACAGATTACTCATATGTTGCAACAAATTAGTCAATATGTTGCAACAGATTACACATCTGTGCAACAGATTACTCATCTGTTGGATTCACGTTACATGTTTTATCTACTGTTGAAAAAATAGCAGTAGCAGATACACCCAGATGAGAAATTCAACTAAAAATTATAATTTTACTTACTAAAATCACCTATAAGTAATTTCCAAGTGATATACGAATAAAATTTGACCTAAAAAAATTTGATCAAGTAGCAATAGTAGCGGTAACAACAATGTTCAACAATAAGAAGATGATAATGAAGAACAAGATGATGATAATGAAGAAGAAGATGGTGAATAAAGCAACAACAACAATGAACAACAAAATAACAAAGAGAGAGAAAACTCCAATAAATGAGAAGAGAGAGAAACGTGCCTTTTTTCCCTACATTTCTAGTTATATTAGGTTTTACATTAGATCAAAGTATAAATTAAAAAACTTGTGGGTTATTTTCAAACTTTTCTTACTTTCTTAATCCTTAATAAAGTAATTGTCACCTCCACTCAATTATTAAGACTTGTGTCACCCACACTTCATTTTAAAACTCTTTTGTCACCTAGAGCCTCCCTCTAAGTTGTTTGTCTCAAGCATTTGGATCGTTTTTAGTTTCATATTACTGACGATAGTTATAGTTAGGGGTGTATAAATCGAACCGTTAAGTCAAACCGAACCGATGAATCAAACTAAACCGAGGAAAAAAACTGACTTATGGTTTGGTTTGATTGGTTTGGTGTTGGCAAAAAGAAAAATCGATCATTCTTGGTTTGGTTTGGTATTAGAAAAAATAAAATCAAACCGAACCCAAACCGAACCAGTGTAATACATATATAATTTTAATTTTTTATACATAAAAAAATATTACTTATAATCTACTTTCTAATTACTTTTATTATTTTTTTATATTCAGAAAATAGATATATATATATATATATTTGGGCCTTTAATTATAGTATTTTTTCATTAATAACAAATTAATACAAAGCCCAATATCTATGTTTATAGCTATATCTATAATCTATCTATAATATATTAAAAGTGTGAAGTGCCTTAGAAATATTGTTTGAACTTTTTGCCCTTCATTAAAAGTTTTCGCTTTAGACAAAATTGTCTTTTCACTATTTTTTTCTAATTTTTAAAAGATAATAATTAATTAATAATATTTATGGTAAAACCTTTTCTTATTAGAAGTCGTTAGAATTAATGACAACTAATATTTTTTTATTAGTTTAAGAATTATAAAACAACTAAATTTGATTTTAATAAGATTTGAAAAATCTAGAAACAAATATAAAAGCCTTATAATAAGAAAATTTTAATAAGTATTAAATTTTAAAAAGTTTTAAATATGTAATAAGAAACGTCTTTTTATTATTTTATCAAATTATTATTTAACTATTTTTACTAAAAAGAACACGTCCCACCTCAAAAAGAAAAAAAAAATAAGTAGTGACAGATTGTAGTTAGCATACGACCTAATTTCTTTCTTTTAAGTATGATTTTTGATTTAATTAGGAGTTCTTAATTTTCTTTTCTTTTAAGTTTCGTTTGTCTTGATTTTCTATAATAATTAGTTTTTTATGAAAAAAGTTTCTCAAATTAGATTAGATTTCTTCCATGTTTCATCAACTCTTTCTTAAAAGGAAAAAAATTGTACATCTATATATTGAGCATTCCTTTTGTTCAATAAATTATAGAATAACATTCACAATTTAATTGTTAAAGAGTATGTTCAAGAGAAGATTAGTTTTATGTTCTTTAATATTAGTTTTAAATTTGTAGGTCAACAATATTAAATATTATGCATCTTTTATTAACGTTTTTTTATCGTATGATTTATTATAATTTCAATTGTTGGCTTTCGCATGATGTGCAGGTAAAGAAAAATTATGTGAGTGTGTGGTTGAGACTTCGTGCCGATTACGAGAGGATTTAAAGGTATGTTTTAAAAAAAAAAGAATTATTTCTCATTCATATCAGTACGATTTATGTTGTTAAGGAGTTGATTAGAAGTGCATGTTCTGGTCTTTGATTCGATTTTATCAAATTTTAATTCAATTCTTTGATTTACAATTTTAAAAAGTAGACATCGAACACCGAATCGAACTATTTCAGTTTGGTTCATTTTCTTTCAACTTCGTTTTTATTTGATTCGGTGTTCAGAAATATTTAAACATTTTGTCCTTCGTTAAAAGTGTCTTCTTTAGACAAAATTATTTCTTCAATATTTAAGAATTGAAAATTTATCAAATATTTTAATAAAATATATGTTATGTTTGCGCTATTTTATTAAAGTGTGAAGGATCTTTGAGAAGTGATTTAAATTTTTTGCTCTTCATTAAAATTTTTTGCAATAGACAAAATCATCTAATTTTAAATAATTAAATGTTACACGTGCGGCCTCGGGAGTGTTGTGTGATAAGAAGGTGCCGTCCAAACTTAAAGGCAAATTCTACAGAGTGGCATTCCGTCCGACCATGCTGTATGGAGCGGAGTGTTGGTCAGTCAAGAACTCTCATATTCAAAAACTGAAGGTGACGGTTGCGTTGGATGTGTGGGCTTACTAGGGGTGATAGGGTTAGGAATGAGACTGTCCAAGAGAAGGTTGGTGTGGCTTTGGTGGAGGACAAGATGCGAGTAGTTCGGTTGAGATGGTTCGGGCATGTGATGAGGAGGGGCACGGATGCCCCAGTTCGTAGATGTGAGAGGTTAGCTTTGGATGGTTTCAGGTGAGGTGGGGGTAGACCAAAGAAATATTGGAGAGAGGTGATTAGACGTGACATGGAGCAGTTACAGCTTACTGAGGACATGACCCTAGATAGGAAGGTTTGGAGGACGTGAATTAGGATAGAAGGCTAGTGCATGCGGGAGAGTTGTAGTTAGTAATTAGGGGAGCGTCGGGGTGGGGGGTGCCTTTGGTTCGTTAGCGTATGGTATTACTTTATGAGTGTCTTATTTCTGTTGTTCCATCTTGTTTCATGTTTTTATTATAAATTTGTTTATTAGTCATTGTCTTAAGCCGGGGGTCTATCAGAAACAGTCTTGCTACTTCTCCGGAGGTAGTGGTATAGACTGCGTACATCTTACTCTCCCCACACCCCACTGTGTGAGAATACACTAGGTTTGTTGTTGTTGTTGTTGAAATGTTACACGTGCGAGACACGTGGGGTTTAACTAGTTAATATAAAAACCTAAAACTCTTTAATTGCTCCACTTTTTACATTTTACTTTCCAAGTTTTCAGAGAGTTCTCATTATTTTCTCATCTTACTTTTCTCATTCGTCAAGTTGTGATTTAGGTTTTTTTTTTTTATTTTTTATTTTTTATGGAATTATGTTATAATTAATTACTTTATGGAGTTGAGTTTTTAATAAGTTGTCTCCAATTCTCCATTCTTTTGTGTGCTCACATTTTATGTGATGGAAACTTTCAGACAAGCTACTGTGACTAGTGACTTAGAAATTGAACTAATTAGTTATCCACATAATATTACTTTGAGAGATAGTAGTTTAGACATCTTAGTGATTTGTCAACTTAATTTTTATTGGAACTACTCTATGACAAATCACTAAGATGTCTAAACTACTATCTCTCAAAGTAATATTATGTGGATCAAAAAAACTCGACTAAAACCAAAATAAATAAAACAATTGTATATTGGTTTGATTTGATTTATAGATTTAGAAAACCGATATTATTGGTTTGGTTATATTTTAATAAAAAATTGAACCAACCCGACCTATGTACACCCCTAGTTATAGTGCAACAATTTGGAAGGAGCTAGCATAAGTGTTGGGCTCTCTCTCTATATATATGGTCATCATGGTAAAATTAAATTGTTTTAATGTAAATAGTTGGTGTAGCTAAGTATTTACCAAAATTAATACTTTTTGCTTCGATAATAACTTAAACTCACAATCTTAAAATTAGAGGTGATGGGTGATTAACATCGAACAACTCTTTCCTAAAATTATACTGCATTATTAGTGAGTTTTAAAAGGATAATTATTTCTCGTTAAAACATAAGCAAAAAGATGCTCTTTTTTAGATCTTTATACTATTAAGATAGCGAGCCATGTTTGGTGAACTTTTTTCTTTATAAAGAGGTTAGATTTGGATGCCAAAAAAAAGAAAGAATCTTATCAATTTCATTTTGTTTTCTTCAAATGAAAAGGAATATGTGGTGGGCCTTCAATGCAAAAGATCTCCATAGAAAAAAGACTTAATACTTGTTTACTTTATTGCCAAAGTAGTGTTTTCAAACTGTTTGTGAATATGCCTCAATGGAAGTTGATTCAGTACTTGACTTTGCTCCTTATGATTTTGTCTGATTGCAGTTAAGGGTTTTTGTTGGAGCAGTTGAATAGTGATGTTTCTTCAGCGAGTTATATCAACAACATTACCTTCATCAAGAAGGTTATTTAGTAGTATTGGTAGCCATGATTTGTCTAAAGCTATTTCCGAGCTCAATCAGGTATACATATAGATACATATTATTGTAATTTCACCAACAGGAAGCTTAGTTTTTAAGTTCATATTCTAATTGATTATTACTCTTCACTCACGCGGGAGATATTATTTGCATAATTGAGCTTGAAGTTTGTAAAAATGGCGTTGGATGCTTTCTAAAAATTATTGCTCTTCTTCTCATTAGGAAATTGAATCTGTATTTGGTGAACCTCCTCCATCTGGCCTTTCTGGCTCCATTGATAATCAAAGTATGACGACACGAGACTCGAAGCTTAATACTGTAGAAATGGATGGTAAAGAATCTTTCGCTGGATTGACACATATTGGCAGCAACGGTGAAGCTCAAATGGTAGATGTATCTCGTAAAGATATTAGCAAGAGAGTGGCCATTGCTAGGGGCAAGGTTATTCTAGGACAGAAGGTATTTGATCTGGTCTCATCCAATCAAATGGGAAAAGGAGATGTCGTGAGTGTGGCAAAGTTAGCTGGAATTTGTGGAGCAAAGCAAACCAGCAATCTCATCCCACTCTGTCACAACATCAACTTGACACATGTTCGAGTGGACTTGGCTTTGAACCCGCAAGATTTCAGTGTTGAAATAGAAGGGGAAGCTGCCTCAGATGGAAAAACTGGTGTGGAGATGGAAGCCTTGACAGCAGTAACTGTTGCTGGTCTAACAGTGTATGACATGTGCAAGGCTGCTTCAAAGAATATCCAGATTACAGATATCAGGCTTGAACACAAAACTGGAGGGAAAAGTGGGGACTGGTCCAGGGAGAAATGATCACCAATCTAAAGACGTAACAAGGCAAGTGCATTAACCGCATGAAAGTCGCTGTTTGGGAGAATGATGTATGTCACTTCCGTCAAATGTCTTTTTCCTACAAAATATGGTAATTCAAGTCGATAGACATGGCCCATCCATGAACACAAAATCGTACCGTGAAGGATCCGTTGTGTACAACAATTGTTTGACTACATTTTCCTTGCTTTCCTATTTATTTATTAACTAATTAGATTAAGTTACACGAGTATAAATAACTTCCACTCTGTTAGTGCTTGAACTGCACATCACAACCTCTTCGAGTTTCAGAGCAAGCCTTACAGAAAATCCAGATTTGGTTGCCGATATTGAAAAAAATGCTTACACGTTTGATTTATAGCTAGGTATATATACTTTTATTTAAATGTTTACACTGGAGCTTAAGAATTAAAATTATTATTTAACTTACCATGATGGATAATTCATTACAAGAAGTTTACTATTTCCCCCTTCCAAAATAGTAGTAGTATACATTTGTTTTTTTAGCCAATTTGACTAATTTTTAAATTTAAATTAAACTGGATTAATACTAACCTGTTTTACTCAAAAAAAAGAATGTTCGAAATCGGCCTTTAACCAGTTGAAACTGATCAGATTTCTTTTTGTTTCCTAAATGTGATGCGTACTTAGCATATTGTGTGATTTGTGGATATGGATAATGGATCTGTATGTTTCTGTCTCTATTCAAGCAGAGGATCTATCGAAAGCAACGTACACACCACCCTCCCCTAGCCCTGGAAGCAATTATACTTGATATGTTCTTGCTGTAGAGTTCATTTTAGATATTCAATCCTTGGTGTTAACTCGAAGAAATCGACACTGTAATGCGCAATAATTTGAACAATGGGCAACAAATGCCTATATCAACAACACTGAAGCACATCTACAGCAGCACTTAAGCTTCATCAGATTAAGCCATGAGAAATCAACTTGGTTTCACAGTCACTTCATTGAATATTCAACACATCACAAGCAACAAGTTTCAAGAAACACACAACATTGCCCATCGAATTGAAGAGTCTTAAGCTATTCTGATACCATCGGGTGTAGAAACTGCTTCACCCACCACCATGTGCTTCGTTTTCTTTGCAACATCTGGGGTGGTTGGCCATGCCCCATCATGCTGGTAGGATCATATGAACCTAATAAATATTGATTTCTCAAGGAAAGAAGTTCAGTACTGACAATCCCTCCAAGAAAGCTTAAGAGTTACTACTACAGCCAATCAGCAGGCAGAAGTAGCCCCCGGAACAACAACATTCGTTGCCATTCCCAACAAAAAAGAAAAACACGTAGAGGTGCTGCATTTCTTGAATCTCTCAAGAAATAGTAGTTTGAGTAAAGAAGATAGCAATTTAAGCAACCAACATAATGAACTAGTAATCAAGGTTATGAACTTCTTTCGTAAAGACACTGCAGTTCACCAGTAGTTTTACCAGTTCATTTATGAAAATACAACTTCTCGTTCACCAAGCACAATTTCCGTAACACTTCTTCCTAGCAACTATCTATAACAATATTCAAGGTTGTGATAAACCATAATTTTGCGGGAAGTGAACCCAATTACAATATCATCACAATCATGCTGGGAATGAGGAGCCTATAAGTACTGTACAGCTATCAATCCGTCTTGAAATCAAAATCTATGCAGTTACATGACTAACGAGGAAAAACTTAGCAAAAATAGTGTAAATCCTATTTGTTAGAAATCAAAAGAATCACAAAACGCTAAACAACACTTAGCGATAAAAGTAAGTAAATTAGCAATCAAGCCTACGGCATACATCCCATTAGTAAGTAATACACTGCCAAGGACACAGAACATGCTGCCTAATGAAGTCTTCTGTTCAAAAAGAAGAATCGAGATACTAAGCAATGAAAAAGAGACGTCTAATGGAAAAATAAACTGCAATTTGTCAGTACCACGTCGATTCTAATCAAGATTCAAGATACTCTTGCTTACCTAGTTAGTAATTACTCCATTAGTGAGTTCAAATTCATGCATAGGCTAAAAGAGGCGCTGAACTTTTTGATCATGTAAATATATAATAAGCAACTGCGCAAGACATGGACAATAGACATGTCCGATCCACCATTCGCTCTTTCAAGCCAAATATGTTTGCCTTTCTGAGGCTAACATCAACACAGAAGCACATCTACACTACAGCAGTTAGCTTCATCAGATTAAACCTGGAGAAAATAACTTGGGTTCATGCCCACTCCCGCATTTAGAGCACAATCTTTAGTTCTTTTGATATCATAGGGTGGAGAAACTGACTTACTCGCCATCGTGTAATCCGTTGTAATTGCAAAATCTGAGGTGGTTGGCCATGTCGTGATGTTGGCGGGCACACGTGGGGGCATAATAAATAGTGATTTCTCTAGGAAACATGTTTAATCCCTACAAGAAAGCCTGAGGAATTGCAAGTATAACCAATCAGCAGGAGACGTGCCCCTGGAACATAATCTCTTGGAAACAAACTGTACAGGGGCTGCATCTCTTGTATTGCAGATAGCAATTTAAGCAGCAAAACAATAAACTAGCTATCAAAGTTATGAACGTCTATCCTAAAGACACCACAGTTCAACAGGAGTTTTACCAGCTCATTTATGAAACTACAACTTGTCATTAACCAAATAACATGATCAGTGAAATTCCAAGCTCAATGTCAACCATACTTCTTCCTAGCAACTGTACCCACAAAACTAACCTATTGCAATTTCTCAGGGTTGGTAAAACCGAAAGTTTTGTGGAAAGCAAACCCAACTACAATATCATCCTCATGCCGGAGATGAGGAGGAACCTATCAGCATAGCTAATAACCCCTCTTGAAGCTAAAAGACGTCACAATAACATGATGAACAATGAAAATATTAGCAAACTAAGTAAATTAACTATGGGACCTATGCTGTAAATCCAATTCATAGAAATCATCAGAATCACAAGAGGCCACAAGCCACTTATCAGTAAAGCTAAGGGAATTAGAAGTCAAGTCTATGCCATAAATCCCATTAGTTAGAAATGCAATCGCCAAGATACAGATCACACTGCCTAATGAAGTCTCTGCTCAAAAAGAACAATCAAGAAACCACATATGCTAAGCATTGAAAAAGAGATGAAAATGAATAAATTAACTGCAATTCATCGGTACCGCATCAATTCTAATTAATTCACATCCCATAACTTGTGAACGACTGCATCCTCTTGGCATCAAAACAAGGGAACAAAACAAAAACTACCGCACTGTTTGATCAACAAATATACTTTTGCTTAAGCACGACAAGATTCAACGGATTGCTAACAACATAGTTTGTATTCAAGGCAAAAGAATTCACAAAAAAATTCACCATATAGGAGATAATAACAATACAACAATAGTGGGTTTCCTTTCTATTTGACTTGTGATTAGCAAGCTAAACTATATCCTTGAAAGGAAATCACAGTCTAAACTTTGGGAAACAAGAATCCTAACCTTCAATACAAATCAACTATGTAATAGTTCAAGAGATCTCAATCCAAATAAGAGAAACAATGCATTTACAACAATCGCCGAGATGCCACCCTCTTGCTCTTCTCCTTTCTCAAAGCTCATTCTAAGCACGCCTCCATGGTCTATATAAGAACCTTATTCCTGAAAATAAAAACCATATTTTTATCTTACCATCACCTGATTGAAACACCATATATTCCGAAAGAACATCACCAAAGCATAAATCTTTTACTCGTATTGATTAAAAAAAGAAAGAAAACTTCGGGATAAGTGTAAATTTTAAAAAATGCACTCATAATCAACAACAACATATCTATTGTACTCTCACAAGTGGGGTTAGGGGAGGATAGACTGATAGAGCGTACGCAGACCTTACCCTACCTTGGAAGATAGAGAGGTAGTTTCCAATAGAATCTTCGCTCAAGGAAAAACATATCAAAGCAGATCGAAAAAGAAATACCTTAAGTGAAGAAATCAAGGCATATACTAGAAAAAATAATGACAAAGCATTCTGAAAAAAAGACCAGTAACTACAACAAAATACAGCATTAATAGATGTCCAAGAGACATACATGAGAAATACGAGGACTACTAGTATGGAAGGATAAGCAAGACAATGCACTAGTACCCACTAACCTTCTACTCATAATCATTTCAATCAATTAACTCCATGAAAATTCCAAACTAATCGAGGTCGTCGTATAAAATTCTCTGCCAATATTTGATAACTTCTTTTTTTCAAAGTCAAATTAGGATTCTGTAAAAAAGAAAAAAATTAAAGACTACATCTTTTTTTAATAACCATGGTGTCCGGGTCAGCTTGATCGCAACTCAACTAATTCCATGTGATACCTGCTACCTCCCAAGTCCCAGCCACCACAAATACCAGATAACTCTGTCCACCAAAGTTAGATGCTAGAATTTGAATCGAAGACCTCATGGTTCCCGATGTTAGGTTCAATTGGTGTGAATGAAAAATGAAGGGACACAACCTTTTATGAAACGACATATTGTTTTGGAAAAGGAGTGACTGTTCAGATAGTTGTGTCTGTTCAGAAAAAGACACAATGTTTCGAATGAACAGACATGACTCTTCCAAAGGATACACCTTTTCAGATGAATCATTGCCACCTTTCGGAAGGGGCACTTGATGGCTATATAAACCTGCATTTATCCATAGGTTTTGGTATGAAAAATTTTCTGAAATACAAACTCCTAGGAGGTACCACTATAGTTGGATTGAAAGTCATTTTATCCTAGGAGGAAGATTCCAAAACCTCGGGTACAGTTTATTCCTTAAAGACACTCCGTGAAGTCGGGGGACTTGGCTTTACATTTCTGTTTCATCTTAATTTCTGAAAAAATAAAACACACTTCTTAGAAAGATCACTTTGATCTTGTGTTGAGGGTATTGTTGTACTTCATAGTATTCTTGTTTTAAACTTGAACTAGTGTTGAAGTTATTGAGTCAAATTACAGATTCTTGTACCCGAAAACGTTGAAAAACAACACCCGACACACCTTATTAATTACTAGACCACACCCTTGGGTGCAAATTAAAGAGTACATCTTTTTTCTTTTATAACTGTGGTGTTAAAAATAGCTTATGTTCATCTTGACTAATTCCACGGGACACCTGCCACCTCCCACCCACCAACAACATATACATATATGTGTGTGGTGGGAAGGAAGGGAGGGGAGATATTTGACCCTAAAATCTCATAGTTCTAAACGCACCTCAGGCCTCATTGACCACTAGGCCACACCCTCGGTGCAAATTAAAGTCTACACACAACTGTATGTGCTTATTTAAAGGGCAGCCCGGTGCACTAAAGATACCGCTATGCGCGGTGTCCGAAAAAGGGCCCCACCACAAGGGTATATTGTACACAGCCTTACATTGCATTTCTGTCAGAGGCTATTTCCAAATCTTAAACCCGTGACCTCCTAGTCACATGACAACAACTTTTCCAGTTACTCAAAGGCTCCCCTTCCTTTATGTGCTTATTTAACACCTATAAATCATCATAAAGTCTATACACAAGTTTATGTGCTTATTTAGCCTCTATAAATCATCATAAAGTCTATATACAGGTTTATGTGCTTATTTAACCTCTATAAATCATCATAAATTAGACATTTAGATAAAGGATCAGGAAAAAAAATGGTATAAAAAAGGGGAAAGTGTAGAGGGAGAGACCTACGTCTGTTTAGGGTAAGAAGGCGAGGAAGGAACACGCTTGTTCCTAAACATCATATAAGCAAGTGGCAATACAACGCCGATCATCATTACTGCTGCTCCCATCATGTACCTCATTGGGCTCGGCGCTTCCACTTCTACCACTCTCATCTACACCAAATGCAATCACACAAGCACCACGGTAATTAAAAATATATATATATATATATGTTCTATATGTTATAGGAAAATACAAGAATATAGAAATTCCATCGAGTAAAGAGAAAATTGTGAAAGTTGAATGGGAAGAAGGAGGACTTACGGGCATTTTTGCAGCAAAAATTGATCAGATCGAACTTCAGGTAGAGGTTTCTAGGACTATATACTATTGAAGATTTGATCTGGAGGATTTTTGCCCTTTTGGCTTTTAATCTTTTTTTTGTTAATTGCACATCTTGCCTCTCTTTTTTATCAAAATGTGTTTTTAACCTATTCTCCCCATTTCATTTTACTTGGTAAAGCTCAAATATGTCATAAAACTATTAAAATGGTTCATTTGTGCATCTATGACAGCAAGTTCAAGAACTTCATGTCGTTGTTTTTTGAGAAAAGATATTTTTGATTTTGAGCTTGTCCTTCAAACTCATTTTATCACTTAAACTTAATTTCTGTTTATTTACTCTCTTAACATTTTTAAAATATATTTGTTTGACCCCTAAAGCTGACGTGACATATTTTTTTAAAAAAAAACATGTTTATTTATTAAAAAGGAAAAAAATTATATTTTTTTAATTAAAAATTAATATAATCCCACTTTTTATTATACATTAAAAAAAAATATTCTTCTTCTTCAATGCCCTCACCTCCCTCATGGCAACCCACACCCACACCCACACCCTACACTCATTTCTTCTCCAATTGATCAAGAACAACAATACTCATTTTCTTTAAATCATCAACTCCTCCGTTAACAATCTCATCCATTTTCTTCAACCATTAATTTCTCCATTAACAATCTCACCCATTTTTTTCAACCATTAATTCCCCCATTAACAACTTCACCCATTTTTTTCAACCATTAATCTCCCTATTAACAATCTCACATACATTCTCCATCAACACTTTCAAAATGGTAATTAATCGGACACAAGATGTAATGATTAAGATGTAATAATTCAACATTTTTATATCAAAAAAAGAAAAAAAAATCACCCTTTAGCTGAAACCTTTGAAAAAAAAAATGAAGTTTTTTTTTTGGCTTTGTTTTTTTCTGATTTTGGAAACCATAATTAACCAACTATGTGATTGGTCTAAGATAATCATAGTGATTATGTTATTTCAAAATCAAATCTTCAGCCCTCACAATCAAAGTTATATTTGCAATTTATCCACTATGTTTGCTTTGGTCCAACACTATGGAAGAAGAAGACTCATCTGTCTTCTTAAAAAAAAAAAAAGTTTTTTTTTTTTTTTTTGAAAAAACGATTGAGATTCAATTGGAAAACTAGAGGAGGTGGGGCGCTGGAAGATGAGGAGGGGGGCTTGCGTTTGCAGGGTAGGGGGTGAGGGTGAGGGCTGGAAGAAGAGAAAACATAAAGAGGGCGGGGTAGGAGGATGGGGTGGGGGTGTGAAGAAGAAAGAAAATGGGGGGTGGGGGATATATATATATATATATAAAAATAAATAAAATAGTACATACATATTTTTTATTTTTAAAAAAAAATTATATAAAAATAATGTATGGGGGATTAATTTTTTTTTAGAAAAATAGTAATTTCTTACGTGGTAATGATGTGACTCCGACGTGACATTGACGTGGCATTGATGTGTAGGCGAGTGTAACACACTCTCCGTTGTCAAAGTGATATTCAGTTTTGAGGGGTAAAAAAAATACATTTTAAAAATGTTAAAAGGGGTAAATAATCAGAAGTTTAGTTTAAGTGTTAAAGTGAATTGAGCGGATGAGTTCAGGGGGGAAGTCATGTCTTTTCTCTTGTTTTTTAATTGGGGTTTTATTATAATCATGTCATTGCTTGCTTATTCAATTTATGAAATGAAGAGAATTTTGTTATATTTTTCTCTTTCTACCTTTAATATTAAATAACCAAATAAAGTAATAATAGTCAAATTTAGATTTTCAAATCAACATTAGTAAAGTTAACTTAATAAATATATCACTAATTATTTTTTTTTTTAAATGTGTGTTGCGTCAATAAGGTGCAAATAATATGAAATAGAGGAAGTATACATTAAGGACCGTAATGTTATGGACATATGAGGAAAGATAAGAGTAGGAATGATGATATACAACATAAAGATAAAAATGACCTGTGTGGTGGACAAGATCAGAAAGGAAGGATTAAATGATTCAACTATGTGAAAAAATGCACTAGTGTAGATGCGACAGAGGTTGTTATAGATAGTTATATGAGAGAAAGAGATAGGTCGATGAAGTATTGAGAGATGATTAAACATTGACATGCTGCAGCTATAGCTTACCAACAACACGACCATAAATATGTGATTGTGAAGGACTCAAATTGAGGTGAGTTAAATAGATAGTTGAGATGTCTTACTTAATCTTTCATGCTACCTAGTTGTCATAATATTATCCACAGAGTTTGTAGTTACTATTTTATTTCTGTTTCTAACTCTTTGATAATCGTACTATTTTGGAATAGTAATCATACTATAATAGTATTTTGTCATGCTTTTTTTTTGATATTTTATCTTAGATTATTCCTTTTCATTGTTTCTCTTTTCTAACTATTCTGTAATATTTTACTTGAGTAGAAAGCCTATCAGAAACAATTTCTCTATCTCTATTTTGTAGACATATGTCAAGGACCAAAATAGCCCAACCCAAGACATTAAGGACCATTTTGATCATTTTCTCTTCTTCTTCTTCCCTTCAATAAAACAATATAGTAACAACCTAAAACATGCAAAATTCCTTCCAATTTTCTATTCCTCATTCATTTTCACCCCCAATATTTTATTTCCCTCTAACATACAATTTGAATTCTTTCACTTCTTCGACTCACCATCAACCTGTCCCCCCCCTCCCCCACACCCCTAGCTCAGAAATGGAAGAACAAGGAGGTCCATTACTCCACCTAACAATGGAGAAAGGGCCTAATTCGGGTCAAAATCTGAGCTACAAACCCGGTTCAAAGATCCAAATTGGTCGGGTCATTCGTGGGAATACAATCTCCATCAAAGACGAAGGGATTTCTTCTAAGCACTTAAGTATCCATTTCGAATCCGGGTTATGGGTCATCAATGATCTCGGATCCTCAAATGGTACATTTCTCAACAAAATCGCAATTGACCCGTCTCGGCCCACTAAACTTAACAACGGCGATGTGATCAAAATCGGCGAAGAGACGTCAATTAAGGTTGGAATTGAAGGAATGAGAGTTGATTTAGGGGAAAATAGGAGGAGGAATACGAGGCGTAAAGGATTGGGAGTGATTGATGAAGATAGGGAATTAGGGTTTGGAAATGGGGGGATTGGGAATGTGGGTGTGGGTTTGAAGAGGACGACGAGGAGTTCGAAGAGAGGGAAGAATGAAGCTGGAAATGTAGATGAAGTTGAGAGCTTTAGTGTATTTGAAGGGAATACAAGGAGGACTCGGGGTTCTAGGAAAGCGGAGAGTGTGAAAAATGGGGTTGATAATGTGAATGAAGCTGAGAATGTTGATGTTGAAAGAGAGGGTAAGCGGTGTCCGAGGAGGACTGGGCGTTCTACGGAAGTGGAGAGTGTGAAACATGCGGTTGCTAGTGCGAATGCAGCTGAGAATAATGATGTTGTTGAAAGAGAGGGTAAACGGTGTCCGAGGAAGACTAGGGGTTCTAAGAAAGCTGATGGTGTTGATAATGCTATGGAGGAAAGTGAAAGTCTTGCTGTAGTTGAAGAAGAGCAACAGAAGAAACCTAGTCCGAGGAGGACTAGGGGTTCTAGGAAAGTGGGGAGTGTTAAAGATGGAACTGATGGTGTGGAGGAAAATGAAAGTCTTGCTGTAGTTGAAGAACAGCGAGAGAGGAAACCTAGTCCGAGGAGGACCAGGGGTTCTAAGAGAGCGCAAAATATTAAATGGACTGATAGTGTGGAGGAACCTAAGAATTCTGCAGCAATTGATGTAGATAAAGAGAAGAAAGTGTGTTCAAGGAGGACTAGGGGTTCACGGAAGGAGGAAGATGTGGAAAATCGCCATGAAAATGCAGGTGAAATCAGGGAATTGAAGAAACTTGGGAAGGGGAAGGGAAGCACTGCAAAAATGGTGCATTCGGAGGAAGATGAGGTAATGGAGAAGTTGGAAAGAGACCCAAAAGATTGTGAAGAAGCAATTCAGAGCAATGTCAATGAGGGAGTAGAAAGAAATATGCTCGAGGGGGTGAGAGTGGAATTTGGCCGGGACGGTTGTGAGGGGTCAGTTAGTAATGTTGGCTTAAACATCAGTGAAGATGTCCAAATGGAGGAGGAGGTGAATTTAGAGGAAATGACACTTGGAGGGTGGTTTGATTATTTAGAGGTTAATTTGCCAAAACAAATAATTGATGCCACTGAGAAGATGATTTTAGGTATGACACAGAAAACAGAGAAATATCAGGAGTTCATGTTGCAGCAGAAGAATGCAAAGGATTGTGATGGAATACCGAAGGGTTAGACCAAGGACTCCGTAGTAAGGTTACAATGTTAGATGATTTTCTTTTGCATTGCTCTTTGTATTAGGCGAATTCATTTTCTAGACATCCTTGAGTTGCTTATTTGCATAAATTCTACTCTATTGTATCTGTGTACAGTGAACCCTTTGTTTACATACAACAACTGAAAGATTCTCATTTAGTTGAAGTAATCTAAATTTTGATAACAAAACACTTATTTTTTTGTTGTTAAATTCTTATTCTGTAAAGTCAGTGATGAATCTGATTCGTATATATGCTCAATGACTTCTCATGTCTAACGCAGGATACCTATCATTGGACTTATGTTAATATAGTTCAGGAGACCTCAAAAGTCCAAAACAATGTCCTGTGGGGCATCAAGATTGGGATACTGACCTGTTATTTTCAATTCTAATATAATACAGAATAGATAGGCATTAGCTTTTACAGTCAGTAACTGCACATTAGTTATAATATCCAGATTATATGGTGGAGTGGAAGTGGGGAACAGGTTTTACCACCATACAATAAGCTTAAGTACAATATTAGATGATCAAGAATTTAGCAGAGTTTCCAGATAAGGGATATAAGGATACATCTAGAGTGTTTTTTGCTGTACCTGGGAATGCATGAAACAAACCATAACTGGTTTTCTTATTGGCTAGCACTAGTTAATATCACTGCTTTCCCTTAGTGCTTTCTCTACACATCTTAAATACGTTCCGGATTATTACCTGTCATATAGGTTTTATGTACCAATCATTTATCATATAGTTTGTTCCCCGAAATTGTAGGCTTTTTTTTGCTATGTCAAGAAAAATGGGTTGTAGACTTAAACAACTAATACAGGGGGCATCCTGTGAAGATAAAATACCCTATTTAGACAATGATTTGAGATTTTATTTAGACTAAATCTGTTGACATGTCGAGTTGGGGTTTGAGTTTGTTATTGCGAATTGTTTGGCTGGTGATCCTTGTGGAAGTAGCATCTACCAATAGCTACTGATCCGTGTTTGGTGAAAGAAAAAAATGGCTGTACCAATTCTTCAGTATAATGGGATATCTGAAATTGATATTTGCTGTAGAATCTAAATTAGGCTGTTCCTCATAAATATGATAAAACTAAATCATTTGCCTGCAGTAACTGCATAAGTATTAGTTTTAACATTTAGAACTAGATTGCAGAATTGGTGTTACTTCCATACAGTAAACTTAAATAAAATATTATATGGTTAAGAATTATGGCGTAATTTCTAGTGAACGGCTGTAGAAGGATGCATCAAGATTGTCAAACACCACCATTTAAAAAAAAAAAAAAGAAGAAAAGATGCATCAGGACTGCTGTTTTCTGCATCTTTGATTGCATGAAAGAAACCACAACAACATCTCTGCTTTTCCTTTCTCAACTCTTCTTACATGCATTTCAGATTAGTATTACATGTTATGAAGTTCTATTTCCTAGTACCCACACCATTTACTATATCAGTTTGTTTCGTGAAAGTGTAGGTCTTCGTTGCTATTTCAAGAGAAGGGGTCGCTTTCACACAAACGACTGAGTTTGGCGGCATCCTCTGAAAGATAAATTACCCTTTTTAGACTGTCTGAGATTTATAGACTGCAGTTGCATCTGTTGACATATTCAGTTGGGGTTCAAGCTTCTTTTTGCTAATTGTCTGGCTGTTGATCCTTGTGGAAGTAGCATCTGCCGTTGGTACAGTTTTGTGGTTGATGAAAGAAAAAGTGCCACTATTAATTCAACGGGACAATATTAGCTCTAAATTAGGATGTTCCACATAATTATGATGAAATGAAATCACTCTGCTCAATATGGTGGTGGTTGTCATGCAGAAGAGATGTCCTGATACAAGATCGACAAGAAAGACACAAAAACATACACCAAAATAGTCAACGATTTGAAGAACCGAGGACCCCCTTTGATGACCTCTCTCTCGGATTCACAAGAAGAACAAGAAAGGAAATGACTTTAAGAGAAACACACTAAAAACAATAACAACACTTGATGAACAAGATGCAATAACAACAACACACGGTTACAAGACAAGAACACAAATGGATTATACTAGATATAGACAAACGATTACAAGAAAGTAAAGATAGATAGACAAATGAAGATGTAATATTAACAATCCAAAAACTTATTCCACTTTTGCACCTTTAATATCACACACAACTTAAACCTATCTCTTACGTGACTTCAATGGAACCGGAACCCCCAAGCAATCTCCGTTTCTAAGCAAATCATCAACACAAGGATTCCACCTTGAAAGAGGCTCTCAAAAGTGGCTACAAATATGTCATCTAAAATCTCCCTTAAAATGAAGGCAAACTAGCTATTTATAGGCCATGGATCTTTATTACACAATGGACCCAAAAGTGACCCTAAAAGTTATTGGGCCCAAAAGTGACCCAAAGCCCAAAATAATGTCATGGGCGTCCATGCTCTCTCGAAGCCCACGCTATCTTCCAAACACGTCCTGGCTCAATGCTCCCGTGGATGACATCATCAAATGTAGCTTCTCCCGCTCTCCAAGCTATAATTCACACACGTATTTGTTCCCCTAAAACAACCAAATCTTGGATCCATAGATGTGATCCTTGAAGCATCGATCCCAAAGGAGTGAAGCCCATTGATCTTGTATCATCCTCCCTTTCTTGAAGAGGATTCATCCTTGAATCCAACTCCATTATTAACTTGTCGTTGCACCTTTCAAGTTTGGAATTCTTTGGTAAGAACTCCGTTAGGCTTTCAAGCTCATTTTCATATGGCATTCTTCTTTGATATTATTTGTTCATGAACCTGCACAAATGAAGGAGTGATGCTAGGTAAAATGCTAGCATCTTGGTTAGCGAGTAACAAAGGTTCCATGTTAGAGTTGGTCTTCTCAATTTGGATTTGGGTTGGATGAACAATATCGTCGAGAACTTGGTTTGTAGTGGGAACATGTTCTTGAAGTGGAATCAGATGTGGTCTTTGGTAATGAGGTGTTTGTTGGTGGAATTGTGGTGGTTGGGGTACATTTGGTGGGGTTTGGGTGGTAAGATATGTCACCTTTTCCATGTTTCCTTCCAAACGCGACCCATCCTTCGTCCAACTATTCAATTCTTGTCGCCAATCCATGAGAGCTTTCATTATCGCCTCTTTTGAGATAGGTTGGATCTCATCTCCCAAAACCATGGTACTTATAAATTAGGCACTCATCACAACTTTTTCTTCAATTTTGATGATCAAACACCACCTTTTGAAAAGAATTCAAGATGAAGGTTTGAATCTTCTCAAGAACACTCAAGAACTTCAAAAATCTCCAACTCTTAAACCGATGATCGGAATGCGATGAAATTTTGAACCAAGTCTATTTTTAACCTTCTAAACACATTCCAAACATCAATTTTTTTCAGTTTCTCAACCAAAAATTTCAGATCTTGAACCCACCTCTCTTTCTTCAAGTTTAAGCCCACATCAAGGGTAGAACACTCAAATCAACTCCGATTTGGCTCAAATTCGAACCCTAGACTCCTATAGTGTTAGAGAACAAGAATCTAATACTAAAAATACAAGAAAACAACAAAATCAAAGGCTCAAATTTTGACCTATGGTTAAAAACGGGAATAGTACTTTTTTTTTTTTTTTTTTTTTTGATTTTGACACTTTTTTTCTTTTTTTTTGCAATTTTCAAGATAACAAACCCAAGATTGACTTCATAGGAACAAAATCAAGCTCGGCTTTGATACCAAATGATACAAGATCGACAAGGAAGACACGAAAACATACACCAAAATAGTCAACGATTTGAAGAACCGAGGACCCCTTTGATGACCTCTCTTGATTCACAAGAAGAACAAGAAAGGAAATGACATCAAGAGTAAAACACACTAAAAACAATAACAACACTTGATGAACAAGATGCAATAACAACAACACACGGTTACAAGAAAAGAGCACAAATGGATTACACCAGATGTAGACAAACGATTACAAGAAAGTAAAGATAGATAGATAGACAAATGAAGATGAAATATTAACAATCCAAAAGCTTATTCCACTTTTTGACCTTTAATATCACACACAACCTAAACCTATCTCTTACAAGCAAATCATCAACCCAAGGATTCAACCTTGAAAGAGGCTCTCAAAAGAGGCTACAATTATGTCATCTAAAATCTCCCTTAAAATGAAGGCAAACTAGCTATTTATAGGCTATGGGTCTTTATTACACAATGAACCCAAAAGTGATCCTAAAAGCTATTGGACCCAAAAGTGACCCAAAGCCCAAAATAATGTCATGGGCGTCCATGCTCTCTCGAAGCCCACGCTATCTTCCAAACACGTCCTGGCTCAATGCTCCCGTGGATGACATCATCAAATGTAGCTTCTCCCGCGCTCCAAGCTATAATCCACACACGTATTTGTTCCCCTAAAACAACCAAATCTTGGATCCATAGATGTGATCCTTGAAGCATCGATCCCAAAGAAGTGGAGCCCATTGATCTTGTATCATGTCCTTAGAACCAAAAAGTTTTCATTGGGTGGAGCCCGAGATTAAACAACGTAAAGGTTAGAAGCTGACCGAACAGAAGATGTTCAATATCAGAAAAGAGACATTGGCAGCTAGAAGGAGTGAGCAAAGGTTTGTCCTACAAACTGAAGGA
The DNA here is from genome assembly GCA_030864215.1 of Capsicum pubescens. Lineage (NCBI taxonomy): Eukaryota > Viridiplantae > Streptophyta > Magnoliopsida > Solanales > Solanaceae > Capsicum > Capsicum pubescens. Next base: position 345,106,779 of record CM061538.1, on the reverse strand, counting down.
AGCAGGATGTTATGATAATGGATACTGTGGCAGATGGAAGTACACCTGGGCTGATGCTTCTGATACTAAAATTGTTTCGGCCGACGTAGATTTTAGTCTTTGTTGCATATTTCTCAACATTGACATAGAGCTGCAGTTTGTAACATAATGGTTAATGTTCGATTTCTTCACTTAACGCATACTACTCACTCTTGAGAAGATTTTCCTTCGGTGTTGATGATGCTGTCCGGAGTTTTATCGACTTTCTTAAACAATTTCTACTGCTTTAGTTGGCCACAACTTTGTGCACGCTTGTAAAATTTTAACCATATACATACTTGTGAATTGAACATGATAACAGCATATCACAAATGACTATTGAATCAGTAAAGACTGCATTTTATGGGGCCCAAAAACCATCACTTGTTAACAACAACGACGTAGCTGTGTTAACAAACAGAGCATAGGAAAGTAGCAAGTTCTTGAACTTGTAAAGCAAAACGATCAGAGACTCTACTGGAGGCAAAAATGCACTAGGTGATTTCTTCTTTATCTGCCCAAACCTAAGATTGATAGTGGAAGGTAGCAAGGTACCCCGTAAAATTAGTTATGTGCGCACACACCAGTTACACACCACATTTATCAAAAAAACATAAACAAACAGGTTTTTGGTGCATTTGGAATGCAAGGAACTGCAGGTGTTTTGATGGGATTTCTACTTCTAGTAGTGATCTTAAATAATAACAATATGATGAATGTAGACAAGTCAAGAGCAGATGAAGAACCAGACACCCTTGTTATTTGTGTTGTTACTACATTCAAATAATGATTGAAAATCAAGACTTGGTGGATTGAAGAAGCTGTTCATGCATGACTTCCTCAATCGCAACAGATCGACCCTTCTGAATCGAAAGCTGTGCAGCAACTCCAATGGCTACTGAAACCAAACCGTCATGTAAACCAACAGCAGGTGCTTGTTCTCCTCTTGCTCTTACTGCTGACAAAAACTGAAGGTGCTCCAAGTAGCTTGAACCATGATGTAGCCCATCGTACCTGTCAAAGAAAAATTGATCGAAGACATTAAGAAATTATCGCGATATCACAGACAAAGTAGCTCCAGATAAGGCAAAATGTATTACTTTATTCGCTTATCTTCAGCTAGCAAAGTTTGTACACCATTTCTTCCTTCAGCTCGTGTACCCCAACGCACAATGCTCTCAGGCACAAGCGCTTCACCCTGTTAAAGTGCGATAAAGAGCATCAAAGGAGAGGACAGTTCTGACTTTAAAGCAAAAACTATTGTGTTACACGTGATCGAGGGAGAATTGAGACAAGGGAATCAAGAAGAACAAGGGAAGAAAAGGGAAAGAGATTTACCTTTCCAGTATCACCTACTACAGATATTTCTTGCTCATTTTTACCTCCTTCAGCAAACATACATAGGTCAAGCATGCCACGACAACCATTGTCGAATTCCACAATTACATAAGCATTGTCAATTATATCAGGCACCTGAATATCGAAAATAGTTTTTGAGTTATCTAAATGTAGGGTTTGTACTCCTTCAAATGCTACTTCTGTAGAAGTAAATTACCCGTCCATCATATACTTCGTCTCTGTGATTCAAATCCATAGCTCCAGAAGCCATAACGCGAACAGGATTTGCTCCTATGAAAAGGCTCATGAGATCAAAGAAATGACAGCATTTCTCCACCAGAGTACCTCCAGTGTTGCAGTTGAAACGATTCCAATTATCGACCTATAAGAAGCAGAAGTCATTAGCACATGTAGCTACAAAGGGAAGCAAAAGTTGTTAACTCAATTACCAATTACCTTAACAAGAAATGGAAATCGATGTTCTCGAATTGACACCATCTTCACTTTTCCTAAAGCTCCTTCTTTAACTATGTCTATCAGTTTAGCAACTGGCGGCATGTATCTGTACTCTAGCCCAACTTGTACCAGCATATCAGATCGCGCTTTTGCAGCATTTATGACCTGATTGATTCCATAGTGTCACAGAATGATCAAACCATAATGTAGAAAATAATAGGCCAAAAACTCTAAAGAAGCAACTCAAAAGTTTCATGTTAGTTGAATCATGTACTGACCTTTCTACAGTCTGAGACATTAGTGCACAAAGGCTTCTCCACCAAAACATGATGGGCTTTTGGGTGATTGATGATATCCATGAGAATCTCATAGTGAGTCATGTTTGGAGTTGACACTACCACCACATCACATAGCCCACTTTCTAACAATTGTTTATGCCCTGCAAAAACCTTCATCCAAAAACAAGGAATTTAATTTCCATAGAGTAAATTAATACTATTATACAGTAATAACTAGGTTTGCGATTACAGATATTCAGTGAATTTTCTCATAGAGCAAACATAGTTTAAATAAGACATACATACATAGACACTTTAATTTGACCTCAACTAGCAACTAAATACTTTTAAAATGCACATTTAGACGGTTTAACTTGATTTAAGTTGGTCTCATATACATCCCAACTTTGAGAATGCCATCCGCTTAAAGGTGTCTAAATGTGCATTTCAAAGTTAAGGTGTTTGCTAGACGCACCGATGTGAGATTGAAGCGTCTAGATGATAACCATTAAAGTTGGTGTATTCAACTATCAGTGAGAATCAAGTAAAATATTTATTTATTAAACGAAAACTATTGAATTCACTTAAATCAGTAACAAACAGGGTAAATCAGACCCTGCCTCAAAGCTGACAAGAAACAGTAAAATAAAAATTTTAAACTTCATAACAGTTAAAGAATGTGACAGTTCCCTTTTTTATTTTCAGAAATTTTAGTAACAAATTTAAAACCCAGAACATTCATTGTATCTAGACGTGCTTAAAAGCTCTATTATTCAAAAAATCCTTATTTTCATTAAAAGTTTGGTTAAATATATTTATTGTCTAAAATTACTCTTTTAGCCTTTCACAAACATGGTCAAACAAATTATGAAAGTCAACAAGAAATAGTGAAGATTATCAAAACTCCATATTAGCTAAGAATATAACAGTTTCCTTTTTTATTTTCATAACTTTTAGTAACAAAAGCCAGAACATTCATTGTATCTAGACATGATATGTTGATAGTGTTTAACAATAATGAACTTAGAAAAATTCATGGGAAGTAGAGTTCAAATTCTATCAAAGAACAAAAAAAATAAAAAAAAATAAAAAAAAATTCCAACCAAGTTCTTCTCATTTACATAAGCTTCAGCATTGGCGGATTCAGGAATTTTAGTTTACGGGTTCTGGACCACAATCTTTTTGGTATAACTTATGTATACATAAAATATATTTTAACAACTTACAAAAAAATTTGAGCCAAAGTCAAATCAGGATTATATATATATAGGTATGAAAAGCGATTTTTAACCTATAAATGCAATATAATTTTCTGTTGAAGCCGATAAAGATGCTCAACTGACCACGTTCAACCTGCGTAGCTATGCCATTGGCTCTCGCCTGCCTTAGATGGCAGAGTATGTAACGAGTCTCCAGGTACAGAAATAGAGGTAGATTCATCAGAACCCAGTACTTTTAACGTGAAAGATTTATACGTAAAATTTCATCAAAATCATAACAACTAACAAACAAACTTTAAAATACTACGGGTCCAATACTAAGAATCTCAAGTATTAAACCCATAACGTTTAAATCTTAAATTCATTTCTGATCAGATGTACGATGAAATAGTCGAGTTGGCCATGCAAACTGACTCGAAAACCACAGTGATTACAAAAGCCAAGAGTGAAAAACTAAGAAAACATAAACGTGATTAGTGATTTAATTAATACCTGGATAGGCCAATCAAATGATTCTGCTAATTTTTGTGCATATTTTTGAGAAGGAATATGTGGATCAGCGATGCAAACAACAGCAACTCCTTCACTTTTTAGATGATAAAGATTCATTAAATGTTCTCTTCCCATCATTCCAACACCAATTATTCCATATCTCAATATTGTTGCTACCATGGCTAATCACTCACTTTTTTTTTTTTAAATAATTCTTGAAAAAATAAAATAATAAAACAGAGAAGCAATGTCTCCACAAATCTCTCAATGCTCTCTATTTATATAATTTGATTACAATGTACCTAAGATAAGAAGTTGGCCAGTTGGCATTATATGATAAGTAAATTTCTTGATAAAAAGGTAAAAAAAATAAAATTAAATCATGAGTCTGCAGAAGGTTTGAGAAACTAGCAAGAAAAATATAGAAAATTTATGAGAAGAGAATATTATTTGCGCGGCTGCACGACTAAGTATGTAGGGCCCGTTGAGATCAGAGTCGGAATTTAAAGTTTATGGATTCCGAATTTTTCTTAGTTTTAACAAAAAAAATGTATCTAGACAAAAATTGATTCATTTCATTTTTCCGCTTTACTTTACTTGATTTCTATACCAAAATCTCATTTTACTATTCATTTTAGTCGGTGGCGGACTCAGAATTTATTGATTGTGGGTGCTTAAAAATTTAAAAAGCTGAAAAAAATAAAAAAATCACCTCAACAAGGTTTGAACCCGGGACATCCCTTTAGTGGAGAAACTTAAGATCAACTTAAATGTCAATGCACCCAATCAATTTTTGTTTTAGTGGGTGCTTTTATCTCTTTTATACCTATTTTTGTATATTTGTTTATGTAATTGTACCTATTTCCGCGTCGAGTTTACTGGGTGTCGAAGCACCCCGAAAATATATGTAGGTCCGCCCCTGATTTTAGTAATTACTTTTTTCTCATATATCTTTCGTATTTAATAACTATATAAAATAGTAGTAGTCAAATTTAGAATTTCAAAATACACCATGAATAATTAGTTTAATAAAGTACATTATTAATTAAATTTTTCTTTAAAATGTGTGTATAATTTCAATATTGTGGATGATAAAGACACATAGATATGATGTGTTGGTTTAAAAAGAAATATATCCTTGTAATTATTGAATGCCAATATTACATGAGTTCAATTTTAGAATATTTTCTCTTACCATAATCTCTAGTCATGATTATGTACGTCCATAATTGACTAGTGTAGATCTTTCTTGGAAAATAAATTTTCATGTTTATCGTAATTATAGGAGCTTAGTATAAACCCTCAATTCCACTTTGTTTGGCAAGATTCAGAATGTGAGATCAAATTATTTAATTTTTGACGTAAATTTAGAAATAAATAAATTATATATATATATAGGATTTTTTCTCAATTTATTCGTTGAAATTCTTTCCTTTGTACGTGAATAAATACTATTTAATACTAATCAATCATGCATTAAAAAAATTATTCGCACTTAATATTTACTATTTACTAGGTAAATCGATTTTGCATGCGTTATTATCCGATAATTTCCTTTATAACTCTGATCGCATATTGTAAATTGTAATTTTTTTATTATAATATTCTTGACATTATTGATGATGACTCCTACTATTATTATTAAAGTCAAAATATTAATATCCCAATAGAAATCTTATCCTATTTCTTTGTATATATATAATTGTTGAATATGGGATCCTTTTGGATATATGTGCATGGACCAATATATGCAGTCGTGGATATGTGTCACCCTCGATAAAGACCTTCAATAATCTAACAGTACCTAACTTCCTAACTTACCAATTGAGTAAAAAAAATTCTATCTTACGTTTTAGTATATATTTATGAAGAAAAAAAAACTTAAATATTTAAATTAACTTAATTTATTTTATTTTTATAAAATTAATTAAATTGACGCTCGACAAACAAATGTGACAATCTTTAAGATGGAGAACAATCTCTAATTGGTGGAAACTTCACCCCCATGCACCCCCCAACCCACACAAACCCAAGAAGTGGATTGTATAGTTTTTTTTTAATACAAATTTTGCATATATTAAAAACAATTATTTAATTAGCTACAAATATTTTACTGTGAACCTATTGTCGTATATCAACTTAAAATTATTTTAAAAATTCATAGACTTCATATTTAGAATTCGTCTAATTGCCCTTTCCCTAGGACTCTTTAACTTTTTTTTTGTTTTAATTGACTATTAGAGATTGTGATAAGATAGTAAGAATATCGCTTTATTTATGGTCATATATTTCAAATATGATCGTTGGAATGAAGTCGTCTCTAATAAGGAGTGTTTTTTACTCTTCATATATCATTCCCACATCCCTACAAGCAGAATATTGCCCTAATCATAAAACTTTCAGAAATATAAAAAGGAAAGTGCTAAATGACCATAATTTTTTGGTCCAAATTTGACCACAATTGTGAAAAGATTTACATAGCCTTGTGAGTCTTTTCTCAAATAAATTCCCACACAGAGCAAAAATATCAAAAGGTTAACTAGTTTATAGTGTGAACTTAACTTTTTCCTATTGTGGCAAAGAAGATTTTTCCATATAAAAAATCTCATAGTTTATTTGTTATATTGATCAAGTTGCAAGATTTTCAAAGTTGAAAAATGATATACGTATTAAATGTTTTTAATATATCCTTTTCTTGATGGAATCTATGTACTTTTTTTTTTTTTTTTTTTTGATATAAAAGAGTTTTTATTCGAAATGTACTAGTATGGGTACAGCTTGCCTAAGTACTTAGCCTCTTTTACGTCTTGATTCAACAATGACACAAGAAAAATGACCAAATACAAATAGAGGCAGAAAAAAAAGAAAAAGTACAAAACGATTTCTACATTTTTCCAACTCATTGGCTTACTTCACGGATTTCTTGGACTTTTGTTTGAAAACTAGGAAGGGGGAACCAAAGTAAATGAGAGAGAAAAATTGGAATCATTCCATGTAAGAATAATATTGTATCATAAATATGATAGTATTAATTAGTAATGTTTGAATTAGTCATGTTGTGATTATTTTTTATTTAATATTGTTCGATCTGGTGTTTACACTTAAATCAATACTAACATACACAATGAAGTCTCACAAATGAAGTTTGAGGAGGTTAAAGTATGCACAATGATGGACTCAAGATTTAAGATTTGTGGATGTCCGGAGATTCCAATACATTGTAAAGACTTTCGATTTCACATGAAAACTAAAACTTTCATCTATCGTTTTAGTTTTCAGAGTGCTTTTCTATACTATACATCAATTTTTATACATTCTTTATATAATTGTACCTAATCTGCATTTGATTTAACAGGTGCCAGAGCACCACAAAATGACATACAGATCCTCCCCGAGTATTCATACTTTATCTCTATCTTAATCATGATTAATGAATATATATATGTGTGTGTGTTTTGCTTCATGAATACGGTCGCCTTGGTAAATTAAATTGCTTTGATGTAAATAGTTGGTGTAGCTAAGTATTTATCAAAGTCCAAAATTAATACTTTTTAAACCTTATTCCTAAGAGATCCCACACTTTTAGCTTCGGTGATAACTCAACTCACAATCCTAAAATTAGAAGTGATTAACATCGGGATAACTCTTTCCGAAAATTAGTACTACATTATTAGTGAGTTTAAAAGGATAATTATTTCTCGTTAAAACAAAAAGCAAAAAGATGTTCTTTTTTACATCTTTATACTATTAAGATAGAGAGCCATGTTTGGTGAACTTTTTTCCTTATAAAGAGTTTAAGTTTGGATGCCAAAAAAAGAAAGAATCATATCAATTTCATTTTGTTTTCTTGAAATGAGAAGGAATATGTGGTGGGCCTTCAATGCAAAAGATTTCTATAGAAACAAGAGTTCTACTTCTATTAGAAAAGAAATTACTCTCTTTAGTTTTAAAATATTTGTCACAATTTTTTTTTTAGAGTTAAATAATATAAATTTTAATGAACATTTTAAAATTTATGTCTTCATCATTGCAACTTATAGTATTACTAGCCGTTTAACCGCACGTGTCTCGTATGTGTAACGTTTGATTATTCAAAATTAATTAATTTTGTATCATTAATGAAGTGTAAAAAGTTCAAATCACTTTTCAAATAGCCTTCACACTTTAATATAATAATGTAAATATAAACATATATATATATTACCGTCATAAATTTCAAGTGGTTGATGGATAATCACTCTTGCCTTAGAAATGCAGTGCCTCTTTTTGAATCATATTTCTAGTACGATTATTTTTCTCCCTTTTCTATATTTTAAATCTTTCCTTATTTTTTAAAGTCAAATCTTTACAAAATCATTGATTACATACTTAAAACTTCTAAAATTTGGTATTTCTTGTTATAAACTAATAAAGTATAAAGAAAAAAGAGTAGAGAGAGTAATTCTTATTTCTCTTGAGGGATTGTCTTGATGAGTTCATTACAATGAAGGAAAACCCCTTTATTTATAGGGAAAACTAACCTTGGGGTTTCTAACTTTTCCATAAATAGACATTCACATGGTAAAGTAGACATTCACTATATATGGTAAAGTAGACATTCACTATATATGGTAATATATTTATAACACTCCCCCTTGAATGTTTAATTGATAGATAGTATGCATATATGCTGCCTCATTAAAAACTTTACAAGAAAAATTCAGTGGGATAAAACCTCGTAAGGGAAAAAGAGTACAACGCATATTAACTCCCTCTAATGAGAACATCCTTGAACCTTTGCATTCCGACCTTGTGCACCATCTTCTTGAAAGTTGCAGTTGGAAGAGACTTGGTGAATAGATCAGCCACATTGTCATTTGAACGAATCTGTTGCATGTTAATATCACCATTCTTTTGGAGCTCATGTATGTAGAAAAGCTTTGACGAAATGTGCTTCGTTCTATCTCCTTTAATGGATCCTCCCTTAAGTTGTGCTATGTATGCAGCATTAACTTCATATAAAATCGTGAGTACTTTGTCACATTTCAAATCTCATTTTTCTCGAATGAGATGTATCATGCCTCAACCATACACATTCTCGGCTTGCTTCATGAATAACTATTATCTCAGCATGGTTCTATGAAGTGGCTATGATAGACTGCTTTGTATATCTCCAAGATATTACAGTACCACCATATATGAACACATAGCCTATTTGAGACCGAGCTTTATGTAGGTCAGATAAGTACCCAACATCAACATGACCAATAAGATCGGGACTGCAAACTTGCTATCAAATTAACTGAAAAAGGCTATATCAAGCCTTATAGTATTTGCAAGATACATTAGTGCATCAATTGCACTAAGATATGGTACTTCATAACCAAGGAGTTCCTCATTCTTTTCTTGAGGTCGGAATAGATCCTTAATCAATTTTGCATGTTTCTCATTTAAGCAAAAATTTTATTGCTTTTGAAAACTCTCCAAGAGTTCCAATGATACTCAAATCATCAAATTATCTCTTATGAGGATAATAAAAAGTTTTCCAAAAACTTTATATGCTTCAGGCATTTTGAATCCTTTAGAGATTTTCATATGGATTTTTGTCAAGTGACAATATCCAACATGTCAAGTGTGACATCTTCAAGTGTCTGGACTGCAAAGCAAACAAGTTTTATACTTACCAAAATGCATCCTTTCGTGTCACTTGATAAATATTTCTACGTCATCATGCTAAAATAAACGTAGAATTCGGATCCTCGTAATATATACAATATTGCGTTAATATTGTAGCAAAGATATTATCGATGATATATCATTTTGTATCGGTTCACAATGTGACATAACATTTTGAGATCTCACCACTTCATTATTTTTAGGTACTTGAACCTCTCATAGATTTCATGAATTGTTATGTCGTAGACTCTTCAAGAGCACATTGCCTTCTTATTATGATTATTTTCTCCTTATCCTTTTCAAGGATTATTTCATTTGGAACCGATTAATCTACCACGCTTTACGCATGCATAGATTTTTTCCTTTAGGAACACAAAATAGGAGCACTTGCAGCTTAAATATGAGATGCTTTCGACATTTGACTTGAATTATCTTTTGATTGAGGATCTGATGATAATTTCTAACATATTTTTTAGCTACTTGTAATCTCCTCCCTTATGTTAGGAAAACTAACATACATCCTCTTTTTTCTTTGAGGAATCCATCTTTGTGCATCATGGTATATTCATTAATCGTATACCGCACATTAACTATTAGATGGACAACATCTGATTCCTGACTTAGAACCAAGAACCAACTTTGAGGAGAAATCAATCATAATTTATTAGTTTGATGCATACATGTACTTTTGTATATTATATTTCAAACCAACACATGAAGCTTTTGTTTTCAATGGTTTAACTATTTATTGAAGGCATTTGATGCTAAATCATGATCATCAAGATGAATTGTCTTGATTGCACAATCTGAAAGTTATGCTCTTAACTCAATTTTATTGAGCAAACAACTTTATGAATGTCAAACTACAGGTTGACAATAAATGTACATGTGATTATCTTATTGATGCATCTTTTCAACATTTCACATGAAAGGTGAACGAGCCCTTATTCACCTTTTATATTTTTTAGATTTTGAGGGATCCAATCCAATAATTAGTTGGTCCAACCAACTTATCATGAGAACAAACAAGATGAATAATTCTTGAAGAATTTTCTAATTCTTCATTACATGTCCAATACTCAATATGCACATCTTCGGAATGTCATAATCGTTCATGTCAACTTATAAACTTTTATTCTAGCAAACTCCAAGTTTACCATGACATGTACCTTTTTACTTTAGTAAATTTCAGATTTACTATTACATGAATAAATTTCAGATTTACTACTTTAGAAGTAGATTGCAAAATAACTCCTCTCGATTATTCTTCCTCATTCGGAGGTGAGTTATGATACCATCACAATCAAGTAAATGTTTGTATTGATAAGCTTTACTAATTATCATCACATTCACCAGGGAATGGATCTATTCTTATAACAATTAAAATTCTCATTCCCATGAATGAAATATAATCGTGTCTTAAGCCTATCAAATTGATAGCTTATAACCTCTTCTACGATATTGCTACTTCAGGAGCAAATCGAGGAATACATATGATCTAGAGAATTTTTCTCTAACATATCGTATGATCATAATACGCGTATGAAAATATCATCACTTTTGATGATCATTATCATATTGTCCCTCCACGCGTATATTCGTGCATTCAATCACTTGTTTTCTTTCAGACATATTATGCACTGCTATCATATACACTTCAAGAATGAAGTAAGTTGTCATATTTCAAGTTATCATATATTGCTGTCACATTCACTTCATGGAATAGAACATATTCAATGGGACATATTTCATGACTTTTCATTAAAAACACATTATTTTGCCGTAACCATCATAATATCATCAATATGGTGCATTGAGATTCAAACTCAACGTCTTACCCATATAAAGGCGTCTTAGGCATAAATTGATGGGACTTAACCCGACATATTATCATCCCTTTTGATAATATTGTTCTTGAGGAATAAATTTAAAACATAAATGGTTCCAAACCAATTATTTTTCCTCAAATCCAACAATAATTATATTATTAGTAACAAAAGACAAATAACATAAGGAATCACTAACCTTGAAATTACCTTTAGATTTATAATCTCACCTTGTTTGGCAGAGTCTCGTGCTGATAACGTGTTATAAACTAATAAAGTATAAAGAAGAAGAGTAGAGAGAATAGAGAGAGTAATTCTTATTTATCTTGAGGGATTCTCTTGATGAGTTCATTACAACGAAGGAAAACTCCTTTATTTATAGGGAAAAACTAACCTTGGGGTTTCTAACTTTTCCATAAATAGACATTCAATATACATGGTAAAGTAGACATCCACTATATACGGTAAAGTAGACATTCACTATATATGGTAATATATTTATAACACTTCTTAAATTTTTCTTATTCTAACATTTTATATTTATTTATAGATTTTTCAAATATTCTTAAAATTAAATTTAGTTGATTTAAAATTCTTAAATTAATGGAAAAAAAGTATTAGTTTTCATTAACATATAAAAGAAGTGATTGAAAAAAGAGATAATCTTGCATTGGGTCAATTAGCTTATTAGTGAATCTTCATCTGTCTATCTTTTTTTATGGTGAAATAATACATACTTTTTCACTAGGCTTGATGTGTGTTATCATCATCAATTGTCAAATGAATGCTTACGAGATCACTTGTGGATCAAGTCTTTGTAAATAAGCGATGCCACATAAAACGCATATCTATTTATTTAATTTTATATAAATTTAAACTTAAAAAAATAAACGAATATAGATGCAAAATTAAAAAGTAGTTAGTACATATTTATCTATTGTGCCTTTTTTTTCTCTCCCTATCTTGTCTGATTCTTTATATACAGAAAATGTTAAAAGAATTGACAAGCATATACAAATATGGAAATTGTCACCTCCATTTTCGTTCTTTTCCTTTCTCTCTTCCATTTTTTCTGTTTTCCATATATTCATTCCCTCAATTTCTCCGGCTGCCCTCCATTTATCTTCCTACACTTAAAGGTATTAATAATTACACAATTTGATGGGCTTTTTTTTTTCCATGCAGTTCGTTCGTTCGATTATAATGTGTAACAAGTTTATTTTTAGAATAATTATTAGTTATTTTGCCATGCTTAGTAGGATATTCATGCATGTATATTGTTAATTAGATTGTGATCATTTGATAATATCAAGGATATATGAAGATTGTTCTTTTTTTATGTATCAGATAAAGGGATGTTTATAAGATTTTTTGTTACTTTTAAATTGTGAAAAGAATACAACGGTTTACTTCTATTTGTTTTGTTTTATTCTGAGTGCCATTACAATACAATACATATATACTTTTTATGAGTCTGTGTTTCAATTTTGAGTTTGTTTGTTTGTCTGATTTTGACTTGACATGGAGTTTAAGAAAGTAAAAAACTTTTGAATTCTGTGATCTTAAACGATATATGTAGAATGCACTAAAATTCTCTTTAATCTTATGGTCTTAACGTGAAAAGTTGAAACTAATGAGTTGTCAAAAATAAAAAGAGACATTCTTTTTGAGACGAACTAAAAACGAATTGACAAAGCGGGTATGGAGTCAAATACAATTTGCTTGCTCTATTGATTGTGTAGCACTTTCCACCCTAAATGCAAACTATAAATGTTGGTTAATTATTATATTATCTGTGTTCGTAGGAGGTAACAAATACTTGGACGTGGAATAGTTGAGGTGCGAACTAGCTAGTCCGAATACCAGGGTCGATTTCTTAGATGATCACTCAACTAATACTAATTATTATCTCAATATATCACCTTTCTTGATTCCAATTTTCTTCAACAAAATAAGGTTAGTTGAGCGAGTGACCATCTGAAAAATCAACTCCTGAATAACGCCATTATCAAGAACCAAAAAACTAATTGTTAGTATCTTAGTTGTGGCTATTTTCTGTGATGAATCCAAGTTTTCCATCCTTTAATCATCCAGAAGTAGTGGTAATTGTTGGGTTCAAAGTGTGTATGAAGTGTGAATGGAAAATGAAAAATGGTGGAGGAAAGGAGACACCCAATTTAGAAAGTGTACTTCAAATTGAAAAGTTCACTAATTCTCCCACATTGGTGGGAGAAGGGAACTTTGGAGTGTTTATAATAAGAACACTTACTCCACATGCTAAGTTAGGCAAGAAATAAGAGATGCCTCGCGCCGTCGTTGTCGCTCGCTCGGCTTTGGCAAATGATCGATGAGATCTATCTTTTTGGACAAAGTTTATTTGACGGAAATAAAGAAATCCAGACAGAAATCTAATCCGAAAATACAAAAATCACAGTAAAATATTTTCTGGTTTTCGCACTCCATTTCATTTATACATACATACAGAAGTTCGAACAGATGCAATACTTCATCAAACTGGTGCCACTGTTTCGGTGAACTGATGCACTGTTTCAGTAAACTGATGCATTGTTTCGACGAACTGACACACTTATTCGCAAAATGGCATGCCTGTTCAGAACAGTCACACTGTTTGGACGAATGGACATGAATTTTCAGAAAAGGTTACACCTTTTAGATGAACCTTTGCCACTTTTCAGAAGAGGCATCTTGTGGCTATATAAACCTGCTTTCATCCACAGGTTTACATACAAAAATTTCAGAATACAAAATTACTTCTTGTCTTCCAAATTACTCTGTGTGATCAATCAAAACGTTTTGTGCATTCGAAGATATTCCAACCGTTTGAGGTACCGCTACAGTTGGTCTGTTTAGCCATTTTATCCTGAGAGGAAAAATTCCACAACCTCGGGTACAGTGGGGGGAATTATTTCCTTAAGGAAACTCCATGAATTTGGACGACTTGGTTGTTTTCTGTTTCATCTTAATTTCTGAAAGAATAAAATACACCTCTTGGAAAGGTCATTTTTGATCTTGTGTTGAGGGTATTTGATATACTTCATTGTGTTCTTGTTTATACTTGAACTGTAGTTGAAGTTATTGTTCTGCATATACTGATTTTGTGGACCCGAAGTACAAACGAAAATAACAATATTAAGGAAATAAATAATTTTACAGAATCTGTATAACTTATTTTTGGAGATTAAAGCTTTAACCTTTCTACTCCGCTTGAATTTAACTAGTGACTAGAAGACATAAAATCTTCATCACAAGTTAAAGTTCACTCGGTTGACGATTTGAAGTTATAAAAACTTCATCATTAATTAGAAACAAGAAGAAAAGTTATTTAACTTTATAAGTAGTATTCTGAAAATACTAAATTTTTCTGTCTTGTGTTGACAGAAAAGATGACTAACGAAAGTCAAATGATGGATGCAACAACGTCTTTGGGGGCAACTAATATTGCTATATCAAGTCGCACAAATGCTCCGCCAACAATGGCACCGACGGAGAAGCCCGAAAATTTTTCGAGCATTGACTTCAAGCGGTGGAAGCAAAAGATGTTCTTTTACCTCACCACTTTATGTCTGCAACGGTTCACTAGCGAAGACGCTCCTGAGGTGCCCGAGGGAACCTCGGACAAAGACCGCTTCGTTATTGTAGAAGCTTGGAAACATTCAGACTTCCTTTGCAGGAATTATATTCTGAGTGGTCTCCAAGACGACCTCTACAATGTTTATAGTGAAACCAAGACATCAAAGGAACTGTGGGGGGCACTTGAACGAAAATATAAGACAGAGGATGCGGGAACTAAGAAATTCCTTATTGCACGATTCCTGGACTTCAAAATGATAGATAGCAAATCTGTTGTCTCTCAAGTACAGGAGTTGCAAGTCATCATACATGATCTCCTAGCAAAATGTATATCTTTGAAAAATACCTTAGTTGAACAAATTAAAAATATTCTTAATACTCACATAAACTGTTTTGTAGGTTTAATTGTGAATGATGCTTTCCAAGTAGCAGCGATAGTTGAGAAACTACCACCTTTGTGGAAAGACTTCAAAAACTACTTAAAGCATAAACGCAAGGAGATGACTGTTGAAGATCTTATTGTCCGACTTCATATTGAAGAGGATAATAAAGCTGCCGAAAGATGGTCAAAGGGGAATTCTACAATTAATGGAGCACATATTGTAGAAGATGACCAAAATAATTCCAAGAAAAGAAAGAAAGCTGAACAAGGAAGCAATCAACCCAAGAAAAAGTTCAAGGAAAAATGCTTCAACTATGGCAAGATTGGCCACAAGTCCACAAATTGTCGTGCCCCAAAGAAAGGCAAGAAGAAGGATCAAGCAAATATGATTGAATCCAACAAAGAATGCGATGATCTGTGTGCTATGTTCTCAGAATGCAACTTGATGGGGAATGCTCGTGAATGGTGGATGGATTCTGGTGCCACCCGCCATGTATGTGCCAACAAGGAGTTGTTTTCGTCATTCGCTCCGGCTTAAGTAGAAGAAATGATCTACATGGCTAACTCCGCTACGGCAAAGGTAGAAGGAACAAGAAAATTTGCTTAAAGATGACTTCCGGAAAGGTCTTGACACTTAACAATGTCTTGTATGTTTCGGAGTTACGTAGGAATTTAATTTCTGTTTCACTTCTAGACAAGAACGGATTCAAATGTGTAACCGTTTCTGGAAAAATTGTAATTACCAAAGGAGAAATGTATGTAGGAAAAGGTTATCTGACCGAAGGCTTTTATAAGATGAATGTAATGACTGTTGAAATAAATAAAAGTTTAAATTCTTCTTATTTGCTTGAGTCTTATGATTTATGGCATGAACGCTTAGGCCATGTTAATTACAAAACATTACGAAAACTGATTAAATTAGAAGTTTTGCCAAACTTTGAGTGCAATAAATCAAAGTGTCAAACGTGTGTGGAATCGAAGTATGCAAAGCATCCTTATAAGTCCGTTGAAAGGAATTCCAATCCCTTAGATTTAATACACACTGACATTTGTGATATGAAGTCAACACCATCACGTGGTGGGAAAAAGTATTTCATAACTTTTATTAACGATTGGACTAGATACTATTATGTCTACTTGCTAAATAGTAAGGATGAAGCAATAGATGCGTTTAGGCAATATAAAACTGAAGTTGAAAATCAGTTAGACAAAAAGATCAAAATGATAAGAAGTGATAGAGACGGAGAATATGAATCTCCCTTTGCGCAAATATGTGTAGAGAATGGAATCATCCATCAAACTACGGCCCCGTATTCACCTCAATCTAATGGAATTACGGAAAGAAAAAACCGAACTTTGAACGGAATGATGAATGCCTTATAAGTTCTGATTTACCGCAAAACTTATGGGGGGAGGCTATCCTTACGGCCAACCATATACTCAATAGAGTTTTTCATAGTAAGACACAATTAATTCCTTATGAAAAGTGGAAAGGAAGAAAACCCAACTTGAAATATTTCAAAGTGTGGGGGTGTCTAGCAAAGGTTCAAGTTTCTGTGCCTAAAAGGGTTAAGATAGGACCTAAGACAGTGGACTGTGTGTTCATAGGATATGCTAAAAGCAGTAAGGTATGTCGATTTTTGGTTCATAAATCCGAACATCCGAATATTAATGAAAATACGGTAATTGAATCAGAAAATGCTGAATTCTTTGAAAACATTTATCCGTATAAAACTAGACATGAACAGTCTAGTGGGGGGTCTAAATGACCTCGTGATGAACCAATTGAGAATGAACATAATGAAGAAAATATAAGACGTAGTACACGTCCAAGAACGTCTACATCATTTGGATCGGATTTTGTAACATTTCTCTTAGAAAATGAGCCTCAAATATTTAAGGAAGTGATGACATCTTCAGATTCATCCTTTTGGAAAGAGGCAGTCAATAGTGAGATTGATTCAATCTTAAGCAACCATACATGGTAATTGGTTGATTTTTCTCCCGAAAATAAACCTTTAGGTTCTAAATGGATCTTCAAAAGAAAAATGAAAGTGGATGGCACTATTGACAAATACAAGGCAAGACTTGTAGTAAAAGGCTCCAAACAAAAAAGAAGTTCATGATTACTTTGATACATACTCACCAGTAACAAGGATAACATCGATTCGAATGTTAATTGCCTTAGCGGCGGTATATGATCTTCAAATCCATCAAATGGATGTGAAAACCGCTTTCCTAAATGGAGAATTGGAGGAAGAAATATACATGGAACAACCTGAGGATTTTGTGGTTCCCGAAAAGGAAAATAAGGTATGTAGACTTATTAAATCATTGTATGGACTAAAACAAGCACCTAAACAATGGCATGCAAAGTTTGACCAAATCATGTTGGCAAACTGGTTCAAGATAAATGAATTTGATAAATGTGTATATATTAAAGACACTCCAAATCACCAAGTCATTATTTGTTTATATGTGGATGATATGTTGATCATTAGCAGAGACATTTCTGACATAAATGCAACCAAACGAATGCTCGAGAGCAAGTTTGATATGAAAGACCTTGGAGTTGCAAATGTGATCTTAGATGTAAGAATCCATCGAACTCCACAAGGGTTAGCATTGTCACAGTCTCATTATATCGAAAAAGTACTTGACAAGTTCAAGTATATGGAATTCGGTATTGCCAAGACTCCACTGGATGTGAACTTTGCACTTCGAAAGAATGAAGGTGAAGTGACTCACAATTGGAGTACGCAAGAGTATTGAGATGTTTAATGTATATAATGAACTGTAAATGACCAGACATAGTATGTTCTATTAGTAAATTGAGTCGGTACACGAGTAATCCCAACAAAACTCACTGGATGGCAATGAAACGAGTTTTGGGGTATCTTAAATACACTCAAAATTATTCTTTGCATTATAATAAATATCCTGCGGTACTTGAAGGATATAGTGATGCAAATTGGATCACCGGATTGAACGAAGTAAAATCCACAAGTGGATATGTATTTACTATCGGTGGAGGAGCAGTCTCTTGGAAATCATCCAAACAGACTTGTATTTCTCGCTCTACAATGGAATCTAAATTTATCGCATTGGATAAAGACGGTGAAGAAGCAGAATGGCTCCAGAATTTCTTGGAAGATATTCCGTATTGGCCCAAGCCAGTGGCACCAGTATGTATACACTGTGATAGCCAAGAGGCAATAGGTAGGGCAGGGAGCATGATGTACAACGGTAAATCTCATCACATATGACAGAGACATAATACCATTAGGAAACTTCTCTCTAGTGGAATTATCACTATTGACTATGTAAAGTCAAAGGATAATGTGTCGGATCCACTTACAAAAGGCCTATCTAGAGAAAGAGTGGAAAGAACACCCAAGGGAATGGGTTTAAGGCCTAGGACGAGTCAGTATGTCGGTAACTCTACCTAGCATACTGGAGATCCCAAGAGCTAGGTTCAAGGAGATCAAACAAATTTGTGTCTAACAGGTTCAACATTGTCAATTACCCAACTCATTCTCATGATGTAGACAATGTATAGTAAACTAGGATAAGACTTAAGGTGAAAAGTCTTTTAATGATTATCTAAATTTGACAGATTTGACCAAACATTTTAATCTATAGGATTGAACGTTTAGAAATCACCTATGTGAGGGAGAAGTGGAAGCCGCTTCAAAGAGAATGTTAGTAAAAGCCTATTTTCTAAGCTCTCATGAAATCGGGACGTGTTCATGGCTGAAAAGAATAAAATCGTGAGAAACATAAATGTTAAAAGGCTGGTTGTGTGACATGTATTGTCTAGTTGTACATTAGAGCTCGACGGTTCAAAGATATCAAATCTACCGATTGACCGAGTGCATCCGATGCATGTTCACTACGGAAAGTTCAAAGGGAAACCCACTTATCCAGATGCAATCAGTCTTTGCTTGATGATCACATACTTGTCCGTACAACTTTTACGAAAAATAGTCATTCCCCATTCATGTGGTGGATTGTTGGGTTCAAAGTGTGTATGAAAAATGGAAAATGGTGGAGGAAAGGAGACACCCAATTTAGAAAGTGTACTCCAAATTGGAAAGTTCACTAATTCTCCCACATTGGTGGGAGAAGGAAACTTTGGAGTATTTATAATAAGAACACTTACTCCACATGGTAAGTGAAGCAAGAAATAAGAAATGCCTCGCGCCGTCGTCGTCGCTCGCTCGGCTCGGCTTCGGATTTGGATTTGGATTTGGCAAATGATCGATGAGATCTATCTTTTTGGACAAAGTTTATTTGACTGAAATAAAGAAATCCAGACAGATTGTTTCGACGAACTGACACACAAAATTACTTCTTGTCTTCCAAATTACTCTATGTGATCAATCAAAACGTACTGTGCGTTCGAAGATATTCCAACCGTTTGAGGTACCGTCTGTTTAGCCATTTTATCCTCAGAGGAAAAATTCCAAAACTTCGGGTACAGTGAGGGGAATTATTTCCTTAAGGAAACTCCGTGAATTCGGACGACTTGGCTATTTTCTGTTTCATCTTAATTTCTGAAAGAATAAAATACACCTCTTGGAAAGACCATTTTTGATCTTGTGTTGAGGGTATTTGATATACTTCATTGTGTTCTTGTTTATACTTGAACTCTAGTTGAAGTTATTGTTCTGCATATACTGATTCTGTGTACTCGAAGTACAAACGAAAATAACAGTAACATCTACTAAGTTATAATCCAAGACATGTTATTATCAATTTACCATAGCTAGAAGACAAAAAGATTTTCTTAGTGAGACTCTGGTGGATTAATTATCTCTGTTTAAACGAAAGCGATGGAGTTAGAGTTGGTTTTCAACTATTATTGCTTGTATATATCTTACTTCCCGCATTTGTTTTCTTCTTCACTAATGGTCTTATACTTGAAAAAGATTGCTTTTGCTTTCGTGATGCATTCATTTGTGGGGTTGTAGAAGGAGGTTGATGATTTTACCTTCGCGTATTTTGGGATACTGCGCATATGGGCTCTATTTGGAGACTTCAACCAAAATGACCGTAAAAACATATATCGATAACTATGCAACGAATTTCTAGAGGTGTTTTGCTGAAAGAATCCCAAGACAGTAAAGTAGTTGATCAAAAGTTTTGTTTGGAGGATCACCCTCCTGTTGTTGGAATATTAACATTAATTAGTACATCTTTGCGTCTTGCAAATCATTGTATACATACTATTGTGTCTTCTACTCTTATAGATTTGTTTCATCCTTTTCTTTTGACAGATCTCCGACTGTGAGCTGAAGAACATGTTGGAGGTATCCGATGGCTGGTTTAGGCTGCAAAATGGATTGAAATCAGATGTGTGTCAATGTAAATGTCATCTCGTTAACAAGATTGGATTCTTGTGATGTTGGCAGAAGTGTTAGTTTACCAAATGAGATGAGGAAATTCTTGCGGCGTATAATTGTTGTTCTGTTGTTCAGAGTTAGCTGGAAGAAACTATTTGTTATAGGCACTATTTTAACAGTTTTTAGGGTCATATTTCAAATTTACAGCCTCCCAAATCCGTTAACAGGATGGATTATCTCTCCACCCTTGATTGTTTCATCTTACCAACGCGCAAATGATGGAAAGAATTCGAGGGAACTTTCAGTGACATCAGATAACCAGTTGAAAAAGAGTAAGCATTTGCCCGCAGTTGTTTCGGTCAACTCAACAGCTAGAAATTCTAGGGAAGTTTCAGTGACATCAGATAACAAGTCGAAAATGAGCAAGCATTTGGCCGGAGTTGTTTCGGTCAACTCTACAGCCAGAACAAACCGATCAATGCAAGTTATGGAAACACGAGAAAGACTTCTGAGGCGTAGGAGAAGCAGGATGAATGCACAGCTAAAGATTATTTTTCCGCCTCCACCTGTTGTGCCCGATCACTTGCAGGTAAGTCTGATATTGCGATTATCAAATACTTATTTTGTTTCTGGCTATGTTGCTCTTCTCTTATGTAGTTATCTCCAGATATTTACAGCAGCTTTGAAACCAAATGAGGCTCTTGCATATGCTAAAAGCGAGACTGAGAACGCTCCTCTGATCACCGATGATCCAGACTTGTATGCTCCTCAATTTAGGAATATTTCCGTCTTTAAGCGTTACGATGGGCTATAGTTGCTTAAGTAACTCTTTGTCTGATACAATCTTACTTAGTGGCAGTGTTCGTGTCACTCCCCAAAATGATAATGACAGACAAGAACAGTATACATTTACTCTACAAGAACTTACGACGTACGCGAGGTTATATGATAATAACGAGCAGGATATTCGACAAGTGTTGCATATATACACAAGGGAGTTGTATTAACAAGACTGTACAATACAATACTACATGATGTCCATGAAGCCTCTAACCAATTTAACACGCTATACAACAAGTGACTAGTTGGCATAGGGCCCGTCATGCCCAACTAGGGACCTGTACATGTAATCAAAATACTATGCATAGACCAGCTCCAGAGACAGTTGGAGCTCACCAAAATATCAGCTGAAAATGACAATAGAGCCTAACGGGGATGTGTGCTATCCTGAGGATCTGAGCCTGCATTAATAAAACATGGTGGGCCCGAGACGTCAGTACATAAACAATATGTACTGGTATGAAAGCAGACAGAATAACAGTTGGACAAATACAGAAGCTCATATGAGTCAAATGGTAAAGTGAAAAACGTATGAGCCGACCAATAACACATATACGATATGAACTGATAACTTTTGCACCAACCCTATTAGCATCATACATAATATTTAGAAAAGCGTTCATCATAACATAGGACCTATACTTTGCCTAGGTGATGCACTTATCCTATAAGTCGTACAAATGATCATAAGATGGCCTTCCGAAGGTAATCTGAGGCAAGTATAAAGCATATGTTGCTCAAATACTCATTGTTATGATTCCATATGTGTAACTATACTCGCAGTCTGTATCCAGGTACGCCCCGCCCAGGGGCTCACTATGAGGGTCTGCCCGCAGGCCATATATGCCATATGTTGGCTCGAATCAGGGAAAACTCACACATGACGTTCCAACTGACTTCAAATACAAATGATGCCACAAAGGCGGGTACGCCCAATGGTTGGGCTCGCTATAGTGGTCTGGTCTCGATCCTGTGCACAGAATCACGTCGAGCGATATACCAAGACAAACCTATGTACCCTCCCGTCATTAAATGTTTATCAATAGTGCGTTGAAGGCCTGTAACATATGAATTGCTAAAATAATCGCTTAGCTAACATATACAGGTGCAACTATGCTATTACCATTTACTCTTACTTAGCTTCTAACGTGTGATATATCTAAACTGTGGCCTAAGAGCTTCAAGTAGAGAAACTTATGATAATATGAAAGTATCATGGAACTTAACACAAAGAAGAAAAGATAGATACTAAAAGCTTGACGGTAGAACGAAGGAATGAAATGTAAGGCAATATAAAGATTCTACTCTCGTATTTCATGAGAATTATACTAGCATTGATAGGAGGAGGTACATGACGTAGGGCGGTGCCTTAGCGGCGAAGGAAGGTTTAGCTGTACATACCTTAATGTTTTATTAGCTACGATAGTAATTCGAGCCTCAAGTAATTCAACCCACGATATTGAAGCCTTTAACCTTCCAACCTTTATTTCCTGCTATCCAATCCGCAATTCACTAGCTACAAGAATTATATGTCCATAAGTAATCCGTAGGAGCATTTAGTAACTTATTCCGATAATCTTCACTTATGCCCGAAATTAATTGAACTTCTTATCAAGAATTCAGAGTAAATTCTAACTCTATCAACTTATACAATTCAAGGGTAAAATTACCCAATCGATGGAAATTCCCAAAAGCTCCTCTTTAAACAAACTTCTCCATTTTCCCCCTTTTTGTTTCATGAACCCAATTCAGGTAGTAGTGCAAAGATACAAATTAAACATCTCCAAGATACTTATTTATAGTCAAATTCAAGAAAGGGGTAGAGAATTTACCTTTTAAAAGTCAACTCCAACTTTAGATTATTGAAGTCACCCCTCAAAGATTATTTCAAAATTATTACAAGAATCCTTTCCTCCCTTCCTCTTCTAATGAATTCGTGGATGCTGTTATAATTGATTTTCTAAGTTGGTAAGGAAAAGAAATAAAAAAAAGGGAGTACCTCACTTTTCCTGGAATCAGATTCCAGTGAACAAAGGAAATATTTGACCCTTTTGATTACTATTAATTAAGGAAATTATTAAAAAAAAGTGTTCCCCCCCCCCCCCACAACTGCACACTTATCACATATATAATATAACAATACTTCCAAGTCTCTACCTTAGCAGCAACAACGTACAAATAACATTTATACATAAATATTCTACTCCATTTGTTTTTCTTTGTACAGTAATTTCTTTATAGACCAAAGTTATACTTAATTTAAAATTTTCTCGAGGTGCCACAATCTCCCCAACTTAGGATTATTCGTCCTTGAATGATGCTTGCACCTTACTTTCCATCCCATAACTATCCAAGACATTCTTAAGCTCGTTTACTCAACTCCTGCCTCACTTGACCCATCATGAGGCCTTAAATTTGACTAACTCCCTAAATTTTCAAAAGTTTCGCCAGAGCTTCCTTTGTAAATAGGCCAATCGGGTACCTGTCAGTTAGCCAGAATACATCCAAATAGAGCGTCACAACACATATAATACTCAACAAATAACGCACGAGGCTCTACTTGGCCTTAAACTAAAAAACAATAGTACACAAGGCTCCTCTTGGCCTTACATGCAATAAAAAGTCATAACCAACCATGTAACTTACCTTATTCTATGCATCTACATGTTGTTTCCATGTAAATCTCAAGGCTCATAGGCACAAATCATGTACATAAACATGTCATGTAAGAATCAGATATCAACAGAACAAAATATAATAAAAACTAACGATCACATAAAGGGACAAGTAGTTTAAGAACGTTCTGATAGTTTTTGAAATAAATAAGGGTATTTAGTTTTCATATCCGCTTCTACTTCCCACGTGGCTTCTTCTACATTCTGGTTCCTCCACAACACCTTTACTGAAGCTATGTCTCTAGATCTTAACTTCCTGACCTACCGATCTAATATGGCCACGGGGACTTCCTCGAATGATAAGTCTCCAGCAAGTTCAATACCCTCTATAGGGATGAAGCGAGACGACTCTCCTAAGCATTTGCATAGCATAGACACATGAAAGAAAAGATGCACTGCAGCTAACTCTGGAGGTAATTCTAGCTCATAGGCTACTGTCACGACCCGAGCCTAGGCCCTAGCCGTGACGAGCATCCCGAACCATGAAGGCCCGGAACACCCATTCTCTATCTGGTTATCATGCACAACATTCATAATCATAATAAAATGCGGAATTGAAACTGAGTACGGAAAACATGGTCAAGTTCTGCAACATTTCTGAATAATACTATCTGACATCAGTCTGCGAAATCTCTACTAAGAACATAAACATCTGTCTGAAAAGAAACTGGGACAAGGCCCCCAGCAAACCAAAAACATAATAAATAAGATAATGTCTGACATAATTAGACCTTCCGAATAATAGAAGGCTCACCACTGTGAGATCAAGTCTGCAAATCCGAGAATGTCTACTGAGTAGCTGGACCCCTAGACTGTGCCTCAGAACCTGGAAGGAGGGGGAGGGGGTCAGCACAAAAGTACTGGCACGCGAAGCAATCCAAAAAAATAGTATAATGGAACATATATATATATATATATATATATATATACATTATTAAGTGAAAGCAATTTTTCATCAAGACATCATGTATAAAACTGTTTCTGAAAAATACATGGGCACTTTCTGAAAACATGTAACCTGTCTGTTCATTTCAAATCATGATCTGTGTTTTACTTCTGAGTTAGGTGGTATTCCCCTACAAGTATGATATTCCACGGGCTGTATGGAATCCGTCATTGACTCGGCGGGGAAGCCCCCAACCCAAGTGTGCCGCAAGGGTTGGAGTGTCTGAGTCTGATACGCCACAGGACATTTAAGTCAGCGCATAATAGTATACCCGGGTCGGCAAACCACGGTTTTAGGCAATGAGTCGCTTGAACTCAAGCCCTCTTCGGGGAACCACCTAACATCTCTGTATGCCCATTTTTAACCTTTTCTGTACATGCAACATTCTGAATGTCTAAAATCATGAAAGTCTGAAATGTCTGTTAGTCTGAGTTTGATATGGCATTAGTCTGAGTTGGTATCGTCATACCAAGACTTGCAAGTCATGATTTTTCTGAGCCATAATGTATTAAGCAAGAGCTTTCATTCAAAACATAGTTTAGACCACCAAAACATGTAACTGATGTAAAAGATTTCATATTCCGAAACTTAAAGTTCAATTCATGCAGAAATTTCATCAAACACCTGGTGGTCAAATGTCTTTAGCAAGTTCATGTATTCAAAATTGAAACACATTCATTCATATATGTATATAAACTGTCAAATCGCTTTGGAGATGGTCAAAAGACCAAAACAATGATGTTAAAACATCTTATACATAAATATATATACATAATTTAAAACCCCATTCTAAAACATGATTTTTCTATGCCCATGAGAATTTAGGAAAACCCCGCATACCTTGTTCTCCATGAATTTTGGGTGTCTATCGAAGCCTACATCGAGAGGATTCCAAATCTGTAATTTGTTTCACGAACCCGCGGTTGAATCTTGAGTTGCTTGGGTTTTAATGTTGAAACCCTAGGGAGAGTTCTTGAGCAATTTTGGGAAAAGTATGTGTATTATGGTGTTTGAGGGATTAAATCCCGTGTTGGTGGTATATATAGGGGTGGAGGATTACCAAAATACCCCTAAGGAACAATTAAGGTCAAATCTGTCCCTCAGTTGACAGTTTGGTAGACTGGAGTAAATCGATTATAACTTTTTACTCATATACTCAAATTGGATGAAACCAACTGCAATTGAAAGAGGACTCGAATATCTTTTGTTTGATATATTATATATCACACATTTCATTATATACAGGGAGTTATGATCGTTTGAAATTGACCCTGAAATGCTGAAAACTGGGCAATAGTCTATGCGTTTTGCTACTGTTTTTAAATCCAAACGCAGCCTTATGCGTTCCAAAAAATTCCGAAACTTATCCGAGATGTACTATGAGATTTCCCGATCATAACGCAACTTGAAAATCTAAAAGCGGATGTCGGGAAGGTTGAAAAGTTGTATCCCGAAGATTGCCAGCTAAAATGACTCTAAGTCCTCATTACACTTAGAAAAAATTTCAAGTTTTTAAGTCTAAGGGCACTCTATTAAAGGCTAATCCATGCACGACTTTTACAGGGTGTTACAACTACCTGGTCAATTTTGCGAATAACTCTATAGGTCCCAATATACCTGGGACTTAACTTACCCTTCTTACCAAATCGCATAACGCCTTTCATAGGAGACACCTTCAAGAACACAAAATCATTAATTTAAAATTCCAAGTCTCTACATCGCACATCCGTATACGATTTTTGCCTACTCTGAGTAGTCTTCAATTGCTCTCGTATCAGTTTAACCTTTTCGACAGCTTGATGGACTAGATACGGGCCCAATATCTATGTTTCACCTACTTTGAACCAACCAATAGGTGATCTACATCGTCTCCCATAGAGAGCTTCGAATGGAGCCATGCCAATACTGGAGTGATAACTGTCATTATAAGCAAATTCTATTAAAGGCAAATGATCATCCCAATTACCTTTAAAATCCAGCACGCACGCTCTCAACATATCTTCGAGTGTCTGAATGGTGATCTCAGCTTGGCCGTCTGTCTGAGGATGAAACACAGTTTTAAGGTTCACCTGCGTACCCAAGCTCTTATGGAATGATCTCCAAAATTAAGCTTTAAACGGGGAACCTCTATCTGAAATAATGGACATTGGGGTCCTGTGTAGGCGGACAATCTCTTTTACATAAAGCTTAGCATAATCTTCAGTTGTGCTGGTAGATTTAACAGGAAGAAAATGAGTTGATTTCGTCAACCGATTAACTATTACCTAAATAGAGACATGTTTTAAATAAGAAAAAGGTAAGCCTCCAACGAAGTCCATATTAATAGCATCCCACTTCCACACAGGAATACTAAAGGTTTGGGCTAGGCCACCGGGTATTTGATGTTCCATTTTCACTTGTTGACAATTAGAGCACTGTGCCACAAATTCTGCTATATCTTTCTTCATGTCATTCCACCAGTACATCTTTTTAAGATCATGATACATTTTTCTAAAGCCGGGATGAATGTAATAACGAGAGCAATGAGCCTCAACCATATTCTGTCGTCGCAATCCATCTACATCAGGTACACATAATCTATCTCGACACCTCAAAGTGCCATCACCTGTTAGTTTAAATATCATGATTCGATGTTATTGAATTCCCTCTTTGTACTGGAGAAATAAGGGGTCATCGTACTGCCTTTGTTTAACCAATGCCACAAGTGACGACTCAGCTGTATTGAGAACCACAACGCCACCATCTTCAGAATCCATAAGGCGAACGCCAAGATTGGCCAATTTGTAACATCTCTCACTACTTCACGCTGAACAGGTGGAAGATGTGCTAGACTACCCATGGATAGTCGACTAAGAGCATCAGCTACAATATTACCTTTGCTTGGATGATAGAGAATATTGACATCATAGTATTTCAATAACTCTAGCCACCTCCCCTATCTCAGATTCAACTCTTTCTGCTTGAATAGATATTGAAGACTCTTATGATCTATAAAGATATCAACATACACTCCATATAAATAATGACGCCAAATTTTTAGTGCAAATACCACTGCTGCAAGCTCTAAGTCATGAGTGGGATAATTCTGCTCATGCTACTTTAATTGTCGAGAAACATACGCTATAACTCTCCCATGCTGCATTAGGACGCAACCCAAACCAACACCTAAAGCATCACAGGACACTACATATCCTTCTATGTCCTCTGGTAAGGCTAGTACTGGCGCAGTAGTCAATCTATGTTTCAGCTCTAGGAAACTTCTTTCACAAGCATCTGACCACCTGTACTTAACCGCTTTCTGCGTTAATTTGGTCAATGAGGACGGAAATAGAGGAAAAACCCTCCACAAATCTCCTATAGTAACCGGCTATCCCCAAGAAACTACGCACCTCAGTAGGAGTGGTTGGTCGAGGCCAATTCTTCACAGCTTCTATCTTTTGAAAATTAACTCTAATGCCTTCTCCAGATACCACATGACCAAGAAAGGCTACCGAGGTCAACCAAAACTCACACTTAGAGAACTTAGCATACAACTGGTGCTCTCTAAGTGTTTGTAATACTGACCTCAAATGATCTGCATGTTCAACTTCATTACGTGAATATATCAAAATGTCATCTATAAATACAATCACGTACATATCAAGGAAGGATTTGAAAATCCTATTCATCATGTCCATGAAGGTTTCCGGAGCATTCGTTAATCCAAATGACATGACAAGAAACTCAAAGTGCCCATATCTTGTTCGAAAGGCTATTTTGGGAATATCTGCTTCACAAATTCTTAACTGGTGATAACCGGACCTTAAATCGATCTTAGAAAAGCATTTAGCTCCCTGCAATTGATCGAATAAGTCATCTATTCGGTGGAGAGGGTACTTATTCTTTATTGTTACTTTGTTCAACTGCTTGTAATCTATACACATTCGCAACGTGCCGTCTTTCTTGCGTATAAAAAGCACTGGCCCACCCCAAGGTGATATACTGGGCCGAATGAAACGTTTGTCAAGTAAGTCCTTTAACTGTTCTTTTAGCTCTTTCAGTTCTGCAGGCACCATTCTATAAGGTGGAATTGATATCAGCTGTTACCGGATCCACATCAATACCAAAATTGATCTCTCTAATAGGAGGCAATCCAGGAAGTTCATCAGGAAACACATCTGAGTACTCATTCACCACTGGTATGGATCCTAAAGTTGGTGCCTGTTTTCCGGCCTCAATGTCTTTCACTTGGACTAGGTGATACAAATACCCATTTGCAATAAGCTTTCGTGCCTTAAGAAAGGAAATAAACCTTCCTCTAGGCATCATAGAATCACCCCTCCACTCTAAGACTGTCACTCCTGGAAAGTGAAAATAAGCCATCTTGGCTCGACAATCAATTGTAGCATAACAGGAGGATAACCAATCCATGCCCATAATAACATCAAAATCGACCATTTCAAGTTCAATCAGATTAGCCAATGTAGCACGACCACATAGTATCACAACACAATCACAATAGACCCGTGTAGCTATAATAGAATCTCCTACTGGAGTTGATACCGCAAATGGTTAGCGTAATAACTCCGGCTCTATTACAAAATTCTTAGCAACAAACGGGGTAACATATGACAAGGTGGATCCCGGGTGGATAAAGGCATATACATCATGTGAAAAGACAACTAATGTACCTGTGACCACATCTGAAGATGCCTCTGAATCCTGCCGACCAGCTAGTGCATACATACGATTTAGGCCTACGCTCGAACCAGGCCCTCTACCCCTACCAGATCCTCTGTCTACTGATGCCTGAGGACCGCGAGAAGAAGAAGGCACTGATGAAGATGAAGCTGATGCAGACCCTATAGGCTGTGATCGGTTACCTTTACCTTTACCTCTGAGCTATGGACAATCATGTACCATATGACCCTCTATACCACACCAATAACATGCATTTGAACCACACCGAAACTCTCTTCCATGTGGTCGACCACATTGCCTGCATGTAGGTCGAGGTGGTAACCCTTGACTAGAGCCCCTCTGAAGTAGTAAATCTGGTGCTCTAGAAATCTAACTCTGGTCAAACCTGTGCCTCGAAAACTGACCTGGAGCATTAGATGTGGAGCACATAGCTGACTGGGTTTGCCTAGGTGGCCTTCTACTAGTGGAAGCTCCATCGCTTCCCTGATAGTGGTTGGTCGTCCTAGCTCTCTTACTCTGCTCCCTCTCATTATCTACCTCGCGGTTACGTTGATCTTTCTCCAACTGCTGAGCACGCGCCATGATCCTTGCTATATCCAAATCTTTATTCATAGCAACAATAGAAAGAAGGTCCTTCAAGGCACCCTCAAGGCCATTCACAAAGCGATGAATCCATTTTGTTTGTGTGTTAACCACTTCTGGAGCATATTTGGACAACTGCATAAAACGCAAACAATATTCCTTGACACTAAGATTACCCTGCTTTAAAGATAGAGATTCATCCACCATCGCCTCTGTGAGAAATATAAGAGAAAAATATTATTGAATTGTTGTAACTACATTATTACATTAAGGCCCTATTTATAGACAATACATTCCAATCCTTTTCCTAATAGGACACTACATTACAATCCTTTTCCAAGTAGGATTTTATATGCTATTTCTATTCCTACTCATATTATAACACTCCCCCTCAAGCTGGTGCATAGAAGACATATGTACCAAGGTTGTTATGGATGAAACTAATATGAGAATCGGTGAGGGACTTGGTGAAGATATCTGCAAGAAAACTGATAAGGACGGCTTTGAACGTCTAGGAGACCTCAATTGAAATAGAACAAACTAAAAAGGTGATCTGAAAAGTAGTAAATATTGTCGTAAAGTCGATGTGTCGCTGGAAAATTGCCGAAAACTGGTATAAAATATACGGGTCATCTCGAAATCAAGAGATAAGTAGATCTTGGATATGAAAGTCACCGAAAACTTAGCTGAAACATGCTCACATGCCGGATTATTAGATTTGATGGATGAAAAGTGACTACAATCTGAGGAAAAAAAGGTATATGGAAGGGTCGAAATGATGACACGACCCTACTGAAAAAGATAAATATGTATAGGGTCGGAATGACGGCACGACCCTATTAAGAAATAGAAATTATATAAGTAGGGTCGGAATGATGGCACGATCCTACTGGAAAAGAGAAATTATATGAGCAGGGTTGGAATAATGGCACGACCCTACTGAAAAAGATATGAGGAGTCACCGGAAAGACGTACGGAACTATGTAAATTAAATCTGAGGAGTCACCAAAAAGATGCATGATTCTATGCAACTCAGATATGAGATAGTAGTACAAAAAAATGCACGGTGCTACTGTAATGCCCCGCATTTCGGGCTACAATATAGACCATGACTCCGATGCGTTGATAATCCCGAAGCCATAAATTCTATGCCAATATGGAATGTTAATTATTTGCATAGTATGTGAATTCATTCAAGCTTGAATTTAGACCATAGAGGTCTTTTGACTCAAGGACGAGTTGAAAACTACTTCGATCGATTAAGTTTAAGTGGACATTATAATTTATGTCAACTTCTATCGATCATGACTCTTTTTATATATCGAATTAAAGAGCCTACTATGTGTAAAATGATAGGTTTTCGATTTATCTTTCCAACGATACCAATTTTGCTAAAATCCGGCACCCGAGCAAGAAGTTATGGCCTTTCAAAGTAGAATGCGTCGCCTAACCAATTGCACATGGCCACTGGAAAGCATATGAGATAGCATATGCGGCGCCTATGTAAATATAGGCGATATCATATGCGGCGCCTATGTAAACATAGGCGATATCATATACGGCGCCTATGTAAATATATGCGATATCATATGCGGCGCATATCTTATAGTTTCAAGTGACTTAAACACTCCATTTTTGGGGCAAAAGGATCCTTTTCCCACCCTTATTCAGCCATAAACACGAAATTCAATCTCCAATTCTCCAAAATACATCCACATTCATCTAAAATTCTCAAGAACACTTCCAAGGGTTTCAAACTAAAAACCCAAATAAATCAAGATTCAACCGTGGGTTTTCAAAATTGATTAGAGATTCAGAATCCCCAATCCGCAAGCTTCAAGAAGCACCTATTATCTTTGGAAATAGAGGTACGTGGGATTTATCCTAAAAACTACATGGGCTTGAAATTTGTTAAAGGCATGATTTAAGTTCTTATGCACATATTTTATGGGGGTTTTGAAAATTATATCATAGATTATGTGTTTCAAAGGTTTAAATGCTATTATGTTTTGTTATTGTGGTTTCCCCCCCTTAAATTGATTTACATGTATATGTTTATGTATGAAACTAAGATTTGAGCTTTGTTTGTGAGCATGAATTATGGAATCCCTCTCTTGTGATAAATTAAGGATTTTGACTTTATTGAAAAGAGAATTGAAATGCATATTCTTGTGATTTGAAATGCCATAGTATTTGAAAATATTGTCTTAGAGTTATTGAGAGGGTATCTTGATGCTGCTACGTTTTGATTCAAAAAGATGAGTTAATTGCATGTGTTTATACAGAGATCCATGAAAATTTAACAATGGCTCATAGATAGGACTTGCAAGTCAATGGTATGACGATACCATATGTTATTATGCCATAATAAAGTATGTTTTCAAAGTATGTGTTTAGAATATGTTTTCAGAGAATGCATATTTTCATAGAGTTTTAAAAAGGGGCTTAAAGAGTGTTAGGTGGTTACCTGAAGAAGGCGTGGGTTCAAGTAACTCATAGCCCGAAACCGTATTTGCCGATATGGGTAGATTATTATTGTACGCTGGCGACGGCCGTGTGGCGTAGTAGAGATAGAGACTCTGACCCTTGCGGCACACTTGGGTTGGGGGCTTAGTTACCGAGTCAATGACAGTTTCCATATGGCCCATGGAATTTTCAAGAAATGTAGGGTATACCACCTAACGCAGAAAAGTATAAAGAGTGTCACAGATTTCAGATATTTTTTTTTTACAGATTTTCTTAAAGATGACCATGAGATTTCCTACTATACAATTGTTTATGAACTATTTTAATTGCTCTCATATATGTTAATTATAACTGATTATTTTTGGATTAGCTCTGCGTACCAGTACTTTTGTGCTGAACCCCTCCCCCCTCCAACCTCTCAGGTTCTGAGGCTCAGTCTAGAGGTCCAGATAAGCACTAGGTATTCAGACTTGCAGATCAGATTTTGCAATGTTGAGCCTTCTTTACTCAAGAAGGCTTGCAGATTTTTTAGAGTACTATTAGTAGTTATATTTTGGTCTACCGCGGGCCTTGTCCCAGTTTCTTTTTCAAACAGATGTTGAGTTGTTAGTAGAGATTTCGCAGACTAATGTCAGATATTATTATTCAGATACATTTCAGATTTGACCATGTTTCCGTAGTAGATTTCAATTCCGCATTTTCTTATGTTTTATGAATGTTGTGCATGATTACCAGATAGAGAAAGAGTGTTCCGAGCCTTCATGGTTTGGGATACTCGTCACGGTTAGGGCCTTGGTTCGGGTCATGATAGCTACGCAAATTATATATGAGAAAATAGTCACCGAAAAGAAGTACGGTGCTAAGAAAAATAGATATGAAAAAGTAGTCACCGGACAGATGTATGGTGCTACGCAAAGATATGAGAAAATAGTCACTAGAAAGATACACAGTGAGCCAGTAACCCAACTTTTACTAACATAATCATTGGCCAGACGGGCAGCATATATGGATTATAGCCGCCCGCCGGCAGCGGAAACTCTTTGATTCTTTACCAAGATCGTGGAAGATCTGATACCATGTGAGAAAACAATGGAGAAAATATTATTGAATTGTTGTAACTACAGTATTACGTTGAGGCCCTATTTATAGAAAATACATTCCAATCCTTTTCCTAATAGGACACTACATTACAATCCTTTTCCAAGTAGGATTTTATATGCTATTCCTATTCCTACTCATATTCTAATAGCCTCTCTGAGCTCTAATGGCATGAAATGATCCTTGAAGGCTTCTGCGAATTCTGCCCAGACCGCTGGAGGAGCTTCTCGACCTCTCGAGGTAACCCACGACTCATACCAATCAACAACAACATCTTTCAGTTGATGGGTGACCAATTCAACTGCATCTGTATCCGAGACCCGCATCACCTTGCAAATTCTATAAACCTCATCATTGAATTGTTGAGGTTCCTTTGCAATCTTAGAACCTGTGAACTCTGGTGGATTCATACGAAGGAAATCTTTGATTCTAGATTCGACTACCCCTCCCTGAGTAGCAACAGGTACATCCACATTCTACTTTTGGGCTTGAGCGGCGACCAACTATGTAAGCAACTGTATTGCTCCCTTAAGATCTGGGTTTGAGGCATCTGGTGGTGGGATAGAAACTACTGTTGGTACCACTGGGGGTGCAGAAACCCTTGTAGGTCATTCTGTTCCTGCCATTTGAGAACCTGGAAGCATAGAACCCAACAAACTTTCTTGAGTCCTATTCAGATCCACCAATACAGGAGATGGCCCGGTAGTGGTTGCCTCCTGAGTAGTGCTAGCAGTGGTCTGCTGGGCTATTTTATTTTTTTCAGTAGCAGACATGGTCTGTATCACAAATAAGCAGAATAGGAGTCAGAAGTAATTTCCTATGACTTAACTCACTCTACTGCACGATCTAGATTATATATGAAGGTCAAATTCCTAAAAAGCCATGCAGTCCCTAAATTATAAATATGGCGCGCAACACATCGATAAGTAAGGTCCTACTAGACACGGCTTCATAGACTTCCTAGGACACCTGAACCTAGGCGCTCTGATACCAAGTTTGTCACGCCCCAAAATGATAATGACGGACAAGAACCGTATACACTTACTCTACACGCATTTACGACGTACGCGAGGTTATAAGATAATAATGAGCAGGATATTTGACAAGTGTTGCATATATACACAAGGGAGTTGTATTAACAAGACTGTACAACACAATACTACATGATGTCCATGAAGCCTCTAGCCAATTTAACTCGCTATACTACAAGTGACAAGTTGGCATAGGGCCCGTCATACCCAACTAGGGACCTGCACATATAATCAAAATACTATGCATAGACCAGCTCCAAAGACAGTTGGAGCTCACCAAAATATCAGCTGAAAACGGCAATAGAGCCTAACGGGGACATGTGCTATCCTGAGGATCTAAGCCTACATTAATAAAATATGGTGGGCCTGAGACGTCAGTACATAAACAACATGTACTAGTATGAAAGCAGACAGAATAACAGTTAGACAAATACAAAAGCTCATATGAGTCAAATGGTAAAGTGAAAAACGTATGAGCCGACCAATAACACATATACGATATAAACTGATAACTTTTGCACCAACCTTATTAGCATTGTATATAATATTTAGAAAAGTGTTCATCATAACATAGGACCTATACTTTGCCTAGGTGATGCACTTATCCTATAAGTCGTACAAATGATCATAAGATGGCCTTCCGAAGGCAATCTGAGGAAAGTATAAAGCATATGTTGCTCACATATTCATTGCTATGACTCCATATATGTAACTGTACTCGCAGTCTGTATCCAGGTACACCCCGCATAGGGGCTCACTATGAGGGTCTGCCCGCAGGCCATATATGCCATATGTTGGCTCGAGTCAGGGAAAACTCACGCATGACGTTCCCACTGAGTTCAAATAAAAATAATGCCACAAAGGCGGGTACGCCCAATGGTTGGGCTCGCTATAGTGGTCTGGTCTCGATCCTGTGCACAGAATCACGTCGAGCGATATGTCAAGCCAAACCTATGTATCCTTCCATCATTAAATGTTTATCAAATAGTGCCTTGAAGGCCTGTAACATATGAATTGCTAAAATAATCTCTTAGCTAACATATATAGGTGCAACTATGCTATTACCATTTACTCTTACTTAGCTTCTAACGTGTGATATATCTAAACTGTGGCCTAAGAGCTTCAAGTAGAGAAACTTATGATAATATGAAAGTATCATGGAACTTAACACAAAGAGGAAAAGATAGATACTTATAAGCTTGACGGTAGAATGAAGGAATGAAATGTAAGGCAATATAAAGATTCTACTCTCGTATTTCATGAAAATTATACTAACATTGATAGGAGGAGGTACATGACGTAGGGTGGCGCCTTAGCGGTGAAGGAAGGTTTAGCTTTACATACCTTAATGCTTTATTAGCTACGATAGTAATTCGAGCCTCAAGTAATTCAACCCACGATATTGAAGACTTTAACCTTCCAACCTCTATTTCCTGCTATCCAATCCGCAATTCACTAGCTACAAGAATAACATATATGTCCATAAGTAATCCGTAGGAGCATTTAGTAACTTATTCCAATAATCTTCACTTATGCCCGAAATTAATTGAACTTCTTATCAAGAATTCAGAGTAAATTTTAACTCTACCAACTTATACAATTCAAGGGTAAAATTACCCAATCGATAGAAATTCCCAAAAGCTCCTCTTTAAACAAACTTCTCCATTTTCCCCCTTTTTGTTTCATGAACCCAATTCAAGTAGTAGTGCAAAGATACAAATTAAACATCTCCAAGATACTTATTTATAGTCAAATTCAAGAAAGGGGTAGAGAATTTACCTTTTAAAATTCAACTCCAACTTTAGATTATTGAAGTCACCCCTCAAAGATTATTTCAAAATTATTACAAGAATCCTTTCCTCCCTTCCTCTTCTAATGAATTCGTGGATGCCGAGAGAAGAGAAGAAGTCGAGTACTAGTAGTCCTTACTGTTATAATTGATTTTCTAAGTTGGTAAGGAAAAGAAAGAAAACATAGGGAGTACCTCACTTTCTGGTTTCCTGGAATCAGTTTCCAGTGAACAAAGGAAATATTTGATCCTTTTGATTGCTATTAATTAAGGAAATTATTAAAAAAAAGGGTGGCCCCCACAACTGCACACTTATCTCATATATAATATAACAATACTTCCAAGTCACTACCTTAGCAGCAACAACGTACAAATAACATTTATACATAAATATTCTACTCCATTTGTTTTCCTTTGCACAGTAATTTCTTTATAGACCGAAGTTATACTTAATTTAAAATTTTCTCGAGGTGCCACAGTTCGCTTTTGTTATTGCATTTAACTATGTACCATGACATTTTTTTGTTCATGAAAGAAAGATTACGTAATAAGCAATGTAATCCCTAGATAATTTAGCAGTAATAATGGTTTAAGACAATGATTTTCCTGTACTGACTGGAGATTGATGAAGAATGTATTGGCAAACCAGAACGAAGAAGAACCTGAGGGGCTCTTCTTTTCTTTCGTGTTCCATACTTTGGACATATAGATAGAGATAGATACAAGTTAAGGTATGATTAGACTAGATTGTGTTGCCTAAATGTAAGCAATTCAGTTATCTAGGCGCTCATTTCTTTTAGGAGAATGACATGACATATAAAGATGTA
Source organism: Capsicum pubescens (assembly GCA_030864215.1). NCBI lineage: Eukaryota > Viridiplantae > Streptophyta > Magnoliopsida > Solanales > Solanaceae > Capsicum > Capsicum pubescens. The sequence goes on along the minus strand of CM061538.1, from coordinate 345,069,244 downwards.
ACATGTGAATTAAAATAGTATGGCTGGCAGGGGGAGTGTACATGAATATTACGCGATAGATGTAAGGACCAACAATGCTATGTCGGGGTGAATGTTCTTATGTGTCTTAGAAATGTGGATGTTAAGATTGGTGTGTGGTCATACAAGGTTAGAAATGATCTTATCTAATAGATGGTGTAAATAATTTCGTTATGCAAATTACAACTATAGAGGAAATGAAAAGGCTGATAATTTGGTTATGTTCTACATAGGCTTCCAAATGAACCAATCCTTAGATGTAATTAAACATAACATTTAAGGTGTTAAAACAGCACGAGGTAGACTTAAAATCACTTGGATAAAAGTTGTCTCAAAAGACCTACAATGTATAAACACACATTTTGGTGAAATTCCAGGAGCTATGAGCTGATGGAACTTCTACTCAAAGTTTACATTTATAAAGAAGGAGAGAGACCTATTTTCCACGAACCTCATCTTACGGGAATTTATTCATCGGAAGGATGGTTCATGAAATTGATGGAGCCAAATGTTACTTTGTCACTAAGGACCCAGAGAAGGCTCACCTATTTTATCTGCCATATAGTTCACGCCAGTTGCAGATGGCAGTGTATGTGCCTAACTCACATAATCTGAGGCCGTTGTCAATATTCCTGGGGGACTATGTGAACATGCTAGCTGCAAAGTATCCCTTCTGGAACCGCACACATGGAACTGATCACTTTCTAGTTGCTTGCCATAATTGGGTATGCATCCACGTCTTCTATTCATCTGGTTTCTTGCTTTTGATATCTGTTATTTTATGTTGTTTATTGTGTTTCTGTTATCACACTATTTTGTTGTTGTTACTATTACTTTTCTGAAGGCTGTATACTTCTTTCCTTGTTAGTTTTCATGTTTTCTTCGCTGTCGTTTTTTCTTTTCATAACTACTTTGATCTTCTGCACTTGAGCCGAGGGTCCTTCTAAAACAAGCCTCACTACCTCCACGAGGTAGGGATAAGGTTTGCGTACACTCTGCCCCTCCTCAAACCTCACTTTGGAATTTCACTAGGTATGTTGTTGTTGTAGTCTCAACTAAATTAGCTCGAGTTCTTTCATGAACTTCTACCTGAGCTCCATAATCTATTGTTTATTCTAGGTAGTCAGACTTAACGAAATCTGCTATATAATCATTCAAAAGCTTGTTATATAAAGATAAAATCCTGCCTCAATTTAACATGATCTGCTGGAAGTAGAACGGGTGTATCTATAAGAATTCTCCCTGAGATTTTAATAACCCAAAGTTTAATCTTTTAGATGAGATGGTCACGCATTTCAACATGGTATCAGAGCCAAACCCATACCAATTCACATGGTTTACCCATTGTTGGATCCCATCTTATGTCTTCAACATGAACTTTTACTATTACGGATTTGATAGTAGCCTATAATTTTCTTACAACTATGTCGATTACTGTCACACCCTTTTTTTCAACTCCCCAAAAAAGATTATATTTTAAAGGTTTCGAAAGGGTCTTTATTATCAAAGTGACAAAAAATGAAAATTTGTTTCGAAAAGGGATTATTTACATTTTTATTCAGAGTCGTCACTTGACATAAACTCGGTGTGCCAAGTCACCTTTTAAAATCCTTTTCAAAACCATTTGACTCTTTGAAACTGGTTTGCGAACAGAGATTCCGGCTAAGGAATTCTGTTGACCGAGGGGAAGGTGTTAGGCACCCCTCGATCCCGTGGTTCAACCACGGTCGCTTGGCGGAGCGTATCGGCTAATTTTGACACTACGAATGTACAAACCACACAAAACACGTAAAATAATCAAACAGACAAACAAAACAAAAAAAAATGAATCAAAAGTACAGTGTCCAGTCCAATTTATACAGTCCAAATAAAAAAAATGCGAAAATAAATCATATCTAACCGATACTAATTCTAACTATGCTTCTGTGCTTTACCCGATGCCTCGGGCCTTCACCACGAACATTTTCCAAGTACAAGATACCTCGGGGCATTCCCCGGATAAATCAGTACAAGTACTTCGGGGCATTCCCCGACCAAATGATACAAAGGATCCCAACATAGTATAGCTAAAAAAAACCATTCAATCACACAACTCAAATATTCCATCAATCCACAATCCCTACATTGCCTACCCGACCTACGTTTGCCTATCTGTTTCAACAAAATTCATGCTTATTCCAAATTAAAGCGCTAATAATGAATCAAAACAAATACGTATTCACTTTTATCAATTATTCAATCCTCAATCCCACCCCGATCTAATTTTAAACCAAAATTCAAACATAATAATTCACACCACTAGTTCCAACAATCCACAACTATCGTAAACTCAATATTCATCATTCACATCACACACAAGCAATTAACGATATTCAATTCAACGCATCAAACATCACTAATAAATGAAATAAAGGATGAAAGGAGTAGAATTGGACCTCAAGAGTGTAGATTTTTCACTGGTAATAATGAATTAATGAAAGCCAAAGTCCGAAATCCGAAAGCTCGAAGAGGAAACCTCAACACGAACGTACCGACCCCAATCAAAGACAACGACTAACCCAAACTTAAATCGAGGTTCTCGAATGAAATCCACGACTGTCGTCACTCAAAACTCAATCAGTGGGAATATTACCTTTTCAGACGTATTTCTGCTGTCGAAACAGTAACATCAGCAGCGGTGAAGTTTGGTCGTAGGTTGTCGAACGATTTCCAATGGGTTACAGCTGTGGTTGATCGGTGATAAGCGACAGAACAATTTTCCGGTGGAACTGGCCGGAATCAGCCCATAACAGGTCGACTTCAGTTGTTTGGGGGATGGTTTTGCCGATTCCGGCAGCGGATGAGCCCTTTCCGACGAGCTTCAGGCGAAGAGTCGCTGATCTCCGATATCTCTCTCTCTCTCTCGATTTTTTACTCTCTTCTCACCCTCTCTCCATTTCTCTCCGATCTATGTGTGTGCGTGGTGAAGGGAGTGTGAATCCGATGAGTGTGTGCGTGAGTTTATCTCGGTAGCAGCTAAAAATAGAAGATGATAGTGTGTGTTCCCTGTGTGTATGTGTGCTCCTCCCTCTGTGAATGGTGAGGATTCGTGAATTGTATCTGTGGGCCCTATATGTGAGAATGATGTTTGTACATTTTGATGGAAATCCGTCCATGGAAATTGAGAGTTCTCCTCAGTGGAATTTGCTAGTGAGAGTATATTGTTATCCTGTGGGGCCCCTCCCTTTGAATTATGTATAGGGTGTATGTATATGCCTTTTCTATTTTTCCTTGTGGACCCCTTCCTTTGTTTCCTTTTAGAAAGTTTGTTAGAAAGAAAAATAAATGTGGGGTAGGGGGTAAGGTCACATGGGTAGGTAGGGTGAGGGGGTGTAGGTATAGGTGATTAGGATAAAGTTTGTTAGGATAGATTTAAATAAGATAAAATTTGTTAGGGGTTTGATTAAGGGTTGTTATTTTTTTGTATTTTTGTGAAGGGATTATTATACGGGGTACGCAGTAGGATAAGGTAAAAATGGGTGAAAATAATATCAGGGAGGGACGAAATTAGGTGTCTACATCATGCCCCCTTTGAATGTAAACACGAAGTGTTTTCAGATAAAGAAGTAGACAACAAGACAGAATTTTGTCCCGACCATTATTCAAAGAAAGAAACAAAAGGAAGAAGGACAATCAAGTTTTGACTTAAGACATCCTACCTACCCAAGTTATGAGAGAATCAAGTCACGGGTATTTCAAAGGAAGGAGAAGGGCTATACTGAGTTGGAGAGTCGAGTGAGGTTCCCTCGAGGTTCCGGTCCGCGTCTCTGTCATTACATCAAAAATAGAAATTATAAGTTAAACATAAATGAAAATTACACGATCCTATCTATACAGCTTCTTTGACTCTTGACTTGCTATTTCATCACCCTATTCTTCAGGCGGGCTCCTGACTTGCAATTTCTTCATCTTGTTGCTTGCCTTTCAATTTCTTCACCCTATTCTCCAGGCGGGTTCCTGACTTGCTATTTCATCAACCTGTTTAACTTTCAATTTCTTTATCTTGTTGCTTGGTTTTTCATTTATTCACCCTGTGCTTCGGGAAGGCTCCTGAAATCACATCAAAACTAAAAAGAAAATTATCCCAAACAAATATTATTATAAAGAAGTTTCATTTGCCAGAAAAGTAAAGTTTCAAAAATAGAAATTGAATTTTTTTCCCCAGTTTATCATCAGAAGACTTTTGGAAAAGTCACATCATACCTATTTGCATGTTGCAATAATAAATCAAGACTCTGACCAAGAAATGCATCTCTTGAGAGTAAAATTGAATAACCAAGACTAGTAAGTGTGTCTCCTAAGAATTAAAGTGAGGGATTCTAACTAGAAAGTGCGTCTTCTAGAGATATAAGTTTAAGTTAAAAGTGTGTCACCTGACAAATGAAAACTAGCAAGGAAGTGTGTCTCCTAAGGATTAAGTGAAATAACTCGACAAGGAGGTACATCTACTAGGAATCAAGACTTAAGTTAGGAAGTGTATTACCCAAAACAAAGTTCGAATTACCCAATCAAGGAAGTGCATCTCCTTATCAATGTTGCTTGAATTATCAAAACAAGGAAGTCCATCTCCTTACCAATGCCGCTTGAATTACCAAAACAAGAAAATGCGTCTCCTTACCAGTGCCGCTTAAATTACTCAAACAAGGAAGTGCGTCTCCTCACAAATGTTTCTTGAATTAACCAAACAAGGAAGGGCATCTCCTTACAAATGTTGCTCGAATTGCCCAAGCAAGGAAGTGCGTCTCCTAACAAATGTTGCTTGAATTAACTAGACAAGGAAGTGTGTCTCCTTACAAATGTCGCTTGAATTATCAAAACAAGGAAGTGCGTCTCCTAAAAAATATCTCTTGAATTACTCAAACAAGGAAGTGCATCTCCTTACCAATGTTGCTTGAATTACCCAAACGAGGAAGTGTGCCTCCTTATCAAATGTCGCTTGAATTACCCAAACAAGGAAGTGTTTCTCCTTACAAATACCGCTTGACTTACCAAACAAGGAAGTGTGTCTCCTTATGATAGCGCTTGAATTACCAAACAAGGAAGTGTGTCTTTTTGGAAGTGCGTCTCCTTATGCTAGCGCTTGAATTAAGGAAGTGCATCTCCTTACAAATGTTGCTTGAATTGTCCAAACCAGGAAGTGCGTCTCCTTACAAATATTGCTTGAATTGTCCAAACAAGAAAGTGCGTCTCCTTACAAATGTTTCTTGAATTACCCAAACAAGGAAGTGCGTCTCCTTACAAATACCGCTTGTATTACCAAACAAGGAAGTGCATTTCCTCAAAAATGTTGTTGGAATTACCCAAACAAGGAAGTGCGTCTCCATGGCTTTGAATATCAAATATGTGCAGCAATATTTCCTGTTGCATTTGAAAAAGTGAGAATGTTACGGCCTTTGATGTTTAGGCTTTGAAATCCTTGATTCGAAGGTAGTATATTGTCACGCCCCAAAATCCCATCGGGCCGGATTGGTACCCGAAGCCGAGAAGGCCCAGGAGAACCCGTTCAAATACCTGTACTTTCACTTACATGTCACCAAAAATTTGGACAACACTTCGTTGCATATAGAAGGGTCTAATTACCTGTATCAGCACAACACGCACAAATATATATATATATATATATATATATAATACTTGGCCGTCGGGGCCACCACATATACAAATATAACATCACTATATAAACTTCCATGACTTTACCCTTCCTTATGTCTACAAAGCCTCTAGGATATACATGACATAACTAGGGTCGGGACAAACCCCCCCGCCCACACATGACTCCTGTACAATAACAAAACATAAGGAACCGACTCGGAAAGCTCCGAAGCAAACTGGAGCTCACCAACAATAGTTGTATGACCTGGCTCCTATCTATGTTGTGTATGAGCTGAAGCACCTGTGCCTGCAGCATGAAATGCAGGTCCCCCGTGAGGGACGTCAGTACGAAATATGTACTGAGTATGTAAAGCTGTAAATAATCATATGTGATATGGGGGATCAAGAAAATCAGACACAAGTGAATAAATCATAATAGAAGTGAACCACACTTCATAAACACTTTTAGGATCATGTACATTATCATTAATCTGAATTGGGTTCTTGAATTCAAACACATTTGTGGAACGGTATACATTCTTTCATTTCATTCTTTACAATTATCATTCGCCATTACCTCCTCCTCCCGAACCTCCAACCACCTAACAATAATCAATACTGTACCGTACTATGATCATTAGGCTGCCCCCAGTACATATCAAGTGTAATCATATCAAGTATCAAGATCGGCCCATGCTAGGCTTAAGCCCCTGAGCTACCACCCACACGTATATCAAGTAACACACATAAGAGATCTTTCCAATAACTTAGTTTAAAAGCTTTTGAGATTATTACATTAGTGTTCATGCCAATATAGTACCTTTGGAACAATGATACATCAATAGGAACCAAGTAATAGACCTTCTATACAATAACGATGTAATAAAGACTCATTGGTACATCAACAATGTGTTTCAGAATAATCAATATCACAACAATGAAATAGGAGCCTTTTGGTATATCAATGAAACATTTTGACACTTTATAGAATGGAAACAACTTCGTTGGTAACGTAGAACAATACATGTTTTTTTTTTGGACAACCTCGGAATCTTACTTGATGGAACATTGGTGTTTTCATGCCAAAGAACATCGTTAGAGTATGATTTACATACCTCGTTGTAGATTCGGATACCAATTCAACACAACTTCCCGCCTTTACAAATCACTTATCTACAATGAAATGTTTGACATCTAGTATTAGCAACCCAACACCACAATTCTCTTCCATAATTCCATACAACCAATATTTGCAAAGCATTCCAAAAACCAACTTGAACAATAGGTTTATGTGTATATATATATATATAATCATCATTTAAATACCACATCATCACACCAAATCCCTTCACAATTCAACATAATCCAACCATGCACAAGAATAATCCAACATCATTTCCAATCATCTTTCAACAACAATCAAATAACATACTTCTTATGCTCACATGCGTATATATACATATCCATATAAATAACACCAACATAATTTACATCCTTACCATAAAATGGCCCTTTTGATTTCGAAGTCCTGTTGGCACAAATAAGGGGTGCTTCTCGAAGTCCTCGAGACGGTGAACACAACTACGGAATCAATTTGAATTTTCTACGGTTTAATCACAAGATAATTGGAGTTGAAATTAGGCTAGGGTTTCTTATTCTTCAATAATTTGGATGATAAATGATGGATATGAGGCTAAGTATATGTATATAATGACCAATTTTCGTCCATGAGGTGATGGAAAATGACCATATTGCCCTTAAAATTTAAGTAAATCCGAATCTGTCCATGGTGGACTGTTTTGTTAGGCTAAAGTAAATCGACCATAACTCTTTGCTCCAATAATGTATTTGGGTGAAACCAATTTAATTAGAAAGAAGACTCTCGGGGCTTCTCATCGATATATAGCATCTCACACAGTTCATTTTGTACAAGGAGTTATGATCGTTTAAAGTCGACCCAAAAATATGTTTGGCTGCAGTACTTTTGTGTGCAGAAAATTTCTGCACATTTACTGTTCATTGCGTCCACCGTTTTCAAGTTTCGAACATGCTCGCTTATATCCGATACTCATCTTTTTTCAGAAATCTTTATATCGTTGGAAATCTAACTCGATAAACTTCGCATAGAAACTTTGACGAGCAAATTCCGGTATAAATAAAGTCGATTCCTATACACATATAATCAAACTATACACTTGAAACCATCTCAAAATAATCAATACTCATACTTAAACTCATATATACCTAACTTATGATCAATACATATACTCCAAAACATAAAACCATGGCTAATGCACGTAATTAAGTACGGGGTGTTACATATATGTTCCTGTTTCATACAAAGAAAACTTGTTAGTTTAAAAACATGGTGGCTGGTTTGTGGCTTTGGCTTTCGTGGAAATTGCTCTTTCTCTGGTCATATTTAACCTTGCTTTCAACCATTAGCATCTGTCATTGACTTGCTACATCATTGACCCAAACTCCGATTATTAAGAGTTCTTCTGAAACAAACACAGTATCTTTGCTTTGCCATGCTTCTCAGATAAACTCTTTGACCCTTGGTATTTTCATGAATTCCCAGAATTTTCTGTTGACACAACTTTCCGCATGCCTTATTTTGGCTCACAATCATGTCTCTTTCATGTGCTGGCCTTTTGTCTTGCTTTTTGCAATTGAAGAAGCTGGTAGCCAATTTTGAAATCTTTTCTCACTTGTTTCGACATAGACTTGACTCAACAACAAGAGAAAAATGACAATGACTTTTATTTGGATAACTGACTCAAGAAAGATAAACAAAATAAAGAGAAGAAAGAAAAGATAATGAATGTCCCCATTGAAACAAAGAAATAAAAATTTATCTAAAAATGACAGTCAACTCCAAAGATTATGCCATGCATTTTGGGTCAGGATGCCTGATCTTTCCATCCAAACTTTCTACCAATTTTTGTTGAGTTAATGGCCTTGAAACTGAGTTTTTTCCTTAGGTCAATTGCATTTAAGACCTCGTTCGGCTAGTGACGCCTTGGAGGTTTTTTTTTTTCAACAAGCCTCTCTCTTTTTTTCTAGCTCACCATTGTCTTATGGTGCCCGTGAGAGTTTTTCATCAATGAGACTCTCTTATTTTCATTTTTCTCAACTCACCGTTGTTTTACCGTGCCCGTTAGGGTTTTCACCGATAAGACTCTCTCATTGTTATCTCTCTCAGCTTACCATCGTCTTACGGTACCCGTGAGGGTTTTCACCTATAAGACTCTCTCATTTTCATTTCTCTCCTAATTTTTTATGTCGAGGAAGACAAGTAGTTCCCAAAATGCATCATCACATCCATTGCATGCTTAGCCTTAACATTCTCAAAGATTGATCTGAAGGTCTTTCTTTGGTTGTAACTTGGCTTTTGGATAAGGTTATAAAGAAAGGATGATTTGAGGCCCAAACGACACTTGAAGTGGGGTGTGACTTACAACTTTCAGAATCGACTCAAACAATGAGGATCAACTCATGCCCCAGTTTCTTTTGACTGGAAAATACTAAATTTTTTATTTGATTAGACCGAGACCAGAGTAGGTCAGCCTACGTATCTCACCCCTGAGAGATGAGAATCAGGTCACGCGTAGTTCTGGAAGCTTGTTCTTTTGCTTGATTTTGATTTTATTTTTTTTGTACTTTTTGGACTCTATTTTACGTGACACTTTTTCTTTTCCTTCTTTTTGACACATTTTTTTTGAAACTTTTGACTCTATTCTTTTGCTCGACACTTATCTTTTGAGCTTTGTTGACTGTATCTTGATTCCAAAAGAGGGGTACGAAAGAAAATAAAACTAAGGCCCAAATGTGGTAAACAAAGAATGACACAATGCTCGAATAGAAGAATGAAATGCCTCCGTCATATCAATCCTTAAAAATGCAAGTACATATCATGCAATATGAAAGTGAGAGATGAAGATCATTTGTGACATTTTTAAGCAATAACTTTAACTGAGTCTGTGTGTCACTACTCTTGCAAACTCCACCTTTGTTGTACATTCCTGATGCTTTCGTGGAGCTATTATTCTATTCCTTTTGATGTAGGATCACACATCCACTATTTGACCTAATTGAGACATATCTTTCAATCGATGACCAAGTTGTTCTTGTGATTCTCAAAATAATTATCTTAACTTGTCACCAAATATCTTAGCACTCTATCTATTTTCTCATATGCTCTCTTTTTCTAACTTTAACCCTCTGATTCAAAGTTCATGCTTAAACTAGATTTTAAGCTGGCTAAAAATTTCACTAGCATGTCATATCACTAGGGTCAACATAAAATGTACTATGTAAAGAAAACAAACAAACAACACATATTTAAAACACAAAGAAAAATGGGACACTTCATTTAGTTGAAACAAAAGATAGAAGGGTTTGAACATAAACAACAAAAGGACAAAATAAGATAGATCCGAACTACAACCCTGAAATAATTCGGATAGCAGAAAATAAAACAAAACAAGCTACCAGACCCCTTCCTAGTAAAGAGAGGGGTGACTTCTCAATTGCTCAGCCTGACATCTTAGCCACTGGTTTGTATATCAGCATGACTAGAGCTTTCCTCACTGTCAATGTTTTGTACCATGATTGATTTATCTTGAATCATCTTTTCAATTTCTCTTTTCAAAGCACGACAATCTTCAATACTGTGACCCTGAACATCAGAATGATATGCACATCGTACATTAGGATCAAAACTTCTTGAATGTGGGTCAGGAGTATACCCAAGGAGAGGAATAATCATGTTATGCTATACCAATCTCTGGAATAAACTTGTATACGACTCTTCAATCGGTGTGGAGTTATCCCTCGACTTCTGTCTCATTTCATTATTTTGCTTAAATTGAAAACCAGACCTAGAAGGGCTTCGGTATGTATGTGGAGCTGGAGGATAACTCGACAGAGTTGGTGCACACCAGTGTGGGTAAGATGGGGGTTGAACATATGGTTGCGCATTATACACTTGATATGGAGATGGGGGAATGGAATATAATGGATTTTGGGAAAGATTCTGTGGAACTTGGCCATAAACTTAGGTTTGAGCCCGTGGGTAACGATGGTATGGTACTCTTACCCGTGCCTGTTGTCCAACTATAATGGAAGATGCATCTTCCTCATTCTTCTTTCCTCCAACACTTCACGAACCTTTTTCAATTGCTTGAGTAGTCGCTTTCAATGTTGCAAAACTTACAATGCGACCGGTCTTAATTCCATCCTCTATCCTCTCCCCCATTTTGATGACCTCAATAAATGGCTTACCTAATGCAGGTAACAAGTGTTGATAATATGTTTCATCCTGTGCTTGAATAAACGCCTCCACTATCTTACTTTCTTTCATTGGCGGTTTCACCCTAGCAGCTTGTTCACGCCATCTAATCGCATACTCTCTGAAAGTTTCAGTACACTTTTTCTTCATATTAGTCAGGGATTTCTCGTCAGGAATCAACTCCATATTGTATTGAAATTGTTGTACGAATTCTTTAGCAAGGTCATCCCAGTTGTTTCACTTGTCGATGTCTTGGTCAACAAACCATTCTGAAGCTAGACCTGAAAGACTCTCATCGAAATATGCCATTGTTAATTCTTCCTTCCCTCCAGCGCCCCTTAGCTGGTTGCAATAGCGTCTCAAATGTGCTACAGGATCTCCATGTCCATCATACTTCTTAAACTTTGGCATTTTAAAACCAAGAGGAAGATGTACACCATGAAACATGCACAGATCTTTATATGAGATACTTTTGTACCCCCCAAGTCCTTGCAAGTTTTTCATAGTCAGCTCCAAACTTCTCAATTTTCTGGTCATTTCCTCTTGTTCTTCTGTTAAAACAGGCTTCTCAGTGTTAGGAGGACATTCAGGCGGGTGAGTGTCACCGTAAAGACCAGTCAACTTGAATGTAGGCTCGAAAATGTAATGCTGATTACCAATAATATTCAATGCAGGCTCTCTTGTAGAGTAGGGAGGCACAACATGTGGATGGACATCAAAAGTAGGAGCTTCAGGTGGGAGTGGTGCCGCAAAAGCATGAACAACAGGTGGAGCTGAGTATGTGGTAGTCTTGGATTGGGGAGTGAGGAAATGAACATTGGAAGTGGTTGGATATTGTTGCCCCGGAGTCGATCCTGATGCACGTTGTGGCATATCAACAAAAATGGGAAATTGTGCATGTGACACAAGAGGCAAACTAGAAAGATATTCCAGATTATCAGTGGGAACTGGAGGAGGCGGCAACCCATTAACCCAAGCTCGATGCTTTTCTATTATTTGTCGCCTTAATTTCCGAATCTCTTCATTATCTCCTACATTCTCATTCCCCGAACTCCCTATCTGATTAGTGACAACTAACTCGGTATCCTTGTTGGCCATAACTTCCTCTGTGACTTGGAGCAATATGGAGGACCAGCCAAAATACCACAATCCAACCATCTTAAACTAACTGGACAAGAGATAGCAAATGGTTAGAGTTCAACAGTTTTTCAAAACCTCTTTTTTTTTGTTGAAAAGATCACCGAACCCAAGAAGGGCGCCTATGTATCTCACTCCTGAAAGAGGAGAATCAGGTGTGCGTAGTTCATGAAGTCTTGTCAAAATGGCCGATTAAACTCTTTTTCTTTCTTTTTTTCTTTTTCTTGAAACTTTAAAAAGAAAAGAAAATAAAAATTTGTCAAAAGAAATAACGAAAATATTTTTGAATTCTTCGGCTTTAACATCCCTATACAAAATGAAACCTATGATTACCAAAGAAAATCTTTTTGGGTTTTCGATTTTGAATTTCATATGAAAACGAAACTTGAACCTATTAAAGGAAAAATCTTTTTTGTTGTTTTCTCTTAAAGACGTATATGAAACACCTACTCTAATAAAGAGTGAAGAAAATCTTTTTGGATTTTTGAAATAAGATCCCCGAACCCACAATTGGTTGCCTATGTATCTCACTCCCGAGAGAGGAGAATCAGGGGTGCGTAATTCGTGAAGATTGGATAATTAACGATTAACTAACAGATTGACCCTAACTTAAGGGACACAACCAAAGACAAACAGATAAAATCTTTTTGATTTTTTTTTTTTAATTAGATACTTCAACTAAACTGACACTAACAATTATGAAGGAAAATCTTTTTGGTATTTTCATTATATGAAATGAACAAAACTTCTACCATTTTTTATTTTCTTTTATAAAAACTACTAAAAAATCTTTTTTGAAAATTTTGAATTATAAATGCATGCTAAAGGAGACAAAGTGAGAAATCTTTTGATGTTTTGGTTTTTGAACGAATGAGTGCAAAAACTAAAGAAATCTTTTTGAATTTTTGAATTGTGAAAAAAAAAGGCATAAAGAACACTAAAAGCTACGACACTCTTTTTTTCTTCTTTTCGACTCACTTCACTTTTTTTCTCTATTTGTTTCAACAGTTTTTGCCTACGCACCTTACTTCTAACACATGTTTTTCCCAAATCAGTCCGTCAAATGACTCCATTACCCTCAAAGATGCAACATTTAGCACGTAGGGATGCTTTAGAGGTGAGTCTCCTACAAAGGATCAAGTGGGCCCCACTAGGTCTCAATATGATGCACATCAGCATGACCTAAAGGCTGACCTACGTTGGGGTTCATTAACAAGGCTGTTCGGAGGAGCGTATGGTCGATAGTGGCTGCGACAGCTTTCCACCTACTCCATAACACCGACGACTCCCCTCCTAAAATAAGGGTGACTCAACTAGAGGTCGTGTACAACACGTATACTACAGACTTGTTTCAGAAAGAAGGCCTGGGGGTAGACACATGATGCCAGATATAAAAACGGCAACACATAGGATAAATACTGTAAACAAAGAGCACGAAATCGCACAAAAGTGATAACAATAACACAAACAAAAATCACAAACAATGTTTATACACTCGTAATGCCAAACAAAGCCAATAAGCTCGAATTCTGAACAAGTCCCCAGCAGAGTCGCCAGAGCTGTCACACCCCTTTTTTCAACTCCCAAAAAAAGATTATATTTTAAAGGTTTCGAAAGGGTCTTTATTATCAAAGTGACAAAAAATGAAAAAAAAATTCGAAAAGGGATTATTTACATTTTTATTCAGAGTCGCCACTTGACATAAACTCGGTGTGCCAAGTCACCTTTTAAAATCCTTTTCAAAACCATTTGACTCTTTGAAACTGGTTTACGAGCAGAGATTCCGGCTAAGGAATTCTGTTGACCGAGGGGAAGGTGTTAGGCACCCCTCGATCCTGTGGTTCAACCACGGTCGCTTGGCGGAGCGTATCGGCTAATTTTGACACTACGAATGTACAAACCACACAAAACACGTAAAACAATCAAACAGACAAACAAAACAAAAAAATGAATCAAAAGTACAGTGTCCAGTTCAATTTATACAGTCCAAATAAAAAAAATGCGAAAATAAATCATATCTAACCGATACTAATTCTAACTATGCTCCCGTGTTTTACCCGATGCCTCGGGCCTTCACCACGAACATTTTCCAAGTACAAGATACCTCGGGGCATTTCCCGGATAAATCAGTACAAGTACTTCGGGGTATTCCCCGGCCAAATGATACAAAGGATCCCAACACAATATAGCTAAAAAAACCATTCAATCACACAACTCAAATATTCCATCAATCCACAATCCCTACATTGCCTACCCGACCTACGTTTGCCTATCTGTTTCAACAAAATTCATGCTTATTCCAAATTAAAGCGCTAATAATGAATCAAAACAAATACGTATTCACTTTTATCAATTATTCAATCCTCAATCCCACCCTGATCTAATTTTAAACCAAAATTCAAACATAATAATTCACACCACTAATTCCAACAATCCACAACTATCGTAAACTCAATATTCATCATTCACATCACACACAAGCAATTAACGATATTCAATTCAACGCATCAAACATCACTAATAAATGAAATAAAGGATGAAAGGAGTAGAATTGGACCTCAAGAGCGCAGATTTTTCATTGGTAATAATGAATTAATGAAAGCCAAAGTCCGAAATCCGAAAGCTTGAAGAGGAAACCTCAACACGAACGGACCGACCCCAATCAAAGACAACGACTAACCCAAACTCAAATCGAGGTTCTCGAACGAAATCCACGACTGTCGTCACTCAAAACTCAATCAGTGGGAATATTACCTTTTCCGACGTATTTCTGCTGTCGAAACAGTGACAACAACAGCGGTAAAGTTTGGTCGTAGGTTGTCGAACGATTTCCGATGGGTTGCAGCTGTGGTTGATCGGTGATGAGTGACAAAATAATTTCTCGGTGGAACTGGCCGGAATCCGCCCATAACAGGTCGACTTCAGTTGTTTGGGGGATGGTTTTGCCGATTTCGGTGGCGGATGAGCCCTTTCCGGCGAGCTTCAGGCGAAGACTCGCCGGTCTCTCTCTCTCGATTTTTCACTTTCTTCTCACCCTCTCTCCATTCATCTCCGATCTATGTGTGTGCGTGGTGAAGGGAGTGTGAATTCGGTGAGTGTGTGCGTGAGTTTATCTCGGTAGCGGCTGAAAATGGAAGATGATGGTGTGTGTTCCCTGTGTGTATGTGTGCTCCTCCCTCTGTGAATGGTGAGGATTCGTGAATTGTATCTGTGGGCCCTATATGTGAGAATGATGTTTGTACATTTTGATGGAAATCCGATCATGGAAATTGAGAGTTCTCCTCAGTGGAATTTGCTAGTGAGAGTATATTGTTATCCTGTGGGGCCCCTCCCTTTGAATTATGTATAGGGTGTATGTATATGCCTTTTCTGTTTTTCCTTGTGGACCCCTCCCTTTGTTTCCTTTTAGAAAGTTTGTTAGAAAGAAAAATAAATGTGGGGTAGGGTTAAGGTCACATGGGTAGGTGGGGTGAGGGAGTGTAGGTGTAGGTGATTAGGATAAAGTTTGTTAGGATAAATTAAAATAAGATAAAATTTGTTAGGGGTTTGATTAAGGGTTGTTATTTTTTTGTATTTTTGTGAAGGGATTATTATACGGGGTAGGGTACGCAGTAGGATAAGGTAAAAATGGGTGAAAATAATATCAGGAAGTGACGAAATTAGGTGTCTACAATTACCATTTTAAAGGATCATCAATGCAGATATCTGAAGGAATATTTAAAACTGGGAAGGATGTTTCCCTTCCGGAGACCACCATAAGGAATGTCCTTAAACCTCTTAGAAATGTTGGTGGAAAAAGAGTGTCACAACGCCCAATCCTCGCCTTTTTTGCTGGAAATATGCACCTCCCAGTCCGTCCCAAACTCCTTAAGTACTGGAAGGACCGAGATGAAGACATGAAGATTTACGGGCCTCTACCCAACAAAGTCTCAAGAATTATGTCTTATGCTGAACACATGAAGTCAAGCAAGTACTGCCTCTGTCCAATGGGTTTCGAAGTGAACAGCCCAAGGATAGTCGAGTCAATATACTACGAGTGTGTGCCAGTGATCATTGCTGATAATCTTGCCCTCCCATTTGACGAAGTGCTCGACTGGAGTGCTTTCTCACTAACTGTTGCTGAGAAAGATATTCCTAAGCTGAAGGAGATTCTTTTAAGTATACCTCTAAAACGTTATCAGGTCATGCAACATAATGTCAAGAAGCTGCAGAAGCATTTCCATTGGAAATCAATGCCTACTAGATATGATCTCTTCCATATGATTTTGCATTCCATTTGGTCTTGAAGGCTCAACCAGTTACAAGAATCACAGATATCATAATCCCTTTCGAGTTCTGCGTGCTTTCAACTAGCCCGGCTACTCGTTGTACAGCAACATGAACCATATTTTAAGGGCTCTTTTTAACAGTAGTAGGCCGAAATGTCAACAACTGCCAGGCTTGAGATGGTATGAGGTAGGTACTGCTAGCTTTTTCCACTTCACTCGAAAGAATACAAATTCCTCTTTTCGGGTCTCTTTTTCTAATTTTGATCTCTGCTTGCGACTCAGGCATTACTCGATAGAGATGCAAGACTGACAGGTCCCTAGTCCTACACATGCACACTACAGCAGAAGAGTAAAAGATAGTTGGAGTTTAAGACTTTATCCCGCGCCTTCAGCATTTATCTTCATAAGCTTTTTCCACTCTAAGTTGAATTTTCGCACGGTATAAACCAGAAGGTGTTCTCAGAGATGAGTTATTGTGTGCATAGAAAAGGAATGTACATTGCCAGACATGAAGTGGCAGATCAAGATATGTAGTTGATCTCGTGTATATCGCGATAATACAGTAGATATTCTTGTTGGTAGATCAGCTGTTTTAAACACAATGTCAAATATTCATATACCAGGGAGAGTTTCCCTTATACTTTTCTGATGTGTATATTATGTATAGTGTTATATTCTATCAGTAATTACAAGAACCAATGTGATTATTACTACATTTATGGCCTGTGTTTATAACTCAAAGCATTTGAATCAATTCAAAGTTGGAAGAGTAGTTGAGTAATTGTAAATCAAATACACTACGCATTAGAGTCTAAAAATATCCCTGAATTTAATGTAGTTAGACAACTTCGAACCAAGTAATTCCACTTCGTAATTCATGTATAGTTAAGTCCCTATGCTATTTAATTTACCATTGTATTTATCTCCCTTTTTTTCCCATGTGGAACTTCGCCATACTGTTTCATGATGAAAACATTCAATTGTTACGGTCCCATAGAACAACAACATAAACACATTCAGTTTTATCCCACTCCCACGTTGATACAAGTGATATTGTGATCCCTCGTGAGAAGATTGAAAGAATGAAGAATATTTTATGTTGAGTTTTGGGCTTTGGGTCACTTTTAGACTCAATTAGCATTTACAGTCACTTTTGATCCCACTTGTAATAAATGGTCTTGACCTATAAATAGCTAGAACTTTCTTTATTTTTAGACTTAGATGATTTTTTGGATATGTTTATACTTGAGAGTGTTTATTGAAGCTTGTTGGGAGCTTTCTTGATTGTAAGAAACGTGGGGCCAAACTTGCTTGTACAATGGAAAGGGCCACTGGTTTATCTCTCCAGCGAATCAAATTGGCTCAAGGTGTGCGTTCATGAGCCCATGCTAAAGTTTCAATCAATTCTTGCCAATATCCACGCCAAGAAATTAAGAACATAAATGCAGTAGCTCAAACAAGATGTCCAAATAAGAACATCCATGCCCAAACCGATAAACTATTCATACCAAAAGGTTTATATCCATTGATAAGTTGTGAAGAGTTTAACCATAAATAATCCCTTAACCGGCCCATCAAATAAGTGGAAGATTCATTAAACTGTGAAACAGACTTAGATGATTTTTTTGGATGTGTTTATACTTGAGAGTGTTTATTGATGCTTGTTGAGAGCTTTCTTGATTGTAAGAAACGTGGGTTGCTCGGGATTCCATTCCCGTGAGGTCTATAGGTTGGTACTTGTGATAATTGATAGGAACATCTTAGGATTTAACGAACCCTTTGGTTGTCCTCCCTTTATCATTTTGTGTCAATCTATCTATTTGTCCTTTACTTGTCTTGTTTTGTTTACATCGTTTTCCTTGTGCTCATTGATTTCCTTGTGTTTCCGTATTTGAGTTTCATTGTCGTAGTTTCCTTCTCATATCATTACCCTCAGGCTCAGCTGCTACAATCCCATGCTATTAATATTATGCCGCCTGCATGACATGACCTTTGTGGTCGTTTATAATTATATTAACTTATGGTGGAAATACAACTTAATTTTGCTTTGTTTTTGCTTTTGCCTTTGATTCTTCATTGTGTGTCCTTTTTGCCTTTTCAGGGAGTTGCTCTTTCTGTTAAGGTAAAGAAGACCCCAAATTATCATTTACACCAAAAGAGCAACGATTTTATTCAATAAGCATGTTCTTCAGAAACCAACCAAAAAAATCCATTTGCTATTTTGCCCCATTAGAGTCCTAATGAAACGATCTGCAATTGTTCTTTGCCTTTACCTTCGGTTCAACAATATAACAAAAGGAGCAGTAATAATCCCACCCCAATGAGACAGTTTTGTGTGCACAGGAATTGATAAAGCGTGAGAAATCTAATTGTTTCATCTAGGAGCTAGAACATTGGAAGAACTGAAGGCTGCCAAACCATGATTCAAAAAAATCTCCATGCTGCACAAAATAAGCCCATTTACAAACAAAACAAAACCAAACCTTGCAAGCCACAAGCTTTTTCTTTGTTACCTTTCTTTTCGTTCT
This sequence comes from Capsicum pubescens, assembly GCA_030864215.1. Lineage (NCBI taxonomy): Eukaryota > Viridiplantae > Streptophyta > Magnoliopsida > Solanales > Solanaceae > Capsicum > Capsicum pubescens. The sequence goes on along the minus strand of CM061538.1, from coordinate 345,050,369 downwards.
CTCTCTCTCAGTTGAGTATTTCTGTTCTTTTTGGGTTCATTCCTAGACCTATATTTTTGTTCTTCATTCTGTTATGTTGCTTGATCTCCCATGTAAACACTACCCAACTCTGAGAAAAGTTCACCTGAGTAGACTGAAAGCAGCAATGATTAGCAACACAACTACCACCTCCTTTGATGCTAAAACCCTGAGATTCACCCTGACGCCATGTTCTCTCATGAACCTTAGACCAGCTCCGCGTAACATAAGAATCCAGGAAATGAAAGAGCAAAACACAACTTTAATCATTTCCATGGGACCATACTCACTCCTTGTATCACTGGACAAGTCAAGATATGACCAAGAAGGACTATCTTGGCTGGTGCTCTCAACTGGGCTCAACCCAAGACTCTCGTTCAACCAGCCTGATAGCTTTACAAGCACCTTTGCCAGCCACCCAATTTCATCATCTGAGATGGGCCGCTTCATCCAATCACTCTTGTATTTAATATCGACCATTGCTCTATTGCCAAAACTTCTGGGTTTAAAGATTTCATCCCGCAGGTGCTCACATTGTACAGTCTCTCGAATTCATGGGCTTCAAAATAGGGCCACCAAATAATTGACACAGCTCGGATTTCAGTCTATCCAAACACTGGAGGTTTTGAGAAAGATTTTCTCCACCATTTGATTGCAGTGCAGATTCTACTCGCAAAACAAACAGATGAAAGACAGTTTGGCATGAGTTAGCAACATAGAAACGCAAGTGCAAACTATACAGAACAGATATTAGAGTGCTGAATATTGATCACCTGAAGCAACTTCTGTCCACCATCTTCACCATCACTGAAGAGTCGTAAATCTTTGTTCCAGTTCTCATGCAAAAAAATGTTGGGTTTAATTGGTGTAAATGGAAAATGGAGGGACACAACCTTTGAGCAAAAGATATAATGTTTTGGAAAAGGTGTGATTGTTCAGATAGTTGTCTGTTTAGAAAAAGACTCAATGTTTTGAATGAACAGACATGACTCTTCTAAAGGATACACCTTTTAAGTGAACCATTGCCACCTTTCAGAAGAGGCATCTGATGACTATAAAAACTTGCTTTCATCCACAGGTTTAGAAATGAATGAAAAATTTCCTGAAATAAAAACTCTTCTTGTCTTCAAAACATTCTTTGTGATCAATCAAATCGTTGAGTGAGTTTGACGAATCCAATTATTTGAGGTACCACTATAGTTGGATTGAAAGTCATTTTATCCTGGGAGGAAGATTCCAAAACCTCGGGTACAGTGAGGGAAATTATTCCTTAAGGACACTCCGTGAAGTCGGGGGACTTGGTTTTATATTTCTGTTTCATCTTAATTTCTGAAAAAATAAAACGCACTTCTTAGAAAGATCACTTTGATCTTGTGTTGAGGGTGTTTTTGTACTTCATAGTGTTCTTGTTTTAGACTTGAACTAGTGTTGAAATTGTTGTGCCTAAATACAGATTCTCGTACCCGAAAACACCATAAAATAACAATCTTAAGGAATAACCTTTGCAGAATCTGTATTGCTTGTTTTTGGAGATTAAAGTTTTAAGTTTTCTACTCCATTTGAACTTAACTAGTGATTTGAAGACATAAAATCTTCATCACAAGTTAAAGATCACTCGGTTGACAATTGGAAGTCATAAAAACTTCATTGTTAACTAGAAACAAGAGGTGTTTAAGTTATTGCAACTTGTTAATAAGTAGTATTCTGAAAATACTAAATTTTATTGTCTTGTGGTGACAGGAAAAATGACTAATAAAAGTCAAATGCAAGATGAGGCTACGACTGTGGGGGCAACTAGTATTGCCTCAACAAGTCGAGCAAATGCTCCGCAACCAATGACACCTGCAGAGAAGCCCGGAAAATTTGCGGGCATTGACTTTAAGCGATGACAACAAAAGATGTTTTTTTACCTCATCACTCTATGCCTTCAAAGGTTCAGTAGTGAGGATGCTCCTGAGGTGCCCGAGAAAACCTCGGACAAAGAGCATTTCATGATTGTAGAGGGTTGGAAGCACTTAGACTTCCTTTGCAGGAATGATATCTTGAGTGGTCTCCAAGATGACCTCTACAATGTTTACAGTGGAACTAAGACATCAAAGGAATTGCGGGGGGCACTAGAACGAAAATATAAGACAGAGGATGCGAGAATTAAGAAATTCTTTGTTGCAAGGTTTCTGGACTTTAAAATGATAGATAGCAAATCGGTTGTCTCTCAAGTTCAGTAATTGCAAGTAATCATCCATGATCTCTTAGCAGAAGGTATATCTTTGAAAAATACCTTAGTTGAACAAATAAAATGTTCTTAGTACTCACATAAACTGTTTTGTAGGTTTGATTGTGAATGATGCATTTCAAGTAGCAGCGATCATTGAGAAGCTACCACCTATGTGGAAAGACTTCAAAAACTACTTGAAGCACAAACGCAAGGAGATGACTGTCAAAGATCTTATTGTCCGACTGCGTATTGAAGAGGATAATAAGGCTGCCGAGAGAAGGTCAGAAGGGAATTCTACAATTAATAGAGCACATATTGTAGAAGATGCCCAAAATAATTCTAATAAAAGGAAGAAAGTTGAACAAGGAAGCAATCAACCCAAGAAGAAATTCAAGGGAAAGTGCTTCAACTGTGGCAAAATTGGCCATAAGTCCACGGATTGTCGTGCCCCTAAGAAAGGCAAGAAAAAGGACCAAGCTAATATGGTTGAGTCCAACAAAGAATGTGATGATCTGTGTGATATGTTCTCAGAATGCAACTTGGTGGGGAATCCTCGCGAATGGTGGATAGATTCTGGTGCCATCCGTCATGTGTGTGCCAACAAAGAGTTGTTTTCGTCATTCGCTCCGGCTCAAGTAGAAGAAATAATCTACATGGCTAACTCCGCTATGGCTAAGGTAGAAGAAACAGAAAAAGTGGGCGTGAAAATGACTTCAGGAAAGGTCTTGACACTTAACAATATCTTGTACGTTCCGGAATTACGTAGGAACTTAATTTCTGTTTCACTTCTAGACAAGAACGGATTCAAATGTATAACCATTTCTGAAAAAATTGTAATTAGCAAAGGAGAAGTGTATGTAGGAAAAGACTATCTCACCGAGGGCCTTTATAAGATGAATGTAATGAATGTTGAAATCAATAAAAGTTCAAATTCTTCTTACTTGCTAAGTCTTATAATTTGTGGCATGAACGTTTAGGCCATGTTAATTATAAAACGTTACGAAAACTGATTAACTTAGAGGTTTTGCCAAACTTTGAGTTCAATAAATCAAAGTGTCAAACGTGTGTGAAATCAAAGTATGAAAATCATCCTTATAAGTCCGTTGAAAGGAATTTCAATCCCTTAGACTTAGTACACAGTGACATTTGTGATATGAAGTCAACACCATCACGTGGTGGGAAAAAGTATTTCATAACTTTTATTGACGATTGCACTAGATATTGTTATGTCTACTTGCTAAATAGTAAGGGTGAAGCAATAGATGCGTTTAGGCAATATAAAATTGAAGTAGAAAATCAGTTAGAGAAAAAGATAAAAATGATATGAAGTGATAGGGGCAGAGAATATGAATCTCCTTTCACCAAAGTATGCGTAGAGAATGGAATTGTCCATCAAACTATGACCCTATATTCACCTCAATCTAACAGAATTATGGAAAGGAAAAATCAAACTTTGAAGGAAATTATGAATGCCTTACTTATAAGTTTCGGTTTACCGCAAAACTTGTGGGGGGAGACTATCCTTTCAGCCAATCGTATACTCAATAGAGTTCCCCATAGTAAGACACAATCAATTCCTTATGAAAAATGAAAAGAAAGGAAACTCAACTTGAAATATTTTAAAGTGTGAGGGTGTCTAGCAAAAGTTCAAGTTCCTATGCCTAAGAAGGTTAAGATAGGACCTAAGACTGTGGACTGCGTGTTCATAGGATATGCTAAAAGCATTAAAGCATGTCGGTTTTTGGTTCATAAATCCGAACATTCAGATATAAATGAAAATATGATAATTGAATCAGATAATGCTAAATTCTTTGAAAATATTTACCCGTATAAAACTAGATATGAACAGTCTAGTGGAGGGTCTAAACGACCTCGAGATGAACTAAGTGAGAATGTACATAATGAAGAGAATCCAAGACATAGTACACGTCAAAGAAATTCTACTACAGTTGGATCAGATTTTGTAACATTTCTCTTAGAAAATGAACTTCAAACATTTAAAGAGGCGATGTCGTCGTCAGACTCATCCTTTTGGAAAGAGGCAGTCAATAGTGAGATTGATTCAATCTTAAGCAACCATACGTGGGAATTGGTTGATCTTCCTCCAGAAAATAAACCTTTAGGTTCTAAATGGATATTCAAAAGGAAAATAAAAACGGATGGTACTATTGACAAATACAAGGCAAGACTTGTAGTGAAAGGCTTCAAGCAAAAAGAAGGCCTTGATTACTTGATACATACTCGCCAGTAACAAGGATAACATCGATTTGAATGTTAATTGCCTTGGCGGCAATATATGGTCTTGAAATCCATCAAATAGATGTGAAAACCGCATTCCTAAATGGAGAATTGGAGGAAGAAATTTACATGGAACAATTTGAGGGTTTTGTGGTTTCAGGAAAAGAGAATAAGGTGTGTAAACTTATTAAGTCGTTGTATGGACTAAAGAAAACACCTAAACAATGGCATGCGAGGTTTGACCAAACCATGTTGGCAAACGGGTTCAAGATAAATAAATGTGATAAATGTGTTTACATTAAAAACACTCCGAATCACCAAGTCATTGTTTGTTTATATGTGGCTGATATGTTGATCATCAGTAGAGTCATTTCTGACATAAATCCAACGAAACTAATGCTCGAAAGTAAGTTCGATATGAAAGACCTTGGAGTTGCGGATGTGCTCTTAGGAATAAGAATCCATAGAACTCCACAAGGGTTGGCATTGTCACTGTCTCATTATATCGAAAATGTACTTGAAAAATTCAAGTATATGAAATTTGGTATTGCCAAGACTCCATTGGATGCGAGCTTTGCACTTCAAAAGAATGAAGGTGAAGTGACTCACAATTGGAGTACGCAAGAGTATTGGGATGTTTAATGTATATAATGAATTATACACGATCAGACATAACATGCGCTATTAGTAAGTTGAGTCGGTACACAAGTAATCCCAATAAAACTCATTGGATGACAATGAAAAGAGTTTTGAGGTATCTAAAATACACTTAAGACTATGTCTTGCATTATAATAAATATCCTGCGGTACTTGAAGGATATAGTGATGCAAATTGGATCACCGGATCGAACGAAGTAAAATTCACAAGTGGATATGTATTTACTATCGATGGAGGAGCAGTCTCTTAGAAATCATCCAAACAGACTTGCATTGCTCGCTCTACAATGGAATTTGAATTTATGACATTGGATAAAATCGGTAAAGAAGCAGAATGGCTCCGAAATTTCTTGGAAGATATTCATTATTAGTCCAAACCAGTGGCACCAGTATGTATACACTGTGATAGCCAAGCGGCAATAGGTAGGGCAGGGAGCATGATGTACAACGGTAAATCTCATCACATGAGACGGAGACATAATATCGTTAGAGAACTTCTCTCTAGTAAAATTATCACTGTTGACTATGTTAAGTCAAAGGATAATGTGTCAAATCTACTTACAAAAGGCCTATCTAGAGAAGGAGTGGAAAGGACATCCAAGGGAATGGGTTTAAGGCCTAGGACAAGTCAGCATGGCGGTAACTCTACCTAGCAGATTGGATATCCCAAGATCTAGGTTCAAGGAGATCAAACAAAGTTATGTCTAACAGGTTCAACATTGTCAATTACCCAACCCATTCTCATGATGTAGACAATGTGTAGTAAACAAGGATAAGGCTTAAGGAGAAAAGTCTTTTAATGATTATCTAAATTTGACAGATTTGACCAAATAGTTTAAATCTATAGGATTGAACGTATAGAAATCACCTATGTGAGGACGAAGTGGAAGCCGCTTCAAGAAGAATATTAGTAAAGACCTATCCTCTAAGCTCTCATGAAACCGGGACATGTTCATGGATGAAAAGAACAAAACCGTGAGAACCATAAACGGTAAAAGGCTGACTGTGTGACATGTGTTATCTAGGTGTACATTAAAGCTCGACGGTTCAAAGATATCAAATCTACCGATTGACCGAGTGCATCCGATGCATGTTCACTACGGAAAGTTCAAAGGAAAACCCACTTATCCAGATGCAATCAGTATTTTCTTGATGATCACATACTTGTCCGTAAAGTTTTACAAAGAATAGTCATTCCCCATTCATGTGGGGGATTGTTGGGTTTAATTGGTGTGAATGAAAAATTGAGGGACACGACCTTTGAGCAAAAACTATATTGTTTTGGAAAAGGTGTGACTGTTCAAATAGTTGTGTCTGTTCAGAAAAAGACACAATGTTTCGAATGAATAGACATGACTCTTCCAAAGGATACACCTTTTAAGTGAACCATTGCCACCTTTCAGAAGAGGCATCTGATGGTTATATAAACCTGCTTTCATCCACAGGTTTAGAAATGAATGAAAAAATTTCTGAAATAAAAACTCTTCTTGTCTTCAAAATATTCTTTGTGATCAATCAAATCGTTGAGTGAGTTTAACGAATCCAATTATTTGAGGTACCACTATAGTTGGATTGAAAGTCATTTTATCCTGCGAGGAAGATTCCAAAACCTCGGGTACAGTGAGGAGAATTATTCCTTAAGGACACTCCGTGACGTCGGGGGACTTGGATTTATATTTCCGTTTCATCTTAATTTCTGAAAAAATAAAACGCACTTCTTAGAAAGATCATTTTGATCTTGTGTTGAGGGTGTTTTTGTACTTCATAGTGTTCTTGTTTTAAATTTGAACTAGTGTTGAAGTTGTTGTGCCTAAATACAGATTCCTGTACCCGAAAACGGGTAGGAGTGTCAAACGGGCGGGGCCGGGCCAACCCGGAGCCGGCCCTTCTATTTTAATCGAGTTGAGGGCCGGTTAAGGGCCGGTTTTGGCGCTAGACGGTCCGGGTCGGACCGGGCCCAACCGTAAAAAAATTAAAACCCACCCTAACCCATCCCACTTAACCCAACCCGATCAAACCCACCAAAACCCGGTCAAACCCGGTTAAAAACCGGTCAAACCCGTTTAAAAAATAAATAAAAAATCCAATATACACTATATACACTACAATTATATACACTCCAATATACACTATATACACTCCAATATACAATATATATTTTTAAAAAAATATATAAACAATTACACATATATACGTACCATTCAATATATAATTATATATGACTATACGTACTACTTTAAATAAAATATATACTATAATAGTATAATATATATATATATACACTACAATATATATATATATATATATATATATTTATATACTAATTTATAAAACATATACACATTTATACGTTAAATATATACGCTTATAGAAGATATATACACATATATATGCACCATTCAATATTTATGTACTACTTGTCTACTTTAAATAAAACGCATACTACAATATATATATATATATATATACATAGTTATATACTAATTTATAAAACATATACACATGTATACGTTAAATATATACTACTTTAGAAGATATATACACATATATATGCACCATTCAATATATATGTACTACTTTAAATAAAATATATACTACAATATACACATATATATATAGTTACATATTAATTTATAAAACATATACACTTGTATACGTTAAAGATATACGTCTATAGAAGATATATACACATATATACGCATCATTCAATATATATGTACTACTTTAAATAAAGTATATACTACAATATATATATATATATATATATATATATATATATATATATATATATATATATATATATATATACACACTTACATACTAATTTATAAAACATATACACTTGTATACGTTAAATATATACTACTTTAGAAGATATATACACATATATACTCACCATTCAATATATATGTACTGCTTTAAATAAAATATATACTACAATATACATATATATATATACAACAATATGTATATATATATAGTTACATACTAATTTATAGAACATATACACTTGTATACGTTAAAGATATACGTTTATAGAAGATATATACACATATATACGCACCATTCAATAATATGTACTACTTTAAATAAAGTATATACTACAATATATATATATATATATATATATACTTATATACTAATTTATAAAATATATACACTTATATACGATAAAGATATAAGTTTATAGAAGATATAAACACATATATACGCACCATTCAATATATATGTACTACTTTAAATAAAGTATATACAATAATATATATATATATATATATGATAGTTAATTAATAATATATTAAAAGTAAGTTTTTAATTTAAACTAGAAATTCATTTTAAATCATATTAAATCAATATATAGGTACTACTTTAAATAAAGGAAAAAAGCATCATTTCCACCCCATACTATACAAGAAAAGTCTAAGCCACACCTAAATTATATAAGTGACCTATTACACACCTTAACTATATAAAAGTAATATTATTACCTCCCCGCGACCCCCATTCTAAGGCGCGTGTGTTACACTTATTTTAAGCGTGTCCAGACGATTAAATAACAAAAGTAAACGGCTAAAAACATTAAGGAAAAAGGCATCGTTTCCACCTCAAACTATAGTCGAAAAGTCGAATCCACACCTAAACTATATAAGTGACCTATTACACACCTTAACTATAAAAAAGTGATACTTTTTACTGACGTGGTGCCGACGTGACAGCGCATGTAAAACACTACACCACATGCAAATGCAAGTGGTGGTAGCCTGACAGGGTGTAAATAGTTTCACTTTTTTATAGTTTAGGTGTGTAATAGGTCACTAGTATAGTTTAGGTGTGGCTTCGACTTTTCGGGTATAGTTTGGGGTGGAAATGATGTCTTTTCCCTTAAATAAAATAAATACTACAATATATATGTATATACTATGTATGTATATATATATATATATATATAGTTATATACTAATTTATAAAACATATACACTTGTATACGTTAAATATATACGTCTATAGAAGATATATACACGTATATACGCGCCATTCAATATGTATGTACTACTTTAAATAAAATATATACTACAATATACATATATATGTATTACAATGTATAGATGGTTATATTATACTAATTTATAAAACATATACACTTGTATACGTTAAATATATACATCTATATAAGATATATACACATATATACGCACCAATCAATGTATATGTACTACTTAAAATAAAATATATACTACAATATACATGGATTACAATACATAGATAGTTATATTATACTAATTTATAAAACATATACACTTGTATACGTTAAATATATACATCTATATAAGATATATACACATATATACGCACCATTCAATATATATGTCATACGTTAAATAAAATATATACTACAATATACATATATATATACTACAATATGTATATATATATATAGTTATATACTAATTTGTAAAACATATACACTTGGATACATTAAATATATACATCTGTAGAAGATATATACACATATATACACACCATTCAAAATATATGTACTACTTTAAATAAAATATATACTACAATATACATATATATATACTACAATATGTATATATATATAGTTATATACTAATTTGTAAAACATACACACTTGTATACGTTAAATATATACGTCAAGAGAAGATATATACACATATATACACAACATTCAATATATATGTACTACTTTAAATAAAATATATACTACAATATATATATATATATATACTACAATATGTATATATATAGTTATATACTAATTTGTAAAACATATACACTTGGATACATTAAATATATACATCTGTAGAAGATATATACACATATATACACACCATTCAATATATATGTACTATTTTAAATAAAATATATACTACAATATACATATATATATACTACAATATGTATATATATATATAGTTATATACTAATTTGTAAAACATATACACTTGTATATGTTAAATATATACGTCTATAGAAGATATATACACATATATACACACCATTCAATATATATGCACTACTTTAAAAAAAATATACACTACAATACATATATATATATATATACTACAATATGTATATATATATATATAGTTATATACTAATTTATAAAACATATACACATTGTATACGTTAAATATATACGTCTATATAAGATATATACACATATATCCGCACAATTCAATATATATGTACTACTTTAAATAATATATATATATATATATATATATATATATATATACTACAATATGTATATGTATATATAGTTATATACTAATTTGTAAAACATATACACTTGGATACGTTAAATATATACGTCTATAGAAGATATATACACACCATTCAATATATATGTAATACTTTAAATAAAATATATACTACAATACATATATATATATATATATATACTACAATATTTATATATATATATAGTTATATACTAATTTATAAACCATATACATAACGTATACATTAAATATACTCATCTATAGAAGATATATACACATATATATACCATTCAATATATTCACTACTTTAAATAAAACATACACTACAATATATATATATATAGAGAGAGAAATATATAGTTATATACTGATTCATAAAACATATACACATCTATACGTTAAATATACACTACTTTAGTAGATATATGCGCGCACACACACACATCTATATATATACCATTCAATATATATATTACTTTAAATAAAACATATACTACAATATATATATATATATATATATATATATATATATATATATATATATATATCATTCAATAGATACACTACTTTAAATAAAACTATAAAACATATGCTACTTACTATAATAAATTAATAATACTTGATAGTAAATTAATAATGTATTAAAACTAAGTTTTTAATTTCAGTTTGTGAAATTCTGAATTTTCAAAAAAAAAAAAAAAAACTTAACCGGGCCGGTTGACCGGCGGGCCCAAACCGGATTGGGTCCGGTCCGGATTAACCGGGATCAAATCAAAAACCCAACCGGACCAGGACCCGAACCCCTAAAGCCCTTGGGCTTACCGGATCGGTTTAATTATGTGGGCCAATTCGAGCGGATTTTAACCGGCCCGTTTGACACCCTTACTTCCGGGCTTATTTGTTTAGTAGTCAAAAGTTGAAGGTGATGAGCGAAGTGGTGTTTTTCTAATTTAAGCATATGATTGATTTACAGATATCCTCCCACCTGGCAATTTTTTTATTTTATTTCTTACATAGATGTGTTCACTTGGATTTGACATGAAATCTTCTCGTTGATTGAGCAAAATTTTTAAAAAATGTTCTATCTTGAAAAATAATTTTCCCGAGGAAAACAGTTCTATCTTCAAACATATCCATCCCACCTCCACCATTATCGTTAAACTGACATAATTAAATACCGTTGTAAGAGATAAAGAGTACGTTAAAATGATATGAATTTTTTCTATAACTATATTTCAAAAGAAATGGATTCTTGAAATAAAAGTTTTTCGTCCCACATCTAATATTTAAAATATAAATTTTGAAATCTAGATGTTTGTGTTGATGTTGAAATATAAAGTCTCAAAAATTTGAACTATCAACTTTTGCATTTGAAATTAGATTTGACTAATTTTCAATTTTCAGAAACTTCAGCTTAAAATCTAAAATTAAAAATTGATTACATCTAAGAGTGCATGTTTGGATTGACTTATTTTATGTACTACTAAGATAAGTATTTTTATAGTGTTTGGATAAGTTTTTTTCTTTTTAAAAAAAATACTTTAAGCACTCATTTTTAATTTAAAATAACAAAGAATAAGTCATAACCTGTAAGCACATCCAAACATGCTCTACATGTCTAATTTTAAAATATTTCTTTGTCTCAATTTATATGACACAATTTAAATTTTAAAAGTCAAGAGATTTAAGTTTGACCGTGAATGAGTATGGAGTCGTCAAGCTTTTTAAAATAAAATGTATATATTTGAAAACGACATAAAAGTACCGTAACTTAAAATAATTGACAATTCAAATATTTACAACAATATATAAAAAACATATGACCAAAGATAGATTTTGCTTATTATTTGAATCTCGAAATTCAAAAGTATCACGAAATAGAGAAAATAGTTACAATATGAATAAATTATAATTTTTTATTATATCTTAAATAGTGATTCTTCAAGTTGGCTATTTGTGCACTTACTTATCTAAAAATTATATAAATACACAACTTCTATTTTCAATATTACAAAAAATCTCAACTCCCTAAATATATTACAAAAATCTCAATATATACACAGAATGCTATGTATATGTCGGTTATATTATGTATATTAATAGAGAGAATAAAGTAATTAAAAATATGGAAGAAAGTATAATTACTTTTAAAATGGTTGGTATTTATGTTATTTATACTACTTACTTATCCCTCAAATCTTATAGGTAGACTAATGGGTTTAGTTATAGTGGCGGGCTCAGCCCATTACTTTAGCATCGGTTCTTTTAGCTAATGAGTACACTATTTTTATTCAATTTTCCCTTGCCCAATTATATTATCAATCAAATTCCGTTTTCTATTCCCTTGCTCTTCACTTCTTCGCAGATTATCAACTACGGTATTTTTGTATTTACAGCAAAATTGTCGTGTGCTATCGGCGTTTTGGCGTGAAAGAACAATGGTAATTAATCAATTTCCTAAGTTTTTATTTTAGTTTTTCGTATTGATATTGTTTTAGGGTTTTGTTAATGTTGCATTAACCTGAATTATTGGGTAATCTGTGTGTAGATATTAATGGATTATGTTTGTGATAGTTTCAATTTAACTAAATAAAATTATTCTTACGTTATTGTGAATAACAGTCATGTTTGGAATTGATTGTGAATAGAGTTACATGTTGCTTGTGGGAGGTGGCAGGTATTATGGATAAATTTACCTGGTACCTGTTTCTAGTGGAAGGTGGCAGGTATTCCGTGGAATTAGTTTGGGGTGCACGCAAGCTGGCTTATGACACCACGATTATCAAAAAAAATATTTGGAATTGATTGTGGATAAATTTACCTGGTACCTGTTGCTGGTGGGAAGTGGCAGGTATCTCGTGAAATTAGTCTGAGGTGCGGGCAAGCTGACCAGGACACCAGAGTTATCAAAAATAAGTTGTTTGGAATTGATTCTTTTTTTTTTTTTTGGTTGGTAAAGGAGACATGTTTAGAATTTCATTATAAGAGTTCCATTTAGTTCAACCTAAGCATATTGTTTACTTCTGAAAAATAATCAGTTGCTTATGATAATCATTAGGTGCTCATGGTTTGTTATTATTGTTTAGAAGAACACATGGCTTCTTAGATTCAGGTTTACCAATCTGGGATTGTGTGGTATGCTAGTACTTCTTTTAGGATTGGTTTTGGGACAATTATTGACTCAATTTAAAATAAAAGATACCGCTGACTGCTAGTAAGATGTCTTCTTCTTTGTTATTGACTGAGGGGTTCAAAATATAAAAAGGTAAACACACTAAGAAGCTAAGGGGACAACTACGAGCACAACAAAAATAAGTCGGACCTTGTATATATGGTATAATTTCGGACGAAGCGATACCATGACTCTGCCCCTGATTCCATGTATTATATTTACCTTTTCTAAGGATGGTGGGTTAACAGAGTCCACCAAAGGTTTAAGGGATAAATTGCTAACTTTAATAGGCACTTATCTCAAGAACTTAGGTGAAAAGTGATCCTGACTCCAAATTTAATAATCAAAGACAATAATTAGTATAAAGCTAAGTGCTTTTCTCAATTAATCGAATAAGAACCAGAGATATCGAGCAAAGATTTAATCTTACCTCTTAGAGAAATTGTTCATGTAAGGTACTTCTCAACTATGTTGCTCGGACTCGGTTGTTTTGCCGCCGAACCCGTCTCGACACGAGACTGAGACGGGGACGGGTGCTTCCGCCGTCTCCGATTCGGTCAACCCATTTCGGAAACGTTGACCAAACTGAAGAAGAAATATGAGGGGAAAAATTGAATAATTAACCGGCAACTTACTGGAAAAAATCCCGACCAACGACCACCGGAACGGCGTTGTCGAAGTGCCGTCGCTGGAAATCATCGTCAACATCGTCGGAAATCATCGTCGACGTCGCCGTAAACCATCGGCGCAATCGTCGTACCACCTCAGGGTACCGGAAATCATCGTCGTACCAAAAATCGGGGCAGTCGGCGTTGACACAGTGACGTTTTTTCTTTTTTTCTTTCAAGTCAAAGTGACTGTTTTGAAACCTTTGTGTACTGGTTTTTTTTAGTACTATTTTTAATTAATAATTAATTATTTTTCTATTAATAATTAATTAATCTAGTGCTAGCAGTCCAGCACTGTGTCGGTATTTTCAACAAAGTTGATTCATGTCGGTTGGTGTATTAACTGTATATTACTTTGACAATATTAATTTAAATGCTGAATTATATTTATTTTTTATTTTTAGTAAATGAACGTGAGATAATTTTGGAAAAAGTTTTTAATACAAATACTATTCCTAAATAAAAAGTAAAATCAAAAGACAAAAATAACTAAAAATAGCAAATTAACTAAAATCTTTATAACTCTATATTTATAATATTTAATTTTTTTTACCCGAATCCCCACAACCGTATCCACACTCGTATTCGCACCCCCGAATCTTAAAATTTATATTTTGATGAATCCGACTCTCGCATTCGCACCCGTCTCGGATACCGCACCCGAGTCCGAGCAACTTAGCTTCTCAAAGTATACATAAAGGTGTAAAGAAAAAAAACTCGCAGTAATTTTGATAACAATGTTGTGTCAAATAGAACAAAATCCACCCCTATATATAGGTGGAAATTGTATAGCCCTATTCCAAGTATCATGTGGTTCGAATCATACTTCTATGAAAATACTAACTAGTAAAACCTAACTAGGAAACTTTAGACTAGAAAAATTTTAAACTAGGAAAGCAGGTAAGAATTAATGTCACACTTCTTCCCAAAACTACCTAACGAAACAAGTATCAACTTTTAAATTGAAACCCACACCCATTTAGATGTGTAAAACTACCCTATTGGGTCCGTTTGTACGTGTAAAAACAGTACTTTCTGGGCATGCAAAATCAGCCCTTATGGGCATGTAAATCAGTCTTTGTTGGATTCCATGTGGGTTTCAATCTTCCTCCTCTTGGACTTGGACTTGCACCATGAAATGTGTGTTGCATTTAGCTCACTCCTCGCCATAATTTCGACTTTTCTTTCATGATAAACATTTTCTTGATTTCCTGTTGAAGCCCATCACCTTGTCTTGGTCTCCTTAGCTTTCAAAGCTTCATTGAAGTCCTTAATGGAAGTATGCCACCATGGATGCTACAATACAAGTATTTCTGGTCCATGTTCAAGTCCAAGAGAAGGAAGATTGGAGCCCACACGGAGCCCAACAAATGATCTTCTATGCTCAACTATCATTTTTACATGCCCTAAAGGGCTGTTTATTTGGACGTGGGTTTTGGTTCAAAAGTTGACACTTCTTTCCTTATTTTATTATGTAGATTTGGGAATAAACATGACGTTAATTTTACCCTGCTTTCCTAAGTTTGCTCTAGTTTAAAGTTTTCTAGTTAGTTTTAACTAATTATTTCCATTAAAGTAGGATTCAATTCTCATACCATTTGGGATAGGGTTTTATGATTTTTCCCGATGTAAGGGTGAGTTTTGTTTTGAGACAATATTATTTTTAGTTTTTGGGAGTTCTTTTGTTTATACCCTTGTGTATTGACTATATCTTACAACTTTACAAGAACAATTTCTTTTAAGAGGTAAGATTAATCCTTTGCTCAATATCTATGGTTCTTACTCAATTAATTGACGAAGGTAACTAGTCTATGACTAGTTTATACTCAGTGTTTAGAAAAGGCTGAGGGCTCGCTTTACTAGTTAATAATACTTGCAGAATACTTTTACAAAGGATTAGATCACCATGCCAGGTATCCCTCCGAAAGCTAATTCACATTTTGGTGTTAACTTTTCTCTTTTTTGAGTTAAATTTCACATCTTGTTACTACCCACTATTTAGTAAGCATACTGTATGAATGAGTATGCACCAGAGCGTGTAGGGTTAGCAGTCAATTAAACGGGTATCCATAGGAGATCAGGGTTCAAATTCTAGTGGAGACAAAATAATAGCTGATTTTCGTCCGCCTAAAGCTTTGGTGGGTAAAGTTGCTTAGTTCTATGCTGGTGGAGGTTGTAGGTACGAATGGAATAGTCGACGTACATGCAAAGTCACCCAGGCTCCACCGCGACCAAAATGAAAAGGCGTATGTTCCCTTTGTATAGCTCCTCTCTGCGAACCAACTAAATGTGAATTTGCAGTTTCTCCTTTTTCCTTGACCAACCACACCATTGTTATCTTTATCTACTTTTTGATGTGATATAGTGCACTGTGTTGAATTATATTACTGTATCATCTAGTTTTAGTTGTTAGAGACGAGATTACTATTATTTATATATATTAGGTCTTGTTAAAGTCTCAGCGTCTCCTGTAATATAGCCAGTAATATAAAAATATTTTTATGTGTTTGGCTCTGGAGAAAAGGGATTAGGCTGGCACAAGAAAGAGTTTGTTAAGACATTATTCAAGAGGATAACTTGAACTCAAGACCTTTGTTTGCTCTGAGTTTGTAATACCACATCTAACAAGTAAAAATTAAAATTGTTAGAGTGGAATACTTTATTTTCTTGATTATGTTGTAACAACTTGTTAGTAGTAGTGATGCTCATAAGTAAATCTATGTTCCCACTCCCAAATGTATGTATGGTGTTAGAGAAAATTTCATTCGCCATTTTGCTCCCTGCATTCTATGTATGTATGAATTATACTGATTGTACCGTTGGCACGCCTTCTGTTTCTTAGGTGTATTTCCTTACGCTCTTAATGTCATTATTTAATAAATTTTACCTGGTTGCAGGCAACTCTTGCTGATTCTTTCCTGGCAGATCTGGACGAATTGTCCGATAATGAAGCTGATGTTATTGTGAGTATATCTTTTTCTCTTTTTTCCGCTCAATTAGCCATCTCTGTTTCTTCATCTTCTGTAATTTTTTTATGGTTCGGGTTCGGAATCTTGGAGCAGAAGAAGATTGTGGGTGGAAGATATTATCCGTTAGGTTATCAAATTCATTTCTTATCTCCATTTAACTTGGACTGAATTTTCTCCTGTTTATTTAACTAGGATGAAGAGAATCTCGATGCTGAACAGATGGAAGAGGATGGAGACTTGGCAGACATAGAGGCACTTAATTATGATGATCTAGATAATGTTTCCAAGCTGCAAAAATCACGTCGCTACATTGACATAATGCAGGTTTATACAGACCTTATCTTTAATATCCTCACATTATGTTTTTGTCCAAAAAAATAAATAAAATATCCTCATATTATGTCCCTGTTTATACTTGTAAAAAATTTCCCCAATTAAAACTATGTGGACTGACTCCAAGTATTCTTACATTATATTTTGTTGTCTAACTATTCTAGAGTGGCATATTTTTTTATTCCTGTGACCTTCTCTCTTTCGTCCTGTGTCGTTTCTGCTTATGTCAACATGGACGGGCAAGTGAAATAATCTTTGTAGCTTCCTTTTTTCCCTTCTGGGTTGAAATTAGGGGTTAAATATCACTTGTGTTAGTTTGGAATTTAGATCTTTTTATTTTTTGTTTTCCTCTTACTCTTATCGTCCAACTATCCCTCTTTTCATACGGTGGTAGGAGTAATTTTCAAATGGTGACATACTATTAATGCTGCAGAAAGTGGAAGATGCACTTGAGAGGGAGTCTGATGTCACGGATAAAGGTGTTGTTCTTGAAGATGATCCAGAGTATCAGTTGATAGTAGACTGTAATGCCTTGTCAGTTGACATTGAGAACGAAATCGTTATAATCCACAACTTCATACGTGACAAATATCGATTGAAATTTCCTGAGTTAGAGTCACTTGTTCATCACCCAGTTGATTATGCTCGGGTTGTTAAAAAAATTGGAAATGAAATGGATCTGACGCTTGTTGACTTGGAAGGACTGCTACCCTCAGCTATCATCATGGTTGTGTCTGTTACGGCATCAACTACCAGTGGCAAGCCATTGCCAGAAGATGTTCTACAGAAGACAGTGGAAGCATGTGATAGAGCCCTTGCTCTTGATTCAGCAAAGAAAAAGGTTCTTGATTTTGTTGAGAGTCGAATGGGATACATTGCTCCCAATCTTTCTGCTGTAGTTGGGAGTGCAGTTGCTGCAAAACTTATGGGTACTGCTGGTGGTCTCTCATCGTTGGCAAAAATGCCTGCTTGTAATGTCCAGCTTCTTGGTGCTAAAAGGAGGAATTTAGCTGGGTTCTCCACAGCTACATCCCAATTTCATATAGGTTATATTGAGCAAACAGAATTATTTCAGAGTACACCTCCTTCGTTAAGGATGCGAGCCTGTAGACTGCTGGCAGCAAAATCTACTTTAGCTGCTCGCGTTGATTCGATCAATGGAGACCCGTCTGGGAAAACCGGAAGATCTCTTAGGGAAGAGATCCGTAAAAAGATAGAGAAGTGGCAAGAGCCACCTCCTGCAAAGCAGCCAAAGCCTCTTCCAGTTCCTGATTCTGAGCCTAAGAAAAAGAGAGGTGGCCGTCGGCTGAGAAAGATGAAAGAAAGGTATGGACGTTTCCACTTCATCTCATGTAAACTACAGTTTCCAGAGTTATATATGGTGAAGCACATGTTTGTTGATTGACATAAACGTTTTCGTGGTATTTCACCAGATATGCTATCACGGACATGCGGAAGCTAGCAAACAGGATGCAATTTGGAATACCTGAAGAAAGTTCCTTAGGTAATACCAACCAGCTCAATGCAACCCCTCACCTTCTAAATTAAATAGAACTGTCAAAAGGAGTGAAAAGTGAAAATGGAAAAAGTTTTGTTAAAACTGTACTTTAAATTAAATGCTTTCATTTCCCAAGTATTGATGGTGGTGATTGATGGCCATGTTGTTTGCTAACTGCATATTTTATGAAATCTTTGATGCATATTGGAGTGCATAATTCCTGCAAGTGAAATGATTAAGTATATAGTCTTTGTTAGTACAAGCTACAATTTCTTGCGATTAATTTTGTGAGATGAGAGGGACTTGAACCTAATGTGAGATGGTCGACTCTTGGTGCTTTTTAGGATTTTGTTTTTCAGAATTTCAAGCTATTTTTTGTTAGTGTAGATCAGGACTAATGTTGTTCTTGACGTCATGTTTGATCTTCCTGGAAATTAGGGGATGGACTAGGGGAGGGCTATGGCATGCTTGGTCAGGCCGGAAGTGGCAAGTTGCGTGTATCGGTTGGTCAGAGCAAGCTTGCTGCCAAAGTAGCAAAGAAGTATGTTTTCTCTTCTCTTTCTGTTATCCCAGAAAAGCTCACACTTGTTGAACATTGATGACCAATGAATTTTGCAGTATATTGGGCTTTCAACAATTGTTTTTGACTCGCTCAGTCTGTCTTATGCCTCTCTGTTTCTTATTGCTTGACAATTTTCCAGATTCAAGGAGAAGAGTTATGGAAGCAGCGGGGCTACATCAGGCTTGACTTCAAGTTTGGCCTTCACTCCTGTGCAAGTAAGCTCTTTTTTTTTTTAGTTACTTTAATGTTTCATTCTTGTCAAGCAACTAGCATGCACGAGATTCTCTAAGGGTACTGCATGTGGAGTGTGAGGGTTGAGTTTTATGTTTCATGTCATGTTTTAGGCGATTTGTGCACTTTCTCTATGACTTATTCAAATGCTATCCCTTTCCAGCTTAATTACCAGTCTTTCCATGATTCCTGCCTCTTCAATGTTGCTAGTTTCTATTAAATGAAACCTTTCACCTTATAAAAAAAAAATGGCAAGTTCATGGTAATAAGAGGGTCATCTTCATTGTTATCAAGCAAGAGCAAACCATGAAGCTGACATTTGTTGCTCTTTATTCTATCCTCCAAGGTAAGGATAAAATTTCTGTGCTTCCTTGGGAGTACCTTTTGTTAGGTCTCGTGTGCAGGAGTACCTCCCTGTTTTTTCAATAATAATACTGTTTACTCAAAAGAAAGTAATACATTTATCCAAAGGTGCCAACTCCACTTAATTAGTAGTTTGAATACTTGGTGGTCTAGAAATAATACTGATGAAGTTATTTCTAAGAGTAATATTCTTGTTATGACGCCACCTAGAGGCGGCAATTTAGGCCCATAATCTGTGATCCTCCCAACCCGCTCAAGGTTGAATGGGTTGAGTTATAAGCACAGATGGGTCAAACAGAGTATGTCTGCTTTGACCTGTTAGAAGAGCGGGTTAGAATGGTTCGTAATAAAACCACCCATGAGTCAGCACACAGTCCAGTCCTACGGGTTCGAATGAAGTTTTCAAATTTCAACTGGACTCGCCAATTCTCTGCACCTCCTTGTCGGAGAAGCCCAGCAAGGAAAGAATTTCTTCCACGCAAGTGCTTTGGCTGGTGGAGACTGACGAATTCGCTGCCGATCCTTCTCCCATTTTCTCTCTAAATCTCCTACTCTCTCTGTAATCCGTACCAAGAGTATATAAAGAAACACCAATCTGTATCTGAGGCACCTCACAGTGAGCAGGACTATGTAATCAGTTTAAGCAACAGTGTATTCTTAATTCGTCGGGAATATGCTTTGCTGTGCATTAGCGCAATTATTTGGGACGGACGACATGAACACAACAGGAATCACAATGTAATTTATGGTTCCCGGAGTTTTTGCCAAACTATATCTAATGTTAGGTGGATGGGGATAAGATTGTCTGCATGTGCACTTTTTAAGTTCTAAGGTTGCCCCGTTACATCTGTAATGCCAGTTTGTGATTTGGTTATTTTCTTAGCAGTATGTTGGTCTAATTCAGTCATTTTATTCTCTCGACTCTTTTTCCATTTCTAATTACTTGTGTCATTTGTGTTGGTTATCCTGATGGCAACTTTGATGTCAGGGAATCGAGCTGTCAAATCCTCAGGCGCTTGCAAATCAGCTTGGCAGTGGAACTCAGAGCACCTATTTCTCGGATACTGGAACGTTTTCTAAGATCAAGAGAACATGAACCAGACCTAATGGTGCCAATGTCCCGGTTCGCTCCGATCAGTACAGTAAGACTACTGAAAATGCAAAACCTTTTGATTTTTGAGAGAAGAAAGACTAAGCGTATTGTCTGATACAATCAGATGAGCAAAGATGTACATCTCAATTACTAGACTTGCAAAAACCTGTTATTCTCTACTGTATTGTCGCCTGTCCAAATTATTTTAAGTATTTTGTTTGTTATCGAATGGTATCGAAAATCGAAAAAGTTGCACCTCTTTGGTCCTCATCCTAACAATTGTATTTGGTACAGTTTCCTTGCATCAGTTCCACTGAACTGATGATTAGAGCCGCTAAAAAATCGTTAAGCAGAAGTTCTGCTTGTATGCGTTGGCCGTGAATCAGTTGCCTGTGCAAGTTTTTGCAGAAAGTGTTGCAGAACTAATATTTTTGGTTCAAAGTGAAGAGAAAAAGGAGGAGAAATAGTAGTAAGAAGAGAAAAGTGTTCAGAGTCCCCCCACCAGTCCAGTGTAAGTAGGACCGCACTTTTAAGAGTAATTACCAAAGCACTGTACGAAGCACTTTAAACAATGATGATAGGCAAAGCTAATCATATGCACACGCAATTTATCTGATTGGGCCTCATACGCGTATGGCTTTTGTTTTTCCTCTTTCATGATTGAAATTTGTCTGTCTCCAAGAAAAAGTGTGTTTGGTTATTATAACGAGTGCATCTTCCTCCGTTTCAAAAAGAATGAAGGGGTTAGCAGTTTGAGTAATTAAAACCTTATAAAATTGGGTCTCAGTTAGACATTGTCTATTAAGTAAGTGTTTTAGTATAAAATTGGGTTCCATAAGTAGTTATACTGTGTACTCATACTCTTGAAATCCTAGTCTCCTTTGAGTAATAGTGTCATGTAAAACGGAACATAAGAATTCGTGAGCATGGCAATGGGTGGGAGTGTGATGGGTAGAGACTTTGAATAGGATGGGTACTGCATGCTTAAAATGGAACAATAATTAGCTTGTAGAACTAATGAATGAATGAAGTGGTTATTACAGAATGGAGTTTATAATAATAGGGGTATATGTAGGCACAGATTCGAGTTCCATTGTCATTCACTTTTTTCATGTGTATGTGGGGCCTGTTTAAACTTGGCCAGTGTTGGTCAGTATGTTGGCTTTGTTTGAGATATTGCATTATGGGTGGTTACCTAGTACGAAACTCCACTATCACTTCAACTGACTATTAAAATTCCCAACCAAATATAATCGAAAATTTTAGACAATCTTTTGTTAATAGAAGTTCGAACAAATTAGTAAAAATAAGTAGAGAGAATACGAAATAAAGTATCATATTTTTATCTTCCGTTATACTGTAGGGACGTTCATATCATTGTCGTTTGCAAATTGAATTATATTCCCCTTTTGTCCCTAACTGAACTCCAATGTGAAGTGTACTCCCAAGGCACGCCAAGAATAATATTTTTCTCCTAGTACTATGGGGTGGTCCATTTATTATTACCATGGCTAGTTTTCTTAAGTTGGTCAATACAACTTTGAGGGAAAAGTTCATAATTTGAGCAGGGTGCGGATCTAGAAGCCTGGGTGGGGATTCTCGGGAACCCATTAACTTTCATGCGGATCTAATATAGAGAAATCTAGTAAATATATAAGAATTTTAAGTTGGAAATCAATAAACAAAGTGTGTTGTTGGTGTAGTGGAGTATAGAGACTTGTAAAAGTTTTATTTACCTCTTGGTTGTGGATTGAATCCCTTTAGTTACTATTTAGTTTTATTTTATCTAACATGAAGAACTCAAGCAATTCTGAATCCGCATCTCCATTCGAGAGAATAGTCGAACCATTAGGTTGCAAAATAGTAGTCCCTCCGTCCCAAAATAAGTGTCACATCCTTCATGAAATTACATGACCTATATTAATGGTTCACATTTCAATTACTAATCGAAATTAAATTGCATATTCCTTAAGAAAACAGGGCACCTTTCACTTCTTGAACACTTAAAATTAAGTGATCTTCCTCAAAACTTTTTAATGCATTTGTTTTGACACTCAAATGTTTCGAAGATAAATGAAATTTGTGGATCGGTTAGCTTAAAAACTGATCAAATTGACTTTCCATGAGTTGTTGAAAGATATTACAATACTTTAGTTATTAACTTCTGTAGAAAAAAAAATTAAACGAGGAACTTAGTTTGAAAGGCTTCAACTTATAGGAAAACAAATAAAATACAGTCCGGTGCATTAAAGCTTCTGCTTGTGCAGGGTCAGAGAAAGGGTTCAACCACAAGGGTCACTTTTATGAAGTCTTACTTTGCATTTTGCAAAAGACTTCAGCTTATATGACTAATAATGTATAATTTGTTACACTATAAGATAATTTGTTGGGCTAAATCAATCTAAAGATGTTTTTTAATTATCTCGAAATGATATTGTTCACTTCGGGCTAAACTTGTATGTTTTTCACAAAATGCCTCACACCATTCAAGAGTACCACATCTTTGTCTTTTTTTTTCTTTTTCCGATTATCAATGTGAGATTTTTATTTGCACGACAAAAAAACAATTAAAAATACAATTATAGCGGTCTGCACGTCACAAGTAGAATAAGTTACATAACAACAAGGCGATTGATCTTTTATAACATGTTAAATTGCATTAATAATAATCAAAATTATCACACTATCAGGCAAGATATTAATTCAATTAATTGCAATAGATGGAGTAAATTTTAAACTTTGGAGAGATATATCTGTTACTGCCATAAAATTTTCGTAAGCCAAGTGCAGTAACAGTGTAATCTGCATTCTTACAAGCTAGTTATAATCTGGATCAACGAAGATTGTGATGGGACGAATAATATTTTTTACTCTTAATTAGAATTTCAAATTGGAGACCCAGGGATAATTTTTTCTTAAAGGAAGCTATTTCCTCTTTATTGAATCTTATGGGGCGCAAAATTTGAGTTAGTCCTCAAAGTAAATATTAAACAACAAACTAAAGAAAATGATTGAATACATCAATAAGCCCTTAAATTTTTTTCATAACTTTCATTTGGACAATTGAGCTTCCTTCACTAAATTGCACCGATTGAGTGTCTGCTATGAATGATGAATGTTGCTATTAGACACCTTCACTAAATTTTGAAAAAGTTTTTGCTTTTGTTTTCAAGCGTCCATTAGGTAAATAAGTTGACTATATATATGGAATATAACACTTTATTTAATTATATGCATTTGTTGTATTAAGTTGTGAAACCTCTGACATATTTCAATTGATCAATTGATCTTGATGTGTATAATTAGAGGAAGTGACATCTCTTATGTAGCTAAGTACTGGGCGCTTGATTAGAGCGCAATTTTTTTCAAGATTTGATGCAAAAATGTCCAATACAAGCACTTTATCACGTGTTTAAATACTTAATTGAAACATAATATAATACACTAAATATCGAAATAAAATTTACTGACATATTTAAAAGGTTGGTACTGTAATCTGTAATGTAGTGTAGCTCCTGTACTATGCTATACTAATTAAAGAGTGTCAACTTCCAATTTTGCAACCATGTGTTGTTCTTTTCTTTTTCTCTTCTTACTGTTATTGTATATTGTGGTATCCATAGTTGTACCTTTGGATAGTCCCAAGTTGTTACATTTCACTTGTTAATTCAACATTAAATTAAGTGTTTCTTCCTCAGAACTTTTAAATGTATTCTTTTGCTACTTTCATGTGAGGAAAAGTATTACTATACCGTTTGTAGTTTAACCCTCAAATATTTCATAAGATAAAATGGTAAGATTTTGTGACCCGAATTTTGTTGATCCGGTCCTGAAAAGTTCGTGGTGCAACTCATGTTTGTGATTTTTTGTGGGGTCTGTGGTGGTAGTGGAGGGATCGGGCCGATGTATATTGTTGGGCTTAGGATTTATTTGTACGCACGTATTATATAAGTGCGTTTAGTGGGCTGTTTCGGGCGGTTTCACATACACAAAATTGAGACTATCGTCTCTACCTTGTATTCCTCTCCTTCATAGTAAATTTCCTCTACCTCTACCCGTGGTTTTTCCCGTCAAGGATTTTCACGTAAATCTGTGTTCTTCTTATTTTTCTTTTGCTTGTGGTATTGCTTATTCCTGCCCGTTCATAACATAAAACATAAACAAATTGAAATGACGAAAGCACAACAAACATGAGTTGTTGAAAGATACATACTATTACAATAGCTATTAAATTCTATAGAAAAGAAAACAAGGTACAAGGCACTTAATTTGAAAGGCTTTAACGTTATAACTAATAATGTATCATTTTTACATTATCAAGTCATTTATTATTGGGTAAATCAATCTAAAGATATTTTTTAACACAATGTAATGTTGTTCATTTCGGGCCAAAATCATATGTTTTTTCTCAAAAATGCTCCCGTGAATTTTAAGGTGAGCCAAATCCGAGTTAGTTAGGTTTCAAAGTGAATATCAAACAACAAACCAAAGAAAATGGCCAAATACAACAATAGGCTCTTAAACTTTTCAGTAATTTTCAGTTAGATCATAGAACTACGACTTGCTCCGATTGAGCACCCGCTAGAAATGATAAAGTATTTATATATTAGACAGTATTCCTGACTAAATTTTGAATTTTTTTTTGCATGTGTTTTCAAGCATTTATTACGTAATTAAGTTAATTATACATACTTATAAATTATAATATATCTCCTTGCATGTGTTTTCAAACATTCATTACATAAATAAGTTGATTGCACATACTTATAAATTATAATATGACATTTCCTTAAATTATATACATTAGCCTCAATAAATTGTTAAGTTCAAGCATGTTTCAATTGATGTTGATGTCTATAATTAAATAAAGGATGTGTAAGCAAAAAAAATAAAAATAAAGGATGTGACAAAATTTTATGTGGCTATGTAATGAATGCTTGATCGAGAAATCACTACCACCAGTACAAACCATCTCCATTATCACTAGCAAATATAAATAGTTTTTTAATTAATTAATTCAAATATTTACTTAATATATAATTAATTTTTTATTTAAATTATATTTTTATTATATATACAAATACATAAATTTTGCACATTCAAATTTTTAAAACAAACACTCTTGATCATTCAGTTTTCAAATCTGAAGACAATATCTTAATCATTCAGATGTGCATTCAGATTCAGACGTCTGAATCATAATAAAAACAGATCCAGCCTAAGAATGCATATTTGGATTGACTTAGTTTACATACTTTTAAGTTAAGATAACTATTTAATAAGTATTTTTATAGTGTTTGGATAAGATTTTTTTAAAAAAATACTTTTAAGTACTTATTTTTTATTCAAAACAACAAAGAATAAGCCATGACTAAGGGTGTCAAGTGGGCCGGTCCGGTCCAATCCGGTCCGACCCGGCCCTCGTAACTAACCCGGCCCGGTTATTTTTTTAAAATGGACCCGGCTAACCCGGCCCGAACCAAGCCCGATCCAGGCCCGCCGGTTAACCGGCCCAAATACCTTTTTTTTTAAAAAAAAAAAATTAAAAAAAAAATGTGGGATTTTGGGTCAAACTAGTCGTTGGCCCAATGACTATATAGCTGTTTTTGGGTCCAAACGGCTAGTTTGGGCCCATTTATTAAAAAAAAATAAAATTAACTTTAAAAAATATTTTTTAATCCAAAAAAAAATTCTATAAATACCCTACAACTTCAAATTATTTTTCACACAATTTTTCACTCTCTCAAATCTCATTCTCTCTCAAATCTTAATTCTCAATTCTCAAATATTCAATATATTTAATTTCTTAAAGTGTTCACTTTAATTTTTTAATTTTTCGTTTACAAAGTACGAGCGGAAGTTTCTAAAGTCGCAACCTTCGGATACTTTCAAAATTTGGTATTGTTGTTCCATCTCTTACGTTTAATTTTTATTTATTGTATTAATTGTTTAATATTTAATTTTATTATATTTGTGTATTTTGAATATTTTTAGTTTAATTTAATTTATATTATGGATAAATTAAGAAATCTCGCTACTTAAGGCGTTAAATTTTTTTGTTCCGGAAGCGGTAGTAGTAGTAAAAAGCGAATTACTAGCGGTAGAGGTAGTTCAAGTAGTAGATATACCCGTGTGCCTTCGCCTCCGGTACCGCTTGGTACACCTTTTGAGGAAGAAATAGGTGTAGGTGCTCACGATATGGATTATGTAGAAACTCAGGAAAATTACGGTATAGAAGAAGAAAATGAAGTAGATGCGGTTAATTTAGGCGAAGATAATGAAAATATTGCTGAGACACCCACAGTAGGAGATGCTAACGTTAGATCTGAATCGGTTAATCTCCATCCCCGTCCTCCCAGTGCCCCAAGACCTCGTAAAAGAACTACTGTTGTATGACAATTTTTTGAACGTATATCAGATATTGAGGTGCAATGCAATATTTGTCAACAAATATATAAGCATAGAAGTGGAGGCAAGCAAGGGGTACGGGTACGTTAATGAGACATATAGCTGAAGATCACAAAAGAGAGTTAAATATTGCACAAGGTGAAGGGATGTTGGTGGGCCAACGCAAACTAGAATAGACCCAGCAACCGGTCACGTAGCGAAGAAGTATAATAAATTGAGGGACCAGGAAGAAATAACTAAAATGGTAGCTGTGGGTTGTTTGCCTTTTAGTTTTCCTTCTTCTGATTCCTTTATTCGTTATATACAAGCAATTTATAATCCTATGTTTAACGGTATTCCTAGAACTACTTGTTGGTCTGATATTTTTAGACTTCATTCACAATATTATTTTTATTTATCAACATTGTTAAAAAATATTCAATGTAGATTGTCCCTAACTTCTGATCTTGGTCGTGCTGTAAATAAAAATAATTATTTAACCGTTACTTGTCATTGGATGGATAGTAATTTCGTGATGCAAAAACGTATTCTTGCTTTTTTATATGATGAAGATCGTAAACATACTGGGCAATTTATTGCTGATTCTATTGTTAAAATTACCGGATATTATGGTATCGAAAATAAAATTTTATGTATTGCTTTTGATAATGCTTCTAACAACAAGACTGCTATAAAAAAATTAAAATCTATGCTATCTCCGTCCTTGTCTGAAATTTTTCATATTAAGTGTGCATGTCATATATATAATTTAATTGTAAAAGATGGCCTTGAGTGTTTTGAGCTTTATATTAAAAAAATTCGTCTTGCCGTTGGTTTTATTCAAGGAAATAATCGTAGATCGAGAATTAGAGAATTTAAAGTTAAATGTCAAAAAAATGGACTTACACCAATTTTGATGCCTGAGGAAATTGATACTAGATGGAATTCTACGTATGAATTTTTAAAAACTTGTTATAAATATAGAATTCCTATTACACTAGCTTTTAACCAACATTGCGGTTCATTTGCTGATTCTGCTGATTGCATGCTACATAATTCTGATTGGGTTGTAATTAATGATCTTGTTAAGTTTTTAGAAAAAATTTATGTAGCTACGGTTGAATTTTCCGGTGCTTATTATCCTACTGTTTGTAATATTTTGGCATATATAGCCGATATTTCTGGTTTGCTAAAAGAATATAAAAATAAAGAAGGTTATAAAGAAGCTGTTGACGCCATGTTTACGAAATTTAAAAAATATTTTTTCCCGATTCCTCCTATTTACTTGGTTGGTACTATGCTAAATTCGTGCATGAAATATAATAATATGTGCCACTTTAGTACTCTTATTTATACTAACTTAGAAATAAATACTAACCATGATTCTGAACAAGTACAACCTGATTTGTGGACGGCTACGGCTGATGCAAAGGATTACATAGAAAAATTATATAATCACTATGCTAATTTATTTGATTTAGCCGTACCTACAAATATCACTCCAACTGTCGCTTCTCATCCTCCCGAGGAGCCATCATCTTCTAAAAGGCCAGCACATAGTGGTTTTTCTGATTCGTTTTATGATTTGAATTGTTGGAACAGTGTTGATGAGAGAACTTACACATCAAATTATCGGGAAGAGTTGAAAGATTATCTTCGGACGACACCAGAGGATCGCAGACGACGTATCAATATGTTGGATTGGTGGAGGAGTAATGAAACACAATATCCTGTGCTTTCAAGATTAGCTAGAGATATCTTGAATGTTCCAATGTCAACCGTTGCATCAGAGAGCGCCTTTAGTCAGAGACGACAACAACTTGGAGACAACCGACACTCATTGGGAAGCAATGCAATGAATGTTCTAGTTTGCCTTAGAAATTGGATTAGAGCGGAAAGAATAAACCAAGGAATGGAACCGGAGCCGAGCGACGAATTGAAACTCGAAGAAATTATGACTTCACGGGAGAACTCAGCAGAATCAAGTCCAATGCATGGTTTTGCCCCCGTTGACTTCGACTATCCTATGCAAGTTCCTGTTAATCTTAACATGAATGAGTTGGAAAAAATGATGCATAATTTGTAGATTTTTCATTCATGTAAATTATAAATTTTGGATCATTTTGCAATCAATAAAATTCCCCAAATTCATTCACTCCTTAGTCCTTGCTTTTTAAATTTTTTCATTTAACGATTTAAAATTTTAAATTGAATTTCTAGTTTTCTACTTTAAATTAAAAACTTACTTCTAATATATTATTAATTTACTACCAAATATTATTAATTTATTATATTAAGTAGCATATGTTTTGTATATTTGTGCATATAACTTCTATAGAAGTGTATATTTAACGTATACATGTGTATATGTTTTATAAATTAGTATATAAGTACATCTATATATATTGTAATGTATATATAATGTAGTATATTTTATAAGTAGTAGTATATATACATTGAATGGTGCGTATACACGTGTATATATCTTCTATAGAAGTGTCTATTTAACGTATAAATGTGTATATGTTTTATAAATTGGATATCTTCTATAGAAGTGTATATTTAACGTATACATGTGTATATATTTTATAAATTAGTATATAAGTATATCTATATATATTGTAATGTATATATAATGTAGTATATTTTATAAGTAGTAGTATATATACATTGAATGATGCGTATACACATGTATATATCTTCTATAGAAGTGTATATTTAACGTATACATGTGTATATGTTTTATAAATTAGTATATAAGTATATCTATATATATTGTAATGTATATATATTGTAGTATATTTTATAAGTAGCAGTATATATACATTGAATGGTGCGTATACACGTGTATATATCTTCTATAGAAGTGTATATTTAACGTATACATTTGTATATGTTTTATAAATTAGTATATAAGTATATCTATATATATTGTAGTATTTTTTATAAGTAGTTGTATATATACATTGAATGGTGCGTATACACGTGTATATATCTTCTATAGAAGTGTATATTTAACGTATACATGTGTATATATTTTATAAATTAGTATATAAGTATATCTATATATATTGTAATGTATATATATTGTAGTATATTTTATAAGTAGTAGTATATATACATTGAATAGTGCGTATACACATGTATATATCTTCTATAGAAGTGTATATTTAACGTATACATGTGTATATATTTTATAAATTAGTATATAACTATATCTATATATATTGTAATGTATATATATTGTAGTATATTTTATAAGTAGTAGTATATATACATTGTATGGTGCATATACACGTGTATATATCTTGTATATTTAATGTATACATGTGTATATGTTTTATGAATTAGTATATAAGTATATCTATATATATTGTAGTATATTTTATAAGTAGTAGTATATATACATTGAATGGTGCGTATATATGAGTAATTGACTAATTGTGTATATGTGTATATATTTTTTAAATTATAATGTAGTATATACTATATATATAGTGTATATATATTATTTAACGTATTTATAGTGTATATAGGTGGGTATATGTAATGTATATTGAAAGAAAGTTTTTTTTTTTTTTATATTTTTGACCGGGTTTGACCAATTTTTTAACCGGGTTTGACCGGGTTGGGTTAAGTGGGCCGGGTTAGGGTGGGTTTTAATTTTTTTACTGTTTGGCCCGGCCCGACCCGTCTAGCGCCAAAACCAGCCCTCAACCCGGTTAAAATAGAAGGGCCGGTTCCAGGTTGGCCCGGCCCGATCCTTTGACAGTGGTATCTCTCATATCTTTTCGGTAGACTAATGGGCTTGGTCATATCTATCTGGGCTTCAGGGAGAAGGTGCAACCCATTAATTTAGAGTCGATTCTTTTAGCGTCCGAACTAAAATGAGTACAATTTTTATTCAATTTTCTTTTGCCCTATCATATAATAATCAATTACACAATTTTAGTGTTTGTAGTAAAATCATCGAGTGTGATCGGAGTATTTTCCCGAAAAGAACGATGGTAATAATTCAATTTCCTAAATTCGTATTTTATTTTTTCATATTGATATTGTTTTAGGGTTTTGTTAATGTTGCATTAATCTGAATTATAGGGTAATTTGTGTGTAGATATCAACGGATTATGTCCGTGACAGTATCAATTTAACTAAATAGATTATTCTTATTTTATTGTGAATAACAAAGTCATGTTTGGAGTTTGATTGCTGGTGGGAGGTGGTAGGTATCCGGTGAAATTAGTCTGAGGTGCGAGCAAGCTGGCTAGGGCACCACGGTTATAAAAAAAATGTTTGGATTTTTTTTTTGGAGAGGGAGGGGGGGGGGGGGGGGGTTGATAAAGGAGACATGTTTAGAATTTCATTGTAAGAGTTTTATGTAGTCCAGCCTAAGCATATTGTTTACTTCTAAAAAATAATCAGTTGCTTATGATAATCATTAGGTGCTCATTATTTGTTATTATTGTTTAGAATAACACATGGCTTCTTAGATTCAGGTATACCAAGGCGGGATTTTGTGGTATGCTAGTACATGTTTTAGGATTGATTTCGGGACAACTACATTACGAACAAAGGCGAAACCAAAATTTCAACTAAGGGGGTTCAATATTTAAAAAGAAACATAGGGGGTTCAACACAATCTACTATAGATACATAAAAAATAATTTTAATCATGTATAAATGTCATAGTTTTCCGTCGAAAGAGGTTCGGAACTCCCTAGGCAAAGGCTGGCTCCGCCCCTGATTAGGAAAGCCTTGCCGATACCTAACTATTGACTCAATTTAAAATAAAAAAGTACCACTGACTGCGAGTAAGAGGTCTTGTTCTTTGTTATTGGCCGAGGAGTTCAAAATATAAAAAGGTAAACACACGAAGAAAGTAAGGGGATAACTATGCGTACATAAAAAATAAGTCTGACCTTGTATGTATAGTATAATTTTTTGACGAAGCGATACCATGACTCTGCCCTTGATTCCATGTAGCATATTTACCTATGCTAAGGATAGTGGGTTAAAGTCCATAAAAGTTGTCAGGGATAAATTGCGAACTTTAATAGGCACTTATCTCTGATGGACTGGCAAGGAGCTGATAATCAGTCAAAACATCTTATGTTTCTTTCATTCTAGATACACTAAGAAATGATAAATGTAAGTAGGGATCATTCTCTCGAGTTTTCTGATGGTGTTACCAACTTTCCAAGTGCTCCAGCTCACAGATGCATCCTTGATAACCATAGCATCACCCAAAAAAGTTCAAATAATTCTGGAGTTTCCTTCGTTCCATATGATCCACCAAATTGTTGTTAGTATTTCATTGGAAACTCTTGAATGGATGCCTCTCAAACCTCCTTGTTGTGTACCTTGTAGAAGTTTCTATGTGTCTTTTAGTGCTATTTATTTACTTTAAACGCAAAATGTTGAAAGCCTTGTGCTGGGTATTATCCACTTCCTATGCTAATAACACACAATTCAACACTAATACTGGATAAGAATTGGGTTACATGAAAGAAAAATAAAAAAATAATGTGGAAGCAAAAGATATAAAGATTATAGAAAAATAAAATAAGATAGGCAAAATTCGCGGAATAAATTTCCGATCTCAAAAGTAATTATTAAGAACCCTAATTGATTATAGCAGTCCTAATCATCGGATTAAGGGCCTACTACAATCAAATATGGTATTCAATTCAAGAACTTAGTTGAAAAGTGATCCAGACTCTCAATTTAATAATCTAAGATAATAATTAGTATAAAGCTAACTGCCTTTCTCAATGAATCGAATAAGGACCAGACATATCGAACAAAGATTTAATCTTACCTTTCAAAGAAATTGTTCTTGTAAGGTTGTAAAGTACATCCCAAAGTATACATAAAGGGGCAAAGAAAAAAACTCTCAACAATTTTGATAACAATGTTGTGTCAAATAGAATAAAATCCACTCCTTTATATAGGGGGAAATTGTCTAGCCCTATCCCAAGTATCATGTGGTTCAAATCATACTTTTTTTTAATCAAAATACTAAATAGTAAAACCTAACTAGAAAATTTTTAAACTAGGAAAGCAGGTAAGAATTAATGTCTCACTTCTTCCCCAAACTGCCTAACAAACCAAGTGTCAACTTTTAAATCAAAACCCACACCCATTTGGATGTGTAAAACAACCCTATTGGGTCCGTTTGTACGTGTAAAAATAGTACTTTCTGTGCATGCAGAATCAGCCCTTATTGGGCATGTAAATCAGTCCTTGTTGGATTCCATGTGGGTCTCAATCTTCCTCCTCTTGGACTTGGACTTGGACTTGCACCATGACATGCGTGTAGCACTTAGCTCACTCCTTATTGCCATACTTCTCGACTCTTCTTTCATGATAAATATTTTGCCATACTTCTAGACTATTCTTTCATGATAAACATTTTCTTGACTTCCCGTTGAGAAGCTCATCACCTTGTCTTGGTCTCCTTAGCTTTCAAAGCTTCATCGAAGTCCTTTAATGGAAGTATGCCACCATGGATGCTACCACACAGGTATCTATGGTCCAGGTCCAAGAGAAGGAAGATTGGAACCCACACGGAGTCCAACAAATGATCTTCTATGCCCAACTATCATTTTTACACGCCCAAAAAGGCTGTTTATTTGGAGGTGGGTTTTGGTTCAAAAGTTGACACTTCTTTCCTTATTTTATCAAGTAGATTTGGGAAGAAACATGACATTAATTTTACCCCTCTTTCTTAAGTTTGAAAGTTTTCTAGTTAGTTTTTACTAATTATTTCCATGAAAGTAGGATTCAATTCTCATACAATTTGGGATAGGGTATGATGATTTTTCCCTATGTAGGGAGAGTTTTGTTTTGAGACAATACTGTTATTAGTTTTTGGGAGTTCTTTTATTTATACCCTTGTGTATTGACTATTATCTTACAACCTTACAAGAACAATTTCTTTTATGAGGTAAGGTTAATCCATTGCTCAATATCTATGGTTCTTATTCGATTAATTGAAGAAGGTAACTAGTCCATGACTAGTTTATACTCGATGTTTTGGAAAATGATGAGGGATCACTTCACTATTTAATAATACTTGCAGAATGCTTTTACAAGGGGTTAGATCACTATGCTAGGTTTCCCTCCAAAATCTAATTCACTTTTTTGTGTGTTAATTTTTCTCCTTTTTTGAGTTAAATTTCA
This sequence comes from Capsicum pubescens, assembly GCA_030864215.1. Lineage (NCBI taxonomy): Eukaryota > Viridiplantae > Streptophyta > Magnoliopsida > Solanales > Solanaceae > Capsicum > Capsicum pubescens. Next base: position 345,015,537 of record CM061538.1, on the reverse strand, counting down.
CATCTTGTTACCCACTATTTAGTAAGCATACTGGAAGAATGAGTATGCATCTGAGCGTGTAGGTTAGCAGTCAATCAAATGAGTATCCATAGGAGGTCAGGGTTCAAATTCTAGTGGACACAAAATAATAGCTGATTTTCGTCCGCCCAAGCTTTGATGGGTAAAGTTACTTAGTACTATGCCGGTGGAGGTTGTAGCTATGAATGGAATAGTCGATGTACAAGCAAAGTGTTGGGTTTAGGAGCTTGATTAATATGTGATGTACTTTTATATATTAATGCTCATTTTGGGCTAAAATCACGCCCGAATCCTAGGCCTACCTCGAGCCGAAAATATGTGGAGCCTAGTTTGGGCCATTTTGGTTTTCTGGGCGGTTTGATTTGTCAAACGGGTGAAATAGCACGAATGGGCTATTTTTTGGCCAAATCGGTGTGTTGTAGCCCACGGTTTTGGGGGTGGATCCGGGGTCCGGGCGATTTTGGTCAAAAATCAATCGGGCTGCCCCTGGCAGGCTGAAGAGCGGCATAGTGTAGGCCATTTTAGTTTTCTGGGCAGTTTGGTTGGTCAAACGGGCGAAACAACACAAACAGGCCATTTTTAGGCTAAATTGATATACTATAGCCCAGGGATTTTTGGGTGGACCCAGGTTCCGGGCGTGTTTTTGGCCAAACATTGACCGGGCTACGCCAGGCAGGGGAGTAGCCTAGTGTGGGCCATTTTAGTTTTCTGGGTTGTTTGGTTGGTCAAACAGGGGAAACGGCGTGAACGGGCCCTTTTTTGGCCAAATTGATATAGCCCACGATTTTTGGGGTAGACCCAGGGTCCGGGCATGATTTCGGACAAAAATTGATCCAGCTGCCCCAGGTAGGCTGGAGAGCACCCTAGTGTAGGCCATTTTGGTTTTCTGGGTGGTTTGATTTGTCAAATGGGCTAAACGGCGCAAACAGACCATTTTTGGGCGAAATTGGTGTGCTATAGCCCACGGTTTTTAGGGTGGACTCGAGGTCCGGGCGTGATTTTGGCTAAAAATTGACCGAGCTACCCCATGCATGCTGGGGAGAGGCCTAGTGTGTGCCATTTTGATTTTTGGGAAGTTTGGTTCATCAAATGGGCGAAACAGCGCGAATGGGCCATTTTTAGGCCAAATTAGTGTGTTATAGCCTACAATTTTTGAAGTGGGCCCGAGGTTATGGCATTAATTTGGCCAAAAATTGACCGGACTATCCCAGGCAGGCTGGGGAGCGACCTAGTGTGGACCATTTTGGTATTTTGGGCGATTTGTTTTTTCAAACGGGCGAAACGGCACAAAAGGTCAATTTTCGGGCCAAATTGGCGTGCTATAGCCCATGATTTTTGGGGTGGGCCCAGAGTTTGAGCGTGATTTTTGCCGAAAATCGATCGAGCTTCCCAGGCAGGCTGGGGAATGGCCTAGTGTGGGCCATTTTATTTTTTTGGGCAGTTTGGTTGGTCAAACGGGCGAAACGGCGTGAATGGGCCATTTTCTGGCCAAATTGGTGTGCTGTAAGCCTGTAGCCCATGGTTTTTGGGGTGGATCCGGGCGTGATTTTGGCCGAAAATCAATCGGGCAGCCCCAGGCAGGTTGGAGAGCAGCCTAGTGTAGGCCATTTTGGTTTTCTGGGTGGTTTGGTTGGTCAAACGGGCGAAACGACGTAAATGGGCCATTTTTGGGATAAATCGGTATGCTATAGCCCAGGGATTTTGGGGTGGGCCCGGGATCCGAGGGTGATTTTTGCCAAAAATTGATTGGGCTGCCCCAGGCAGGCTGGCGAGCGTCCTAGTGTGGGCCATTTTTATTTTCTGGGCGGTTTGGCTGGTCAAACGGATGAAACGACGCGAATAGGCTATTTTTGTTCCAAATCGGTGTGCTATAGCCCACGATTTTTGGGGTGGACCCGGGGTTCGAGCGTGATTTTGGCCAAAAATCAACTGGGCTATCCCAGGCAGGCTGGGAGCGGCCCAGTATAGACCATTTTGGTTTTCTGGGTGGTTTGGTTGGTCAAACGGGTGAAACGGCACAAACGGGCCATTTTTTGGCTAAATTGGTGTGCTATAACCCACGGTTTTTGTGGTGGGACCGGAGTCCAAGCATAATTTTGGCCTGAAAATTGATCGGGCTTCCCCAAACTGGCTGGGAAGCGGCCTAGTGTGGGACATTTTGTTTTTCTGGGTGGTTTGGTTGGTCAAACGTGCAAAATGGTGTGAACGGGCCATTTTGGGCCAAATTGGTATAGCCCATAGTTTTTGGGGTGTGCCCAAGGTTCGGGTGTGATTTTTGTCGAAAATCGACCGGACTGCCCCAGGCTAGCTGGAGATCAGCTTAGTACAGGCCATTTTGGTTTTCTAGGTGGTTTGGTTGGTCAAACGGGCGAAACGGTGCGAACAGATCATTTTTGGGCCAAATCGGTGTGCTATAGCCTATAGTTTTTTGGATGGGCCCGAGGTCCGGGCATTATTTTGGTCATAAATCAACCGGGCTGCCTTAGGAAGGCTGGGGAACGTCCTAGTGTGGGCTATTTTAGTTTTTTGGGAGGTTTGTTTGGTCAAACGGGCGAAACAGAGCGAATGGGCCATTTTCGAGCCAAATCGGTATGCTATAGCCCACAGTTTTTGGGTTGGGCCCGGGGTTCGAGCGTAATTTTGGATAAAAATTGACTGGGCTACTCCAGACAGGCTGAGGAGCGGCCTAATGTGGGCCATTTTGTTTTTTTTGGGCTGTTTGGTTGGTTACTCGGGCGAAACAGCGTGAACGGACCATTTTCGGGCCAAATCGGTGCGTTACAGCCGACAGTTTTTGGGGTGAGCTCGGGGTCCGGGCATGATTATTGCCGAAAATCGATCGGGTTGCCTTAGGAAGGCTGAGGAGCGGCCTAGTGTGTGCCATTTTAGTTTTCTGGGCGGTTTGGTTGGTCAAACGGGCAAAACGGCACAAACGGGCCATTTTTGTGCTAAATCAGTGTGCTATAGCCCACGGGTTTTGGGGTAGGCCCATGGTTCGAGCGTGATTTTGGAAGAAAATCGATCGGGGTTCGGGCGTAATTTTGGCCCAAATACTCTCTCCGTTTAAAAAAGAATGACCTAGTTTGACTTGGTACGAAGTTTAAGAAAATAAAAACGACCTTTGAATCTTGTGGTATTAAATTAAAGATATGTCAAATGTACCAAAATGCCCTTCAATCTTGTGGTCTTAAACATGGCATGTGGAAAGTTAAAATTAAAAAGTTGCTAAAAAAGGAAAAGGGTCATTCTTTTTTAAACGGATTAAAAAGGAAAGTAGGTCATTCTTTTTTAAACGGAGGGAGTATCAACCTTTACCGTCACCCCAACACTAACACCAATTCCAACGCCACCAACATCATCAACCACTACTGTAACGCCCCAAAAATGGGTCCCGAAGCGTCACACGGTGCTCAAGGCTACAAGTAGCCCCAAGCTAACCCTTTGAGCCTGCTACTTTACATAATAACTTACTTACAGATGAATAAAACAAACACTGGCACTATCATATTATAATCATAAGAAATACGAGGAAAATACTTTGTCCGAACAGTCAAAATACTGGAAATCTCAACTTACTAACACTCTGATAACTAGTCTGACAAAGCCTCTACTACTCAAGGACTAGAGAGCCATTGGGACAGATCCCCAAATGACTCATACTCAACTGAAAAGAAATAAACAACTACTAAATAAACTGAATGTCTGAAGATAAAAGGTCCTCGAACCATGAGGACTCACCACTGTGAAGATGTAGATAAAGGCACTTGGAAATCACTGACGAGGCTGGGATTGAGCACTTGAACCTACATTATGAGGAAATGTAGCACACAGACAAGTATGTGGATCAGTACCTTGGGAATTTACTGAGCATATGGGGGTGTATGCAATCAAGTAATCAATATCATAAATCTTTATAGAAAACATGTATGCTATAATAGATGACTCACATAGCTTGAATAAAATCCTCATAAATTGTGGATAGAAAACATATCATATAAATCACGTGAGTCATTTCACTTTATTCTAAATCTGCATTCTTTCTTTGTTCTCAACTTGTAAACTAGATGAAATCTTAAAATATCAACTTTCAGGACATATGCTTTAAATCCTATGAGAACAAGTGACTTCTTTAGGACTTAAACATCATGACACTTAAAAATCTTAGAAATTTTAGAATCATAGCTTTCGGAATACTTATACTTTCAAAACTCATGCTTTTAGCCTTAGGAGGGTGAAACTTCTTTAAAACTCAAGAACTTGGTACTTTAGGAACTTTACGACTTGAGACTCTAGAAAACTTGGGAGACTTTGGGATATTTGGGAGTTTCTTCTAACCGACATAAACCATGTGAGCTACATGGAGTCCAACGGCTTGCCCACGTGGGGAGAGCTGTTCTATCCTTGCCATCGGAGTAGAACCTTAACTTTTAGTGATCACTAGCTTAACCCACTTGGGGAATATCAGAAACCTACGGGAGCACGTAGTTATGGGGCATGCGACCTCGGAATCAAGCCCAAATTGGTGCTAAATACTACTCCCTTACTTAGCTCAAAACTTTAAGAAAATCCACCTTAAATAACTCAAAAATATACGATGAAAGTCAATATACGTCCCTTTAACTCAAATCAAGATGGTGTGGATTTCTTTCTTAGCTTAGGATATAAATCAACTCTTTTCTTGAAATCTTGATAGGCTTATCATGAATAAGCTTTAAAATCTCAATAACATGAAAATATAAGTACATTTCTGGTAATACTTTAAAGAGTACCAATCATTCATTCTCAAAGACTTACAATTTCACAATAAGGCTCAATTCATGACAACAAATTTTGGAAATTCATGAAAATATAATATCAATATAGGAATATGCAATTTTTAACATGAATTCTCAATTCAAATCATACTTAAACAAGGTAATCATGCAATTCAAGGATGGGACAATTCCATAATCTCATAAACTTAAAATATAACAAAATAATATGAATTCATCTTGGAAATACGATATTCTTTAAGATAACTAAAACTTTTGGGCACAAGAACGAAAGGGTGTTCTTGTTCAAACCCCACATACCTTGATATTGAAGCTTTGGATGAACTCTTAACTTTGGGACTCTATTCTTAAAATTGAAGGGTGCTTCTTGTAGCCTTTGGAATGGGGATTCCAACTCTTAAAGATTTTTTGAAAACTCACGGTTGAATCTTGAGATATTTTGATCTTTAGATTAAAACCCTAATGAATGTTCTTGGTGATTTTGAGAGATAATGAGCTTATATTGGTGTCTTAGGGATTTAATCCCGTGTTAAAGAGGACATAGGGGTGGAAATTACCATATTTTCCCTTAATGAGATGGAATAGGATGTTGGAAATAGGCCGGGCACGATATCCAGGGCGGCACCCTGCCTGGAGCGGTGGAGAAGCCAGGGCGACGCCTTGGCTAGAGCGGTAGGGAGACCAGGGTAGCGCCCCGCTTAGGGCGAGGGAGTACCCCAGGCGGCGCCCCTAGATCGCCTTGAGCTACTGGAATGGCATACCAAACATGCGTTTAAGCTCATCTAAAAATTCCAAAACTCACCTGAGACGTACTCTTAACTTACCCCATCGCAACGCAATAAAAAAATCAAGAAACAGAGGTCGGGAAGGTCGCGAAATAATTCAACGAAGATTGAAGGTTCAAAAATAAACTAAGTGTTGAATACTCAGCTAGAATTCTAAGTGTTAAGCTTCTTTTGACTTGTTTCGAAGGCTTTAACGACGAGGAAACTTTACGGGGTCTTACAACTACCGATCAAATCATCTATCATAACTAGAACCACCGCTAACAACCATTAATATAACATCAACCTCCACACATTCTTCGACCATCACCATCACCATCATCATTGTCACCGGTATCTCCACCTCTATCACCACTTCAACCACTATCATCACTATAATGTATCTCTATTAACAACCATCTACATTATCACAACTAATAGCATCTCCAACTACCATCAACACAAAATCAAATATCATACGTTCATTTTTCAGTGATCGTAATCAATACCTCAAAAAGCTATCATCAACTAACTTCATATCACAATCACCACCACCGCTAGAAATCACCGCCGTCATAATAGTCACTACAATACCAACCATCTCTGCCATCACAATTATCACCGCCAGTATTAATAGTCACTAACATCAATCATTACCACCACCACCACCACCGCCACCAGTTCAAACCATCTCCATTATCACTAGCAAACATAAATATTTTTTTCAATTAATTAATTCAAATATTTTCTTAATATATAATTAATTTTTTATTTAAATTATATTTTTATTATATATACAAATACATAAATTTTGCACATTCAGATTTTAAAACACACACTCTTGATCATTCAATTTTCATATCTGGAGACAATATCTTAATCATTCAGATGTGCATTCAGATTCAAACGCCTGAATCATAATAAAAACAGATCCAGCCAAAGAATGCATATTTGAATTGACTTATTTTACATACTTTTAAGTTAATATAACTATTTAATAAGTATTTTATAGTGTTTGGATAAGATTTTTTTTAAAAAAAACTACTTTTAAGTTCTTGTTTTTTATTCAAAATGACAAAGAATAAGCCATGACATATAAGTACATCCAAACACACTCTAACTTCAAAACTTCAGCCTCAAGATTTCAATTTTAATTCCAAAATACCCCGTTAGTCCTGATTTATGTGACACAACTCAAATTTCAAGAGTCAAAAGATTTAAGTTTAACCATGAATATGAATGGAATTGTTAATTTTTTTGAAATAAAATTTATATATTTGAAAGCGACATAAAAAGTACTATAACTCAGAATAATTGACAATTCAAAATATTTTTAAAAATATATGAAAAACATATGATCAAATATTGATTTGTTTGTTTTTTAATCCAGAATTCGAAAGGTCCCATGAAACAAAGGAAAAAGTTACGGTCTGAATAAATTATAAATTTTGATTATATGTCGGAAAAACAACATAAATTTTGATAATTTTGAGAATAATTATAAAAAATTTGGATATTTTACATAATTACGAAAAATGTCAATTTTGAATCCGTCGAGATACGTAATTATCTCCCTTTACATCCAACATGATACAATTTTTTCTTTGTAAAGATAACATAATTAGCTTCCTCTACATTTCTTTTGATCGTGAGTCTGTCGAGATACATCATTAGCTCTGATACATCCAACAAACACATATAATTAGTTGGAATTTTTAAATATGATATTTTAAGGTTTATGGTTATATATCTTAGGCTAATTGTGCACTTATCTCTCATACCTTTTAGGTAGACTAATGGGCTTGCTCATATCCATCTGGGCTTCAGGGAGCGGGTCCAGCCCATTAATTTAGAGTCGGTTCTTATAGCGTCCGAATTAAAATGAGTACATTTTTTATTCAATTTTATTTTGTCCTATCATATAATAATCAATTACATAATTTTAGTGTTTGTAGTAAAATCATCGAGTGCTATCGGAGTATTTGCCCAAAAAGAATGATGGTAATTATCCAATTTCCTAAATTCCTATTTTTTTTCATATTGATATTGTTTTCGGGTTTTGTTAATGTTGCATTAATCTGAATTATAGGGTAATCTGTGTGTAGATATCAACGGATTATGTTCGTGACAGTATCAATTTAACAAAATAAATTATTCTTATTTTATTGTGAATAACAAAGTCATGTTTGGAGTTTGATTGCTGCTGGAAGGTGGTAGGTATCCGGTGGAATTAGTCTGAGGTGTGCAAGCTGGTTAGGGCACCACAGTTATAAAAAAAAATGTTTGGATTTTTTTTTTGGGGCGTTGATAAAGAAGACAAGTTTAGAATTTCATTGTAAGAGCTATATGTAGTTCAGCCTAAGAATATTGTTTACTTCTGAAAAATAATCAGTTGCTTATGATAATCATTAGGTGCTCATTATTTGTTATTATTATTCAGAATAACACATGGCTTCTTAGATTCAGGTATACCAATGTGGGATTTTGTGATATGCTAGTACATGTTTTAGTATTGGTTTCGGGACAACTACATTACGAACAAAGGCGAAGCTAGGATTTCAACTAAGTGGGTTCAATATTTAAAATTTTTAATCATGTATAAATTGCATAGTTTTCCATCGAAGGGGGTTCGAAACTCCCTAGGCAAAGGCTGGCTCCGCCCCTGATTAGGAAAACCTTGACGATACCTAACTATCGACTCAATTTAAAATAAAAAAGTACCACTGACTGCGAGTAAGATGTCTTCTTCTTTGTTATTGGCCGAGGGATTCAAAATATAAAAAAGGTAAACACACGAAGAAAGTAAGGGGATCACTATACGTACAAAAAAAAAAAAGTCTGACCTTGTATGTATAGTATAATTTTTTGACGAATCGATACCATGACTCTGCCCCTGATTCCATGTAGCATATTTACCTATGCTATGGATTATGGGTAAACAGAGTCCATAAAAGGTGTCAGGGATAAATTGTGAACTTTAATAGGCACTTATCTCTGATGGACTAGCAAGGAGCTGATAATCCGTCAAAACATCTTATGTTTCTTTCATTCTAGATACACTAAGAAATGATAATTGCAAGTAAGGATCATTCTCCCGAGTTTTCTGATGATGTTACCAACTTTCCAAGTGCTCCAGCTCACAGATGCATCCTTGATACCCATAGCATCACCCAAAGAAGTTCAAATAATTCTTGAGTTTCCTTCGTTAAATATGATCCTCCAAATTGCTGTTAGTATTTCATTGCAAACTCTTGAATGGACGCCTTTCAAACCTCCTTGTTGTGTACCTTGTCGAAGTTCCTATGTGTCTCTTAGCGCTATTTATTTACTTTAAACGCAAAATGTTGAAATCCATGTACTGGGCATTATCCACTTCCTATGCTAATAACACACAATCAATACTATTACTGGATAAGAATTGGGTTATATGAAAGAAAAATATAAAAAAATGTGGAAGCAACAGATAAAAAGATTATAGAAAAATAAAATAAGATAGGAGAAATTTGTGAAATAAATTTTCGATATCAAAAGTAATTATTAAGAACCCTAATTGATTATAGCAGTCCTAATCATCGGACTAGGGGCCTACTACAATCAATTATGGTATTCAATTCAAGAACTTAGATGAAAACTGATCCAGACTCCCAATTTAATAATCTAAGACAATAATTAGTATAAAGCAAACTGCCTTTCTCAATGAATCGAATAAGGACCAGACATATCGAACAAAGATTTAACCTTACCTCTCATGAAATTGTTCTTGTAAGGTTGTAAAGTACATCCCAAAGTATACATAAAGGTGCAAAGAAAAAAACTCTTAGTAAATTTGATAACAATGTTGTGTCAAATAGAACAAAATCCACTCCTTTATATAGGGGAAATTGTCTATCTCTATCCCAAGTATCATCTGGTTCAAATCATACCTTTTTTAATCAAAATACTAAATAGTAAAACGTAACTAGAAAATTTTTAAACTAGGAAAGCAGGTAAGAATTAATGTCTCACTTCTTCCCAAAACTACATAACAAACCAAGTGTCAACTTTTAAATCAAAACCCACACCCATTTGGATGTGTAAAACATCCCTATTGGGTCCATTTATACGTGTAAAAATAGTACTTTCTGTGCATTCAAAATCAGCCCGTATTGGGCATGTAAATCAGTCCTTGTTGGATTCCATGTGGGTCTCAATCTTCCTCCTCTTGGACTTGGAATTGGACTTGGACTTGCACCATGAAATGCGTGTAGCACTTAGCTCACTCCTTGCCATACTTCTCGACTCTTCTTTCATGATAAACAGTTTGCCATATTTCTAAACTCTTCTTTCATGATAAATATTTTCTTGATTTCCCGTTGAGAAACTCATCACATTGTCTTGGTCTCCTTAGCTTTCAAAGCTTCATCGAAGTCCTTTAATGGAAGTATGCCACCATGGATGCTACTACACAGGTATCTATGGTCCAGGTCCAAGAGAAGGAAGATTGGAACCCACACGGAGTCCAACAAATGATCTTCTATGCCCAACTATCATTTTTACACGCCCAAAAAGGCTGTTTATTTGGAGGTGGGTTTTGGTTCAAAAGATGACACTTCTTTCCTTATTTTATCAAGTAGATTTGGGAAGAAACATGACATTAATTTTACCCCTCTTTCTTAAGTTTGAAAGTTATCTAGTTAGTTTTTACTAATTATTTCCATGAAAGTAGGATTCAATTCTCATACAATTTGGGATAGGGTATGATGATTTTTCCCTATGTAGGGAGAGTTTTGTTTTGAGACAATACTGTTATTAGTTTTTGGGAGTTCTTTTATTTATACCCTTGTGTATTGACTATTATCTTACAACCTTACAAGAACAATTTATTTTATGAGGTAAGGTTAATCCATTGCTCAATATCTATGGTTCTTATTCGATTAATTGAAGAAGGTAACTAGTCTATGACTAGTTTATACTCGGTGTTTTGGAAAATGATGAGGGATCACTTCACTATTTAATAATACTTGCAGAATGCTTTTACAAGGGGTTAGATCACCATGCTAGGTTTCCCTCCAAAAGCTAATTCACCTTTTTGTGTGTTAACTTTTCTTTTTTTAGAGTTAAATTTCACATCTTGCAACCCACTATTTAGTAAGTATACTAGAAGAATGAGTATGCATTAGAGCAGGTAGGTTAGCAGTCAATCAACGAGTATCCATAGGAGGTTAGGGTTCAAATTCTAGTGGAGACAAAATAATAGCTGATTTTCGTCCGCCCAAACTTTGGTGGATAAAGTTACTTAGTACTATGCTGGTGGAGGTTGTAGCTATGAATGGAATAGTCGATGTACATACAAATCATTGGGTTGTGGAGCATGATTAATATGCGATGTATTGTTATATATTAATGCTCATTTTGGTCAAAAATCACGCCCGAACCCTGGTCCTACCCCGGATCGAAAATATGTGGAGCCTAGTTTGGGCCATTTTGGTTTTCTGGGCGGTTTGGTTGGTCAAACGGGTGAAACGACGTGAATGGGCTATTTTTGGCCAAATCGATGTGTTGTAGCCCATGATTTTTGTGGTGGATCCGGGGTTCGGGCATGATTTTGGTCAAAAATCAATCGGGCTGCCCCTGGCAGGCTGGAGAGTGGCATAGTGTAGGCCATTTTAGTTTGTTGGGCGGTTTGGTTGGTCAAAAGGGTGAAACGACACAAATGGGTCATTTTTAGGCCAAATTGTTATGCTATAGCCCTGGGATTTTGGGGTGGGCCTAGGTTCTGGGCGTGATTTTGGATAAAAATCAATCGGGCTACGCCAGGCAGGTAAGGGAGCAGCCTAGTGTGGGATATTTTGTTTTTTTGGGTTGTTTGGTTGGTCAAACAGGGGAAACGAAGCGAACGGTCCCTTTTTTGGACCTTCTATAGCCCACGATTTTTGGGGTGGACCCAGGTTCCCGGTGTGATTTTGGCCAAAAATTAATCCAGCTACCCTAGGTAGGCTGGGGAGCACCCTAGTGTTGGCCATTTTAGTTTTCTGGGCGGTTTGATTTGTCAAATGGGCGAAACGGCGCAAACGGGTCATTTTTGGGCTAAATTGGTATGCTATAGCCCACAATTTTTGGGGTGGGATCGAGGTCCGGGCGTGGTTTTGGCTAAAAATTGATCTAGCTACCCCAGGAAGGCTAGGAAGAGGCCTAGTGTGTGCCATTTTGGTTTTCAGGGCGGTTAGATTTATCAAACGAGCGAAACAGCGCGAACGGGCCATTTTTGAGCCAAATTAGTATGGTATAGCACATGATTTTTGGAGTGGGCCCCTGGTTCTGGCGTGATTTTGGTCAAAAATCGACCGGACTTCCCCAGGCAGGCTGGAGAGCGACCTAGTGTGTGTGATTTTAGTTTTCTGGGCGGTTTGGTAGTCAAACGAGCGAAATGGTGCAAATGGTCGATTTTCGGACCAAATCGGTGTGCTATAGCCTATGATTTTTGGGGTGGGCCCAGAGTTCGAGCATAATTTCGGCCAAAAATTGACTGGGCTACCCCAAGAAGGCTGGGCAACAGCTTAGTACGGGCCATTTTGTTTTTTTGGGCGGTTTGGTTAGTCAAACGGGCAAAACAACACGAATGAGATGTTTTCTGGCCAAATTGGTGTGCTGTAGGCTTGTAGCCCATGGTTTTGAGGGTGTATCTGGGATCCAGATGTGATTTTGGCCAAAAATTAATTGGGCAGCCCCAGGCAGGCTGGAGAGCGGCCTAGGGTAGGCCATTTTGGTTTTTCTGGGTGGTTTGGTTGGTCAAACGGGTGAAACGGCATAAACGGGCCATTTTTGGGCTAAATCGGTATGCTATAGACTAGGGATTTTGGGGTGGGCTCGGGATCCAGCGTGATTTTGGCCAGAAATTGACTGGGTTGACCCCGACATGCTGGGGAGCGATCTAGTGTGGGCCATTTTTATTTTCTGGGCGGTTTGGCTGGTCAAATGGGCAAAACGGCGTGAACAAGCTATTTTTAAGACAAATCGGTGTGCCATAGCCCACGATTTTTGGGGTGGGCCAGGGTTCGACCTTAATTTTAGCCAAAAATTGACCTGGCTGCCTCGGGAAGGCTGGGGAGCGGCCCAGTATAGGCCATTTTAGTTTTTTGGGCGGTTTGGTTGGTGAAATGGGAGAAACAGCGCGAACGACCATTTTTTGGCAAAATCGGTGTGCTATAGCCTACGATTATTGTGGTGCGCCCAGGGTCCAAGCATAATTTTATCCTGAAAAGTGATCGGGCTGCCCCAGGCTTGTTGGGGAGCGGCCTAGTGTTGGACATTTTATTTTTTGGGCGGTTTGGTGGGTCAAACGGGTGAAACGGTGCGAACGGGCCATTTTCGGGCCAAATCGATGTGCTATAGCCCATAGTTTTTGGGGTGGGCCTGAGGTTGTGGCGTGATTTTTGTCAAAAATCTACCGGGCTACCCCAGGCTGGTTGAGGAGCAGTCTAGTGCAGGCAATTTTAGTTTTCTGGGCAGTTTGATTGGTCAAATGGGCGAAACGGCGTGAACGAATCAGTTTTGGGCCAAATCGATGTGCTATAGCCCATAGTTTTTTGGGTGGGCCCGAGGTTCGGACGTGATTTCGGCCAAAAATTGACCAAGCTGCCCTAAGCAGGCTGGGGAATGTCCTAGTATGGGCCATTTTAGTTTTTTGGGCAGTTTGGTTGGTCAAACGGGCTAAATGGAGTGAATGGGCCATTTTCGGGTCAAATCGGTGTGTTATATCCCACGGTTTTTGGTTTGGCCTGGGGTTCGGGCGTGATTTTGGACAAATATTGAATGAGCTACTCCAGGCAGGCTGAGGAGTGGCCTAATGTGAGCCATTTTGGTTTTCTGGACAGTTTGGTTAGTTAAACGGGCGAAACAGAGTGAACGGACCATTTTCGGGCCAAATTGATGTGTTACAGCCCATGGTTTTTGGGGTGGGCTCGGGTTCCGGGCACAATTTTTGTCGAACATCGATCGGGTTGCCCTAGCCAGGTTAGGGAGTTGCCTAGTGTATGCCATTTCGTTTTTCTGGGCGGTTTGGTTGGTCAAACGAGCGAAATGGCACAAACGGGCCATTTTCGGGCCAAATCAGTGTGCTATGGCCCACGGTATTTGGGGTAGGACCAGGGTTCGGTCGTGATTTTGGTCAAAAATCGACTGGGGTTCGGCCGTATTTTTCGCCCAAATATCCCCCTTTACCGTAACCCCAACACTAACACCACCAACATCATCAACCACTACCGACCAACTCATTTATCTCAACTAGCACCACTGCTAACTACCATTAATACAACATCAACCTCCACATATTCTTCGACCATCACCGTCATAATTGTCACCGGTATCGCCACCTCTATCAACACTTCAACCACTACTATCACTATAATGTATCTCTATTAACAACCATCTATACTATTACAACTAATAGCATTTCTAACTACCACCAACACAACATCAAATATCATACATTCATTTTTCAGCGATCGTACTCAATATCTCAAAAAGCTATCATCTACTAACTTCATATCACAATTACCACCACCGCTACAAATCACCGCCGTCATAATGGTCACTACAATACCAACCATCTCTGCCATCACAATTATCACCGCCAATATTACTAGTCACTAACATCAATCATTACCACCACCACCACCACCACCAATACAAACCATCTCCATTATCACTAGAAAAAATAAATATTTCTTCAATTAATTAATTCAAATATTTTCTTAATATATAATTAATTTTTAATTTGAATTATATTTTTATTATATAAACAAATACAAAAATTTTGCACATTCAGATTTTTACAACAAACACTCTTGATCATTCAGTTTTCAAATCTGGAGACAATGTCTTAATCATTCGAATGTGCATTCAGATTCAGGCGTCTGAATCATAATAAAAATAGATCCAGCCTAAGAATGCATATTTGGATTGACTTATTTTACATACTTTTAAATTAAGATAACTATTTAATAAGTATTTTTATAGTGTTTGGATAAGATTTTTTTTTAAAATTACTTTTAAGTACTTGTTTTTTATTCAAAACGATAAAGAATAAGCCATTACATATAAGTACATCCAAACATGCTCTAATTTCAAAACTTCAGCCTCAAGATTTCAATTTTAATTCCAAAATACTCCGTTTGTCCTGATTTATATGGCACAACTCAAATTTCAAAAGTCAAAAGATTTAAGTTTAACCATGAATATGAATGGAATCATTAAGTTTTTTGAAATAAAATTTATATATTTTAAATCGACATAAAAAGTACTATAACTTAGAATAATTGACAATTCACAATGTTTTTAAAAATATATGAAAAACATATGATCAAATATAGATTTGTTTGTTTTTGATCCAAAATCCGAGAGGTCCCATGAAACAGAGGAAAAAGTTACAATCTGAATAAATTATAAATTTTGATTATATGTCGGAAAAACAACATAAATTTTGAGCATAATTATAAAAAATCCCGATATTTTACATAATTACGAAAAATCTCAATTTTGAATCCGTCGAGATACGTAATTAACTCCCTATACATCCAACATGATACAAATTTTACTTTGTAAAGATATGTAATTAGCTCCCTCTACATTTTTTCCTATTTTGGGTCTGTCGAGATAACAAAATTAGTTTCCGATATATTTCTTTTGATTGTGAGTCTGTCGAGATACATAATTAGCTCTGATACATCCAACAAACACATATAATTAGTTGAAATTTTTAAATAAGATTTTTTAAGGTTTATGGTTATATATCTTAGGCTAATTGTGCACTTATCTCTCATATCTTTTAGGTAGACTAATGGGCTTGCTCATATCCATCTGGGCTTCAGGGAGCGGGTCCAGCCCATTAATTTAGAGTCGGTTCTTTTAGCTTCCGAATTAAAATGAGTACAATTTTTATTCAATTTTATTTTGTCCTCTCATATAATAATCAATTACACAATTTTAGTGTTTGTAGTAAAATCATCGAGTGCTATCGGAGTATTTGCCCAAAAAGAACGATGGTAATTATCCAATTTCCTAAATTCCAATTTTATTTTTTTCATATTGATATTGTTTTAGGATTTTGTTAATGTTGCATTAATCTGAATTATGGGGTAATCTGTGTGTAGATATCAACGGATTATGTTCGTGACAGTATCAATTTAACTAAATAAATTATTCTTATTTTATTGTGAATAATAAAGTCATGTTTGGAGTTTGATTGCTGCTGGGAGGTGGTAGGTATCCGGTGAAATTAGTCTGTGGTGCGTGCAAGCTAGCTAAGGTACCACGGTTATAAAAAAAAATGTTTGGATTTTTTTTTTGGGGGAGGGGGGAGGGGGGGGGGAGGGGGGTTGATAAAGGAGACATGTTTAGAATTTCATCGTAAGAGTTTTATGTAGTCCAACCTAAGCATATTGTTTACTTCTGAAAAATAATCAATTGCTTATGATAATCATTAGGTGCTCATCATTTGTTATTATTGCTTAGAATAACACATGGCTTCTTAGGTTCTGGTATACCAATGTGGGATTTTGTGGTATGCTAGTAAATGTTTTTGGATTGGTTTCGGGACAACTACATTACGCACAAAGGCAAAACCAGGATTTCAACTAAGGGGGTTCAATATTTGAAAAAAAAAACATAGGGGGTTAACACAATCTACTATAGATACATAAAAAATAATTTTAATCATGTATAGATGACATTGTTTTTCGTCGAAGGGGGTTCGAAATTCCCCAAGCAAAGGCTGGCTTCGCCTCTGATAGGAAAGCCTTGTCGATACCTAACTGTTGACTCAATTTAAAATAAAAAATGTACCACTGACTGCGAGTAAGATGTCTTATTCTTTGTTATTGGCCGAGGGGTTCAAAATATAAAAAGGTAAACACACGAAGAAAGTAAGGGGATAACTATGCGTACATAAAAAATAAGTCTGTCCTTGTATGTATAGTATAATTTTTTGACGAAGCGATACCATGACTTTGCCCCTGATTCCATGTATCATTATAATATGTGATGTACTGTTATATATTAATGCTCATTTTGGGCCAAAATCACGCTCGAACCCTGGGCCTACCCCGGGCCAAAAATATGTGGAGCCTAGTTTGGGCCATTTTGGTTTTCTGGGCAGTTTGGTTGGTCAAACTGGAAAAACGGCGCGAATGGGCTGTTTTCTGGCCAAATCGGTATGCTATAGCCCACGATTTTTGTGGTGGATCCGGGGTTCAGGCGTAATTTTAGCCAAAAATCAATCGGGCTGCCCCTAGGAGGCTGGAGAGCAGCCTAGTGTAGGCCATTTTAGTTATCTAACCGGTTTGGTTGGTCAAATGGGTGAAACGGCGCAAACGAGTTTTTTTTAGGCCAAATCGATATGCTATAGGTCAGGAATTTTGGTGTGGGCAAAACGGTACAAAAGGTTAATTTTTGGGTTAAATCTGTGTGCTATAGTTCACGATTTTTGGGGTGGGCCCAGGGTTCGAGCGTGATTTTGGCCATAAATTGACCGAGCTACCCCAGGCAGGCTGGAGAACGGCCTAGTATGTACCATTTTGTTTTTTTGGGCAGTTTGGTTGGTCAAACGGGCAAAACGATGCGAATGGGCCATTTTCTGGCCAAATTGGTGTGTTGTAGGCCTGTAGCCCACGGTTTTTGGGGTGGAACCGAGGTCCGGGCATGATTTTGGCTAAAAATAGATCAGGCTGCCCTAGGCTGGCTGGAGAGAAGCCTAGTGTAGGCCATTTTGGTTTTCTGGGCGGTTTGGTTGGTCAAACAGGCAAAATAGCATAAACGGGCCCATTTTGGGCCAAATCGGTATCGTATAGCCAAGGGATTTTAGGGTGGGCCCAGGATCCGAGCGTGATTTTAGCCAATAATTGACTGGGCTGTCCTAGGCAGGCTGGGGAGTGACTTAGTGTGGGTCATTTTGGTTTTCTGGGCGGTTTGGCTAGTCAAACAGGAGAAACGGCGTAAACGGGCTATTTTTTGGACAAATCGGTGTGCTACACAACCCACGATTTTTTGGGTGGGCCCAGGGTCCAAGCGTGATTTTGGCCAAAAATCGACCGAGATGGCCTAGGCAGGCTGGGGAGTGGCCCAATATAGGACATTTTGGTTTTTTGGGCGGTTTGGTTGGGCAAATAGGTAAAACGGCGTAAATGGGTCATTTTTTGGCTAAATCGGTGTGCTGTAGCCCTCGGTTTTTGTGGTGGGCCTGGGGTCCAAGCATAATTTTGGCTGAAAATTAATCAGGTATCCCAGGCTGGCTGGGGAGAGGCCTAGTGTGGGACATTTTGGTTTTCTGGGCAGTTTGGTTGGTCAAACAGGAAAAATGACGCGAACGGGCCATTTTTGGACCAAATCGGTGTGATATAGCCCATGTTTTTTGGGGTGGGCCCGAGGTCCGGGCGTGATTTTTGCCAAAAATTGACCAGATTGCCCCAGGCAGGCTGGGGAGGAGCCTAGTGCAGGCCATTTTGATTTTCTAGGCGGTTTGGTTGGTCAAAAGGACAAAACAGCGTGAACGGGCCATTTTTGGGCCAAATTGGTGTGCTATAGCCCACGGTTTTTTGGGTGGTTCCGAGCTTCGGACATGATTTTGGCCAAAAATCGATCGGGCAGGCCCTAGACAGGCTGGGGAACATCCTAGTATAGGCTATTTTAGTCTTCTGGGCGGTTTAGTTGGTCAAACGGGCGAAACGGTGCGAATGGGCCATTCTTTAGCCAAATTGGTGTGTTACAACCCACGGTGTTTAAGGTGGACTTGGGGTTCGGGCATGATTTTTGCCGAAAATCGATCGAGCTACCCCAGACACACTGGGGGTTGATAAAGGAGACATGTTTAGAATTTCATCGTAAGAGTTTTATGTAGTCCAACCTAAGCATATTGTTTACTTCTGAAAAATAATTAGTTGCTTATGATAATCATTAGGTGCTCATTATTTGTTATTATTGTTTAGAATAACACATGGTTTCTTAGATTCAGGTATACCAATGTGGAATTTTGTGGTATGCTAGTATAGGGGGTTTAACACAATCTACTATAGATACATAAAAAATAATTTTAATCATGTATAAATGGCATAGTTTTCCATCGAAGTGGGTTCGAAACTCCCTAGGCAAAGGCTGGCTCCGCCCCTAATTAGGAAAACCTTGTCGATACCTAACTATTGACTCAAACTTAAAATAAAAAAGTACCACTGACTGCGAGTAAGATGTCTTCTTCTTTGTTATTGGCGGAGGGGTTCAAAATATAAAAAGGTAAACACACGAAGAAAGTAAGGGGATAACATACATACATAAAAAATAAGTCTGACCTTTTATGTATAGTATAATTTTTTAACGAAGCGATACCATGACTCTGCCCCTGATTCCACGACTGGTATCAAAGCTTAGGAGATTCATCACGATCACTGAAGATGAAAAGATCGAAGCTTGGAATCGAGAAGTTTGATGGCTCCGATTTCAGTTTCTGGAAGATGCAGATCAAAGACCATCTATACCAGAAAGATCTTCATGAACCCTTGTCCGGGGTGAAACTAGAGTCCATGAAGGGGAAGAAGTGGAAGCTCAAGGATCAGCAGGCTCTACGGCTAATCCGGTTTACTTTGTCGAGAAACGTGGCATTCAACATCGTCAAGGAGAAGATAACATCCGATCTGTTGAAGGCGCTATCAAATATGTACGAAAAAATATCTGCGATGAACAAGGTATATTTGATGCATAGATTGTTCAATTTATAGATGTCTGAGAATGGATCTATTACTGATCATATAAACGAGTTCAATATGATTGTTAGTCAACTTTGTTCTGTGGATATTAATTTCGAAGATAAAATTAAAGAATTGATTTTGATGTCATCTCTACTCGAGTATTGGGATACTATTGTTGCTGCGATTAGCAGTTCCCATGAGTCTGAGAAACTGAAGTTTGATGAAATCCGAGATGTTGTTCTTAGCGAAATAATTTGCAAATGAGAAATTGGGGAGTCATCTGGTAGTACTCTCAACGTTGATCGAAGAGGGAGAGACCAGTCGAAGGGTCAGAGTATACATGGTAGATCAAAATTAAATAATTGTGGAGAATCTCCACAAAAACCCAACATGACATGTTGGAATTATGGAGAGAAAGGACACTTTCGGACAGATTGCAAGAAACCCAAGAAGAAGAAGAATCAGAAATCTAGAGATGATAATAATTCTGTTAATTCAGCAGAAGACATTGGGGATACTCTAATCCTTAGTGTGTACATCCCGGTTGAATCCTGGATATTGTATTCTGATGCATCTTTTCATTCATCTCCAAGTAAGGAATTATTCCAAAATTTCAAGTCTAGAAATCTTGGAAAAGTGTATCTTGTTGACAATAAGCTGTTGGTGATTGAAGAAAAGGGGGATGTCTGCATAAAAACTCCAGCTGGAAATCAATGGACATTGGAGAATGTCAGATATGTTCTTGGTCTAAAGAAGAATCTAATCTCTGTTAGTCAGTTGGATAGCACACAAAGTTTGGGAAAGGTTCGTGGAAGATTGTGAAGGGTGCTATGGTTGTAGCACGTGACACAAAATCTGGAACTTTGTACACCACTGCAGGGTATATAAACATGGTTGTTGTTGCTAAGGGTGCTTCCGGTTCATGTCTGTGGAACAACAGACTTGGACACGTGAGTGCCAAAAGAATAAAGATGTTGGCTGCAAAAGGAGCTTTAGAGGGGCTAAAATCTGTTGATATGGGTCTTTGTGAGAGCTGTGTTATGGGCAAACAGAAACGAGTAAGCTTCACGAAGACTGCGAAAGAGCCGAAGAAAGTACAGTTAGAAATGGTCCATACAAATATTTGGGGGCCATCTTCTGTTTCATCACTTGGTGGATCCAGATTCTATGTCACCTTCATTGATAATTTCAGCAGGAAGGTATGGGTTTTCTTCTTGAAACATAAGTCAGATGTGTTTGCTACTTTCAAGAGGTGGAAAGTTGGAGTTGAAAATCAGACGGGTTTGAAAATCAAGTGCCTGAGGTCTAATGATGAAGGAGAATATGACAAGTCAGAATTCAAACAATTTTGTGCAGCTGAGGGAATCAGATTAATGAGAACAGTTCCCGGGAAGGCACAACAGAATGGAGTTGCTGAAAGGATGAACAGAACATTGAATGAGCGTGCAAGGAGCATGAGGATACACTATGGGCTGCCTAAGATATTTTGGGCCGATACTGCAAGAACAAATGCATACTTGATCAACAGGGGACCATCAGTTCCTCTGGGGTTAAAGATTCCGGAAGAAGTATGGACAGGAAAAAAACTCAAGTATTCTCACTTGAGAACTTTTGGTTTCACTGCTTATGTTTATGTTGATCCCAAGAAGAGAGATAAGCTTGATACTAAAGCTATAAAGTGCTACTTTATAGGTTATGGTTCTGACATATTTGGGTACAGGTTTTGAGATGACCGGAATAAAAAAATCCTAAGACATAGTGATGTGACATTTGATGAAAATGTCCTGTACAAGGACAGAGAGAAAAAGGTTAAAGAGACTACAAAGCAAGTGGGAGTTGAGCTTGAGTTGCCGAAGAGTACACCCAAAGATGTTACAGAAGAAACTCAACAAACTCTAGAGACTGTTGTTGAAGAACCAAAGGTGGAGCAAGTAACACCTGAGCAGGTTTAGAGGAGATCATCCAGGACCATTAGAGCACCAGATAGGTATTCACCATCATTACATTATCTATTGTTGACTGATGAAGGGGAACCAGAGTCTGTTGCTGAGGCCCTGCAGGTGGAGGATTCAATCAAGTGGGAGCAAGCCATGGATGATGAGATGAGCTCACTTGAGAAGAATAACACGTGGGTGTTGACTGAGTTACCTGCATGTAAGAGAGACTTGTTGAACAAGTGGGTGTTCAGAATCAAGGCAAAACCAGATGACAAAAGAAGGTTCAAGGCTCGGTTTGTAGTTAAAGGATATTCACAAAGGAAAGGTATTGATTATGCTGAAATATTTTCCTCTGTTGTGAAATTAACTACTATCCGAATTTTATTGAGTATTGTTGCATCGGAGAATTTGCATCTTAAGCAAATGGATGTAAAAATTATGTTTTTACATGGAGAATTGGATAAGGAAATCTATATGCAGCAACCAGAGGGGTTTGTAGTTCTAGGCAAGGAACACATGGTATACAAGCTCAACAGGAGCTTGTATGGGCTGAAGCAAACACCTAGACAGTGGTACAAGAAGTTTGACTCCTTTATGAGCAAGAGTGGCTTCCGTAGGAGTGAAAAGGATCAATGTTGCTACTTCAAGAAATACACTGATTCTTATCTATTTTTACTCTTGTATGTGGATGATATGTTGATTGCAGGATCTAGTATGAAGGAGATAAACTCTCTGAAGGCAAGTCTGTCTTCTGAGTTTGAGATGAAAGATATAGGTGCAGCGAAGCAGATTCTTGGGATGAGGATTTCTCGGGATAGATCTGCTGGCACTTTGAATCTATCGCAAGAGCAGTACATTGAGAAGGTGATGGCCAGATTCAGAGTTAATGATGCTAAACCCAGGACTACTCCATTGGCAAATCACATAAAATTGTCAAAGGAGCAGTCACCGAAGACAGCTCAGGAGCGGGAGCACATGGCACTTGTTCCATATGCTTCTGTAGTTGGGAGTCTGCTATATGCTATGGTCTGCACTAAACCTGACATAGCACATGCAGTGGGAGTTTTTATAAGGTACATGGCAAATCCCGAGAAAGAGCATTGGGAAGCTGTAAAGTGGCTTCTAAGATATCTGAGAGGTACATCCAGTACTTCACTTTGTTTTGGCAATGGCGAAGTGATTCTGCAAGGTTTTGTTGATGATGATCTTGGAGGGGATGTGGACTCGAGCAAGAACACTTCCGGATACATTTACACCGTAGATGGTATAGCAGTGAGTTGGATGTCCAGGCTTCAGAAGTGCGTTGCTCTTTCATCTACTGAGGCTGAGTATGTGGTAATAGCTGAAGCTGGAAAGGAGATGATATGGCTGGCAGATTATCTGGAAGTACTGGGCAAGAAGCAGCGTAAGAAGATTCTTTACACAAATAGCTAGAGTGCCATACAGTTGGTGAAAAACCCGGTCTATCATTCGAAGACGAAACACATTAGAAGACGGTACCATTTCACTCGCAGGGCAGTGGAAGACGGTGATATGTGTTTGGAGAAGATAGAGGGTGAAAAGAATCGAGCAAACATGTTGACAAAATGTGTTGATGTTGGTAAACTAAGGTTGTGCAAAACCTTAGTTGGTCTTCTATAGCTGTGTCTACAGATGTTGCGGTGTGGCGAAGATATTGATGATGGAGGAATTTTTTTTATTTTTTTTTTGAAAATGTAATTCTTGGATGACAGAATCAGTCTCCAAGTGGACGTTTCCACTTTATCTCATGTGAACTACAGTTCCAGAGTTATATATGGTGAAGCACATGTTTGTTGATTGACATAAACGTTTTCGTGGTATTTTACCAGATATGCTATCACGGACATGCGGAAGCTAGCAAACAGGATGCAGTTTGGAATACCTGAAGAAAGTTCCTTAGGTAATACCAACCAGCTCAATGCAACCCCCACCTTCTAAATTAAATAGAACTGTCAAAAGGAGGAGCAAAAAGTGAAAATGGAAAAAGTTTTGTTAAAACTGTACTTAAATTAAATTCTTTCATTTCCCAAGTATTGTTGGTGGTGCTTGATGGCCTTGTTGTTTGCTAACTGCATATTTTATGAAATCTTTGATGCATATTGGAGTGCATAACTCCTGCAAGCGAAATGATTAGGTATATAGTCTTTGTTAGTACAAGTTACAATTTGTTGCAAGTAATTTTGTGAGATGAGGACTTGAACCTAATCTGAGATGGTTGACTCTTAGTGCTTTTTAGGATTTTGTTTTTCAGAATTTCATGCTATTTTTGTTAATGTAGATCAGGACTAATGGTGTTCTTCACGTCATATTTGATCTTCCTGGAAATTAGGGGATGGACTAGGGGAGGGCTATGGCATGGTTGGTCAGGCTGGAAGTGGCAAGTTGCGTGTATCGGTTGGTCAGAGCAAGCTTGCTGCCAAAGTAGCAAACAAGTATGTTTTCTCTTATCTTTCTGTTATCCAGAGAAGCTCACACTTGTTGAACATTGACGACCAGTGAATTTTGCAGTATATTGGGCTTTCAACAATTGTTTTTTACTCGCTCCGTCTGTCTTATGCCTCTTTTTTCTTATTGCTTGACAATTTTCCAGATTCAAGGAGAAGAGTTATGGAAGCAGTGGGGCTACATCAAGCTTGACTTCAAGTTTGGCGATTTTAGTTACTTTGGTGTTTCATTCTTCTCAAGCAACTAGCATACACGAAATTCTCTTAGGGTACTGCATGTGGAGTGAGAAGGTTGAGTTTTATGTTTCATGTCATGTTTTAGGCGATTTGTGCACTTGCTCTATGAATTATTCAAACGCTATCCCTTTCCAGCTTAATTACCAGTCTTCCCACGATTCCTGCCTCTTCAATGTTGGTAGTTTCTATTAAATGAAACCTTTCAATTTATCAAAAAAACTGGCGGTCGATCGAAGGTGCTGTGCCACTTGAACTCAAATCTATCTGACCTTCATGGTAATATATATGAGGGTCATCTTCATTTTTATCAAGCAAGAGGCAAACCATGAAGCTGACATTTATTGCTCTTTATTCTATCCTCCAAGGAAGGATAAAATTTCTGTACTACCTTGGGAGTACCTTTTGTTAGGTCTTGTCTGCAGGAGCACCTCCCTGTATTGTCAATAATAATACTGTTTTCTCATCAGAAAAAGAAGATAGTACATTTATCAAAAGGTGCCAACTCCACTTAATTAGTAGTTTGAGTACTTGGTGGTTTAGGAGGATGTAATGTCTAGAAATAATACTGATGAAGTTATTTCTAAGAGTAATATTCTTGTTATGATGCTACCTAGAGTCGGCAATTTAGGCCCATTATCTGTAATCCTCCCAACCCACTCAAGGTTGAACGGGTTGAGTTAATAATAAGCAGATGGGTCAAACGGGGTATGTCCGCTTTGGCCTGTTAGAAGAGCGGGTTCATAATGAGGTTACCCATGAGTCGGCAGACAGTCCAGTCCTACGGGTTAGAATAAAGTTTTCAAATTTCAACTGGACTCGCCAATTCTCTGCACCTCCTTGTCGGAGAAGCCCAGCAAGGAAAGAATTTCTTCCACACAAGTGCTTTGGCTGGTGGACTCTGACGAATTCTCCAAATCTCCTACTCTCTCTGTAATCCGTACCAAGAGTATATAAAAAAACACCAATCTGTATCTGAGGCACCTCACAGCGAGCAGGACTATTTAATCAGTTCTGAGATAAAGAGAACATGAACCAGACCTAATGGCGCCAACGTCCTGGTTCGTCTATCAGTACAGTGAGACTACTGAAAATGCAACCTTTTGACTTTTGAGAGAAGAGACACTAAGCGTATTGACTGATACAATCAGATGAGCATAGATGTACATCAGAATTACTAGACTTGCGAGAACCTGTTATTCTCTACTGTATTGTCTCCTGTCCAAATGATTTTAACTTTTGTCTTTGGTTTGTTATTCGATGGTATCGAAAAATCGGAAAAAGTTGCACCCCTTTGGTCCTCATCCTAACAAGTGAATTTGGTAGAGTCACTTTCTTTGCATCAGTTCCAGTGAACTGCTGATTAGAGCCGCTAAAAATCGTTAAGCAGAAGTTCTCCTCGTATGCGTTGGTCATGAATCAGTTGCCATGTGCTAAGTCTTTGCAGAGAGTGTTGCACAACTAATTTTTTTTGTTCAAAGTGAAGAAAAAAAGAAAAGAAGTAGTCCCACCAGTCCAATCTAAAGTAGGACCACACTTTTAAGAGTTATTACCAAAGCACTTTAAACAATGATGATAGGCAAAGCTAATCATATGCACACGCAATTTATCTGATTGGGCCTCGTACACGTATGGCTTCTGTCTCCAAGAAAAACTGTGTGGTTGTAGGATTATTATGCTGAGTACATCTTCCTCCGTTTCAAAAAGAATTAAGGGGTTAGCAGTTCGAGGGATTAAAACCTTATAAAACTGGGGAATTAGACATTATCTACTAAGTAAATGTTTTTAAGCATCTAAAACATACATGGAAAAGTTGTATCCGAAGAAATTTGGTTCCATATGAACTGCTTTGAATGGGACGGGTACTGCATGCTTAAAATGGAACAATAATTATCTTGTAATGAAAGAAGTGGTTATTACAGAATAGAGTTTTATAATAATAATAATAGGGGTATATGTGGGCACAGATTCGAGTTCCATTGTCATTCACTTTTTTCATGTGTATGTGGTGCCTGTTTAGACTTAGCCTTTGTTGGTCAGTATGTTAGCATTGTTTGAGATATTGCATTATGGGTGGTTACCTAGTACGAAACTACCTTTGCTTCATCTGCAAATAAAACAAGACAATGAAATATCGTTGCATCTTATCACTTTCCATCCTCCTCACTTCGTTATAAACATGAAACTCCACTGTCACTTCAACTGAATAGTAAAATTCCCAACCTAATATGATCGAAAATTTTAGACAATCGTTTGTTAATAGAAGTCCGAACAAATTAGTAAAAATAAGTAGAGAGAATTCGAAATAAAGTACATCATATTTTTATCCTCTGTTATACTTTAGGGGCATTCATATCATTGTCGTTTGCAAATTGAATTATATTCCCCTAGTCCCTAAGTGAACTCCAATGTGAAGTTTACTCCCAAGGCACGCCAAGAATAATATTTCTCTCCTAGTACTAGGGGGTGGTCCATTTATTATTACCATGGCTAGTTTTCTTAAGTTGGTCAATACAACTTTGAGGGAAAAGTTCATCATTCGAGCAGGGGCAGATCTAGAAGCTTGAGTGGGTTGAATCCCTTTAGTTACTATTTTTTTTTTATTTTTATTTAACATGGGAAATCAATAAACTTTAAATTCTGAATCCGCCTCTCCATTCGAGAGAATAGTCGAACCATTAGGTTGCAAAATAGTGGTCCCTCCGTTCCCAAAGTAAGTGTCACATCCTTCATGAAATTACATGACCTATATTAATGGTTCACATTTCAATTACTAATCGAAATTAAATTGCATATTCCTTAACTCATAAGCTGATCAAATTGACCTTTCATGAGTTGTTGAAAGATATTACAATACTTTAGTTATTAACTTCTGCAGAATGAAAATTAAACAAGGCACTATATATAGAAAAGAAAAAAAAAGGATAAGCCGACATATGTTTGACCACAA
This sequence comes from Capsicum pubescens, assembly GCA_030864215.1. Taxonomy (NCBI): domain Eukaryota; kingdom Viridiplantae; phylum Streptophyta; class Magnoliopsida; order Solanales; family Solanaceae; genus Capsicum; species Capsicum pubescens. The sequence continues at coordinate 344,988,685 of CM061538.1, read as the reverse complement.
GGATTTATTGTACGCAGTCTCACTTTGCATTTCTGCAAAAAACTTAAGCTTATATGACTAATAATGTATAATTTTTAAACTAGCTATAAGAAAATTTGTTGGGGTAAATCAATCTAAAGATGTTTCTTAATTTAATACCAATGATATTGTTCACTTCGGGCTAAACTCGTATGTTTTTCACAAAATGCCTCACACCATTTAAGAGTACCACATGCATCCTTATCTTCTTTTTCTCCAGTTATCAATGTGAAATTTTATTTGCACACCTAACCGCGATTAAAATTACAATTATAGGTCGACATGTCACAAGTAGAATAACTTACATAAAAACTAGGCCGTTGATCTTTTATAACATGTTAAATTGCATTATTATCTTTTAGAACATGTTAAATCGCATTAATAATGATAAAAAGTTATCACACTATCAGTGGCAAGGTATAAATTCAATTAGTTGCAATAGATGGAGTAAATTTTAAACTTTGGAGAGATATATTTGTTACTGACATAAAATTTTCGTAAGCCAAGTGCAGTAACATTGTAATTCGCTTTCTTGCAAGCTAGCTATAATTTTGATCACCAAAGATTGTGATGGGACGAATAATATTTTTTACTCTTAATTAAAGTTTCAAATTGGATTCCTAGAGATTTTTTTTTTTTAAAGAAGCTCTTTCCTCTTTATTGAATCTTATGGGGCGCTAAATTTGAGTTAATTAGTCCTCAAAGTGAATACTTCCTCCGTCCCAAATTGAGATGACACATTGATTAATAAAAATAATTAATAACATTGCTAGTTTACCATAGTACCCCTATTAAAATGATGTTTACATTTTAATTTGAAGAAAAAGTAATTAATGCAAAGGGTAAAACATGAATTTTTTTTTTTGTCTCTTCTTGATTAATGAAAAAAGACAAGTAAAATGAAAATTCAAATTATGAAATTTGGGACGTAGGGAGTATTAAACAACAAACTAAAGAAAATGATTGAATACATCAATAGTCCCTTAAAATTTTTCATAACTTTCGTTTGGACAATTGGACTTCCTTCACTAAATTGTACCGATTGAGCATCTGCTATAAATGATGAATATTTCTCTTAGACACTTTACTAATTTTGGAAAAGTTTCTGCATGTGTTTTCAAGCGTTCATTATATAAATAAGTTGACTACATATATGGAATATAACGCTTTCTTTAATTATATGCATTTGCCATATTAAGTTGTGAAACCCCTGACATATTTCAATTGATCTTGATGTGTATAATTAGAGGAAGTGACATCTCTTATGTGGCTACGTACTGGACGCTTGATTAGAGCGCAATTTTTTTCAAGATTTGATGCAAAAATGTCCAATACAAGCACTTTATCATGTGTTTAAACACTTAATTGAAACATAACATACTACACGAAATATCAAAATAAAATTTACTGACATATTTAAAAGGTTGGTACTGTAATGCAGTGTAGCTCCTGTACTATGCTATGCTAAAGAGTGTCAACTTCCAATTTTGCAACCATGTGGTGTTCTTTTCTTTTTCTCTTCTTACTACTATTGTATATTGTGGGATCCATAGTTGTACCTTTGGATAGTCCCAAGTTGTTACATTTCACTTGTTAGTTGAACATTCAATTAAGTGTATCTTCCTCAGAACTTTTAAATCTATTCTTTTATTACTTTCATGTGAGGAAAAGTGTTACTATACCGTTTGTAGTGTAGCTCTCAAATATTTCATAAGATAAAATGTTAGAGTTTGTGACCCGAATTTTGTTGATCCGGCTCTGAAAAGTTCGCGGTGCGACCAATGTTTATGATTTTTTGTGGAATCTGTGGTGGTAGCGAAGGGATCAAGCCGATGTATATTTTTGGGCTTAGGATTTATTTTTACGCAAGTATTATATAAGTGCGTTTAGTGGGCGTTGTTTCGGGCGGTTTTCATATAAACGAAATTGAGTCTGCTCTACCTTGTATTCCTCTCATTCATAGTGAATTTCCTCTTCTTTTACCCGTGTTTTTTCCCGTCAAGGATTTCCACGTAAATATGTGTGTTCTTCTTATTTTTCTTTTGCTTGAGGTATTGCTTATTCCTGCCCGTTCATAACATAAAACATAAACAAACTGATCTAACGAAAGCACAACAAACATGAGTTGTTGAAATACTATTGCAATAGCTAATAACTTCTCTAGAAAAGAAAACAAGGCACTTAATTTGAAAGGCTTTAACGTTATAACTAATAATGTATCATTATTACATTATCAAGTCATTTATTGGGCAAATCAATCTAAAGATATTTTTTAACACAATGTAATGTTGTTGGTTTCGGGCCAAAATCGTATGCTTTTTTTCAAAAATGCTCCCTTGAATTGAATCTTAAGGGGAGTCAAATCCGAGCTAGTTAGATTCCAAAGTGAATATCAAACAACAAACCAAAGAAAATGGCCAAATACTGCAATAACCTCTTAAACTTTTCAGTAACTTTCAGTTAGATCATAGAACTACGACTTGCTCCGATTGAGCATCCGCTAGAAATGATAAAGTATTTTATGTTAGATAGTACTTCTGACTAAATATTGAAAAAAAAAATTGCATGTGTTTTCAAGCATTCATTACGTAAATAAGTTGATTACACATACTTATAAATTATAATATATCTCCTTGCATGTGTTTTCAAACATTCATTACATAATAAGTTATTACACATACTTATAAATTATAATAAGACATCTCCTTTAATTATATACATTAGCCTCAATAAATTGTAAAGTTCAAGCATGTTTCAATTTATGTTGGTGTCTATAATTAAATAAAGGATGTCTAAGCAAAAATAAATAAAGGATGTGACAAAATTTTATGTGGCAACAGCCAACACATGAAAAAAGTTTGAGATAGAAGTATATATCTAATAAACATACTTGCATATATTCATGTATGTTGTGAATGGATGACATTAAGCATCCATTTAGCTAATGGATGACATAAGTGTCCATTTAGCTTATCTTTTCTTAAGTGGGTAGTTAACTTAGTGGGTAATTTCCCCATCTCTTGAATATTAAATTATGTAAAGTTCATAATTTGGGCTATAAATAGCCTATGGTTTGTGAACAAATAAACATAGAAAACAATTTTACATTCTCCAAATTTATATCATCTTTAGTTTTGTTCAGGTTTACATAACAGATTCATAACACGTTATCAGCACGACGTTCTAACAAGTTTCACTATGTTAAATTTATCGAAACTTGAGTTTGTGGCACTCGACATTATCGGAAAGAATTATTTATCATAGGTAATTGATGCTAAAATTCACCTTGACGCTAGAGGTCTTGGGGATACTATTAAACAAAAAAATAACGCTTCAAGTCAAGATAAGGCAAAAGTTATGATTTTTCTTTGTCATCACCTCCACGAAGGATTAAAAACTGAATATTTAACTTTGAAAGATCCACTTGAATTATGGACCAACTTGAAGGATCGATATCACTACCTACAATTTGATGGTATTACCGAAAACAAAATATGACTGGATACACCTTCGATTTCAAGATTTTAAAATCGTAGTTGAGTATAATTCTGCTATTCATAAAGTAAGTTCAATATTAAGATTATGTGGAGAAACCATCACTGATGAGGACTTACTAGAGAAATTTTTTTCTACTTTTCATGCTTCTAATGTATTGCTACAACAGCAATATCGTGAAATGGGATTTAAGAAATATTCTGAATTGATTACAGGCCTGTGGAAGAGCAGAATAATACTTTGTTAATGAAAAATCATGAAGCTTTTCCCACTGGATCTGCTCCATTTCCTGAAGCAAATGTTATAGCAGCGGATGATCAGCCTGAAAATAAGGCAAAATTATTATTGTGGTCATAGTCGAGGCCATGGCCGTGGACGTGGGCGAGGACGTGGCAGAGGAAGAAATAATTATCGTCATAATGGTGGAAATAAACAAGAGAATAATAAAGGTTCTCAAAATAATCCTTCAAAAGGTAAAGATAATATTTGTCACCGATGTGGCATGAAAGGTCATTGGGCACGTGTTTGTCGTACGCCTGATCATTTTGTTAAACTTTATCAAGCTTTCCTTAAAAGAAAAGAAAATGATGTGGAAGCACACTTGACCTTTCGTGGTGATGATGATGAAGAAACTCCATCATATACATATGATGATGTTGAGGCAAATCTTGCTTACAATGATGATGATTTTAAAGGCCTCTCAGATATTACCCATTTGAAAGCTAAAGATTTCTATGAGGACATTGATTGAAGAACTGATCACCTTAGTTGAGAATAAATTATAAAGAAAGTTATTATTTTCTTTTGTTTGTAATTATGTTTTTATTTTATTTTATTAAAGTACTGTGTGTTTCTAATTTCTACATTTCTTATGTTAGGTTTTTTCAAATTTCTTATAGTATTTTTTTTATTTGAAGAATATGAAAATTCTCAAATCATCAATTGGATCCAAAATAAGATACGATGATATATGTCTTATAGATAGTGCTACCACATATACTATTCTAAAAGATAAGAAATATTTTTCTTATTTGGTGATGAATGAAGCCAATGTTAATACTATATGTGGTAGTGCAAGATTAATTGAAGGCTCCAAAAAAGCTAACTTATTACTTCCCGGAGGAACAAATTTGATGATTGATGAAACATTATATTGTAGTAAGTCTCAAAGAAACTTATTAAGTTTCAAAGACATTCGCCAAAATAGCTATCATATTGAGACTACCAATGATGGAAAAATTGAATATCTTTATATTACTACAATAAAGTCAGGTAATAAATATATACTTGAAAAATTACCTGCTCTTTCTTCCAGCTTATACTATACAAGTATTAGCACTGTTGAAACACATGCCATAATAAATTAAAAGTTTACTGATTCAAATAGTTTTATTAGCTGGCATGACCGGTTGGGACATCCCGGTCCTAATATGATGCGCAAAATAATTGAGAATTCATATGGACACTCATTGAAGAACCAGAAGATTCTTCAATTTAAAGAATTCTATTGTGCTGCATGTTCTCAAGGAAAATTAATTGCTAGGCCATCAATAATGAAAGTGAGAATTGAATCTCCTGCATTTCTGGAACGTATACAGGGTGATATATGTGGGCCATTCACCCTCTATGTGGACCATTTAAGTATTATATAGTTTTAATAGATGCATCTACAAGATGGTCACATGTCTGTTTATTATCAACTCATAATTTGACATTTGCGAGATTACTTGCTCAAATAATAAAATTAAGAGCACAATTTCCAGATTATACAATAAAGGCAATTTGTCTTGATAATGCGGGTGAATTTACATCCCAGGCTTTTAATGATTATTATGTATCAACTGGAATAACAATTGAACATCCGATTGCACATGTTCATACTCAAAATGGTCTAGCAGAAACATTGATTAAACGCCTCTAATTAATCGCTAGACTACTGCTTATGAGAACAAAACTTTCCATTTCGATATGGGGTCATGCTATTTTGCATGCAGTAGCTTTTGTATGGATAAGGCCCATAAGTTATCATAAAGTCTTCCCATTACAATTGACTCTTGGTCAAGAGCCAAATATTTTTCATCTAAGAGTTTTGGATGTGCGGTATATGTTCCAATTGCTCCACCACAATGCACAAAAATGGGTCCTCAAAGAAGGTTGGGAATATATGTTGGGTATGAATCTCCTTCTATTATAAAATATTTTGAACCTATGACTGGAGATTTATTTACGGCAAGATTTATTGATTGTCATTTTGATGAAACAATATATTCATCATTAGGGGGGAGAAAATAAGCAGTTGGAAAAGGAAATAGACTGGAATGCATTATTATTATCTCACTTAGATCCTTGTACAAATAAATGTGAACTAGAAGTTCAAAAGATAATTTATTTGCAAAATATTACAAATCAACTGTCAGATGCATTCACTGACCTGTCAAGAGTTACAAAATCTCACATTTCAACTGCTAATGCTCCCATTCTAGTTAATGTCCCGGTAGGACAATTGACTACTGCAAATAAGTCTAAACCACACTTAAAATGTGGTAGACCAATCGGTTCCAAAGATAAAAATCCTCAAAAAAAAAAGAGGAGCAAATGATCAAAATAATCATAATATGGAGAAAGCTACTCAAGGAGAGCAACAAGACATAACAATTGATAAAATGTCAGAAGAGGTTCAAGTACCTGAAAATAATGAAAATAGAGAGATCTCAGTCAGTTATGTCTCATCAGGAAAAATATGGAATCGAAATGATTAATTGTCGACAATGTGTTTTCTTATAATGTTGCAAATGAAATAATGCAACAAGATGAGGATCTTGAACCAAAATCTGTCGAAAAATATAGAAAGAGAAATGATTGACCAAAATGGAAGATGCAATCAAGATTGAATTGGCTTTGCTTGAAAAACATGAAATTTTTGGACCTATAGTCCAAACACCTGAAGTTATAAAACCAGTGGGGTACAAATGGGTTTTTGTGTGGAAAAGAAAAGAGAAAAATAAAGTCGTAAGATATAAAGCACGACTTGTAGCACAAATATTTTTGCAAATACCTGGCATTGATTATATGAAGACATATTCTCCGGTGGTGGATGCAATCACCTTCAGGTTCTTATTAATTTGACAGTTTAAGAAAAAATTGATATGCATCTGATGGACGTCATCACAGCCTATTTTATGGCTCATTAGATAGTGAAATTTATATGAAAATTCTTGAAGGCTTCAAAATGCCTGATGTGTATAAAAATTCTTGAGAAAATTGTTCAATCAAGCTTCAGAAATTCTTATACGGATTAAAATAATAAGGACGCATGTGGTATAATCGTCTTAGTGAATACCTATTAAAAGAAGGGTATAAAAATGACCTAATTTATCCTTGTTTCTTTATTAAAATGTCTGGATCTGAATTTGTCATAATAGTTGTATATGTTGATGATTTGAATATCATTGGAACTCCTGAAAAGCTTCCAAAGACAGTAGAATGTTTGAAAAAGGAATTTGAAATGAAAGACCTCGGAAAGACAAAATTTTGTCTTGGTCTACAAATTAAACATTTTAAAAATGGAATATTTGTCCATCTGTCAACATATATTGAAAATATTTTAAAGAGATTTTACATGGATAAAGCACTGTAACACTCCGATTTTCTGAACCGAAATGCTACACGATGCTCATGACTCCGAAGAACAATAAGCTAACCCATGACTGATATCTGTACCTGTATACTGCATAATATACATAAAATAAGGATGAGTATACTGTTAATAAGGATGATTTGACTTAGTCTGAGATCAATCCTATCTAGTGGGTGATCTTTAAATCTAATGATTTTGATACTGATCCTATCTAGCGGGTGATCTTTAAATCTAATGATTCAGATATTGATTAATCATAGTTGAGATCAGTCCTAGCTAATGGGTGATCTTGAAGTCTAGTTACAATGATAAGCATTGACTGTATCTAACAGTACTGAATCTGTACTACTAAGATGAATTGACTGTGTTTGAAAGCCCTGATTATGTAACTGAAACTGTGGGATGTGTTCATCTAACCGACATGCCCCAAGATAAGCTGACTGGGGTCCAATCTCTGCCCTAACTGGAAGGGTGTCAGTATCGCACCACCAGTAAAGACATCTACTGTGGAGTCAGTCCTAATCTAGCGGGTGACTCCTGGGATCAGTCCTATACATATAAATGTGCTAACGGGTGACCCGTGAGTATGTCAGTCCTATCTAATGGGTGACATCTCGTACCTATGCTGGCAACATAGTTCTGGAACTTAAGGATTGCTTCTAGGGATCTCAGTCCTATTCTAGCGGGTGAGCCCCCATCCCTAGGTTCGCTCGGTGCTGAATCCTACTCCCATATGAAAGACACTGAACTGAATAACTAGGCTGAACTAAATAACTTAACTGAACTGATTTACTAAACTGATACTGATTAACTGAACTGATACTAGTGGTATTATTTAGCGGAGCTAAAACTGAGTTTACTGAATTCCAATGACGGATAGAATATAATGAGTTTTGAGAACTGATTAAGAGTACTGAAGTTACTGAGATTTACTGTGATTACTGAGGTTACTGAGCACTGAGATTACTGAGAATACTGAACTACTGAGATTACTGAGTTTTCCTGAGTCACATGACTGACTGATTTCCATAGATCATGGCTTGACTGAGAGTATCGTGAAAACATGACATGGCTCTAGGAACACAACTATATTTTTTGGGTACAAGTACCCCCAGGACTCGATGGAAGAAAACTGACACACATGACTGACTTGATCATAAGAGTAGAGTCCATAATCCACAATATCATAAATAAGGGATTTCATACTAAGCATGGTTCTCAACAATCTATTTCATGGAAGGGAATTTCATACAACATGTATATACTTGCATAGCTTTCAATATCATGCTCATTACATATTACAACCACAATCCATAATATCATAATATGGGAAATTTCATAAAGTACATGGGCATTCTACATCTTGTACATGAGTGGGTTTTGCAAGTAAGCATAGCATCATTCCATAAGACTAGTTCATGAGTAATCCAACAGTGTTCACAAGACACATTATCAACATGGATGACATTGAATCATAGAGGCCTATCATGAATCCTTCACTTAGTCACAATTTAGCTATAATGCATGATTTCTAGTCTCTTAGGTATTTTATCAAACACCTTACATGCACTCTTTAAGGCGTAGGTGTATTCACAAACTTACACCACTTTAATCCACCCAAATTCATGGGTTCCAACTATATGATCACAATCTTCCTGGAAGTTCATCAAATTCCCACTCTATAACACAAACCACAAACAACAACATGAATACAACCATATCACCACAAAACATTCATGATTTTGTTATCAAAGATTGATTCTTGAACTCCACAAACAAAAGGGATCCGTGGATGAACACTACGCATACCTTAATGGCGATGAAATTGTTGAAAGATTGGACCTTCAAGTTTGATTATGCAACCCTAGTAGTTTTTCTCCTTCTTGTGCTCTTGGATAATGAACTTAAGATGTTAATAGGGTTGTAATGTGATTAGAAGCTATAAATTTCATGAGGTTAAGTATTGGGACGTGTAAGGAGTGTTAAAAGACTTAATTATCCTCAAAATAACTCAAAATCTAAGTGTTTTTTTGTGGCTGAAATCATAAGTGTGCGTCCCACACCTCATCGCACATGCTAAGGTGTGCGCCGCACATCCCATCGCATAAGCTAAGGTGTGCGCCGCACAACCTGTCGCACACTTGTTCCAGTAGCCATGTGCGATTGTTTATGCGTCGCACTTCTACTTTGTAGGGCCATAACTTCTTGCTCGGGTGTCGGATTTTTATAAAATTGGAATCGTTGGAAAGATAGTTCGATTCTATATAATTTGGTGGGTCTAAATCTGCCAAAATGTCACATATAAATTAAGTTATCCTCATTCAAGGGTCACTCTTGCGGAATCACACACTAAAACTTGATGGATCCAAAAGCTATTAGCTTGCCTTACTCTGAGTGACTCACATGAGCATGATTAACACATCATAAGCTATCTTATCGCTAGGATACTCATTGTAAATCATGTAATCAAATATGAATCACAGGATATGAGGTTTCATACGTAGGAGAACTGATTCATTTCCTAGCTTGGAAACATACGGGGTATTACAAGCACATTCATTGAGTACCCCAATGATTGTGAGATCACTTGATATTAATAAAGATCTATTTCGATCTCATGGAAATAATGAAGAACTTGTTGGTGCTGAGGTACCATATCTTAGTGCAATTGGGGCATTAATGTATCTTGCTAGTAACTCACGACCAGATATATGTTTTGTTGTAAATTTATTAGCAAGATTTAGTTCTTCTCCAATACAAAGACATTGTAATGGTATTAAGCATATATTCAGATACCTCCGAGGAACTATTGATATGAGACTATATTCAAATGAGTCTGATTCACAATTAATTAGCTATGCAGATACAGGATATTTATCTGACCCACATAAAGGTCGATCTCAAACAGGTTATTTATTTACATATGGAGGTACAGCTATATCATGGCGTTCAACAAAACAAACCATGATTTCTACATCTTCAAATCATGCAGAGATAATAGTCATTCATGAAGCAAGTCGAGAATATGTCTGGTTGAGGTCAGTAACTCAACACATTCAGGAAATATGTGGCCTTACTTTGAAGAAGAATATTCCAACAATATTGTATGAAGACAACGCCGCATACATAGCTCAATTAAGAGGAGGATACATCAAAGGAGACAGGACAAAGCACATTTCACCAAAATTATTCTTTACTCATGATCTTCAAAAAAGGGGTGAAATAGATTTTCAACAAGTTCATTCAAGCGATTATCTAGCTGATATGTTCACTAAAGCATTGCCAACATCAACCTTTGAGAAATTGAGATACAAGATTGGGATACGTCGTTTCCTAGATATTAAGTGATGTTTTTATCAGGGGGAGTACATACGCGCTGCACTCTTTTTACCTTAACCAAGGTTTTTATCCCACTGAGTTTTTCGTGGTAAGGTTTTTAATGAGGCAACACTCAAATGCGTATTCAGTAGATTTTTTTTTACATGGTCATCCAAGGGGGAGTGTTGTGAATGGATGACATTAAGCATCCATTTAGCTAATGGATGACATAAGTGTCCATTTAGCTTATCTTTTCTTAAGTGGGTAATTATCTTAGTGGGTAATTTTCCCCACCTCTTGAATATTAAATTATGTAAAGTTCATAATTTGGGCTATAAATAGCCTATGGTTTGTGAAGAAATAAACAAAGAAAACAACTTTACATTCTCTAAATTTATATCACCTTTAGTTTTGTTCAGGTTTACATAACAGATTCATAACAATGTATTCAGTTATAACATGACTTAATATAAGTGTCTAAATAAAATTTAAGACATATTTAAAAAGCCAACTATGTAATGCAGTGTAGCTCCTGTACTATGATATCCTAAAGAGTTTCAACTTCCAATTTTGCAACCATGTGTTGTTCTTTTCTTTTTTTCCTTACTACTATTGTATGAAGGGGAGCTCTGGAGTAACTGATAAAGTTGTTGTAATGTGATCAGGAGATCACGGGTTCAAGCCTTAGAAATAGCTTTTGATAGAAATGCAAGGTAAGGCTGCGTACGATACACCCTTGTGGTGGAGCCCTTCCCCAGTCACCGCGTATAGCGATAGCTTTAGTAAATCAGGCTGACCTTTCCGTAACTGTATATTGTGTGGATCCATAGTTGTAGCACCTATGGTTAGATTTTTATGTAAACTTATAAATTCTGCAATTGAAAGAAGCCAAAAGTGTCCAATCGTGGTGTCAACATAGTTGGGACAGTGGCATGTCCCATAAAGTGGGGAAAGTAACCTAGTTTAAAACATGATGCTTTGTGTCCCTTAGCATCAATTGATGACTTTTTTTTTATGTACCACCACTTACATGGATAAGCCTAAGGACAAAATTGATTTGTCAGTGGTGAAAGTTAAAGTGTTACTGTTACAATTGATTATAACACTAGTTAGCTGGTAGTTTCTATGATAAAAGAATGGCAAAACCCATACGCAGCCCCTGAAGTACGCACCATTTTTTAGTTAGACACCTCAAGTGGACATTATTCCATTTTGGCACCTGAAGTGGCCTTCAAATGTGCCACTTTGGCACCTTTTGCCTTGTTGGCAAAACGCATGAGGAACACTCCGCAAAGGCACGTGGAAGCCTATTGTTTTGCTGATATGGCATATAAATGAGCCCCCAACGGTAGTATACCCATATTTCATCTTCTTCTTCATTCCCAAATCAAATTTTAATCCTAATTTGTGATTCTTCTTAGAATTCTTTTTATAAAAAACTTCTCTCTTGTTCTTCTCTCTTCTTCATCTTCTTCTGTAATTTTTCAAAAGTTTAAACTTTTTCTTATTTTATTCGAATTGAATTGGACAATGTCGAGCTCGTCGTCCATGGCTTTTTGCGAAAAAAATTATCGCTATTGTAAATGTGGTAATGAAGCATTACTAAAGACTTCTTGGACTCAACAAAATCCCAGTTGTAGATTTTTTATGTGTAAAAATTTGAATGTAATGTTTTTTACTTCTTAACTTAATAAGTCGATTAATTATTGATTTTGTAATTATTTTTGTTATTAATTTTGTAGAAATGGAACGGGTGTGATTACTTTGATTGGTATGAAGAACGACACTCTTCACAAGAAAATAGGGTGATTTGGGGTTTGTTGAAGAAAGTTAAGTCCTTTGAAGATAAAGAAAATCGATCTAGAAGATATAATATTGTTGGTGTCGTTGCTACTTGTTTGTTGTTGTGAGGAATATGGACATTGAAGCCAAATTGTTAAAGCTTGGCATTGAAGTTTTGATGGTCTTGAAGTTATGATTGCCTTCCTAGTGTTGAAGTTGCAAAATGACTTAAATTTCTTGTTTTCATGAAGTTTAGGTGTATTTTTATGGTGAGTATTAAGTCTTGTTAGGTTTCGTTTTTTGACGTAATGTTGGTCTTGTAAGAATGTTACATTTTGATAAAATGAAATTTTTTATATCTACTTTTAGCTTTTGTTGTCTGTTAGTAATTTTATATACAGGTTTTAGCACTTTAAAATCATTCCCCATACAGCTCTCTAATTTTATATGCAGGTTTTAGCTTTTGTTGTCTGTTAGTAATTTTATATGCAGGTTTCAACTTAAAACAAGAATAGTTCTCCTTAAACTTGTAGTTTTTGCATTTGCTTATGTCAATGTCTAGTAATGGACCACTGTGGGTGCCTAGTACTTCCCTCTCGCCAGCCTCCCTTAGTAAAATCAAATTCAATACCAAAAGGCTATCAATGAATACAAATATATGGCGTTTCCAGGAAAGAGTTATTGTTGGAGTCACCACTCATCGCAATCGACCCAGTGACTGAAGAGATGGTTGGAGCACCTGCTGCAATGGATGTTGATCTAGCAACTGGAGAAAGAGCAGGAGTAGCTGCAACATTAGTCCTGAACAGCATCAGTTAGTCCTGGATAGCTGCAGAGACACTTGACATCAGTTTTCAACACTATTTTAAGTCCTGAACAGCAAGTACCTTGTGGTTTCTTCTCAGTACTTTCATTAGTAACACAGGAAAAACAGTCAGCCAAGTTATACGCTCCATATTGAGTTGATATCAACACAAACAACAACTAACTTATATGCTTCTATTGCGCTAAAAACAACACCAACAGCTTCATTTATACACTCCATATAAATTTGAACGCAACAACAACAACTTCATCTATACACTCCAAACTGAGCTCAAAGAAACACCAACAAGTTCATAAATATGCTCCATATTGAGCTCAAAGAAACATCAACAACAATTTCATAAATATGCTCCATATTGAGCTTCAGTTAACACTAATTAATAATCCAAAAAACATGATCCATATTGGAGCTCACTGTTTGCATGATACTACTTAAAGAACCTGAATTTACAGGTTTCAAAAACCAAATAAGCAAAATGTATACTTCAAAAACTAAATTGATTGTTTGGTACTGCACATTACACAATAGAATCAGAACACACCATCAAACTAAAATGCTTCTTCTTGACTACTTCTTCTTCTTTTTATTGGTCAGCTGCTGCAATTGATTAGTGGTGACAGTATCTTTGTTTTTCCATTTCAAGCCTCTAGGCTTATAACCAACATCAACCCCTGTAGAACTTGCATCCTTGTAAGTTGTACCACTTTGTAAGATTCTTTGACTTGATGTCCCAAGCTATTTTTTGAAGAAAAAAGAAGGATCAATAAACATTATATATATGCCCTTTATTTTTAAATAAATAATGTGAGTTAACTTACATTCAGTATTTGGGTTTCCCTTGCACTAGGGTAGATCCCAAATCTAGCATTGTTTGACCTTTTTGATCCACCTTCAGCAACATCCTTTGTGGTTCCAACTCTTCCCCTTTTCTGCCCAATAGTTACTCTACTTCTAGGAGGTAGTTGACTCTTGATTCCTTCTGTTATAGAAATTCTTGTATCACCACAAAAGGTAGATTTTGTAGCTTCTTTGAATCTTCTAACTCTGCTTGTATCACCACAAATTGTAGTTGAAGATGCAGGTTGACTTGAGCTACATGATGCTGATTTTTTTGAGGTTGAAGGTGCAGGTTGGCTTGAGCATTAGGTTGGCAACTTCCTTGTGAACTTTGACCACTAAACTGAAATCCTTGGCTATGTGCTTGTGCATTAGGATCAGGAATCTATAAAATCATAGCACACCAGTTAATAATTTATAAAATCATAGTAAAAAATAAACTTCTAAAATAAAATAAAAGTGAGTGATTTACCTTGCAAAATCTTTTGTTATGGCCTTGTTGATGACACTTGGAGCATGTTATTTTTCCACCTTTTTTGGACATCTTTTCAGATTTCTTTACTGGTTCCTCTTTGCCTTTTTTTCTATTTTTTGAAGGTCTGCCAGGCATTTTTTTAGGTTTAGGGGGCTCAATCTTTGGATTGTTTGTCTCAGGCCACATCTTCATATTGGAGATTGGTTGGATAAAGTGATTATAAGCCTTCATAAAGGTTTCCTTCTTATACCAATGTTCCACATAAGGTTAAAGCTCTTTTTCAATATGATACAATGCACAAATGGCATGTTGGCAAGGAATGCCTCTCAACTGCCAAGTTCTACAACTACATGACCTATTAGTCAAGTTCACAGTATGCCTACACTCCCCTTCTCCAACCTCAAATCCAACATCAGCATTCCAAAGTATCTTGCAAGCCCTAGTCCTGTCCTTATTCTCCTCCAAAATAAGTCTAGCCATAGGTGCAATATCACATATCCAAGTATTGGAAAACTTAATCATAACCATAGTTCTACTCATGATTTTTCTCCTAATTTCCTCCAACATGGTAGTGATAGATTTATGTCTAGGGACTAAGATTCATGAATTAAAGGTCTCACACATGCTATTCTCAACAGTATCACACTTACAGTGCTCTTTAAAGAATGCCCTAACCCATGACTCCCTAGGATAATGCAGCAAATCACCAATGATATCATTACCTTTCGTACCAAGTTGGTTCAAGTAATAAAGTTCTTCTTTGAATTTTACTTCAAAACTTGCCTTTGAGCATTTCCAAAACTATTTTTTTTCTCTCTTCTCCCTTCCACTCTTGACTCCAGTTAGCCCAGATGTGTCTAGCACATCTTCTAATTTCAGCATTTGGTAACAACTCAAGAACAGTAGCATGAAAACTCCACATACAAAAAAAATTTAAGGTACTTGACAAAGAAATTCTATTTTATAATTAATTGATAGTTAAAAAAATATCAAATATTACCTTTTGCATATCAGCCATCACAGTAAGACCTGCTCCAGTACCCAACTGCAGATCCTCTTTCAAGTACCTCACAAAAAAACTCCAACTATGTTTGGTTTCCTTGTCCACAACAGCCCAGGCTATAGGAAACATCTGATTGTTTCCATTCTTCCCAACTGCAACTAGAAGTTCACCCTTACAAGCACCCTTTAAGAAACACCCATCAAATCCTATTATTCTTCTACATCCTTTCATCCACCCTTTTTTCAATGCATCAAGACACACATAGAAATAAACAAACAGATTTTTACCTGGGATAGTTTC
Organism: Capsicum pubescens; assembly: GCA_030864215.1. Lineage (NCBI taxonomy): Eukaryota > Viridiplantae > Streptophyta > Magnoliopsida > Solanales > Solanaceae > Capsicum > Capsicum pubescens. Next base: position 344,972,994 of record CM061538.1, on the reverse strand, counting down.
ACTATCCATTCTCAGCCAAACAAAACTGCCAGGATTGGTTTGTTTGATCATCTCAGTATAATCACATAATCTTGCAAATTCTAAGTTCCAGACCCCCATGGTCTCTCTTAGGACCTGTAAATTTGCCCTGTAACAGATTGTTCTACCCACATATAATCCCAATTTTTCTCTGCACAATTCCTGTATTTCTCAAATTTTCAAAGGTAGTTGTTTACTTATTTCATCCCTGAATCTATCAACAACAAACTTACTTGTACACATCTTATTCTTGTTTGATGTTATACACTTATGCACTGGATTATAATTCTTAATCAAAAAATTACCAGAGTCTCTGTCAAGTGCACCATAACACAACCAGTTGCATTTTGTCTTGAATTTGCACTTAGCCCTCACTCTATGAGCTTCATTAGGTCTTAAGACAATCTGAACTCTATTTTCCACTGCATACCTCCCCAAAGCTTTTCTAAATTCCTTAGGACCATTAAAAATCATACCAAGTTCAAAAACAACAACACCACAATCATCATGACATCTGATTTTTTTTACTTTTTCTTCTTGGAAAATCAACACCAACAACAACATCCTCATCTAACAAATCAGTGCTATCAATACTATCATAGTCTGAACTATTAATATACTCTTCATCACCTCCTAATCTACCCAAATATTTATCTTTCTTATTCCTGCCAATGTCTTGAAAACCTTTATCAATACCAGCTTCACCTACTGGTATTTCTTCTCTTGATTTGAATTTTTTTCTTTGAATTTTTTTTCTTCTACTTTCAGCCCTAAAGGCTCTCAACTCTTCATCAATGTCTGAATCATTCTCATCAGGGATATCATCAACATTCAGATCTGATTTGCTACTGGGAAGATCTATTTCATCACCATTCGAATCTTCATTAAGACTTTTATTCTCATTCTCATCACTGCCTATATCAACTTCATCATTATATTGTGACCCTACTAAAAGAGGCACAACATTTTCCACAACATCAACATCTTCATCAATGTTATGAAAAATATACACATCAAGCTCATCACCATCTTTTAACTCCTTCACAAACTCCAGTAATTGACCATTAGAAGTGATTTGAACTAAACCATCACCATCTATATGTTGACAATAGAACCCCTTAACTTTTGAGTACTCAAGATCTTTGGTGTAGGAAAGAAATTCAACAAGACTGAAATGGTCTTTATCAATGGCAACAACAAAGATATCTACTTCACCTTTATAACTAAGATTAGGGTTGGATACAATTGTTCCCCCGTGATGAAAACAGGTCAAAATATAGCTATCCATTTTTGTAAAAAAATTCCAAAGATTCTGTACAAAAAAAATACCCAAAATACCCTCAAATTAAAAAGTACCAAAATAACCCTATATTATCACTGAAATCTCCAAAATAAACACTAAATTAGTGAAATCCCCAAAAAGCCAACAAAAAAACCCATACCTTATAACTAAAATCACAAAAAAAAATAATCTAAAATCATAAATTCAACCCAGCACTATAATTTCAAGCGGGAAATAGTCCAAATAGTAAGGAAAAATATAAACTTAAAGAAAAAGTTTAGTTTGACCTTCAATTTCTTCAACTATAAACTAGATTTCTTCAAACTCGTCACTGAAAATGAATCAACACTTTCATGCAAGCATTGTACCTGCAAAATACAACGTAAATAGTTACAAATCACTAATATTAAAAGATGAATCGAAGAAAAACTGAAAAAAATGACAAAACGTACAAAGGGAAAAGTTTAGGGTTTGAATCGAATTTTGGAAATTGATTTGGGCATTTCCTATGTTTTTCCCCTTTTAGTGGATTTGGATGACATGGAAAGCTACTTCTAAGTGGCACGTTTTAATAGGCGTGCAAAATCCATGTGTATGGATTGAAATACACGTGCCTAAGTTTTCTTTTAATTATGAAAAAGGTGCCAAAGTGGCACATTTGAAGTAAGGCTGGCAACGGACCGGAACCGAAACGCCGGACCGGTTTAATCGATACCGGAACCGGTACCGAAACTTCCTTACCATTTTTGCTGCCGGAACCGGTCTTAGAGGATTTTTTTCATTGTTCGGACCGGTCCGCTTGCTACCGGTGTGGACCGGAGTGATACCGGAATTACCGAAAATAGATGACATAGTGTACAGTAATGCAATTTTGTATTAATTTTTTTTCCAAAATTGCTACAGTTTTTGTTTAAGAACTTATATAATTTATATAAAGTTTTCCATTACTTTATATAAATACAGTTTTTGTTTTACAATTTTAATTTAAATTATCTATATCTTAACTTAATGGCATTAATATATAAGTTTTATATATATAATAACTTATATAATTTATATAATTTATTAATATATCTTAAAAAATTTAGAATTTTAACATAAAAAATATAAGTTTAAGTTAATATAATATTTTTAATAAGTTTAAGAAGTTAAAAAGTTTGCGAACTTTATAAAGTTTTGTATTAAATTTTTTTTTTTCCATAATTGCAACTAACAAAAGACAAATTTTAAAACAAAATTAGGCGAATAGACGTTATATTTATTCAAATTTCGTACGTTGTACATTTATTACAAAGATATTAAATGAAAATCTAATCTACGCAGCCACCTTCTAGGAAGAAATCTGTTTGAATTAAATCTCTATTGTAGAATCTTATTAATATCTAAATTGTCTATAATTTTTTTGCCGTAACTTTTCTATGTCTTCGGCGGATAAATCTTTCAGAATTGGTCTATTTCCTTGTTCCTCCATTGCTTCCATTCCATCATTACTATTTTCCTCAAAAATTTCATCTATTTCGTCTTCAATATGGGGCGGTAATTTAGGGAGCCCAAAATTTCTTTGTTCAGCATTGATCCAATCTCTAAATAATATCGAAATCTCCAAACTATCCCTTGCTAACGAATACCGATGATCTCCTATTATAAATCTTCTTGCGCTGAAAGCTTACTCCGAAGCAACTGAAGAAGCTTGAGTTGATAGAAAATCTCAAACCATCCTTGAAAGTTTTGGAAATTGTCTGATACGGTTCTTCCACCACGATAAAAGTTGTTATTTTCATGTTTCATCTCTAATATTTTCCCGATCCTGCGAAAGATACGAATCAAATTCATTACTCCTACAACATTGAACACCAAATTCTTCGCCCATTTCGTCATCTAAATCATCATATCTACGTCTAGAAGTAGGAGGTTCGATCGGCCCAATATTTTGTTCCATAACTTGATACAAGTTATATAAACTCCTAACTGTAGATACTATGCTAGCACAACAAGTTTCAACTGATGGCTTTTCATGACGTCCAATTTCTAAATTGTTGTATAATTTTCTAACCAACATCATTGTACCATGTTCTTTATAAAATGGGTTTAATAAATTAGTTGTTAAAAGAATTTGTGGATAGGAAAATAATATTTTTAAAAATTTTCAATCATAGCTTCAATTGTCTCTTTGTTGAGACATATTTTTTTATATTCAGCAAGTACTTTAGAAATAGCAGTAATAGTTACTAAAACAGAAGAAATAGTTGGAGTATATTGAGCAGATACTGTGTTTGTAGCTTGATAAAAAGTTTTCAAAAATTTACAATGTTCTTATACTTCAGTCCAATCATCTTCATCTAGCATTAAATTAACATCCTCATTATAAGAATTATAAACTAATTGTATAGGTTTACGATATATAACAACAACTTCAAACATTTGAAATAAAGAATTTCATCTAGTAGGAATTTCTTTTGGAATTTTTCTATATGGAAGGTCATATTATTTACATTTACATTTAAAATCATCCATTACACTCTTTCTTTTATTTTTAAACATATAACTACAAGCAATTCTCACTTTAAGACAACCATTTCCAAACAAATGAATACCATCATGTACTATCAAATTTAAAATATGTGCAGAACATCTAACATGAAAATGATCTTCATACATTAAACACAATCTAGTTTTTAACTCGTCAATAGCTTTAAAATTATTAGAAGCATTATCTAATGTGCATGTCATAGGTTTACCAATAAATCTAAAATATTTCATGCTCTCCGCTATTGTACTAGCTATATACATACCGATTTTAGACTCGTCAACATATTTATAAGCAATAATTCTTTTTTGCATGTTCCAATCGTGATCAATCCAATGAGCCGTGAGAGTAAAATAATCATTACCGACAACACTAGTACCCATATCAGAAGTAACAGATATTCTACCATCAAATTTATCAAATAAGCAACGAAGAAAATGACAATGTTCAGCTTGAAATTTAAAAATATCATTTTTAATTGTATTTCGTGAAAAATCTTTAAAAGATGGATTATATACTCGTTGAATATAATGAATAAAACCGGGATGCGAAGGAAAACTAAAAGACAAACCCATAACAGCAACCATTTTTGCTAGTTCTTCTCTATCTACATCTTCACTATATGTCGATGATGAACTTGCTTCAGCCGGGTTAAACATGTCTAAACGCGTTTGAACCATATTACCTCCTACAGATTCATGTACAAATATTGTACCATCTTTTTTTTTTGCCTTAGCCTCATTTTTTAGACAAATAAATTCTTTATTACATCTCATCAAATGCGTAGTTAGCAACCCTATCCCGCCATTTTTTTTCCCTGTCAAATGTTTAAAAATATTCTTGCATTTATTGCAAGTAGAAATACCTTTTACCCTATCATGCTCCATAAATTTCCAAACTAAAGACCTTTTAGTACGTTCGGTACCTTTGGCCCTAGTAAATTCCGATAAAGAGAGAAGTTCTTCACCGTGTTTCGGTAATTCCGTAACCGGACTAGTAGGGGTATCACCTAACTATTGTTCTTCTATATCATCTTCCTCCGGTAAGTCTTCCTCAAAATTATTATAACGCCTACTTAGGGTCTCATTATCTAATTCCATACCGATACCAACATCGAAACCATTAGATTGTGATAAAGAAGTCTCATTAAATGTAGGCAGTAATGAACTAGTACTAGCCTTACTTTTTTTTATTTCTACGAAAAACCTTATCAAAGCTTGGTTTTTTACCACTACTATTTTTTTTCGAAATCCATAATTTAAATTAAAATATTAACACAAGCAATACAAATATTATAAATTACAAAATTAATGTAAGTAAACAAATGTAGATACTAAAAAATAAAAATATAGATATTAACGAAAATAAAAAGAGCTTAAAGTTGGAACGATTATACCGAACGTCTGCGTAAAAGCAGACGTATACCAAATGTCGGAATTAAAAGATGATAATTGAAGGTTATAATATCTTCAAAAAATCTTCAACTCCAACTAATTTAATAATTGAATCTTCAACTCCAACTAATATAACAATTATAAATATTTAGAGAGAATGTGATATTAAGAGAGATTGTGAGAATTGATAATATTTGTGTGAAAAAAGAATTGAAAAGAAGGATATTTATAATGAAAATTTTAAGGGGTGGTGTGGGGTAATTGAGAGGGGGTGGGGTAATTGGGAGGGGGGGGGCAACGACTAGAAATCAACGGACAAAAGAGTTGCTGCCAACTAAATCCCACTTTTTTTAAAAAAAAAAAATTAACTCGTCAACCGGACCTGAATCCGATCAACCGGTACCGGAACCGGTTAACCGGAACCATAAATACCGGATTTTTTTTTACGTTCCGCACCGGTAACGTTATCATGACCATTGGGTACCGGTATACCGGACCAAATCAGAACCGTTGCTTACCAGAATCGGAAACCTAGCGGAACCGGAGTTGGCGGACCGAAACAAAATTTTCCGGTTCTGTTGCCAGCCTTAATTTGAAGGTCACTTCAGGTGCCAAAATGGAACAATGTCCACTTAAGGTGTCTATTCACAACTTTTTCTTGCAAACAAATCTTTATGTACATAACTTAGTCAGCATTTGATCATGAAAATTATAATTTTTTATAGTTGAAGTTAGTGTTGTGTTTAACAATAAATATAAATTAGAATATTTTTTTTATTTTATTGAGAGAAATAAGAATGAAAAAAATAAAACAAGTGACAACTTCAAGTTATATTTAAAATTTCTATGACCAAACACTATTTTTGAAAGGAAAATTTTACTATGGGCCTCATGCACCACATCATATTTGAATGAGGCCCCTATTATTTTGACACATAAACATTGTGGGATCCACCTATCAAAACAATTCATTCTTCCTCTCTCTCCTTATTCCTTTACCTTCTCATTTTTTTTTAGACAACTCATCTTTGACATATATTACTATTGGATTTTATTTCTTCATTTTTTACTAAATATTTTTGCTATATAATTTTTTTCTTGTCCTGTATTTAAGAGTATTAAATATTCTTTTTCATTTATTGTTCCTGTTATATAATATTGGGTTAAATTAACTGTTGAAGTTATTTCATAGTTTGTTCGTTTTGATGATTCTGGTTTTTCAAAAGCTATTCTTTTTGTTGTACTTATTCTATCATTTATTATTTCTAAATCTTCTTCTACATCTATGTCTTTGTAACTATAATCATTGTTATCAATTGTTTTTACGATTTGTTCAAAAGGACTTTCTATGTGTATTTTATTAACTTTATTTTTTCCAGTTATTTTATGTTTTGTTGTTAATACATATAGATTTTTACATCTTGCTGTAAATATTTTACTTCCTGGGGTTAGTTCTATTCCTGATATTTTCCAATATAATACTAATGATTTATCTATGTTTTTATTTGTTATTGCTACTGAATAATTCACACTTATTATAAATTTAAATTTTTGGTATATTAAATTTCCTCTAGGCAGTTATTATACTTTTTTCTATAGGTTTTATAATTCTATCATCTGCTAGATATAATTCTATTGGTGTATCTATTCCTTCTCTAAAACATGTTTTTATCAATATCTCTGTTCCTCCAAGGTGTACATATTTTATTGGGTCTTTTTTTTTATATCATTTATTTCTTTATTAATTTTTCTTTTTGTTACTAGTGGTATACTAGCTCTTCCTTTTGCATATCTACAGTCTATTACATGTTCTTTTTGGCTTACTACGTAGTATTTTTCCTTTCGTGTATTAAATATATTTTTTATTGTTGGTATTTTAAATATTTTTTCTACACTTAGGTCTAACTCTTTTCCTTTTATTTCGTCAAATATATTATTATCAAATATTATTTTTTGATTTGTTCCTTCTTCATTTAAATATTCTTCCTTTGTTATTATTTTTATATCTTCTTTAGTCATTTGGTTTATTTTTATTTCTTCTTCAGTCATTTCATTCATCTAAATCACTATCTATTTCATTATCTGTTTCATTCTCCGAAATTTCATATATACTATTTTCACTTTCTAATTCGTAATTTATATAATCTATTGCATGTATTTTGTATTTTCTATCTTTATTTCTGATATTTGGATATAACTAGGCTTTGATACCATTTGGAAGGGGTGCAGATAACTCGGATAACTTAAATAGATCTATTATAACTCTAATGGATCTATTTTTATTTGTGCGTGGATATTTCTTAACTTTTCTAAACATTTCTATTTTAATTTTAATTTTTATTGATGTTTATATCTTGGGGGGTGATTAGATGATATTTGATTAAAAACTTTACTGTAATATTCTTTAGTTTTTTCTCTTAGTCTTTGTAATTCTTGTATATTATTTTGAAGGTGTTCTAAATATTCTATATCTTTTGTTCTAAAATATTCAATTAAATTCTCTTTCATAAGTACTTCTGTTAATCTTATTTCTTCCATATCTTGTCTCCAATATTTTAAATATTCATAGTTTATCATTTTATCCTAAAGTAGTTGTAATACTGCAATTTTCTTTGTAATAATTTATTCTAATTGTACTATATCTGATATTAAATTCTAGGTTATCTATTTTGTTAATTATCTTGTCTTTTTCTTCTATAATAATTCTATGTCTAAATCATATTCTAAACTGTCTTTTAATTCTAGTTGTTTCATAGTTTTATTTTAGCTTATCCCATTTACCTTCTAGTAAACAGTTGTATCTACATAAGTTTTCTTCTGCTCATGTATCTATCATAGATGCATAATACCTATTATAATATCCTTCTACTATTATTTTTACAAGTACATATATTTTCATATCATGTCAAAGCTCTTTTTATTAATAATTTTTCTTTATTATATGTTATAGATAATTGTGTATGTTCTATATTGTATGATTTTACTTGTTCTAACCATTTTATTCCTAATATTATGTCTGCTTTATATCTTCCTTTATTTCAAATTCTATTTTTATTTTTCTAACTCCTATTATTATTTCTTTTTCTGCCGTATCCTTAATGTGTATTAGAATCCTTGGTAGATTTGAACATATATTACTAATTCTTCTTTTTCTAACATTAAATATAAATGTTCACCTATTTTCTTATATCTTCTTCCTAAATTGGAAAATACTATTCTTATTTTTAATCCTTCATGATTTTCATATGTTTTTTCATCTATTATAAATTCTTCTTTGTTCATTTTATTTATTTGATAGTGTATAGATCATGTTGATACATGTATTCTAGACTATCTATTAAGGATTCTAAATGTGATATTTCTTCTTTTTGTGCTTTTATTGATTTTTGACATACTCCTACAATCATGTTATATTGTAGTCTTTCCCTTTTTATTTTTAATTCTTTTCGTTTTTCAGATATTACTTGTTTTAATTGTAAATTATTCATCTGTAAATAAATACTTGGTAAATAAATTCCAAAGTCAAACTTAAATAACTCATAAATTACTATACATATCATCTTTACCTTTTAAAATAACTAGGCTTTGATACCATTTGGATATAAACGAGCCTACATAATAAGTCAAAATAGAATAGTAAATGTTTACATTATTTACGTATTTCATATTTCTCAAAGTTATCTTATTCTCCATATGTCATTTTCATATTTCAATGCTTTGTCTTCTTATCTTTCTATTATTGCTCCGTGTCTTTCAATCTTTTGTCGTTTATCTTCCAGCTGTCGTCCTTATCTTCTTCTATTCCAGTTGAACTTCTGGATAATATTATCTTCTCCATTACATCTTGAACATAAATGGTCTGGATATTTGTGTCCAATTAACTTGCAATACCTTGTTAATAATTCTTCTGAAGTAAATCCCTTCCTAATTGCTCTTGCAGTTGGTTGTTTTTCTGGATTGAGTAATGTCAGAATCCATTGTCTAGCTTCTTCCATATTTGACTGTCGTAGCTCCCTTGAATTTGAATAAATCATTTGATAATCTCTTGAATAATAGCTCCATATTGGGTTCCCATTTAGGTAGTTATTTGCTAATTCTTGAACAATTGAAGATATTCCAATAATTCGTTTATTTGCATAAAAATCAGGTATCTCAACTTTAGACTAGCCTTTTTGACTTTTCTTGTTTTTTGGCACTTGCCATTTTACTTTTTTTTTACAAGTGTAAAGTCGTAGGACCTAGGACCATTGTTAGTCTTTTAATTTTTGACAGATGTAAAGTTAGAAACCTAAATGCAAAAACGATGACATATAATTATCCAATACCAAATAAGATATTAAAAATAAGACAAATACAAGGATATAATTACATTAGTAAATTTGATTATAAATAAGGATTTTACCATTTAAAGTTAGAAGAAGAATCTAAAAAATTAACTGCATTTACAGTACCACAAGGATTTTACGAATGAAATGTGCTACCATTTGGATATAAAATTGCACCAGGTAGATACCAACACTTTATGGATAGTTATTTTAAATAATTACCTAATTGTATAGTATACATAGATGATATACTACTATATACAAAAACTAAAGAGGAACATTTAAAATTATTAGAATAATTTATAAATATAATAGAAAAATTGGGAATAAGTTTAAGTAAAAAGAAAGCCAAAATTATGAAAAACCAGTTAGAGTTTTTAGGAATACAAATAGATAAAAGTGGAGTAAAAATGCAACAACATATAGAACAAAAAATAATAAATTCAAAAGAAGAATTAGATACAAAAAAGAAATTACAATCATTTTTAGGATTAGTAAACCAAGTAAGAGAATATATACCCAAATTAGCAGAAAACCTAAAGCCATTACAGAAAAATTTTAAAAAGGATGAAGAATATAATTACAACGAAGAAGATAAAAAACAAGTTCAAAGAATAAAAATACTTTGTAAAGAATTACAAAAATTACAATTCCCAGACGAAAATAAAAAATTTACATATATAGTGGAAGCAGATGCAAGTGAGTATAGTTATGGAGGAGTACTTAAATATAGATATGAAGAATAAAAATTAGAACATCATTGTAGATACTACTCAGATACGTTTAATGAAACAACAATAAAATGGGAAATAAATAGAAAAGAATTATGTTCATTATATAAATGTTTATTAGCATTTGAGCCATATATTGTATATAACAAGTTTATTGTACGAACAGATAATACACAGGTACGTTGGTGGTTAACAAAGAAAATACAAAATTCAATTACAACGAAAGAGATTCGGAGACTAGTATTGAATATATTAAATTTTACATTTACAATTGAAGTAATTAGTACTAACAAAAATGTCATTGCAGATTACATATCAAGACAAAGCTAAACAGACTGATATAATAGAAGATGATGCTTTAGAAAAGATACTCAAAACCCTGACTACACTTTCAATGAAAGTGGACAGTATGGGTAATGAAATAGAAAAGCTAAAGACTAATGAAGTTAAACTGAAGTCTAAAGCTATGAATCAGCTAACTCAGCAGTGTGCAGAGCTATGTCGATCGGAAGACATCAAAATTCCAAAGCTAAAAGGAGACGTTGGGAAACTCCATAAAACCCATAACGTTTATCAATCTACAATTGCAGGTAAAAGCAAAGGAGTTAGTGGACAAAGATATCAGAACATGAAAATGAATAAGATATTTAAAAAACCATTTATACCAAAAATACAAAAAGACCCCTTGTTCATACCCTCACAAATTACCACATATTGAGAAAGTTTGAACCAAGATAAAAAGCCTATAACCATATAACCCAAGTATACATAGAAAATATCCAAAAAATACAGACTTATCTAAACCTTAAACCCAGAGCCACAGATATCCAAGAACCAAACACAAACTATATAACCCAATGATTACAAGGTTACAACAAGTTAATCGCACTACCGAAAACCAACCCTAGCTTAGTTAAAACTTGTTTCAGTTATGGATTATTAAATACCGTATACATCCATGAAGGAAATGAACTAACAGATATACCAGAATTATGTAGAGCATTCACCACTTATAAAAGAATAACCAAAGGAAATCTATTTTTTATAAAGTTTTATACTGCACCAGCAGAGATATTATATGACAAAATCAAACCATTTATACAAATTGTAAAAATAGGATTAACCAGAGATATGATTATACCGGAAGATATTGTTCAACAACCAGAGATACCTAAAGTTGAGATACCTGATTTTTATGCAAATAAATGAATTATTGGAATATCAACAATTGTTCAAGAATTAGCAAATAATTATATCAATGGAAACTCTATATGGAGCTATTATTCAAGAGATCGTCAAATGATTTATTCAAATTCAAGGGAGCTACGACAGTCAGATATGGAAGAAGCTAGACAATGAATTTTGACACTACTTAATCCAGAAAAACAACCAACTGCAAGAGCAATTAGGAAGGGATTTATTTCAGAAGAATTATTAACAAGATATTGCAAGCTAATTGGACACAAATATCCAGACCATTTATGTTCGAGATGTAATGGAGAAGATAATATTATCCCAGAAGTTCAACTGGAATAAAAGAAGATAAGGACGACAGCTGGAAGATACACGACAAAAGACAGAAAGACACGGAGCAATAATAGAAAGATAAGAAGACAAAGCATTGAAATATGAAAATGACATATGGAGAATAAGATAACTTTGAGAAATGTGAAATATGTAAATAATGTAAACATTTACTATTCTTTTTTGACTTACTATGTAGGCTAGACTAGCCTTTTTGACTTTTCTTGTTTTTTGGCACTTGTCATTTTACTTTTTTCTTACAAGTGTAAAGTCGTAGAATCTAGGACCATTATTAGTCTTTTAATTTTTGATAGATGTAAAGTTAGGAATAGTAAGTAGTTCTTTTTCTCCTATAAATATGTAAGTCATCCGGCTAAGTTAGAGGCAAGACTTTATGAGTTGAAGCAAGCCTCCTCTTGTACACAAACAACTTTTGAATATTTAATAAAAACAGTCATATTTCAAAGGAAAAGCTATGGATGAACAAAGCCCAAAATTATCAAACCTTCCAGAACAGGTATTTTCATTTATGATTTAGAATAGGTAAATTCATAAATTCCTAACAATCATAATATGATAAAATAAGTTCATATTAGTTACTATATAGTAGAATTATTCGAAGAATAATATGTTACAAAATTTATTTGCAAAGTGGAAAAGGAGAAAAATCCGTAAGAACTATGTCATCCTAAAGGTGAAACCGGTGAGGCAAGAAAGCCGTGATAGGGGAGTAACCAATGTAGAGGTGCTGTTTAAGGGAAAAGTATCCAAATTACCATGCTAATAGTGACAGAGTAACATAATTATTTAAGAATAATCTAGTACATAGTAATCTAAGATGATCATATTTTGTTATGTATATGATTGGAAGAAATATTTTGAAATAGCATCATATGAAAAATAATGACTACCTACTTATCCGATGAAATGGTAGATAAATTTAAAATACTTGTTTTGTATGTACTTAAGGATATAAAAATTATAGATATAAGAAAAATCATATGGGAAAAAATATTTGACAAATATTTTTTGACTAGAATAAATTACATACCACACCTACCTAACTACTCTTACAAATACCTACATACCAAACCTACACATCAACCATGATAAATTACGTATATTTAGAATATTGGAAAATGGATATAAAAAAATATACAATTAATAGAAAAAATAATGAAAACAAATTTAGAAGAATACATGAGAACTAAAAATATAAAATATATAGAATACCTTAATGAAAATATGGAAGAATTAAAAAGATTAAAACAAACAACTAAAGAATATTATGAAAAAACAAATGATAGATAACTTTAAAATAATTGTTTTATATATACTTAGAGATATAGAAATTATAGACATAACGAAAATAATATGGGAAAAGATATGGAATTATGAAGAAGAAGAGTTATTAAGTTCAATAGAAAACTTACACCTATATAATGAAAGCTACTGCTCATATTTAGACAGTTATTATTCAGATGGATATTATACAGATTAAAAATGTTAGAATATATTAAAAGAGTTAGAGAAAAACAAAGTTGGCTATACGAAGAAATTAATTATAGAAACCAGCTTAGAAGAGGAAGAGAACAATTAAAAGAAAGATTAATTTGGATAAATAAAACCATGAAACAACTCGAATTAAAAGAGAGTTTAGAATATGATTTAGACATAGAATTATTCATAGAAGAAAAAGACAGGATAATTAACGAAATAGATAACCTAGAATTTAATATCAGATATAGTACAATTAGAATAAACTATTACAAAGAAAATTGCAGTATTACAACTACTTTAGGATAAAATGATAAACTATGAATATTTAAAATATTGGAGACAAGATATGGAAGAAATAAGATTAATAGAAGTACTTATGAAAGAGAATTTAATTGAATATTTAGAATACCTTCAAAATAATATACAAGAATTACAAAGACTAAGAGAAAAAACTAAAGAATATTACAGTAAAGCTTTTAATCAAATACCATCTAATCACCCTCAAGATATAAACATCAATAAAAATTAAAATAAAAATAGAAATGTTTAGAGAAGTTAAGAAATATCCACGCACAAATAAAAATAGATCCATTAGAGTTATAATAGATCTATTTAAGTTATCCGAGTTATCCGCACCCCCCATAACTAGTACTTACTAATTTTATCATGTTAATTGAAATAATATGTTATAATATTTCTTAGTTTTTTGTTTTAACCTTTTTAATTCTTCTATATTATTTTTAAGGTATTCTATATGTTCCATATTTTTACTTTTTAGATAGTCAAGTAGATTTTCTTTCATAAGTATTTCTGTTAATCTTATTTCCTCCATATCTTTTCTCCTATATTCTAAGTATTCGTAGTTTATCATTTTATCCTAAAGTAGCTGTAATACTGCAAATTTCTTTGTAATAATTTATTCTAATTGTACTATATCTGATATTAAATTCTAGGTTATCTATTTTGTTAATTATCCTGTCTTTTTCTTCTATGAATAATTCTATGTCTAAATCATATTCTAAACTATCTTTTAACTCTAGTTGTTTTATGGTTTTATCTATCCAAATTAATCTTTCTTTTAATTGTTTTCTTCCTCTTCTAAGCTCGTTTCTATAACTAATTTCTTCGTATAGACAACCTTATTTTTCTCTAACTCTTTTAATATATTCTAACATTTTTAATCTGTATAATATCCATCTGAATAATAACTGTCTAAATATGAGCAGTAGCTTTCATTATATAGGTGTAAGTTTTCTATAGAACTTAATAACTCTTCTTCATCATAATTCCATATCTTTTCCCATAATATTTTCTTTATGTCTATAATTTCTATATCTCTAAGTATATATAAAACAAGTATTTTAAAGTTATCTTCCATTTGCTTTTTCATAATATTCTTTAGTTGTTTGTTTTAATCTTTTTAATTCTTCCATATTTTCGTTAAGATATTCTTTATATTTTATATTTTTAGTTCTCAGGTATTCATCTAAATTTGTTTTCATTAGTTTTTTTATTAATTGTTTATTTTTTTATATCCATTTTCCAATATTCTACGTAGTTTATCATGGTTGATGCGTAGGTTTGGCATGTAGGTATATATAGGAGTAGGTAGGTAGGTGTGGTATGTAATTTATTCTAGTCAAAAAATATTTGTCAAATATTTTTTCCCATATAATTTTTCTTATATGTACAATTTCTATATCCTTAAGTACATACAAAACAAGTATTTTAAATTTATCTACCATTTCATCGGATAAGTAGGTAGTCATTCTTTTTCATATGATGCTATTTCAAAATATTTCTTCCAATCATATACATAACAAAATATGAGCATCTTAGATTACTATGTACTAGATTATTCTTAAATAATTATGTTACTCTGTCACTATTAGCATGGTAATTTGGATATTTTTCCCTTAAACAGCGCCTCAACACTGGTTACTCCCCTATCACGGCTTTCTTGCCTCACTGATTTCACCTTTAGGATGGCATAGTTCTTAAGAATTTTTCTCCTTTTCCTCTTTGCTAATAAACTTTGTAACATATTATTCTTCGAATAATTCTACTATATAGTAACTAATATGAAATTATTTTATCATATTATGATTGTTAGGAATTTATGAATTTAGCTATTCATAATCATAAATGAAAATACCTGTTCTGGTAGGTTTGATAATTTTGGGCTTTGTTCATCTATAGCTTTTCCTTTGAAATATACCTATTTTTATTAAATATTCAAAAGTTGTTTGTGTACAAGAGGAGGCTTGGTTCAACTCATGAAGTCTTGCCTCTAAGTTAGCCGGATGGCTTACATATTTATAGGAGAAAAAGAACTACTTACTATTCCTAACTTTACATCTATCAAAAATTAAAAGACTAATAATGGTCCTAGGTCCTACGACTTTACACTTGTCAAAAAAAAGTAAAATGGCAAGTGCCAAAAATTAAGAAAAGTCAAAAAGCCTAGTCTAGCCTACTGTAACACCCCAATTTTTTAAACTGGAATGCTACATGGAGCTTATGACCCCGAAGGACCACAAGCTAACCCATGAATGATATTTGTACCTGTATACTGCATAATATAACATAAAAATGCAGAAACATGTACTGAAGGGCCATAAGGTTCAACTGAATAAACATCTAATAAGAACAATGTCTGAAAATGGTATAACCATACCAAAACAAATCTGAAATAACTGTCTGACATGCTATAGTCTGGAAAGCCACTGAACTATCTTAACAAGGAGTTGATAGAACATGTCCTCAGATAACTCCAACTACTAAAATAAACTGAAAACTAAAATAGTAATAAATCATTGTGTCCTCGAAAGATGAGGACTTACTTCTAACTCGGACTGCTGTTATTGGAATCTACTGTTAATATGGAGCTCATGCCTATAAACCTATGGTGTAACATAAGAGAAAACACCATAGCGCAAATGCGTCAGTACGACTGAATGTACTGAGTATACGAGTGAGGTAGGCTAAATACAAAGGGTTATATGCATGAACAATGCTGACTAATATGAATGTGAGAATACATACATGCATAAGCAACTATAACTAAAGTCGTGGTGATACTGACTACTGAGTCTGAACACTGACAACATGAGCTTACTGATACTGAGGTACTGAGTGATTAAGTTTACTGATATTGATATGTAAGTCACTGATAAGTGAGGAGCTAATACTGTATTATTGAATACTGAAGGACTGAAACTATATTACTGATACATGAATAACTATTTCTGACAGTTCTGATTATGAAGAACTGTCCTGGTGAACTATATCTAGTAGTCTAATTATAAAGAATTAATTTGATTGACTGTATCTGACAGCCATGAATGTGAATACTGGTAATATGAGTTCTGATAACTAGTATAATTGATAACATGAGTGACTATATCTGACAGTCCTGAATAAGGTGAAACTAGCTGAGTTCCATATTGTTGGGTGACTATAGCTGATAGTCCTAAGTCTAAAGAACTATATGAGTTCTATTACTAAAATTGAGATCGAGACTGAAACTGAGACTGTGGGAGGTAATCATCTAACCGATATGCCCCAAAACTGAACTGGTTGGGGTCCAACCTATAACCCCAGCTGGAAGGGTGTCAATACCATGCCACGGGTCGGCACAATATGTGAGTAAACCCTATTCTATTTTAGAGCTCATTCTGTCCGCCCTGCTATTAGGTAAATCCAAAGGAAATGCATTAGCCCTATGGGTAGGGACATTTCAACCTACGCTGGCTACGTAGTTCTGGAACGCAAGGATTGCTTCTAGAAATCACACCCTCTGACCATGATAGGCGAGTCCCCATCCTTGGGTTCACTCGGTGCTGAATCTTACTCCTAACTGAAAGACACTGAACTGATTTGTTGAACTGAACTGATTAACTGAACTGATGTTACTGGTATTGTTTAGCAGAGCTAAATTGAGTTTATGAGAGCATTGATCTTACTGTGTATTGAGTTCTTGAAATTTCTGAGAGTATTGAATTACGGAGATTACTGAAGTTACGGAGAACACTAGAATTTCTGAAGTTTCTGATATCACTGAGTACTGAGATTACTAAGATTAGTTGAGATTAACTAAGTTACTGAACTTTCCTGAGTCACATGACCGACTAAGTTCTATGGAACATGGCTTGACTGAGAGTATCATGAAATCATGACATGGCTCTAGGCACACAACTATATTTTTCGGGTACAAGTACCCCCAAGACTCGATGGAAGGAAACTAACACACATGACTGACTTGATCATAAGAGTAGAGTCCAAAATTCACAATATCATAAGTAGGGGATTTCATACTATACATGATGCTCAACTTCTTATACATGGAATGGAATGCATACAACATGTATATACTTGCATAGCTTCAATATCATGCTCATTCCATATCACAACAACAACACATAAAAATAATGTGAAATCATGGAGCATAGAATGTGGACTTGTCATTTAAGCAGTATTAAATCATGGGACATGAATTCTATCATCCTAGGCATTTTATCAAACACCTTACATGCACCACTTTGGGCATAGGTTTATTCATGAATTCAACAACCCATATCACCCAAAGTTCATATATTCCAACTAACATGCCATCCTAGTTTCATACAAACTCATAAAAATTCTATCTTGACATCATTCAACACGTAAACAAGATCAACAATCAAATCAAAACATAACAAGCATGGCATATAGTTTTAAATAGGGTTCTTGGACTTCGTGGACGAAAGAAGTCCATGAATGAACACACGCATACCTTAGTTCTTGATTTAGTGAAGATTGACGGAGAGATTCTTGGAATTTGATGGTAGAATTTGCTTGAACTTGAATCCCCCTATTGAAACCCTAATGTGTTCTTGAGAGGATTTTGATGAAAAAGAGTATGTTTTGGTGAAATAATGGCTTAATTCTGTGTTTGGGAGCTTATATAGGGGTGGGAAGATGACCCAAATACCCCTATAGATGCATCTTTTAATTTCTGTAAATATTTCCCGATTTGGGCCCCTGGCGCGACGCAGAGAAATCGCGTTGCCACTTGTTTATGACCTGGAAACTCACCGCGATGCGGTGAATCATGGAGAGACACTGGAAATTGACAAACGTCATTTTGGCTTATGGCGCGACGTGCCACTGACTGAAATGACACTGCTGAAACTTTAAATCGCCATAACTTCTTCACCGGGTGTCCGCTTTTGGCAAATTTGGTATCAACGGAAAGATTATTCAATTCTCTACAATTTGGAGGGTATACATCTGCCAAAATACCACCTATATACCAAGTTATTCTCGTTCAAAGATGACCTATGTGAAATCACACACAAAAATTTGGTGGATTCAAAAGTTCTTAGCCCGGCTTACTCTAAGTGACTCTTATGAACATGCTTAACACATCATAAGCTCTATTATCACTAGGATACTCATCCTAATTCATGTACTCAAACATGAATCACATTATATAAGGTTTTATGCATAGGAACAATGGTTTAATTTCTAGCTTAGAAATATATGGGGTATTACAATATCTCTCCCTTGGGAACATTCCTCCTCGACTGAGACTGACTGAGAGGGGAAACAATAAGCTGAACATGAAATAAACATGAATGACTGAAACATGATCTCATGATTGATGTGACAAATAAAATGATTCATAATGAAATGCATATCTGATGCATGGGTAGTTGATTTATGAATGAAGGACTGAGTGTTCTGATGAACTAAGTTTCTCAGAATGAGAAGGCATATCTGATGTAGAGATTGATAGGCTAAATCCATGCATATCTGATACATGATTATATGACTGACATGATTGATAAATGCATGACTGAAAGTACTAATAAGTTGATCACGCATATCTGATGCGTAAGTACACGACTAAACTGACTCATGAACATGTGACTGGACATACAATGGTAAAGATACCAAGTTCGAACTGAAAATAGAGCATGGAACTGAATACCAAGTTTGGTATTGAAACCTGATCATGAGAACAAGTAAGCTCAAAGAATACTGTTACCTTGAACTGAAAATACCGATAAGACTGAGATTAATCACTCAATATGCATGAGAGGGAACATGAGAACATAACTGAGTCTGGAACCTGATGCATAAACTGAACTGAGTCTGTATTGCATGACATGGATAGAGTATCATGAACTGAATTGAGACATTGAGCACATGGCTTACTACTGAGTTTTGGAGTTAGAGGGTCAGCTCATAAGTAACACTTCCTCCAAGACAGATTCATCAAAGAAAATAGCATGTTTAAATCATGAAAGTTTGGGGGCTATAGTGTATCTTCCCCTTGGGACACTATGTCCCTTGAAGGATGTTGGGCTGACTTTGCTGAGATATTGAGGAAGTTGAGGCGATGCACAAGGCACTTAGGTACGAAATCATGATTGATTATCTGAGATCTAAAACTGAGGCATGACACATGAACTGAGGTAATTACTGGACTGAAGCATACATCATAACTAAGATTGTAACTGGACTAATACTAGAACTGAATGTTGGGTATGCAAGACTGAATTGCAACTGAATATCTGGAATTCATGACTGAGACATAATACATCAACTAAGCTGAGCTTGCGTATCCTAGTATGCTCTACTTTGGAGATGGTTACATCCTTGAGATGTCTATTAGTATGGCTGGATGGAAAGATGGGAGAACAACCCCTACCAATTTTGACTGCATATCTATTAAACTAATTTTCTAGCTAGACTGACTAACTTATGCTAATAACTGAACACTGGGCATGTAAGACTAAACTGAACTTGGTCGGAATAACTAAACTGAGACTATCGAATATTGTACATAGGACGTAAGGATTAACTGAGTACCATGAGGTGACTGATCATGGATTCATGGAGGTTGTATTACTTGAAAATGAAGTACTACGCGTGTAATATGATTCCAAAATATTTGGTAAACTAAGGTACTGACAAATAAGAGAGAAACTGATAGTTGCATACTATGGCATAGCAAATCTGAGACTGAACTAAGTTTTAGGGCCCGATTACTAAACTGGGACAGAATGCTGGGTTCGGTTAACTGAACTTCAAGAGTCTGAAACTAATACAAGATACATGAGTTGAACTGAACTTGCAACTACTAGGAGGTTCTACCTTGAAATAGTTACATTCTCTGAGATTTTGGATAGCATGAATAGATGCAAGGATGAGAAAACAAACCATACAAATCTGACTGCTCGATTTCTAAACTGACTTGTTGATTTTACTAAGTAACTCATGTTGAAACATAAGCTCGAATGAGAGAAAGAGATCTAACAATGCATACCATGAACATGAAAAACGTGTAACGTACCCGAATCTAGGTTAGGGAAACTTTCTAGATCATGATGGGTCTGGAGTATATTCTGACGCTGGTCACTCTTGGTACCTTGCTGACGCAACTCTTTACCCCTCTTTGATATTACTCTACAGTCTCGCATCTTGTGGCCTGTCTTGCCACACCCAAAGCATACATCACTGCCTTTCCTACACACACGCTTATGATGCTTACCACAAGCCTGAAAAAGAGGATGGGTAAGAACTTTGCTCTTGCTACCCCATGACCTTGGCTAAGAAAGACTGTAACTACCTGTTCTAGCCCTCTTATTTTCTCTCTTTCTTTTTAAGTTTATGCTCCTCAATATTTTGAGCATAGACCATCAACCTAGACAAGTCCATATCACTAATCAGCATTGCCATCCAGCACTCCTTAACCACTCTACCTGATACCCTAAACATAAACTTATTCATTCTGGACCTACTGTCTGCCACTACATGGGGAGCATACCTGGCTAACTGGGTGAACTTAAGGGAGTATTCTTTTACGCTCATCGTACCCTACCTGATATTGATAAACTCTAACACTTTAGCCTCCTTCTGCTCAATGGGAAAGAACCTATCTAAGAAAGTTATAGCAAAATCTCCCTACTCTATGGGCTCTGTATCTATACCCCTGTCTACCTTTCACTATTTAAACCATGTATGGGCTATATCTTGTAGCTGATAGGAGGCTAACTCTACACTCTCACTGGAAGTCACTCTCATGATGTTTGTGACTTTCTGAACCTGATCGAGGAACTTTTGTGGATCCTCTTCGAACTTGGAATCGGTAAATAGAGGAGGATTCATTCGGGTGAAATCTCGAATCCTAGATGCAACAACATTGGCCTCTGGGTCGGCTGGAACAGTAGCTGGCCATTCGTTCTGAGCTACAACTGAACTGGCTAGAGTAGTGAATGCAGTCCTGAATTCTGCATGAGAGACGTGCTCATCCAGGGAATCTGCTTGGACGGGCTGAGGTATTGACTGACTGTTGGTTCTTATTTCACTAGTCCTTTCTAAAGACATGTTCTGTAAACGAAAGAAAGAAGTGAATTAGATTGAGAGATTAATTAGAGTTTTTGCTCACTGGCACGACATGAATACTGAAAGAAGGGAAACTACTCCTAAAACATCTCATAACCTCCTGCACATAAGTGTGGTGCACAACACACGCATGTGCAAGACTCTACTAGAAGTGGCTTTCAGACTTCCTAGGACTTATTGAACCTTAGGATCTGATACCAAGTTTGTAACACCCCAATTTTCTGAACCAAAATGTTACACGGTGCTTATGACCCTGAAGGACCACAAGCTAACCCATGAATGATATTTGTACCTGTATACTACATAATATAACACAAAAATACGGAAACATGTACTGGATGGCCATAAGGTTCAACTGAATAAACATCTGATAAGAACAATGTCTGAAAATGGTATAACCATACCAAAACAAATCTGAAACAACTGTCTGACATGCTATAGTCTGGAAAGCCTTTGAACTGTCTGAACAAGGAGTTGATGGGATATGTCCCCAGATAACTCCAACTACTAAAATAAATTAAAAACTAAAATAGTAATAAAATCATCGTGTCCTCGAAAGATGAGGACTTACTTCTAACTCTGACTGTTGTTATTGGAATTTACTGCTGATCTAGAGCTTGTGCCTCTGAACCTATGGTGTAACATAAGAGAAAGCACCATAGTGCAAATGCGTCAGTACGACTGAATGTACTTAGTATACGAGTGGGGTAGGCTAAATGCAAAGGGTTATATGCATGAACAATGCTGACTAATATAAACGTGAGAATACATGCATGCATAAGAAATTATAACTAAACTCGTGGTGACACTGACTACTGAGTCTGAACACTGACAACATGAGCTTACTGATACTGAGATACTGAGTGATTAAGTTTACTGATATTGATATGTAAGTCACTAATAAGTGAGAAGCTGATACTGTATTATTGAATACTGAAGGACTGAAACTATATTACTGATACATGAATAACTGTTTTTGACAGTTCTGATTATGAAGAACTATCCTGGTGGACTGTACCTGGTAGTCTAATTATAAAGAATTAATTTGATTAACTGTATCTGACAGCCATGAATGTGAATACTGGTAATATGAGTTCTGATAACTAGTATAACTGATAACATGAGTGACTGTATCTGACAGTCCTGAATAAGGTAAAACTAGCTGAGTTCTGTATTGTTGGGTGACTGTAACTGGCAGTCCTAAGTCTAAAGAACTATCTGAGATCTATTACTGAAACTGAGACCGAGACTGAAACTAAGACTGTGGGAGGAAATCATCTAACCGATATGCCCCAAAACTGAATTGGTTGGGGTCTAACCTATAACCCCAGCTGGAAGGGTGTCAATACCATGCCACGGGTAGACACAACATGTGAGTAAACCCTATTCTATTTTAGAGCTCATTCTGTCCGCCCTGCTATCAGGTAAACCCAAAGGAAATGCATTAGCCCTATGGGTAGGGACATTTCAACCTACGCTGGCTACGTAGTTCTGGAATGCAAGGATTGCTTCTAGAAATTACACCCTCTGACTATGATAGGTGAGTCCCCATCCTTGGGTTCACTCGGTGCTGAATCTTACTCCTAACTGAAAGACACTGAACTGATTTGCTGAACTGAACTGATTAACTGAACTGATGTTAGTGGTATTGTTTAGCAGAGCAAAACTAAGTTTATGAGAGCACTGATCTTACTGAGTATTGAATTCTTGAAATTTCTGAGAGTACTGAATTACGGAGATTACTGAAGTTATGGAGAACACTATAATTTTTGAAGTTTCCGATATTACTGAGTACTGAGATTACTGAGATTAGCTGAGATTAACTGAGTTACTGAACTTTCCTGAGTCACATGACTGACTGAGTTCTATAGAACATGGCTTGACTAAGAGTATCATGAAATCATGACATGGCTCTAGGCACATAGCTATATTTTTGGGTACAAGTACCCCCAGGACTCGATGGAAGGAAACTGACACACATGACTGACTTGATCATAAGAGTAGAGTCCAAAATTCACAATATCATAAGTAGGGAATTTCATACTATGCATAATGCTCAACTTCTTATACATGGAATAGAATGTATACAACATGTATATTCTTTCATGGCTTCAATATCATGCTCATTCCATGTCACAACAACAACACATAACAATAATGTGAAATTCATGTGAAATCATAGAGCATAGAACGTGGACTTGTCATTTAAGCACTATTGAATCATGGGACATGAATTCTATAATCCTAGGCATTTTATCAAACACCTTACATGCACCACTTTGGTCATAGGTTTATTCATGAATTCAACAACCCATATCACCCAAATTTCATATATTCCAACTAACATGACATCCTAGTTTCATACAAACCCATAAAGTTTCAATCTTGACATCATTCAATGCATAAACAAGATCAACAATCAAATCAAAACATAACAAGCATGGCATATAGTTTAAAATAGGGTTATTGGACTTCATGGACGAAAGGATTCCATGAATGAACACACGCATACCTTAGTTCTTGATTTAGTGAAGATTGACAGGGAGATTCTTGGAATTTGATGGTAGAATTTGCTTGAACTTGAATCCCCCAATTGAAACCCGAATGTGTTCTTGAGAGGATTTTGATGAAAAAGAGTATGTTTTGGTGAAATAATGGCTTAATTCTGTGTTTGGGAGATTATATAGGGGTGGGAAGATGACCCAAATACCCCTCTAGATGCTTCTTTTAATTTCTGTAAAAATTTCCCGATTTGGGCCCCTGACGCGATGCGGAGACATCGCGTTGCCACTTGTTTATGACCTGGAAACTCACCGTAACGCGGTGGAATAGAGGAGAGACACTGGAAATTGACAAACGTCATTTTGGCTTATGGCGCGACACGCCACTTACTAAAATGACTCTGCTGAAACTTTAAATCGCCATAACTTCTTCACCGGGTGTCCTTTAGGCGAATTTGGTATCGATGGAAGTATTATTCAATTCTCTACAATTTGGAGGGTATAAATATGCCTAAATACCATCTATAAACCAATTTATTCTCGTTCAAAGATGACCTATGTGAAATCACACACGAAAATTTGGTGGATTCAAAAGTTCTTAGCTTTGCTTACTCTAAGTGACTCTTATGAACATGCTTAACACATCATAAGCTCTATTATCACTATGATACTCATCCTAATTCATGTACTCAAACATGAATCACAGGATAGAAAGTTTCATGCGTAGGAACAATGGTTCATTTTCTAGCTTAGAAATATACAGAGTATTACACCTACATAATAAGTCAAAAAAGAATAGTAAATGTTTACAGTATTTACTTATTTCACATTTCTCAAAGTTATATTATTCTCCATATGTCATTTTCATATTTCAATGCTTTGTCTTCTTATCTTTCTATTATTGCTCTGTGTCTTTCTATCTTTTGTCGTGTATCTTCCAGCTGTTGTCCCTATTTTCTTCTATTTCAGTTGAACTTCAGGGATAATATTATCTTCTCCATTATATCTCGAACATAAATGGTCTGGATATTTGTGTCCAATTAACTTGCAATATCTTGTTAATAATTCTTCTGAAATAAATCCCTTCCTAATTGCTCTTGCAGTTGGTTGTTTTTCTGGATTAAGTAGGGTCAAAATCCATTGTCTAGCTTCTTCCATATCTGTCTGTCGTAGTTCCCTTGAATTTGAATAAATCATTTGATGATCTCTGGAATAATAGCTCCATATAGGGTTTCCATTGATATAATTATTTGCTAATTCTTGAACAATTGTAGATATTCCAATAATTTTTTTATTTGCATAAAAATTAGGTATCTCAACTTTAGGTATCTCTGGTTGTTGAACAATATCTTCGGGTATAATCATATCTGTGGTTAATCCTATTTTTACAATTTGTATAACTGGTTTGATCTCGTCATATAATATCTCTGCTGGTGCAGTATAAAACTTTATAAAAAATAGATTCCCTTTGGTTATTCTTTTATAAGTGGTGAATGCTCTATATAATTCTGGTAAATCTGTTAGTTCATTTCCTTCATGGGTGTATACGGTATTTAATAATCCATAACTGAAACAAGTTTTAACTAAGCTAGGGTTGGTTTTCGGCAGTGCGATTAACTTGTTGTAACCTTGTAATCTTTGGTTTATATAGTTTATGTTTGGTTCTTGGATATCTGTGGTTCTGGGTTTAAGGTTTAGATAAGTCTGTATTTTGTGGATATTTTTTGTGTATGCTCGGGTTATGTGATTATAGGCTTTTTTATCTTGGTTCAAACTTTCTTGATATGTGGTAATTTGTGAGGGTATAAACAATGGGTCTTTTTGTGTTTTTGGTATAAATGGTTTTTCAAATATCTTATTCATGTTCATGTTCTGATATCTTTGTCCACTAACTCCTTTGCCTGTACCTGCAATTGTAGATTGATAAACGTTATGGGTTTTATGGAGTTTCACAACGTCTCCTTTTATCTCTGAAATTTTGATGTCTTCCGATCGACATAGCTCTGCACACTGCTGAGTTAGCTGATTCATAGATTTAGACTTCAGTTTGACTTTATTAGTCTTTAGCTTTTCTATTTCATTGAAAGCGTAGTTAGGGTTTTGAGTATCTTTTCTAAAGCATCATCTTCTATTATATCAGTTTGTGTAGCTTTGTCTTGATATGTAATCTGCAATGACATTCTTGTTAGTTTTGATTACTTCAATTGTAAATGTAAAATTTAATATATTTAATACTAGTCTCCGAATTTCCTTTGTTGTAACTGAATTTTGTATTTTCTTTGTTAACCACCAACGTACCTGTGTATTATCTGTTCGTAGAATAAACTTGTTATATACAATATATGGCTCAAATGCTAATAAACATTTATATAATGAACATAATTCTTTTCTATTTATTTCTCATTTTATCTCTGTTTAATTAAACGTGCCTGAGTAGTATCTACAATGATGTTCTAATTTTTCTTCTTCATATCTATATTTAAGTACTCCTCCGTAACTATACTCACTTGCATCTGCTTCTACTATATATGTAAAAAATTTATTTTCGTCTGGGAATTATAATTTTGGTAACTCTTTACAAAGTATTTTTATTTTCTGAACTTGTTTTTTATCTTCTTCGTTGTAATCATATTCTACATCCTTTTTAAATTTTTTCTGTAATGACTTTAGGTTTTCTGCTAATTTTGGTATATATTCTCTTACTTGGTTTATTAATCCTAAAAATGATTGTAATTTCTTTTTTGTATCTAATTCTTCTTTTGAATTTTTTATTTTTTATACTATATGTTGTTGCATTTTTACTTCACTTTTATCTATTTGTATTCCTAAAAACTCTATCTGTTTTTTCATAATTTCGGCTTTCTTTTCACTTAAACTTATTCCCAATTTTTCTATTATATTTGTAAATTGTTCTAATAATTTTAAATGTTCCTCTTTAGTTTTTGTATATAGTAGTATATCATCTATGTATACTATACAATTAGGTAATTGTTTAAAATAACTATCCATAAAGTGTTGGTATCTACCTGGTGCATTTTTATATCCAAATGGTAGCACATTCCATTCGTAAAATCCTTGTGGTACTGTAAATGCAGTTAATTTTTTAGATTCTTCTTCTAACTTTAAATGGTAAAATCCTGATTTACAATCAAATTTACTAAAGTAATTATATCCTTGTATTTGTCTTATTTTTAATATCTTATTTGGTATTGGATAATTATATGTCATAGTTTTTGCATTTAGATTTCTATAATCAATAACCATTCTACTTTTTCCTCTTTTTTGTTCACTATGTTTGTTTACTATAAACGTTGGGATATTATGTTTACTATTGCTTTTTTGTATATACTGTTTTTCTAATAATTCATCTATATGCATTTTAAATTCTTTTAAATCGTCAAAATTATATGTTAATGGTTTTTTTGGGTTATTATACTATTTTTATCTATAAGCTCAATTTTTACAGTAGTTTTATGTTTTTTCCATCCTTTTAATGGATCTTCACTGTATAATTGTCTTAATCTTTTCTTTATTATTTCTACCTTATCTACTGAAAATATAGTTATTTCTTTTTTATTTATCGAAAATATGACTAGTTCTATTGTGTCTTCTGTATTTTTTACATTTTCTAACTTTTGTGTAATTTTTTCACTTCCTTTTATCCAATCAGTTTTCTTTCTTATTTTGTTGATAACTCTTTTTGCTCTTACTTTTTGTTTACATGGTGTTGTAAACCACCAGTGTGTTCTAGTTATTATATGTAGGTATAATTTATCAAAAATTGGCATTCCTAAAAGCATATCTTTTGATGTTAGTTCATAATTATAGATTTCTTCTATTGTTAATATCTTATCCCATACTTGTATTTTCACATTTCTAGTTTTATAAGTAATTAAGCTTCCTTCGTTATTAAATCCTTTAACTACTATTGGTGTTTTTAATTTATCCCATTTACTATTTGGTAAACAATTATATCTACATAAATTGGCTTCTGCTCCTATATCTATCATTAGCGTAGAATATCTGTTGTAATATCCTTCTACTATTATATTCATTAATACATATATTTTCATATCATGTCAGAGTTCTTTTTATTAGTAATTTTTCTTTATTATATGTTATGGTTAATTGTGTATGTTCTATATTGTATGGTTTTACTTGTTCTAACCATTTTATTTCTAATATTATGCCTACTTTTTGCATATCTTCCTTTATTTCAAATTCTATTTTTATTTTTCTAATTCCTATTATTATTTCTTTTTCTGTTGTATCCTTAATAGTTATTAAACTTCTTGGTAGATCTGGGCATATATTACTATTAGATTTTATTTCTTCATTTTTTTTACTAAATATTTTGCTATATAATTTTCTTCTTGTCCTGTATTTAGGAGTATTAAATATTCTTTTTCATTTATTATTCCCGTTATATAATATTGAGTTAAATTAACTGTTGAAGTTATTTCATAGTTTGTTCTTTTTGATGATCCTGATGATTCTGGTTTTTTAAAAGCTATTCTTTTTGTTGTACTTATTCTATCATTTATTATTTCTAAATCTTCTTCTATATCTATGTCTTTGTAACTATAATCATTGTTATCAATTGTTTTACAAATTGTTCGAAAGGACTTTCTATTTGTATTTTATTAATTTTATTTCTCCCGTTATTTTATGTTTTGTTGTTAATACATATAGATTTTTACATCTTGCTGTAAATATTTCTTTCCTGGGGTTAGTTCTATTCCTGATATTTTCCAATATAATACTAATGATTTATCTATGTTTTTATCTGTTATTGCAACTGAATAATTCGCACTTATTATAAATTTAAATTTTTGGTATATTAAATTTCCTTTTATAGCAGCTATTATACTTTTTTCTATAGGTTTTATAATTCTATCATCTGCTAAATATAATTTTGTTGTTGTATCTATTCCTTCTCTAAAACATGTTTTTATTAATATATCTGTTCCTCCAAGGTGTACATATTTTATTGGGTCTTTACTTTTTATATCATTTATTTCTTTATTAATTATTCTTTTTGTTACTAGTGGTATACTAGCTCTTCCTTTTGCATATCTACAGTCTGTTACATGTTCTTTTTGGCTTACTACGTAGTATTCTTCTTTTTTTCTACTAAATATATTTTTTATTGTTGGTATTTTAAATATTTTTTCTACACTTGGGTTTAACTCTTTTCCATTTATTTCGTCAAATATATTATTATCAAATATTATTTTTTGATCTGTTCCTTCTTCATTTAAATATTCTTCCTAGATTGAAAAATATTATTCTTATTTTTAATCCTTCATGGTTTTCATATGTTTTATCATCTATTATAAATTCTTCTTTGTTCATTTTATCTACTTGATATTAAATAGATCATGTTGATATATGTAGTCTAGACTATCTATTTGTGATTCTAAATATGATATTTCTTCCTTTTGTGCATTTATTGATTTTTGACATACTCCTACAATCATGTTATATTGTAGTCTTTCTTTTCTTATTTTTAATTCTTTCCGCTTTTCAGATATTATTTGTTTTAGTTCATTATTTTTGGAATTTTGTTATATTATTCATCTTTACAATATTTAAAATATTTTGGTGGATACCGAAATCTGATTTTATCATAATTAGGTGGTAATATCTCATTCTACTAGATTTAAATGAATTATTAATTTTGCCTCATTGCTAGATATTAAAGTAATTAAATAAGCTAATCTGTGGGGGGTTTCTTTTGTTTTATTTAACTTCATATATTCTGGGTAGTAACTAGTTAAAGTTTCTTTAATTTTTCTAAAAGCTTCTATATTTTTAAATGGTCTTCTCATTTTTAACAAATAAATAACAACGTAAATAATAATAGCTCATAATTAATAATTAAATTAGCATTTCTCATAACTAAATTAACACATACCTACTTGTACATTTTTAGATTTAGACTGTGTAATAGAAACAAATAAAATAAGACAACTATGGATAGAATACATGTCAAAACAATTATTAGATAATAATATAGATACAACAAATACACCAGAATATATAGAAATGTTTAGAGAAGTTAAGAAATATCCACGCACAAATAAAAATAGATTCATTAGAGTTGTAATAGATCTATTTAAGTTATCCGAGTTATCCGCAACCCCTACAATTGTTATATTCATTTTTTAGGTTATATTTTTTAAACTTATCTTTATAATAATATGTAGGTTTTCTTATTTCTGATGTACTAGGTATTATGTTTTCATCGTCTTCTTTATAAAGAGTATTTATTTTTGTGTTTTTATTTTCTAAGTTTTCTTTATTAATTACTTCTTGTTTTTCATTAATTTCTAACTTTTCTATATTTGTTAAGATTTCTGTATATGTTTCACTATCTTCCGAATCATAATTATTTGTTTCTTCAGCATCTATTGTATTTATTTCTAATTCATTATTTTTTAATTCTTTATTTTCTTATTCTAATTTTTCTTTAAATTGATTTATCTCAATTAATAATTTTTGTTCTTTATCTTTTTCTTTTTGTCTTTTTTCATACAGATCTTTTAGTATTTGTAATTCTTTTTCTAATTCAGCAATCCTACTATTTTTAGTTTCTTCTATTTTTCGTATTTCTTCTGTAGTCTGTTATTTTATTTTATCTATTTCTTTTTTCCTATCTATTTGTTCATTTTCTTTTGTTATTCTTACCATATCTGTCAACTTATCTTCTAATTTTAATTCATCTTTTCCTACAATTAAATATAAATGTTCGCCTATTTTCTTATATCTTTTTCCATATTATTTTCTTTATGTCTATAATTTCTATATCTCTAAGTATATATAAAACAAGTATTTTAAAGTTATCAGTCATTTGAATTAAAATTAGAAAATAAATTAACAGTTATGGTAAGAATAGCAAAAGAAAACGAAGAAATAGATAGGAAAAAAGAAATAGATAAAATAAAACAACAGACTACAGAAGAAATACGAAAAATAGTAGGATTGCTGAATTAGAAAAAGAATTACAAATGCTAAAAGATCTGTATGAAAAAAGACAGAAAGAAAAATAAGAAAAGGATAAAGAACAAAAATTATTAAACGAGACGGATCAATTTAAAGAAAAATTAGAAATAAAAAATAAAGAATCATAAACCAGTGAATTAGAAATAAATACAATAGATGCTGAAGAAACAGATAATTATGATTCGGAAGATAGTGAAACATATACAGAAATCTTAAGAAATATAGAAAAGTTAGAAATTAATGAAAAACAAGAAGTAATTAATAGAGAAAACTTAGAAAATACAAACACACAAATAAATACTCTTAATAAAGAAGACAGTGAAAACACAATACCTACTACATCAGAAATAAGAAAACCTACATATTATTATAAAGCTAAGTTTAAAAAATATAACCTAAAAAATGAATATAAGAAATGGACACCAAAACAAATAATTAATAAAAATTATAACTTTTTAGATTTAGACTGTGTAATAGACACAAATAAAATAATACAACTATGGGCAGGATACATGTCAAAACAATTATTAGATAATAATATAGATACAACAAATACACCAGAATATATAGAAAGGACATTAATAGGAACAGTAAAATTATGGTTTTTAAACCTAGCCGAAGCAAGTAAAAAAGTATTAAGATCTGATAAGAAAACAGAAGGAACATCAACAATTACTAAACCATCATCAACAGAAATATTGAAAAAATATGAAGTAGCTATAAGAGATGAATTTAGCAGTATCACAACAGAAGAAGAAGAACAAAACAAAGAAAAAAATACAAATAGGAATTTAATGTTAAAACTAGCAATATGTAATATGTGCTATATAGATGAATATACATGCGCATTTAAGGAATACTACTATAAGGGGGCATATAATACAGAAGAAAGTAAAGAAATATTAGAAGATGATGCTTTAGAAAAGATACTCAAAACCCTAACTACGCTTTCAATGAAAGTGGACAGTATGGGTAATGAAATAGAAAAGATAAAGACTAATGAACTTAAACTGAAATCTATAGCTATGAATCAGCTAACTCAGGAGTGTGCAGAGCTATGTCGATCGGAAGACATCAAAATTCCAGAGCTAAAAGAAGACGTTGGGACACTCCATAAAACCCATAATGTTTATAAATCTACAATTGCAGGTACAAGCAAAGGAGTTAGTGGAAAAAGATATCAGAACATGAACATGATAAGATATTTGAAAAACCATTTATACCAAAAACACAAAAAGACCCCTTGTTCATACCCCCACAAACTACCACATATCGAGAAAGTTTAAACCAAGATAGAAAAGCCTATAACCATATAACCCGAGCATACATAGAAAATATCCACAAAATATAGACTTATCTAAACCTTAAACCCAGAGCCACATATATCCAAGAACCAAACACAAACTATATAACTCAAAGATTACTAGGTTACAACAAGTTAATCCCACTACCGAAAACCCAACCCTAGCTTCGTTAAAACTTGTTTCAGTCATGGATTATTAAATACTGAATATACCCATGAAGGAAATGAACTAACAGATATACCAGAATTATATAGAGCATTCACCACTTATAAAAGAATAACCAAAGGAAATCTATTTTTTATAAAGTTTTATACTGCACCAGCAGAGATATTATATGACGAAATCAAACCAGTTATACAAGTTGTAAAAATAGGATTAATCAGAGATATGATTATACCAGAAGATATTGTTCAACAGCCAGAGATACCTAAAGTTGAGATACCTGATTTTTATGCAAATAAACGAATTATTGGAATATCTTCAATTGTTCAAGAATTTGCAAATAACTACCTAAATGGGAACCCAATATGGAGCTATTATTCAAGAGATCATCAAATGATTTATTCAATTTAAGGGAGCTACAACAGTCAGATATGGAAGAGGCTAGACAATAGATTCTGACATTACTCAATCCAGAAAAACAACCAACTGCAAGAGCAATTAGGAAGGGAATTATTTTAGAAGAATTATTAACAAGATATTGCAAGCTAATTGGACACAAATATACAGACCATTTATGTTCGATATGTAATGGAGAAGATAATATTATCCCAGAAGCTCAACTAGAATAGAAGAAGATAAGGACGACAGCTGGAAGATACACGACAAAAAATAGAAAGACACGGAGCAATAATAGAAAGATAAGAAGACAAAGCATTGAAATATTAAAATGACATATGGAGAATAAGATAACTTTGAGAAATGTGAAATACGTAAATAATGTAAGCATTTACTATTCTTTTTTGACTTATTATGTAGGCTAGACTAGCCTTTTTGACCATTCTTGTTTTTTGGCACTTGCCATTTTACTTTTTTTTGACAAGTGTAAAGTCGTAGGACCTAGGACCATTATTAGTCTTTTAATTTTTGACAGATGTAAAGTTAGGAATAGTAAGTAGTTCTTTTCCTCCTATAAATATGTAAGCCATCCGGCTAAGTTAGAGGCAAGACTTCATGAGTTGAAGCAAGCCTCCTCTTGTGTACAAACAACTTTTGAATATTTAATAAAAACAGGTATATTTCAAAGGAAAAGCTATGGATGAACAAAGCTCAGAATTATCAAACCTACCAGAACAGGTATTTTCATTTATGATTTTGAATAGCTAAACTCATAAATTCCTAACAATCATAATATGATAAAATAAGTTCATATTAGTTACTATATAGTAGAATTATTCGAAGAATAGTATGTTACAAAGTTTATTAGCAAAGAGGAAAAGGAGAAAAATTCCTAAGGACTATGTCATCCTAAAGGTGAAACCGGTGAGGCAAGAAAGCCGTGATAGGGGAGTAGCCAGAGTAGAGGCGCTATTTAAGGGAAAAGTATCCAGACTACCATTCTAATAGTGACAGAGTAACATAATTATTTAACAATAATCTAGTACATTGTAATCTAAAATGATCATATTTTGTTATGTATATGATTGGAAGGAATATTTTCAAATAAGCATCATATGAAAAAGAATGACTACCTACTTATCCGATGAAATGATAGATAAATTCAAAATACTTGTTTTGTATGTACTTAAGGATATAGAAATAGTAGATATAAGAAAGATCATATGGGAAAAAATATTTGGTAAATATACTATGACTAGAATAAATTACATACCACACCTACCTACCTACTCCTATATATACATACATGCCAAACCTACGCATCAACCATGATAAACTACGTAGAATATTGGAAAATGAATATAAAAAAATATACAATTAATAGAAAAACTAATGAAAACAAATTTAGAAGAATACATGAGAACTAAAAATATAAAATATATAGAATACCTTAACAAAAATATGGAAGAATTAAAAAGATTAAAACAAACAACTAAAGAATATTATGAAAAAGAAAATGACAGATAACTTTAAAATACTTGTTTTATATATACTTAGAGATATAGAAATTATAGACATAAAGAAAATAATATGGGAAAAGATATGGAATTGTGAAGAAGAAGAGTTATTAAGTTCTATAGAAAACTTACACCTATATAATGAAAGCTACTGCTCATATTTAGACAGTTATTATTTAGATGGATATTATACAGATTAAAAATGTTAGAATATATTAAAAGAGCTAGAGAAAAACAAAGTTGACTATACGAAGAAATTAATTATAGAAACCAGCTTAGAAGAGGAAGAAAACAATTAAAAGAAAGATTAATTTGGATAAATAAAACCATAAAACAACTAGTGTTAAAATATAGTTTAGAATATGATTTATATATAGAATTATTCATAGAAGAAAAAGACAGGATAATTAACGAAATAGATAACCTAGAATTTAATATCAGATATAGTACAATTAGAATAAATTATTACAAAGAAATTTGCAGTATTACAACTACTTTAGGATAAAATGATAAACTACAAATACTTAGAATATTGGAGAAAAGATATGGAGAAATAAGATTAACAGAAATACTTATGAAAGAGAATCTACTTGACTATCTAAAAACTAGAAATATGGAATATATAGAATACCTTAAAAATAATATAGAAGAATTAATAAGGTTAAAACAAAAAACTAAGAAATATTATAACATAGCATTTCAATTAACATGATAAAACTAGTAAGCACTAGTTATCTACTAGTTATCCACGCAAATTATCCAAGTTATCCACACACCCTACAATCGGTATCAGAGTTACGTTATTTTAAAAATGTACAAATAGGTATGTGTTAATTTAGTTATGAGAAATGTTAATTTAATTATTAATTATGAGCTATTATTATTTATGTTTTTATTTATTTGTTAAAAATGAGAAGACCATTTAAAAATATAGAAACTTTTAGAAAAATTAAAGAAACTTTAACTAGTTACTACCCAGAATATATGAAGTTAAATAAAATAAAAGAAAACCCCCACAGATTAGCTTATTTAATTACTTTAATATCTAGTAATGCGGCAAAATTAATAATTTATTTGAAATCTAGAAGAATGAGATAGATACCTCCTAATTATGATAAAATCAGATTTCGATATCCACCAAAATATTTTAAATATTGTAAAGATGAATAATATTACAAAAATCCAAAAATATAAAGAACTAAAACAAATAAGATCTGAAAAGAGGAAAGAATTAAAAATAAGAAAAGAAAGGCTACAATATAACATGATTGTAGAAGTATGTCAAAAATCAATAAATGCACAAAAAAGAAGAAATATCATATTTAAAATCACAAATAGATAGTCTAGAATACATATATAAACATGATCTATATACTATCAAGTAGATAAAATGAACAAAGAAGAATTTATAATAGATGAAAAAACATATGAAAACCATGAAGGATTAAAAATAAGAATAGTATTTTTCAATTTAGGAAGAAGATATAAGAAAATAGGTGAACATTTATATTTAATGTTAGAAAAAAAAGAATTAAAATTAGAAGATAAATTAACAGTTATGGTAAGAATGGCAAAAGAAAATGAAGAAATAGATAGGAAAAAAGAAATAGATAAAATAAAACAACAGACTACAGAAGAAATATGAAAACTAGAAGAAACTAAAAATAGTAGGATTGCTGAATCAGAAAAAGAATTACAAATGCTAAAAGATCTGTATGAAAAAAGACAAAAAGAAAAAGAAGAAAAAGATAAAGAACAAAAATTATTAATTGAGATAAATCAATTTAAAGAAAAATTAGAAGAAGAAAATAAATAATTAAAAACTAATGAAATAGAAATAAATACAATAGATGCTGAAAAAACAGATAATTATGATTCGGAAGATAGTGAAACATATATAGAAATCTTAACAAATACAGAAAAATTAGAAATCAATGAAAAACAATAGTAATTGATAAAGAAAACTTAGAAAATATAAACACGGAAATAAATACTTTGGATAAAGAAAACGATGAAAATATAATACCTAGTACACCAGAAATAAGAAAACCTACATATCATTATAAAGATGAGTTTAAGAAATTTAACCTAAAAAATGAATATAACAAATGGACACCAAAACAGATAATTAATAAAAATTATAACTTCTTAGACTTAGAGTGTGTAATAGATGTAGATAAAACGATACAATTATGGATAGAATATATAGCAAAATAATTATTAGACAATGGTATAAATGTAATAGATACACCAGAATATATCGAAAGAACACTAATAGGAACAACAAAATTATGGTTTTTAAATTTAACTGAAGAAAGAAACAAGGTATTAAGAGATGATAAAAAAATGGAAGGAACAACAATAACTAAACTAACACCTATAGACATATTGAAAAAATATAAAATGGCTATAAGAGATGAATTTAGCAGAATGGCAACAAAAGAAGAAGAACAAAATAAAGAAAAAGATATAAATAGAAATTTAATGTTAAAACTAGCAATATGTAATATGTGTTATATAGATGAGTATACGTGCGCATTTAAAGAATACTACTATAAAGAAACATATAATACAGAAGAAAGTAAAAAAGTAAAAAGATTATATTTTAGTAAATTACCTAAACCATTTAGTTCAAAAATAATAAAGAGTTGGGATGAAGCAAAAATAGTAGATACCCTAGGAGCAAGAATAAAATTTTTACAACAATGGTATAGAAATCTATGTGAAAAAATATAGAGAAGAAATAAAAATGGAAAAAACATTAATAAGAAATTTAGCATGTTGCAAAGATAAAATAGCACCTCAATTTGGATGTGAAGAAAGATATTATAAGAAAAGAAAAAGACATAAGAAATACAAAAAATCAAAATATAAGTATAAGAAACCAAGAAAAAGATATTATGTAAAAAATTATAAACATAAAAGACCATATAGGAAAAAGAAATCTATAAAAGAATGTACTTGTTATAATTGTGGAAAACTAGAAAATTTAGCTAGAGATTGTAAAATGCCTAAAAATCCAAAAAAAAAAAAAACAAATATCAGAAACAAAGATAGAAAATACAGAATACATGCAAATAGATTATATAGATTACGAATTAGAAAGTGAAGATAGTATATATGAAATTTCAGAAAATGAAACAGATAATGAAATAGATAGTAATTTAGATGAATCAAATGACTGAAGAAGATACAAAAATAATAACAAAGGAAGAATATTTAAATGAAGAAAGATCAGATCAGAAAATAATATTTGATAATAATATATTTGACGAGATAAAAGGAAAAGAATTAGATTTAAGTGTAGAAAAAATATTTAAAATACCAACAATAAAAAACATATTTAATAGACGAAAGGAAGAATACTACGTAGTAAGCCAAAAAGAACATGTAATGGACTGTAGATATGCAAAAGGAAGAGCTAGTATACCACTAGTAACAAAAAGAATAATTAATAAAGAAATAAATGATATAAAAAGTAAAGACTCAATAAAATATGTACACTTTGGCGGAACAGAGATATTGATAAAAGCATGTTTTAGAGAAGGAATAGATACACCAATAAAATTATATTTAGCAGATGATAGAATTATAAAACCTATAGAAAAAAGTATAATAACTGCTATAAGAGGAAATTTAATATAGAAAAAATTTAAATTTATAATAAGTGTGAATTATTCAGTAGCAATAACAGATAAAAACATAGATAAATCATTTGTATTATATTGGAAAATATTGGGAATAGAACTAACCCCAGGAAGTAAAATATTTACAACAAGATGTAAAAATCTATATGTATTAACAACAAAACATAAAATAATGGGAAAAAATAAAATTAATAAAATACAAATAGAAAGTCCTTTCAAACAATTTGTAAAAACAATTGATAACAATGATTAGATCTGGACATATATTACTATTGGATTTTATTTCTTCATTTTTTACTAGATATTTTGCTAAATAATTTTCTTCTTGTCCTGTATTTAAGAGTACTAGTGTAGTACCTGTCCGATGCGCGGATAATATCTTTTTTGAAAAAAAATCATAAGAATTGATTTATAAAAAAGCTTAACAATGCTTTTAGGTTCCAATGTATTTTCGAAGACGTGTGAAGTCTATAACGGGAACAATTTAGAAACTTCCCCTCATCCGCATAACATTCTCCAGAAATGTTTACATTATAGCTTTCTAAGAACATTTCCCACCTTGAAGCATAGATGAGTTCGACTTATCCATATGGATTACCATACTATACTACCACTCGAATAAAAATAAAATACACAGCAACTCTAACCTCAGAGAAGTAATTCTGACAGTGTGATCCTTGAGTGTGACATATGGATCTCTTCCATATAGAAAATTGTTAGATGTTCAATACATGAACTGAAGAGCCCTGTATGCAAGTTATCAACAAAAATCATTTCATATAAATAGTATATTTTAATATTTAGTTCATTTGTTGAAAGCGAATCAAATGCTTTTCTGCAAACTCAGGGATACTACTAATATATTTAGGTGGTCGTAACAGTAAGTTTCTGATATTATGTACAACAACTATGCAGTAAAATATTAAATTCAATGACTGGTACACTCACAGTTGATTCTACTAACAACAAAAGAGCAATCTCCTTTGTACCTCTCTCATACACAATCGAACTTGAGCAATCACCCTTATATACCCTATCTAACATCAAAAAAGAAAAAGCAAAAAGATATGTGTAGGATAAGTAAATCATTTATAAACTACACTTGAGATACCAATGAAATTATCCAATCAAATATACACGTGGTTCCGCAGCTAAACCATGAACATGTTGAATAAAGCTAAATCATTCATGACCACAACACTTGAATCATGAAACCTTAAAATAACGTGTCAAATCAAATTACGAAAAACTTCAATGTACACTACATTTCTAGCTTCATTTGTTATTTTTCCATGATCATCATAAGCTAAAATCTTTAATCCTTTCCTACTTGTCACGCGTGAAAGAGCAACATACAATTGCCTGTAACACCCCTTTTTCGACTCCAAAAAAAGATATGTATTTTAAGGTTTGAAAGAGTTTTTTATTAAAGTGACAAAATGAAGATTGTTTCCGAAAAAAGATTGTTTTTACATTCAAAATCAGAGTCGCCACTTGGCATAACTGGTGTGCCAAGTCACCATTGGAAAATTCTTTTTGAAACCATTTGACTCTTTAAACCGGTTTACGAACAGAGATTCCGGCTAAGGAATTCTGTTGACCGAGGGGAAGGTGTTAGGCACCCCTCGATCCCGTGGTTCGACCATGGTCGCTTGGTGGAGCGTATCGGCTAATTTGACATTACAAATGTACAAACCACATAAACACACAAAACAAGCAAACAAATAAATCACACAAAATTCAAAACAAACAAAAATAATGTTCAGTCCAAATTATACAATCCAAAATAAAAGAGGTGCTGAAATATAAAACCTATTCTATTCTAAACTAATCCTAAACTAAACTCCACCCGACGTTCCGGGACTTGATCACGAGTCTCCTTTGCGTACATGCTACTTCAGGGCATTCCCCGGATAAATCAATACAAATCCTTCGGGGCATTCCCCGACCAAATGAGTACAATTTAAACTTTTCGTGCAATAAAGTAGAAAGTACCATTCCCGCACATATTCAAACACTCCAATAAATCGTTATTCCTAAATTTGCCTAACCGGCCTACGTTTGCCTACCAAGTTCAACATATCACAATTCTATCATGTTTAACATTATCAATACATCAAAATTAATCAATATTCATTTTCCTCCATTTTTAATCCCCACCTTAATTCATTTTTAACCACGTGATTAACCCATTTCAATACACAATCCACCAATCGAGAATAACAAAAATTCACCAATCATGCTTAGCACATCACACACCCAAATGTCACCAACTGTTCACATCAACAAACAAACCACGGTATCGAATCACACGCAATCACAATCACATAAGAATTAAATAAAAGAGAAGAAAGAATTGGACTTTAAATTTGAAGCTTTCAAACTCAATGTTATTCGAATAAAGAGAGTCCGCACCCGGAAACCTCGAGCCGAACCTTAACACCAACAATCCAACTCGGCAAATAATAACCCGTTCACCGTCACTTTTCACGCCGTCACTGTTCACCGATCACTGTTCATCGGTCACTGTTCACCGATTACTGTTCACCGGTTACTTTTTTTTTTTTCTTTGTTGTTCTTGTTCTTGTGAGGAAGATTATTTGGTGATTCTTGTTATTGTGGATAAGATGATGATCAAAGAATGAGCCCCCTTTTTCTTCTTAGAATTCTTCTTTTATAATGAGCATGGATTTGTTATGATGTGGGAATTTTGGTGGGTCCCCCATATATTCTTTCTTTGTGGACAAGAAAAAGGAGGGGGGGAATCACATGGGTAGTTAGGGTAGGTAGAAGCTTTTGATTGGATAGGTTGTTAGGATAAGATAAATTAGTTAGAGGTATTTTTTGTTTATTTTTGTATTTTTGTGGGATATAATTATATGGGGTTGGACACATGGTAAGGTGAACTAAAAATGAATAAAATTAGACTTCGGGAGGGACAAAATTAGGTGTCTACATCATGCCCCCTTTGAATGTAAACACGAAGTATTTTCAGACAAAGAAGTAGACAACGAGACCAAATTTTGACCCGACCATTATTCAAAGAAAGAAACAGAAGGAAGAAGGACAACCGGGTCTTGACTTAAGACATCCTTCCTACCCAAATTATGAGAGAATCAAGTCATGGGTATTTCAAAGGATTGGAAGAGAAGTGGACTATACCGAGTTGGAGAGTCGAGGGAGTTTCCATCGAGGTTTCGGTCCGCGGCTCTGTCATTACATCAAAAAATGAAAATTACAAGTTAAAACATAAATGAAATTACAAAAATCCTATCTATACAGCTTCTGTTGGTTCTTGACTTGATTTGACTTTCATCACCCTATTCTTCAGGCGGGCTCCTTACTTGCAATTTCTTTCAACTTGTTACGTGGCTTTCAATTTCTTCACCCTGTTCTCCAGGCGGGTTCCTGAATTGCTATTTCATCAACTTGTTTCCATGGTTTCAACTTCTGCACCCTGTTCTGCAGGCGGGCTCCTGACTTTCTATTTTTCAATCTGTTTAACTTTCAATTTCTTCACCTTGTTGCTTGGTTTTCCATTTATTCGCCCTGTGCTTCGGGCATGCTCCTAAAATCACATCAAAACTGAAAAGAAAATTATCCCAAATAAAGAAATGCAATTTTTATGAGTTAATTGGAATGACTCGACTAAAAGGTATGTCTTTTAGGAATCAAGGGGGATGACTCGACTAAAAGGTACGTCTTATAGGAATCCAGGGGGATGACTCGACTAAAAGGTACGTCTTATAGGAATCAAAGGGGATGACTCGACTAAAAGGTACGTCTTATAGGAATCAAATGGGATGACTCGACTAAAAGGTACGTCTTATAGGAATCAAAGGGGATGACTCGACTAAAAGGTACGTCTTATAGGAATCCAAGGGGATGACTCGACTAAAAGGTAAGTCTTATAGGAATCAAAGGGGATGACTCAACTAAAAGGTACGTCTTATAGGAATCAAAGGGGATGACTCGACTAAAAGGTACGTCTTATAGGAATCAAAAGGGATGACTCGACTAAAAGGTACGTCTTATAGGAATCAAGGGAAATGACTCGACTAAAAGGTACGTCTTCTAGGAATCAAAGAAAATGACTCAACTAAAAGGTACGTCTTATAGGAATCAAAGGGGATGACTCTACTAAAATGTACGTCTTATAGGAATCAAAGGGGATGACTCGACTAAAAGGTACGTCTTATAGGAATCAAAGGGAATGACTCGACTAAAAGGTACGTCTTATAGGAATCCAAGGGGATGACTCGACTAAAAGGTACGTCTTCTAGGAATCAAAGGAGATGACTCGACTAAAAGGTACGTCTTATAGGAATCAAAGGGGATGACTCGACTAAATGGTACGTCTTATAGGAATCAAAGGGGATGACTCGACTAAAAGGTACATCTTATAGGAATCAAAGGGGATGACTCGACTAAAAGGTATGTCTTATAGGAATCCA
This sequence comes from Capsicum pubescens, assembly GCA_030864215.1. Classification (NCBI taxonomy): domain Eukaryota; kingdom Viridiplantae; phylum Streptophyta; class Magnoliopsida; order Solanales; family Solanaceae; genus Capsicum; species Capsicum pubescens. The sequence continues at coordinate 344,930,313 of CM061538.1, read as the reverse complement.
AGGGGATGACTCGACTAAAAGGTACGTCTTCTAGGTGTCAAAGGGGATGAATCGACTAAAAGGTACGTCTTATAGGAATCAAAGGGAATGACTCGACTAAAAGGTACGTCTTCTAGGGGTCAAAGGGGATGACTCGACTAAAAGGTATGTCTTATAGGAATCAAAGGGGATGACTCGACTAAAAGGTACGTCTTATAGGAATCAAAGGGGATGACTCGACTAAAAGGTACGTCTTATAGGAATCAAAGAGGATGACTCGACTAAAAGGTACGTCTTCTAGGGGTCAAAGGGAATGACTCGACTAAAAGGTACGTCTTATAGGAATCAAAGGGAATGACTCAACTAAAAGGTACGTCTTCTAAGGGTCAAAGGGGATGACTCGACTAAAAGGTACGTCTTATAGGAATCAAAGGGGATGACTCGACTAAAAGGTACGTCTTATAGGAATCAAAGGGGATGACTCGACTAAAAGGTATGTCTTCTAGGAATCAAGACTTAAGTTAGGAAGTGCATTACCTAAGAAGCAAAATTCGAATTACCCAATCAAGGAAGTGTGTTTCCTTATCAATGTTGTTTGAATTATCAAAACAATGAAGTGCGTCTCCTTACCAAAGCTGCTTGAATTACCAAAACAAGGAAATGCGTCTTCTAGAGATCTTGAATTATGAATTTTACCATGGTTTTGATTACCAAACCTGTGCAGCAACCTTGCCTCTTGCATTTGTTGAGGTGAGAAATTACGGCCTTTGATGTTTAGGCTCTGAAATCCTTGATCTGAATGCAACATGTATTCCAATTACATACAAAGAAAACTTGTGAGTTTAAAAACATGGTGGCTAGTTTGTGGCTTTGGCTTTTGAGGCAATTGCTCCTGCCCCCGTCACATTTAGCTTTGCTTCCAACCATTAGCATATGTCATTGACTTGCTGTATCATTAACTCAAACTCAGCTTATTAAGAGTGACTCTGAAATAAACACAGTATTTCTGCTTTGTCGTGTTTCTCAAATAAACCCTTTGAACCTTGGTATTTCCATGAGTTCCCCGACTTCTCTGTTGACAAAACTTCCTGCATGCCTTTTTTTTTGGGCTCACAATCATGTCTCTTTTATGTGCTAGCTTTTTTCTTGCTTTGTGCAATTAAAGAAGCTGGTAGCCAGTTTTGAAATCTTTTCTCACTTGTTTTGACACGGACTTGACTCAAAGACAAGAAACAAAAAAAAGAATGACAATTTTTGTTTTGCTAACTGACTTAAGAAAGATAAAATTAAAATAAAGAGAAGAAAGAAAAGACAATGAATATCCCCTTTTAAAACAAAGAAATGAAAAATTCATCTAAAATGACAGTCAACACTAATGATTATGCCATGCATTTTGGATTAAGCAGCTTGATCTTTTCATCCAAAATTTCTACCCACTGTTGTTGAGTTAATGGCCTTGAAACTGAGTTGCTTTCTTAGGTCAATTGCATTTAAGACCCCATTTGGCTTGTGGCGCCTTGAAGGGTTTTAGCCAACAAGCTTCTTTCATTTTCTCTCGGCTCACTATCGCCTTATGGTGCCCGTGAGGGTTTTCACCAATAAGACTCTCTCATTTTTATTTCTCTCAACTTACCATAGCCTTATGGTGCCTATAAAGGTTTTCACCAATAAGACTCTCTCATTTTTATTTCTCTCTTGATTCCCTATGCTGAGGAAGACAAATAGTTCCCAAATGCATCATCATATTCCTTGCATGCTCCGCCTTAACATCCTCAAAGATTGATCTGAAGGCCTTTCTTTGGTTGTAACTTGGCTTTTGGATAAGGTTAGAAAGAAAGGATGGCATGGGGCCCAAACGACACTTGAAGTGGGGTAGGCCTTACAACTTTTGGAATCGACTTAAACAATGAGGATTAACTCATGCCCCAGTTTCTTTTGACTGGGTGACACTAAATTGTTTATTTGGTTGGATCGAGCCCTGAGTGGGGCAGCCTACGTATCTCACCCATGAGAGAGGAGAATCAGGTCATGCGTAGTTCTGGCAGCTTATTTTGCTTGATTCTGATTTTTTTTATTTTCTTTTGGGGATTTTTCTGACTCTAATTTTCTTCACACTCTTTTTTTTGACACATTTTTTCTCTCTTCTCTTCTTTTTTTTTGAACTTTTCTGACTATTGTTTTGCTCGACATTGTTCTTTCGAGCTTTGCTGACTATATTGATTCCAAAAGAGGTGTATGAAAGAAAATAAGACTAAAGCTCAAATGGGGTACACAAAGGATGACACGATGTTTGGATGGCAGAATGAAATTCCTTCGTCATATCAATCTTTGAAAATGCAAGTACATATCATGCAATATGAAAGTGAAAGATGAAGATCTTTTGACATCTTTTACAGCATTAACTTTGACTGAGTCTGTGCATCACTATTTCTTCTGCGTTTATATGGCATACAACTCCACTTTTGTTGCACATTCCTCACATTGAATGACTCATGATTTTGTGAAGCTGATTTTCTTTCTGTTCACGCGGCCACTATTTGATCTAATTGAGACATGTCTTTTAATTGATGACCAAGTTATTCTTGTGATTCTCAAAATAAGTGCCTTAATTTTCAAAGAAGGTTTCAACTTGATCACCAAATGCCCCAGCACTCTATCTATTTCCTCAGATGCTCTCTTTTTCTAACTTTAACCCTCTGATTCAATGTTCATTCTTAAACTGGATGTTAAGATCTAGCTATAAATTTCACTAGCATATCATATCACTAGAGTCAACATAAAATATACTATGTAAAAAAAACACATATTTAAAACACAAAGAAAAAGGGGACACTCCATTTAATAAAAATGAAAGATAAAAGGGTTTGAACATAAACGACAAAGGGACAAAACAAGATAAATCCCCAACTACAACCCTAAAATAATTCGGAGATACCAAACCCCTTCCTGGTAAGGAGAGGGGTGACTTCTCCATTGCTCAGCCTGACATCTTAGCCACTGGCTTGCATATCAACATGACTGGAGCTTCCACCACTGTCAGACACATTTTCTTCAACAAATAAGCTCTGGATCCCCATGCTTAACTCATTGCCTCCCACAGATTGTGCAGTACCGCGTACTAGTGAAGAACTCTGTGGGATGGTCGAAGGGCCAATGTTTTGCACCACAATCAATTTATCTTGAATTATCTTTTCTATTTCTCTTTTCAAAGTGCGACAATCTTCAGTACTATAACCCTGAACATCAGAATGATATGCACATCGCACATTAGGATCAAAGCTTCTTGAATGCGGGTCAGGAGTATACCCAAGGAGAGGAGTGATCATGCCCTGCTGTACCAATCTCTGGAATAAACTGGCACAGGATTCCCCAATAGGAGTGAAATTATATTTTTCCTTCCTCCTCTTTGCGAACTCTGGCCTCGGATGAAATTTGGATTTAGAGGTCCCTTGGTAAATTTGTGGGGGTCGAGGACGATGTTGAGGGATAGGGGCATGCCATTGTGGATAAGAAGATGGATGAGCATACAATTGTGCATTGTTCACAGGATATCGAGGAAGTGGAATGGGATTTCTTAGATTTCGGAGAAAGAAACCTTGTTGCAAGTGGTTATGTGGATCTAATATGTAAGCTCGGTATTGAGGCTTACAGTATTGGTGGGTTGAACCTCTCAAACTCTGCTTTGGCCCTGTCATGACAATAGGTGAGTTTTCCTTCTTCTTTCCTTCAGTTTCCCTTGGTTGATTGCAATGTCGTCCCGAATGTTTCACAGAATCCTTCTGTCCATCAGGCTCCCCAAATTTTGATGTCTCAAAGCTGGGAGGAAGGTTAACACTTGAAGACATGCCCCAGTTTTTATATGAAACATCTTCATAGCCCATAAGTCCAAGGGAATTTTTCATAGCATTTTCTACACTTTTCACTTTCCCAACCATTTTCTCTGGCTTTTTTGGCATGCTAGGCTTCTTAGTAAGAAATTTTGGCGGTTCACTTAACTTAACTGTAGGCTCAAGAGTATACCAATGATCATCAACAGTATTGAACGTGGAGTCACTAGTGGACGGACTGGGAAATCACAATCGTTGGATTGATAGACAAAGTGGAAGCCTTAGTAGAAGGTTGAGCAACAAAAGTACAGACGGTATATGGTGTTGTGAATGTGGTAGACTTATACTGAGGAGATAAAGAAAGAGTGGTGGAAGTATTGAGGTGCATTTGACGTGGAATGGATTCTGAGGCATGCTGTGGTGCATCAACAACAGTAGGAAACTGACTTTGCGATTTTGGTGGAAGACTCAAGGTATTTGCAGGGTCAAAAGTGGGGAACGGAGGTGGAGGCAGCCCACTGGCCCAAGCTCGGTACATTCCCATCATTTGTTGTCTCAGTCTCAAATTCTCTTCCTTTAAACTCTCAATTTCCCAACTCTTTGTTTCATCCATGATGCCACTCTCTATATCCTTGTTGGACACAACTAACCCTTCCTTGGATTTGGTGTGATATGGAGGACCAGCCAGGAAACCACAAACCAACCACCTTAAACTAACTGAACAAGAGGTAACAAATATGTTAGAGTTCAACATTTTTTTGCTTCAAAACCTCTTCTTCTTTTTTTCTTGAAGAAAAATCACCGAACCCTAGAAGGGCGCCTACGTATCTCACCCCCGAAAGGGGAGAATCAGGTGTGCGTAGTTCGTGAAGTTTTGCCAAAATGGCCAATTAAAATCTTTTTTTTTTTCTTTTTCTTGAAACTTTAAAAAGAAAAGAAAATAACAAATTATCAAAAGAATTGACGAAAATCTTTTTGCATTTTTTAGGTTTAAACTCCCTATACAAAAATGGAATCTATGATTACCAAAGAAGAATCTTTTTGGGTTTTCGATTTAGAATTTCATAGGAAAATGAAACTTGAAACTATTAAAGAAAAATCTTTTTGTAGTTTTTTTTAGAGATGTATATGAAACACCTACTCTAAGTGAAGAGTGAAGAAAATCTTTTTGAATTTTTCAGATTCCTGTACAACATGAAATCTATGGTTACCGAAGAAAATATTTTTGGATTTTTGATTTTAAATTTCATATGAAAATGAAACTTGAACCTATTAAAGAAAAATATTTTTTTTTGCTTTCTTTTAAAGATGTACATGAGACACCTACTCTAAATGAAGAGTGAAGAAAATCTTTTTTGAATTTTTCAAATAAGATCCCCGAACCTAAAATAGGTTACCTACGTATCTCACTCCCGAGAGAGGAGAATCAGGGGTGCGTAGTTCGTCCAGATTAGGCAATTAACGATTAACTAACAGATTGACCCTAACTTAAAGGCACAACCAAAGACAAACGAATAAAATCTTTTTGAGGTTTTTTTTTTTTTTAATTAGACACTTCAACTAAACTGACACCAACAATTATGAAGGAAAAAAAAAACTTTTTGGTATTTTCATTACATGAAATGTACAAATTGCTACCATTTTTTGCATTTTCTTTTATAGAAACTGCTAAAAAAAATCTTTTTTTTGAAAATTTTGAATTATGAATGCATGCTAAAGGAGACAAATGAAAAATCTTTTTGATATTTTCGTTTTTGAGAAATGAGTGCAAAAGGTAAAAATCTATTTTTTTTTTGAATTTTTGGATTGTGAAGAACAAAAGCCATAAAGAACACTAAAAGCTACGACACTCTCTTTTTTTTTCTTCTTTTCGACTCACTTCACTTTTTTTCTCTATTTTTTTCAACAGTTCTTGCCACGCACCTTACTTCTAACACATGTTTTCACCAAATCAGTCCGTCAAATGACCCCATTACCCTCAAAGATGCAACATTTAGCACGTAGGGATGCGTTAGAGGTGAGTCTCCTACAAAGGACCAAGTGGGCCCCGCTAGGTCTCAATATGATGCACATAAGCATGACCTAAAGGCTGACCTACGTTGTGGTTTACTAACAAGGCCGTTCGGGGGAGCATATGGTCGATAGTGGCTGATTTGCTTTCCACCTACTCCATACATCCAACGGCTCCCCCCTAAAATAAAGGTGACTCAACTAGAGTTCATGCGCACGACGTGCGCTCCGAGACTTGTTGCGGAAAGAATTGACTCGGGTTATGCAAATGATGCCAGATATAAAGCGGTAACACATAGGATAAATACTGTAAACAAAGAGTACAAAAATGCACAAAAGTGAAAACACAAACAAAAATCACAAACAATGCTTATACACTCGTAATGCCAAACAAAGCCTATACGACTCCAAAAAAAGCTTGGATTCTGAAATAGTCCCCAGCAGAGTCGCCAGAGCTGTAACATCCCTTTTTCGACTCCAAAAAAAGATATGTATTTTAAGGTTTGAAAGAGTTTTTTATTAAAGTGACAAAATGAAGATTGGTTCCGAAAAAAGATTGTTTTTACATTCAAAATCAGAGTCGCCACTTGGCATAATCTGGTGTGCCAAGTCACCATTGAAAAATCCTTTTTGAAACCATTTGACTCTTTAAACCGGTTTACGAACAGAGATTCTGGCGAAGGAATTCTGTTGACCGAGGGGAAGGTGTTAGGCACCCCTCGATCCCGTGGTTCGACCATGGTCGCTTGGTGGAGCGTATCGGCTAATTTGACATTACAAATGTACAAACCACATAAACACACAAAACAAGCAAACAAATAAATCACACAAAATTCAAAACAAACAAAAATAATGTTCAGTCCAAATTATACAATCCAAAATAAAAGAGGTGCTGAAATATAAAACTTATTCTATTCTAAACTAATCCTAAACTAAACTCCACCCGACGTTCCGGGCCTTGATCACGAGCCTCCTTTTCGCACATGTTACTTCAGGGCATTCCCCGGATAAATCAATACAAATCCTTCGGGGCATTCCCCGACCAAATGAGTACAATTTAAACTTTTGGTGCAATAAAGTAGAAAGTACCATTCACGCACATATTCAAACACTCCAATAAATCGTTATTCCTAAATTTGCCTAACCGGCCGACGTTTGCCTACCAAGTTCAACATATCACAATTCTATCATGTTTAACATTATCAATACATCAAAATTAATCAATATTCATTTTCCTCCATTTTTAATCCCCACCTTAATTCATTTTTAACCACGTGATTAACCCATTTCAATACACAATCCACCAATCGAGAATAACAAAAATTCACCAATCATGCTTAGCACATCACACACCCAAATGTCACCAACAGTTCACATCAACAAACAAACCACGGTATCGAATCACACGCAATCACAATCACATAAGAATTAAATAAAAGAGAAGAAAGAATTGGACCTCAAATTTGAAGCTTTCAAACTCAATGTTATTCGAATAAAGAGAGTCCGCACCCGAAAACCTCGAGCCGAACCTTAACACCAACAATCCAACTTGGAAAATAATGACCCGTTCACCGTCACTTTTCACGCCGTCACTGTTCACCAGTCACTATTCACCGATTACTGTTCACCGGTTACTTTTTTTTTTCCGTTGTTGTTCTTGTTCTTGTGAGGAAGATTATTTGGTGATTCTTGTTATTGTGGATAAGATGATGATCAAAGAATGAGCCCCCTTTTTCTTCTTAGAATTCTTCTTTTATAATGAGCATGGATTTGTTATGATGTGGGAATTTTGGTGGGTCCCCCATATATTCTTTCTTTGTGGACAAGAAAAAGGAGGGGGGGAATCACATGGGTAGTTAGGGTAGGTGGAAGCTTTTGATTGGATAGGTTGTTAGGATAAGATAAATTAGTTAGAGGTATTTTTTTGTTTATTTTTGTATTTTTGTGGAATATAATTACATGGGGTTGGACACATGGTAAGGTGAACTAAAAATGAATAAAATTAGTCTTCGGGAGGGACAAAATTAGGTGTCTACATTGCCCATGCGTTAACACTGGTTTTTTCAAAAATAATCCCACATGAGATAGTGACTAGCCTTGACTTTTATTGATTGTCATTGCAAAAGAAAAAACAATTGGAAATTGTCGTCGCTGAAACTTAAAAGGTATTCTCGCATCGGACGGAGTCAACGTCATTCTTGGGATGAACACCTTTTCTCCTGCCACATTACCTGATAAAACCTTGGCTTCAATAACTCGATTTTCAAGCCTTGTGATGATCAATCTACGGCCATTACATAATCCTGATGACTGATCGATATTTCTCAATAACATCACAGGAACACCAACCTTTAGAGTAATAGAGTGATTTGAAATTTCAGAATATTTAATACTATTTAGGAATTCTAGTGTATGCACTTGGTCCAAAGCTGTAAAAGCATGATCAGATATACAAATCGTATCAGAACTCAAATAGATCTTCTCCAGATTATGATTGAGTGAAATCATGTATTCATTGACAGATTCCACCATATCGAGAGTTGGAGCAAGAATTGCTCTTTGTTGGAGGTAAGCAATGTCATTAGAATGACTGAGGAAATCTGGATAAGTACTTTCTACGATTACAGATATTGGATCATCATAATTATGTATGAGAATATCATCAGGTATTCTAACCTTTTCGATGACATCAACAGAACTTCCAATTCTTCCATCACCAATCGCCAAAATCCAATTTGAAAATTCTTTTAACTCTTTTAAATGTGACCCTAACTGATCTCCTTGCAATCTCATATTCCTTGTCAATTTCAAGACTTCACAGTGGGGCCACACAAAAAAAGAGTTCAAAGTAGCATTAACAATATCTTGTCGAGTACCTTTTGTAATAACAGGCAAAATTTGCCTGAAGTCACCGCCAAGAACAACTGTTTTACCTCCAAATAGTCGATCCAAATTTAAAGTGTTTTCAAATCTAAGAATATCTCGAAGAGTTTTATCAAGATCTTCAAAACAGTATTTATGTATCATTGGCGCCTCATCCCAGATAATCAACTTTGTCTTGATGATCAATTTTGCAAGTGGACTACCTTGCTTTATATTACATGTAGCATCTTCACTTAGATTGAGGGGAATTGCAAATCTTGAATGAGCAGTTCGAACTCCTGGTAACAATAGAGATGCAATCCCACTTGATGCAACAGTTAGTACAATATCTCCTCTAGATCGTAAATCAGAAGATAAAGTCCTCCAAATAAATGTCTTTCCCGTTCCCCCATAACCATATAAGAAGAACAATCCACCTTTGTCTTCATCCACTGTTGTCATAATTTTCTCATAAACGGATTTTTGTTATGTTGTCAAGTTTAGTAATAGACGTCGATGTTCATCCAAAAAAGAGCGTCTATTATACCGCAATTCATGATTGACTAATCCGTTGCTATTGTCAACTTCTTCCTCATTGTAAAGAGGTTTTGGCATTGTTGGAAAATCTTGAAAACTTCTTCCACAACCTTTCAAGATTTTTTTCAACTTTTGTAAACATCGATTTTTTACTTCATCATCGCATAACTCTGCATCTGAACAAAAAAATATAAAGATTTAAATTACATGATTACACTAAAAAAATATCTAATTTAATGATATTGATAGAATTTTATTTGATTTCTTTGTTAAGGGATATCTTGGAATAGTGCTTTTCAAATTTAATTTGTCGATGTTGAGGAAACATTTGGACCCAATAATATTATTTTATATACTAATATAAAGCTCTTAGTTCCATGGAGAAAAAGAAAAAGGTTTTGAAATAGTGGAGTTGATGTCCTGCACTATTCATGAATGGTATTGTTAAATATTGTGTAATTAAGGAACACAAATTACGAAATATGAATTGGATTGTAAAATAAAGGGGGGGGGGGGGGTGAATAACGTAATTAGGAGTAATTATATTATATATCCCTTTGAAGATCAATCAATGAATAAGAGAATATCTTAATATTCTATATTTATAATAGGAATCAGTCTTACTTTACCATAGTATTGATCAAATATTTATTTACCTTATTTATTAAGTGCTAATTGTGGTTAACTGTAAGAACAATTAGTAGCACTTACCATACACAAATTATGTATTAGTCAATAATGTTGGCATAATTTAGTTTAGTAAAGTAGTGTTTATAATCAACTTGATTTACTTACCATTATTAGCTGTAAAACCTAACTATATTTTACAATTATTTTATATTTATATTTTGTTTAAAAAATATTACCATCTTGTCTTGTGGAATCTAAATTTCTGAATGGTAATAATTAAATATTGCGTATTTTAGGAACAAAATTGCGGAAAATGAATTGAATTATAAAGTAAGGGGAGAAAATTACGTAATTAGGAGTAATTATATGATGCATCCTTTTCAAGACTCATCACTCAATAAGAGAATAGCTTAATATCTATATTAATAATAGGAGTCAATCTTAGTTTAGTTTTACGTAGATATATGAAATATTATGAAATAAAATTTAATAGTGCTCATCCCATGACAACAAATGTAAGAAATGATATTAAATATTTAAATAATCAACAAAATAGTTTTCATCTAATAGAAATCAATCTAAATGGTTTTTTACCATAATATGAAAATAGAAATAATTTTAATAGTTTATTGTAAAAAAATGATAGTTTTTTATTGAAACAATGATATTTTTTTTTTTTTGTAAATAATGATATTTTTTTGTTGTCTTAATTTAAGGAGGGTAGTTCTTAAGATACCACTTGGCATAAATAAAGGCTAGACTATCCTCCTTTATTATATATATATAGATTGTAAAAAAATGATAGTTTTTTTATTGAAACAATGATATTTTTTTGTTGTAAATAATGATATTTTTTTGTTGTCTTAATTTAAGGAGGGTAGTTCTTAAGATGCCACGTGGCATAAATTAAGGCTAGACTATCCTCCTTTATTATATATATAGATATGAAAAAAGAAATGATTTTAATAGTTTATTGTAAAAAAATGATAGTTTTTTATTAAAACAATGATATTTTTTTGTTGTAAATAATGATATTTTTTTTTTGTCTTAATTTAAGGAGGGTAGTTCTTAAGATTCCACTTGGCATAAATTAAGGCTAGACTATCCTCCTTTATTATATATATAGAGATTAAATCTTCTTTTTCATTTATTGTTCCTGTTATATAATATTGGATTAAATTAACTGTTGAAGTTATTTCAGAGTTTGTTCTTTTTTATGATCCTGATGATTCTGGTTTTTCAAAAGTTATTCTTTTTGTTGTACTTATTCTATCATTTATTATTTCTAAATCTTCTTCTATATCTATGTCTTTGTAACTATAATCATTGTTATCAATTGTTTTTACGATTTGTTCAAAAGGACTTTCTATGTGTATTTATTAACTTTATTTTTTCCAATGATTTTATGTTTTGTTATTAATACATATAGATTTTTACATCTTGCTGAAAATATTTAACTTCCTGGGGTTAGAATTCTTAATAGATAGTCTAGAATACATATATCAACATGATCTATACACTATCAAATAAATAAAATGAACAAAGAAGAATTTTTAATAGACGAAAAAATATATGAAAATCACGAAGGATTAAAAATAAAAATAGTATTCTCTAATTTAGGAAGAAGATATAAGAAAATAGGTGAACATTTATATTTAATGTTAGGAAAAGAAGAATTAAAATTAGAAGATAAGTTGGCAGCCATGGTAAGAATAGAAAAAAGAAATAGATAAGATAAAACAAAAAGCTACAGAAGAAATACGAAAAATAGAAGAAACTAAAAATAACAAGATTGTTGAACTAGAAAAAGAACTACAAATGCTAAAAGACCTGTATGAAAAAAGACAGAAAGAAAAAAAAGAAAAGGATAAACAAAAATTATTAAATGAGATAGATCAATTTAAAAAAAAATAGAAATAAAAAATAAATAATCATAAACCAGTGAATTAGAAATAAATACAATAGATGCTGAAGAAACAGATAATTATGATTCGGAAGATAGTGAAACATATACAGAAATCTTAACAAATATAGAAAAGTTAGAAATTAATAAAAAACAAGAAGTAATTAATAGAGAAAACTTAGAAAATACAAACACACAAATAAATACTCTTAATAAAGAAGACGATGAAAACATAATACCTAGTACATCAGAAATAAGAAAACCTACATATTATTATAAAGATAAGTTTAAAAAATATAACCTAAAAATGAATATAAAAAATGGACACTAAAACAAATAATTAATAAAAATTATAACTTTTTACATTTAGACTGTGTAATAGACACAAATAAAATAATACAACTATGGGCAGGATACATGTCAAAACAATTATTAGATAATAATATAGATACAACAAATACACCAGAATATATAGAAAGGACATTAATAGGAACAGTAAAATTATGATTTTTAAACCTAGCCGAAACAAGTAAAAAAGTATTAAGATCTGATAAGAAAACAGAAGGAACATCAACAATTACTAAAATATCATCAACAGAAATATTGAAAAAATATGAAGTAGCTATAAGAGATGAATTTAGCAGTATAACAACAGAAGAAGAAGAACAAAATAAAGAAAAAGATACAAATAGGAATTTAATGTTAAAACTAGCAATATGTAATATGTGCTATATAGATGAATATACGTGCGCATTTAAGGAATACTACTATAAGGGAGCATATAATACAGAAGAAAGTAAAGAAATAAGAAGATTATATTTTAGTAAATTACCTAAACCATTTAGTTCAAAAATAATAAAGAGTTTGGATGAAACAAAAATAGTAGATACCCTAGGAGCAAGAATAAAATTTTTACAACAATGGTATAGAAATTTATGTGAAAAATAAAGAGAAGAAATAAAAATGAAAAAAACATTAATAAGAAATTTAGCATGTTGCAAAGATAAAATAGCACCTCAATTTGGATGTGAAGAAAGATATTATAAGAAAACAAAAAGACATAAGAAATATAAGAAATACAAAAAATCAAAATATAAGTATAAGAAACCAAGAAAAAGATATTATGTAAAAAATTATAAACATAAAAGACCATATAGGAAAAAGAAATCTATAAAAGAATGTACTTGTTATAATTGTGGAAAACTATGACATTTAGCTAGAGATTGTAAAATGCCTAAAAACCCAAAAAAGAAACAAATATCAGAAATAAAGATAGAAAATACAGAATACATGCAAATAGATTATATAGATTACGAATTAGAAAGTGAAGATAGTACATATGAAATTTCGGAGAATGAAACAGATAATGAAATAGATAGTGATTTATATGAATCAAATGACTGAAGAAGATATAAAAATAATAACAAAGGAAGAATATTTAAATGAAAAGAAAAAGATCAGAAAATAATATTTGATAATAATATATTTGACGAGATAAAAGAAAAAGAATTAGATTTAAGTGTAGAAAAAATATTTAAAATAGCAACAATAAAAAATATATTTAATAGACGAAAGGAAGAATACTACGTAGTAAACCAAAAAGAACATGTAATAGACTGTAGATATGCAAAAGGAAGAGCTGGTATACCACTAGTAACAGAAAGAATAATTAATAAAAAAATAAATGATATAAAAAGTAAAGACCCAATAAAATATGTACACCTTGGAGGAACAGAAAAGCATGTTTTAGAGAAGAAATAGATACACCAATAGAATTATATTTAGCAGATGATAGAATTATAAAACCTATTGAAAAGTTATAATAACTGCTATAAGAGGAAATTTAATATAGCAAAATTTTAAATTTATAATAAGTGCGGATTATTCAGTAGCAATAACAGATAAAAACATAGATAAATCATTAGTATTATATTGGAAAATATCAGGAATAGAACTAACCTCAGGAAGTAAAATTTTACAGCAAAATGTAAAAATCTATATGTATTAACAACAAAACATAAAATAACTGGAAAAAATAAAGTTAATAAAATACACATAGGAAGTCCTTTTGAACAAATCGTAAAAACAATTGATAACAATGATTATAGTTACAAAGATATAGATATAGAAGAAGATTTAGAAATAATAAATGATAGAATAAGTACAACAAAAAGAATAGCTTTTAAAAAATCAGAATCATCAGGATCATCAAAAAATACAAACTATGAAATAACTTCAACAGTTAATTTAACCCAGTATTATATAACCGGAACAATAAATGAAAAAGAATATTTAATACTCTCAAACACAGGACAAGAATAAAATTATATAGCAAAATATCGAGTAAAAAGTGAAGAAATAAAATCAAATGGTAATATATGCCCAGATCTACCAAGGAGTCTAATAATCATTAAGGATACGGCAGAAAAAGAAATAATAATAGGAGTTAGAAAAATAAAAATAGAATTTGAAAAAAAGGAAGATATGCAAAAAAACAGACATAATATTAGGAATAAAATGGTTAGAACAAGTAAACCCATACAATATAGAACATACACAAATATCTATAACATATAATAAAGAAAAATTATTAATAAAAAGAGCTTTGACATAATATGAAAATATATGTACTTGTAAAAATAATAGTAGAAGGATATTAAAATAGGTATTATATACCTATGATAGATAAAGGAGCAGAAGCAAACTTATGTAGATACAACTGTTTACCAGAAGGTAAATGGGATAAGCTAAAAATACCAATAGTAGTCAAAGGATTTAATAATGAAGGAAGTTTAATTACATATAAAGCTACAAATGTAAAAATACAGATATGGGATAAAATAATAACAATAGAAGAAATCTATAATTATGAACTAACATCAAAAGATACGCTTTTAGGAATGCCATTTTTAGATAAATTATACCCACATATAAAAACTAAAACAGATTGGTGGTTTACAACACCATGTAAACAAAAAGTAAGAGCAAAAAGAGTTATCAATAAAATAAGAAAGAAAACTGATTGGATAAAAGGAAATGAAAAAATCACACAAAAGTTAGAAAATGTAAAAAATACAGAAGACACAATAGAACTAGTCGTATTTTCGATAAATAAAAAAGAAATAACTATATTTTCAGTAGATAAGGTAGAAATAATAAAGAAAAGCTTAAGACAATTATACAATGAATATCCATTAAAAGGATGGAAAAAACATAAAACTACTGTAAAAATTGAGCTAATAGATAAAAATAGTATAATAACCCAAAAATCATTAACATATAATTTTGACGATTTAAAAGAATTTAAAATGCACATAGATTAATTACTAGAAAAACAGTATATACAAAAAAGCAATAGTAAACATAATAACCCAGCATTTATAGTAAACAAACACAGTGAACAAAAAAGAGAAAAAAGTAGAATGGTTATTGATTATAGAAACCTAAATGCAAAAACTATGACATATAATTATTCAATACAAAATAAGATATTAAAAATAAGACAAATACAAGGATATAATTACTTTAGTAAATTTGATTGTAAATCAGGATTTTACCATTTAAAGTTAGAAGAAGAATCTAAAAAATTAACTGCATTTACAGTACCACAAAGATTTTACGAATGGAATGTGCTACCATTTGGATATAAAAATGCACCAGGTCTACCAATACTTTATGGATAGTTATTTTAAATAATTACCTAATTGTATAGTATACATAGATGATATACTACTATATACAAAAACTAAAGAGGAACATTTAAAATTATTAGAATAATTTACAGATATAATAGAAAAATTGGGAATAAGTTTAAGTAAAAAGAAAACCGAAATTATGAAAAATTAGATAGAGTTTTTAGGAATACAAATATATAAAAGTGGAGTAAAAATGCAACAACATATAGTACAAAATATAATAAATCCAAAAGAAGAATTAGATACAAAAAAAGAAATTACAATTATTTTTAGGATTAGTAAACCAAGTAAGAGAATATATACCAAAATTAGCAGAAAACCTAAAGTCATTACAGAAAAAATTTAAAAAGGATGTAGAATATAATTACAACGAAGAAGATAAAAAACAAGTTCAGAGAATAAAAATACTTTGTAAAGAATTACAAAAATTATAATTCCCAGACGAAAGTAAAAAATTTACATAAATAGTGGAAGCAGATGCAAGTGAGTATAGTTATGGAGGAGTACTTAAATATAGATATGACGAAGAAAAATTAGAACATCATTGTAGATACTACTCAGGTACGTTTAATGAAACAGAAATAAAATGTGAAATAAATAGAAAAGAATTATGTTCATTATATAAATGTTTATTAGCATTTGAACCATATATTGTATATAACAAGTTTATTGTACGAACAGATAATACACAAGTACGTTGGTGGTTAACAAAGAAAATACAAAATTCAATTACAACGAAAGAGATTCGGAGACTAGTATTGAATATATTAAATTTTACATTTACAATTGAAGTAATTAGTACTAACAAAAATGTCATTGCAGATTACATATCAAGACAAAGCTACACAGACTGATATAATAGAAGATGATGCTTTAGAAAAGATACTCAAAACCCTAACTACGCTTTCAATGAAAGTGGACAGTATGGGTAATGAACTAGAAAAGCTAAAGACAAATGAAGTTAAACTGAGGTCTAAAGCTATGAATCAGCTAACTCAGCATTGTGCAGAGCTATGTCGATCGGAAAACATCAAAATTTCAGAGCTAAAAGGAGACGTTGGGATACTCCATAAAACCCATAACGTTTATCAATCTACAATTGCAGGTACAAGCAAAGGATTTAGTGGACAAAGATATCAGAACATGAACATGAATAAGATATTTGAAAAACCATTTATACCAAAAACAAAAAAAGACCCCTTGTTCATACCCCCACAAACTACCACATATCGAGAAAGTTTAAACAAAGATAGAAAAGCCTATAACCATATAACTCGAGCATACATAGAAAATATCCACAAAATACAGACTTATCTAAACCTTAAACCCAGAGCCACAGATATCCAAGAACCAAATACAAACCATATAACCCAAAGATTACAAGGTTACAACAAGTAAATCGCATTACCGAAAACCAACCCTAGCTTAGTTAAAACTTATTTCAGTTATGGATTATTAAATACCATATACACCCATGAAGGAAATGAACTAAAAGATATACCTGAATTATATAGAGCATTCCCCACTTATAAAAGAATAACCAAAGGAAATCTATTTTTTATAAAGTTTTATACTGCACCAGCAGAGATATTATATGAAGAGATCAAACCAGTTATACAAATTGTAAAAATAGGATTAACCAGAGATATGATTAGACTGAAGATATTGTTCAACAGCCAGAGATACCTAAAGTTGAGATACCTGATTTTTATGCAAATAAACGAATTATTGGAATATCTTCAATTGTTCAAGAATTAGCAAATAACTACCTAAATGGAAACCCAATATGGAGCTATTATTCAAGAGATCATCAAATAATTTATTCAAATTCAAGGGAGCTACGACAGTCAGATATGCAAGAAGCTAGACAATGGATTCTGACATTACTCAATCCAGAAAAACAACCAACTGCAAGAGCAATTAGGAAGGGATTTATTTCATAAGAACTATTAACAAGGTATTGCAAGTTAATTGAACACAAATATCCAGACCATTTATATTCGAGAGATAATGGAGAAGATAATATTATCCCAGAATTTCAACTGGAATAGAAGAAGATAAGGACGACAGCGGGAAGATACACAACAAAAGATAGAAAGAGACGGAGCAATAATAGAAAGATAAGAAGACAAGGCATTGAATTATGAAAATAACATATGGAGAATAAGATAACTTTGAGAAATGTGAAATACGTAAATAATGTAAACATTTACTATTCTTTTTTGACTTATTATATAGGCTAGACTAGCCTTTTTGACTTTTCTTATTTTTTGGCACTTGCCATTTTACTTTTTTTTGACAAGTGTAAAGTCGTAGGACCTAGGACCATTATTAGTCTTTTATTTTTTGACAGATGTAAAGTTAGGAATAGTAAGTAGTTCTTTTCCTCCTATAAATATGTAAGTCATCCGGCTAAGTTAGAGGCAAGACTTCATGAGTTAAAGCAAGCCTCCTCTTGTACACAAACAACTTTTGAATATTTAATAAAAACAGGTATATTTCAAAGGAAAAGCTATGGATGAACAAAGCCCAGAATTAGCAAACCTACCAGAACAGGTATTTTCATTTATGATTATGAATAGCTAAATTCATAAATTCCTAACAATCATAATATGATAAAATAAGTCCATATTAGTTACTATATAGTAGAATTATTCGAAGAATAATATGTTACAAAGTTTATTAGCAAAGAGGAAAAGGAGAAAAATCCCTAAGAACTATGCCATCCTAAAGGTGAAACCGGTGAGGCAAGAAAGCCGTGATAGGTGAGTAACCAGTGTAGAGGCGTTGTTTAAGGGAAAAGTATCCAGATTACCATGCTAATAGTGACAGAGTAACATAATTATTTAAGAATAATCTAGTACATAGTAATCTAAGATCATCATATTTTGTTATGTATATGATTGGAAGGAATATTTTGAAATAGCATCATAAGAAAAAGAATGACTACCTACTTATCCGATGAAATGGTAGATAAATTCAAAATACTTGTTTTGTATGTACTTAAGGATATAGAAATTGTAGATATAAGAAAAATCATATGGGAAAAAATATTTGACAAATATTTTTTGACTAGAATAAATTACATACCACACCTACCTAACTACTCTTACAAATACCTAAATACCAAACCTACACATCAACCATGATAAATTACGTATATTTAGAATTTTGGAAAATGGATATGAAAAATATACAATTAATAGAAAAACTAATGAAAATAAATCTAGAAAAATATATGAGAACTAAAGATATAAAATATATAGAATTCCTTAATGAAAATATACAATAATTATTAAGATTAAAACAAACAACCAGTAAATATTATGATAAAGCATTTAATAACCCATAAAACCTAAGCATCATATGAACATTATGGCAAGCTATATATCTGATGAAATTAAGATGCTTGTTTTATATATCATTAAAGACTTAAAAATAGAAGACATAAAGAAAATAATATGGGAAAAAATATTTAATGAAGAATCATTAAGTCTAGATTGGATAGAAGATATGCATGATCATAGCTTATATTATTCAGATAGTTATTACTCAAATAATAATAGTTATTATTCAGATGGATATTATACAGATTATAAATGTTAGAATATATTAAAAGAGTTAGAGAAAAAAAAAGTTGGCTATACGAAGAAATTAATTATAAAAACCAGCTTAGAAGATGTAGAGAACAATTAAAAGAAAGATTAATTTGGATAAATAAAATCATGAAACAACTAGAATTAAAAGATAGTTTAGAATATGATTTAGACATAGAATTATTCATAGAAGAAAAAGACAGGATAATTAACGAAATAGATAACCTAGAATTTAATATCAGATATAGTACAATTAGAATTAATTATTACAAAGAAAATTGCAGTATTACAACTACTTTAGGATAAAATGATAAACTATGAATATTTAAAATATTGGAGACAAGATATGGAAGAAATAAGATTAACAGAAGTACTTATAAAAGAGAATTTAATTGAATATTTTACAACAAAAGATATAGAATATTTAGAATACCTTCAAAATAATATACAAGAATTACAAAGACTAAGAGAAAAAACTAAAGAATATTACAGTAAAACTTTTAATCAAATACCATCTAATCACCCCCCCCCCCAAGATATACAACAACAACAACAACAAACCCAATATATTCCCACATAGTGGGGTCTGAGGAGGGTAGAATGTACGCAGTCCATACCACTACATCCGAAGAAGTAGAGAGGCTATTTCCGATAGACCCCCGGCTACCCCCCAAGATATGAACATCAATTAAAATTAAAATTAAAATAGAAATCTTTAGAGAAGTTAAGAAATATCCACGCAAAAATAAAAATAGATCCATTAGAGTTATAATAGATCTATTTAAGTTATCCGAGTTATCCGCACCCCCCTTCAATAGGGGTAAAATTTTTATTTATTATATTTTTTTTGTCTTTCTTTATTTTTTGCTTTTCAATTTTTTTCGTGCTCATGAAACTAATCAAATTAATGGTTTTTTTTCTTCCTAATTTTTATTTGTATATATTTGCAACCAAATCAAATTTATATAGTATTTTTTTTGTTTTAGTTTATTTATGTCACTTTTCTATAGGTTCATTTAGAAAAGAATATCTTTTTCATTTTCTAAAAAAAAATTAATTTTAATTTTTTATATGACATTTTTAAAATCACAAAAGTTAAAGAATACTTGAATATATTTTATATATTTTCAATTTAAGACCAATTAAGAGTCCATTTGGATAGAATTAAAAAATAACTTTTTAGTTTATATGTTTAAAAGCTGAAAATAAGTGTTTAGAAATTAAGCAGATAAATGTTTGGATAGAAGTGTTGAAACTAAAAAAAAGTTGTGGAAGTGCTTGATAAACAAGGGTTGTTAAACATTTTTTTATTATCAAAATGACTTAAATATTTTTAAAGTTTCTACTA
The DNA here is from genome assembly GCA_030864215.1 of Capsicum pubescens. Taxonomy (NCBI): domain Eukaryota; kingdom Viridiplantae; phylum Streptophyta; class Magnoliopsida; order Solanales; family Solanaceae; genus Capsicum; species Capsicum pubescens. The sequence goes on along the minus strand of CM061538.1, from coordinate 344,909,926 downwards.
CCATAAATAAGTTGAATTATATATAATTTTTAATTCTAATAATTCAAAAATGAAGAAAAAAGATGAAGAGAAAACTAGAGGAAAGAGACGGTGAGAAGAGGCAAAGAGAAAAATAAAGAAAAACAATATATTTAAGGGCGACAAATTTAGGGCATTGTTGAAATTGGAGAAAAATATAAGGAATAAAAAGGTAAATATCTTGGTTAAACTAAAGAGAATTTTAATCTAAAAAGGTAAAAAGTTGGGGGTACCCGGCGTTTCACTATTTGCTTTTTTACAAAAATTAAATTTGAACTTTTTTTAAGTACTTTTTAATTCTACCACACATCTAAAAAATCTAAAAAAAGGATTAAAAGTTGATTTGATCAGATTTTAATCCTATTCAAACGAACTCTAAAGGATATTTTAATTTAATTTTTTATGTCTATTTAATGATGGGGTAACTCTAAAATTTTAGGAAAAGAATATTAAGAAAATTAAAATCAATATTTAAATTTATTTAGGACCCACTCCATTTCTTGATCCTATCAACTTTAAATTTTACTATACAAGAGATGTCCTTAACAATAAAAAGTATGTGATGATTCTTTAATTTTTAAATATTAGAGATGAATTTAATAATATTAAACCATAATAAATAATATCATATAGACTTACGAAAGATAAATTTATTACTTATGAAATTTAATTTCAAATTTTCAATATCCAAAATTCTTTATACTAACAAAAAATTAAGAGAATATAATTAAAAATATAAATTACCACCATGCTCGAGTGACAAAAAAATAAATTTGTTTATAAATATAAACAAATAAAAATTAGGAGGAAATAAAAACACAACAAAAAAAAAATCAATTTATTTAGTACAGTAACACAAGGGAAAAAAATAATTTGAAGAAAAGGACAAAGAACGATAAATAAAAAATAGTAAATAAAATTTAACCCCATAAAAAAAGAAAAAGGAAAAAAGTGATTTGTCCAAAAAAAAACTGAGAACACAAAAAAATATAAAAATAAAAATTACTTTAAGTGGCGGGGCCCACGAAGTTTATGTCAAAATAATAGGGGTCTCATGCAAATATGATGTGGTGCATGAGGCCCATAGGGCCCATAGTAAAATTTTCCTTTTTGAAATAAATTAAGGTAAAATTACACAAATCTCATATTTAAGACACTATATTACATAATATCCCTTAATATTTTAAAAATTACATAAAATCCCTATTTGCATATTTACTCTTGATACATATGCTATAACTTGCACACCCTATTTTCTCTCCTCTTTTCACGCCATCTCTCTCTTCCTTTTACACATCATCCCTTTTTTTCCCCACAAATTACTCCCATAAAATCTCTCCCATTTTTAATAGATTTTGAGTAAACTTCATTCTCTAATATTTCAACTAATTTCAACCGTAATCATTCATCCTTTAATTTCAAAAATTGACAACTTCTTCAAAGAGGTTAGCTTTTGGTTTATGCTTTAAAATCCTTTTGTGTTAATTTGTTTTATCTTCAATGGCTAATGAAGATTCACCCTCATTCAGCTTGGGGATTTCACAAATTAAAATACAAAAAGTTGTTCATGATAGCAATCAAGTCCTGGGTTTTACTCCGGGCAATTTTGATTACACCAAATTAGGTTTTAGTGAAAATCGATCAAAGCAGCGGAACGATCCTGAAAAATTAAAGCTTTTAAGAGAAGCTTTTGCTGCTAAAAATCAAGTTTCTGACTTGAAAATAAAATATTAGGATAAAATTGAACAAATCTCCAAATCCTCGTCGGAGCAGGTATTATTTTCGCAACTAATTCGTAAATGGTGATTCATATAAGTGGTTCTTTTAACTAGTGATTCATATGAGTGATTCATATAATAACAGATTAACTGGTTACTTGGTGATTCATATTTTTTTTTTGTGATTCATACGGGTGATTCATATGGGTGAATTAATAAAATGATATTTTAATTGGTGATACATATATTGTGTTGGTGATTCATAGATAGTGATTCATTTGACTGATTCTTTTAACTGATGATTCATATGGGTGATTCATATAATTGCATATTAACAGATTAAGTGGTGATTCATATTTTTTTGGTGATTCATACGGGTGATTCATATGTGTGAAACACTATAATGATATTTTAATTGGTGATGCATATATGGTACCGGTGATTCATAAATGGTGATTCATATAACTGGTTCTTTTAACAGGTGATTCATAGGGATGATTCATTTATTTGCAGATTAACAGATTAACTGATTAATTGGTGATTCATATGTTTTTGGTGATTCATATGGGTGTTACAGCAAGGTGATCTAAACAGTTGCTAAATTTTTTCCTTCTTTTTGACATTGATATCATGCATCGAGGAACCAAACAGTTGCTAAATATGATCCTTCTTTTCGACATTGATATCATGCATCGAGGAACCAGCAAGGTGATCTCCGTTGCTACCACAAATGCAAGAGACTTGAGGAACACATTGTCATCCCTTACTGATAACGATGATGCTAGGGTAATAGGAAAGTTGATTGCAAAGAGATCAAAAAAAGATGATGTCTACGCCATTGCATATGAACCCGGGAAGAATCAACGAATAGAGGGAAGACTTGGGATTATTCTTGTACTATTCAAAAAAATGGAATCATATTTGTTTGAAATTTCACCTTATGTACTCTTGACTTGCTACCAGCTACTTTAGATATTTTTAGGATCATTAATTCCCAACTATTAGAACCCATACGCCTTCCTCTGTATTGAAGCTTATCTTTGTAGCATAGGATAGCATTATATTTTGCCAAAAGATTATTCTGCTACTGCGGTAGTGGTGAGAACTATTTCAGTACCATGTTTAAATTTGCAGTCCTCTTTGGAGAAAATATAAGGCTTTAACAAGATCAAAATAGGACATTGTTGTTATATTTGTTCAAATGATAATGGTGCACCAGCAACTAGCCATATAATAAACATTATTATTAAGTTTAAGGATTTGTTCGTGTAGAAATCTAAAAGAACAGCAATTGTATTTTTCTCCTGATACCAAACTTTTGCTTTCCAACATCAAAACAATCCCTTCAAAATCAAATTAAAACGCAATTGTTCCCAAGAAAACATATTCAAACCAAATGCATCTATTTGTTCTCCCATATCAAGGAAACATGTATTAGTTTTGTTGGTGTGTGTGTATTTCTGTGTAGTTTTCTGTCAATTCTTACCACCACACGTCAAGGCTCGATTTGTAGCTAGTTCACAAAAGAGTCAAATATGTGTGTGTGAGAGAGAGAGGGAGAGAGAAACTCTTGTAATCTTATTTATCAAAATTTTGTCTCGACAATGATAAAAAATACAGTGGCAATAAGCCAATAATACAACATGTGTTTCCTTCAAAAGAACAAAAAATTGAAAGAGAAACGAAAATAAAAAATTCTTTAAGTAAACTTCTATAAAAGTAGAATCTATAAAGATACATCGTTTTACTGAAGACACATAGTAAGCACCAACAAGAAAACAATACTGGTATACCTGGACTCCTGGAGAGAAAGGAATGACAAAAGAAAAGGTTAGTTAACAGTGAGATCAATTAAGAGAAGAATAAACATATCATGCGTCAAAGCAAGACCAAGTTTAGAATTCTCCATTACCATTACACTTAATCGTGTTGCCTCTCTACAAATGAATTCTCGGGCAGCAACCTGTAACATACAAGAAAAAATTGTATAAATTTCTAAGAAAGTAGAAGTAAAGTATATGCAGAAACAAAATTTAATTATTTTGACAAACAAATAAAGATGGGGCATAATGAAAAGACAGAATATATGCCCATACCAATCAACGGGGAATATATTTAGCCATGTAAATACGTTTACTTTAGGGCCTATACTTTCTAGGAGTTTCTTAGCTCTAGTAGGAAACTTTTATGACAGCACAAAGTTAGAGCTTCTAGAACTCTTAAAGTTTTGGTTTAATATGGTTAATGAGGATTCATATAGCCGATCCCAACATATTTAGGACTGAGGCCTAATTGCTTTTTATACAAATAAACTTAAGACCTGCTCATTACATGAGCTAAAATCAGCAGCCAACCACAGTGAATCATCAATATACTCCATTATTAAGGAGACAATTCTCCTAGATAAGGAAAAGTTAGGACCAAATCTAACCATACGAATCATGATAAATCAAATAATGCGCCATGGACTCGACATATATGCAGAATTTTTTTAAACTCTTGTAAGGCAAGAATCACAAAAAGTTGGCAGATATCCCCAGTATCACCTTAAACAAAAACACAGGATTCTCACATCTAAGTATTAATTTACTGATCTCATAATGTAGAAGAGATCTAACTCGCATAAGGCCTAACATTTGAATCACCAATATGAATCACCATTTATATGAATATCCAATTACATAAATAACCAGTTATATGAATCACCATTTATATGAATATCCACTTACAAGAATAATTAGTTATTTGTATCACTTATATGAATCACCAATTATATGAATCACTTGTTATTTGCATCAACAGTTACATAAATCACCAATATGAATCACTATTTATATGAATCATCAACTATATGCATCACTAATTACATGAATCATCAGTTACATAAATCACCAATATCAATCACCATTTATATGAATCACCAATTATATGAATCACTAATTACGTGAATCATCAATTACATTAATCACCAACATAAAAAACCAATAATATGAATAACCTACTATATGAATCAACAATTAACTAATATACAAAATATTTCTCTTTCAATTGTAAACAGAATATATCAAGTTATAAGCATCAACAATATGAACTACTATTTATATGAAACACCAGTTATATGCATCACCAATATGAATCACCAGTTACATGAATCACCAGTTATATGAATCGCCAGTTATACGAATCTGTTATATGAATCACCAGTTATACGAATTTGTTATATGAATCACCAGTTATTTGAAACACCATTTATATGCATTACCAATATGAATCACCAGTTATATTAATCACAAGTTATATGAATCACCGGATATATGAATCACCAAATAATCATACTTACAAAAATTCCTGAATATTTGTGCATTGTATGCAGAACTAGATTTCAAGTGGAGGCATATTTGTGTAGACGTATCAAAGTGATACATATGAGTTCCAGATGTATCACTATGATATATATGTTATCAGATAGTTAAAAAAAGTCAGCAAATCAACTTACCATCATACGCATGACTTTGCCTCGTTCAAAATCTGAAGAAAAAATTTCATAGTCATATCATTATGAATCTTCAACGCTATAAATTGCCTTAAACAACATATTTGGCATGAATTCTTTTCAGAGAAACATCAATTTTCAATTGAATTGATATGGCGTTCATTAAATCGCGGTACGACATTTTTTCATGAATTACAATACCATCGATCCGATAGTTATCGTACCTTATTTTTTAAATCCATTCCTCGAAATGGCGCAACAACACCGTCACGAGTTCCATTGAAGATTACCAAAAATTTTAGAAGGAAGATCAATTTTTTTCTCCAAAATTCAAAAAAAATTGATCTTGTAATCTGGTATGGTTCAAAAATATTTGTTTGCTTCAACTTTGAGCTCTTGTTGAATGGAATTGCGTTTTTAATGCTTGTAACTGTTTTGCCGTGATTTGCGTTGTTGAAATCAGAAAAAATTCATTACTTCCTTAAATAAAGATCTGATCTGTTTCATATGTATCACCTTTTTATATGTATCACCGCTTAACATATGTATCACCATTTCAAAAATTTGGGATAAGATGTAATTAGTAAAATAATCGGGATTTTATTTAATATCACTTAAAGATTCAGGGATTTATGTAAGTTACTCATAAATTAATTCTTAAAAAAATAAAAATTTTATAACCAAACGATCTTTAGATGAGATAATTTGGTACAGGGCCCAAGACCAAGTTTCAATTGAGAGGATGAACAAGTTAAAAAGAAAGTTAGATGGATTTCTTTTAGGGTAAACAACATAAATCCCAATATTTCGCTACCTAATTATCCTCTCTCCCAACTTTTATATTAATTACTTAATATCTCAGATATGATACATAAATTTGGTCTGGATACATAACCGACAGATACATAACTACCAAATTAATTGACTATAAAAAAGGAAAATAACAGTAAAAGGGTAAATAACGAAGCTATTAATGTAATTCTGATTGAGATATATCTCTTTAATCCCTAAAAATTAGTAACAGATTCATAATTCAAATTTGAATCACCAAATAATCTCCCTCAATCAAAATTCTCCAAGTTCTTCCTATCTTTATTATTTTTTGTGAAACTTCATTGTCGCTGGCATATCCTTTCCTAGCCTTGACGATGCCATAGTTCCATAAGAATATTGTGCATCTCTTTTGATGATATTTTGCATCAAAATCAGATGAAGGAACTGAACTATCACTAAGAAACTCAGCAAAACATATTACAAAAACTCCAGAGTCCCTAAATATGTCTGATACTCACTAATTTGAATGTATCGGATGAAAAAATAATATAAATCAACTTCAACATTGACTATGTATCAGAAGTAATGATATATCTCATACTTATGTATCATACTCATAATGTTTAATGTATCAGGTGTAAAACAAACTAAAAACTCACATACAATTTTTAGAATGTATCATATAAATCTAAAATATCAACAAAATTAGATGTAAGTATCATAATAAGTATATTACATGTATCAAGTATAAAACTAAACCATAATCACATATATGTTGTATTATGTATCATAAATCATGCAAGGACTCATTAACCTTGAATCTATGTATCAGATGCAGTATATTGAATGTATTATATCTATAAAGAAATAAAATCACTTGTAAAATTTATGATGTATCAGAATGCATGCAGTGTCACGAAAATCAATTTTTGGTAACTTACTTCTTCCTCTTGACAGATGCAATAATCGATAACTTCTTCATCATGGCCAGGTCATTTTGATATTTCAATCTATTTTCACGAAAATCAATGTCTTTCATATCATAATGAAATGGTGGAAATTAAAAAAGAAAGTTAATGGTGGAAAGATGGAGTTGTTAGATCTAATTGAGTAGTAGATGAGAACATAGTGGAAATTCAAAAGAAAGTTAATGGAAGTTGTAACTTGAATGTTGAAGTAGAAGATGAAGATGAGAACATGGTGGAAATTCAAAATGGGTGAGTTGAGAAAATCGTGGAATATACTTCCTGATTTTTTTGCTTGATTTGCGGCACAATAAGGGGATGTGGGTGGGTTTTTTAGATGTATCAGAAAAGAGGCAACTATTTTGAGTAAAAAGGAATTTTTATAATTAGTTTAGTTGTATAGTATTTTAAGTAATAATAGAAACTTAATGTGTGGTTATAAGTAATTTATCCTTTCTTTTACTATCAGTGCTCATTAACTCAAATCTAATTAATAATAATACTAATTTTTAGTTTAAATATCTGGGTTTCTAGCTTGTCATCCAAGTCTTAGTACATTGACCTTAATAATTCCCTATTTCTCTTTTTTGCACTACTCTTTCTTTTTGCAGTATTCAATAAATAACCCATCAAAGAATATGCATGTCTTTTTTTATACTCTTTGTTTCAATTTATATTGCATAGTGATGTTGCACTTTTTTAACATTATCACACTTATAATGGTGCACTCATTTTTGTCCCTTAAATGCTGCACCATTCCACCTTTATGTTATGCTCTCTCCATTAATTCATAAAGTAGCGTAATACTTTTATTAAACTATTATCAGCTTCCATTAGTTCAAATTTTTTCTATATAATTAGAGGAAGCAACTCATAAATAAAGAGCCAAGAAATTTGTAAGTCTGCATGGTTTTTGAAACAATATAAGTGACTGCAGAGCAAACAAAATAAGAGAGTTTATTAGTTGAAGGGAGGTATTTTTATTGTGGAGCTTTGAACTCAACTCTTATTCAGAGTTGTTCAGTTATTGTGAGAAGATTGTTGTATCCTGGAGGGGACAAATCAAGAGTATTACTGCTGAACCGGTGAAACACTTGCTGCAGTGGGCTTGAATCTCCTTAAAGAGAGCGAGATATCCGCGCCTCGGCCGACGAAGAAGAAGATAGTCTTTTATATTTTCTTTACTTATAATTTTTAGTTGTAAGTTTATTGTAATTTCACCAATAATTTTAAGGAGACTCAATGGCAATAACTGAAAAATCTGCGGATGTCCAGATGGGAGATCTCAACAAGTCATTCCGGTTCAATGGTACTCACTTCAAGAGGTGGAAGGATAAAGTGTTTTTCTACTTAAGTCTTCTCAATGTTTTTTATGTGTTAACTGAGAAGAACCCAAATAAAGTAGATAACTCTTCCATGACTGATGACGAACTTATCTCTCTTGAAGAGAAAGTTGAAAATACAACGGTGACTCCTACAAGTGTCGGTATTTTTTACTTAATTGGTTGTCTGATAATTTTTATGATTATTATGATAGAACTTACTCTAGTGCAAATAAAATTTGTAAAGCCTTGCAGAGTAAGTATGACACTGAGGAGGCGGGAGCGAAAAAATATGCGGCTAGCAGATTTTTCCATTTCCAAATGGTGGACAACAAATCAGTGGTAGACCAAGCTCAGGATTTCATAATGATTATTGGCGATCTTAGGTCCGAAGAAATAAAAATTGGAGATAAACTTATTGTTTGTGGCATAATTGATAAACTTCCACCTTCGTGGAAGGAGTTTCAAAAAACTATGTGCCACAAGCAAAAGGAAACTTCTCTTGAGACCTTGATAATGAGAATCTGCATGGAAGAAGAAGCAAGGAACCAAGATGCACTTTTGCAAACAGAAGAGAACAACATCACACCGAAGGTAAATTTAACTTCTTCAAATAATGCTACCCCTGAAATTAACAAAAATACTACTTTGAAGCCTAAGAAGAAAATATTTAAGAAAAATAATGGTAGACATCCCAAGAAAAATTATGGTGGGAACAACCAAGCAAAAAATCAACATGTACAACAAAAAGGGTCATGCTTTGTCTGTGGCAAGAGTGGGCATATTGCTCGATTTTGCAGGTTTTGGAAATGTGGGCCTACATCTTAGGCAAACATTATCGAAGAACCATTTGTGACGATGATAACAAACATATATATGGTAGAGAATGTTGATGGATGGTGGGCTGACTCTGGTGCAAACCGTTATGTCTGTTGTGACAAAGACTGATTTAAAAATTATATAAATTTTGAGAAGCCCAAAACCATCATGCTTGGAGATTCACACAACTAAAATACTTGGAGTGGAAGATAACGAGTTGAGATTTACTTCTGGAAGGGTATTAATCTTAAAAGATGTACTTTATACTCCTCCTATGAGAAAAAACTTGATGTCTAGTTTTCTTAATAAAGCAGGCTTCAAACAAAATATTAAATCTAATCAGTATGTAATTGTGAAAAAAAAAATTGTGGAGAAGGGGTATACATGTGATGATATGTTCAAGTTGAATGTTGAAATGAATAAAACATCTACTTCTGTTTACATGCTTTCTTCTACTAATTTTTGACATGCTCATTTGTGTCATATAAATGATCGTTATATGGGAATCATGAGTAGTTTAGAATTAATTCTAGTGATCAAAAAGAACTTTGAAAAATGTGAGGCTTGTAGTAATGTCAAAATAACAAAAAGGCCTCATTTTTATGTTGAAAGAAAAACTGATTTATTAGAATTAGTTCATAGTGATATTTGTGAACTTGATGGAATTTTAACTCATGGAGGGAATAGATATTTTATCACTTTCATTGATGATTTTTCTAAGTTTACATATGTTTACTTAATGAAAAATAAAAGTGATGCTTTTGAGAATTTTAAAATTTTCCTCCATGAAGTTGAAAATCAGTTTAATAGAAAAATAAAAAGAATAAAAAGCGACAGAGGCCGTGAATATGAGTCACATGAGTTCAATTCTTTTGTTAGATCATTGGCTATAATTCATGAAACTACTCCTCCTTATTCTCCTGCATCTAACGGTGTAGCGGAAAGAAAGAATAGAACTTTGGTTAAGTTGACTAATGTCATGTTAATTGAGTCTTGTGCACCTTTAAGTTTTTGAGGTGAAGCTCTTTTGACAGCTTGTTATGTGTTGAATCGTGTGGCTCATAAAATGATCAAATTAACGTCTTTTGAATTGTGGAAAGGTTATAAGCCAAATTTGGGATATCTAAGAGTTGGGATTGCTTAGCCTATGTAAGGTTAATGGATTCCAAAATCTCTAAGTTGGGCAAAAAAGTTACTACTTGTGCTTTTCTTGGTTATGCTTCAAATAGTACGGCCTATAGATTTTTTAATCTTGAAGATGGTGTGATAATAGAATCAGGTGATGTTATTTTTCATGAAGATAAATTCCTTTTTTATTCTAAAAATAGTGGGGGTCAAAGGACTAAAGAAAATATTTTGTCACTCCTAGTTCTTCTACTTCTACTTTAAATGATAAAGAAAATGACGATTTTGAGTTAAGAAGAAGTAAACGAGATAGAGTAGACAAAGACTTCGGTCCTGATTATTATGTTTTTAACGTTGGAGATGACCCACTCACTTTAAAAGAAGTTGTGTCTTCACATGATGCTATTTTCTAAAAAGAGGCTGTAAATGATGAAATGGAATCGTGAATTTCCAATAAAACTTGGAAGCTAGTTGATTTACCACCGGGTTGTAAAACAATTGGATATAAATGGATCTTACGTAAAACATTAAAACCGGATGGATCTGTTGATAAATACAAAAGTAGGCTAGTGGCTAAAGGTTTTAAACAACTATAAGGCCTAGAATTTTTTGATACTTTTTCACCGGTAATGAAAATTACATTCATTAGACTTTTAATTGCTATTGCAGCAATTTTTGATTTACAAATTCATCAAATGAATGTAAAAACTGCTTTTTAAAATGGAGATCTAAATTAGGAGATTTACATGGAATAACCCGAGTGTTTTGTTGAGGCTGACCAAAAAAGCAAAGTGTGTAAACTCGATAAATCCCTACATGGCTTGAAACAAGCACCAAAGTAATGACATGAAAAGTTTGATTCCTGCATAATTGATAATGGATTTAAAACAAATAAGTGTGATAAGTGCATATATCATAAGTCTTGGAATAATTCGCATATTATTATTTGCCTATATGTTGATGATTTATTGATCTTTGACTCTAACATGAATATTATTGATGAAACTAAAAATATTCTTAGAAGCCATTTTGAAATGAAAGATCTTGGTGAGGCAAATTTTATTCTAGGAATAAAAATTACTAGAACATGTGATGGAATTTTCCTTGACCAGTCACAGACTCACAGTATGTTGAGAAAATATTGAAAAAATATAATTTCCTTGATTGCAAGCATGTTGTAACTCCATTTGATTCTAGTGTTCACTTGTTTCCTGTTGAAAGTGAAACTGATGTAATAAATTAAAAGAAATATGCTAGAATAATTAAAATTTTGAGATATATGGTTGATTGCACTAGGCCTGATATTGCATATGCAGTAGGAGTACTTAGCAGGTTTACTAGCAAGACAGGTAATGAACATTGGCATGCTATAACCAGAGTAATGAGATATTTTATGGGAACGAAAAATTATGGTCTATTCTATAAAAAATATCCTGTTGTACTTGAAGGCTTTTGTGATGCGGATTGGAACACTTTATCAAGTGATTCCTTATCCACTACTGGTTATGTTTTTACTTTGGATGGTGATGCTATTTGTTGAAAATATAAAAAGCAAACAATTATTGTTAACTCTACCATGGGGGCTGAACTAATTGTTTTAGCTTCAGCTAGTGAGGTAGCGAATTGGTTGAGAAATTTGTTATTTCAAATACCTTATTTTGAAAAATCAATTCCTCCTATATTAATTCATTTTGATAGTACCGCTGCAATTGGTAGAGTTCAAAACCGTTATTACAATGGTAAATTCATACCTATACAGAGAAAACACAATAATGTGAGATCATATTTGACAAATAGTACCATTAATGTTGATTATGTCAAATCTTGTAATAATCTTGCAGATCTGTTGACTAAAGCTTTAGCAAGAGAAATGGTCTAGAGCACATCGAGGGGGATGGGATTGAAGTCTATTGAATCTTGAGTCATATGTGAGAAAACCCAACCTGGGGACTAGAGATCCTATAACCAGGTTCAATGGGAAAAATGAATTACATGATAACTTGTTGTGAAAAAATGCACTATTTATTTATCTCTCCCTTTGATGTGAGTGCATTTGCCTGTAATGATTGTTGTCACACCCCTTTTTGACCGAAAAATTTTGATTTTAGGTTTGAAAGGGCTTTTATTAAAGTGACAAAAAATAAAAATTTATTTTCGAAAAGGATTATTTACATTTAAACTCAGAGTCGCCACTTGGCATAATCGGGTGTGCCAAGTCACCTTTGGAAATCCTTTTTCAAAACTATATTTGACTCTTTTAACTGATCCGCGAATAGAGATTCCAATTAAGGAATTGTGTTGACCGAGGGGAAGGTGTTAGGCATCCCTCGATCCCGAGGTTCGACCACGGTCGCTTGGTGGAGCATATCGGCTAATTTGACACTAAGAATGTATAAACCACACAAAGCACGTAAAACAATCAATCAAGCAAACAAAACAAAACAATAGTGTCCAGTTCAATTATACAGTCCAAAATAAAAAATGTAAGAATATGAATCCTATTCTAACCTACACTAATCCTGAACTAAAGCTCCCATGCTTTACCCGATGCCTCGGGCCTTGATAACGAACCTCCTTCGAAGACAATAATACGTCGGGGCATTCCCCGGTGAATAAATACATGAAACTTTGGGACATTCCCCGGCCAAATGAATACACTTGAATCAAATACGAGAAATTAGAAGACATTCAACAAAACACTTATTCCTAAATTTGCCTACCCAAACCTATATTTTCCTATCTATTTCAACACATCATAATTCTATCACGTCCTAACAACATTCATGCTTATTCTGAATTGAACAACACAACAATAAACCAAAATTGATCTATATTCAACCCTTTTATCAATTTCTCAATTCCACCCCTTCTAACTTCATTTTTATCAATCACACCATCAAAGCTACTCTAATTCGTTCCACATATGAACAAAATCACATCGGCAAACACATAATCAAAAATCAACAAATCCAACAATCATAATCAACCCACACATAATCACAACCAATTAGACAAATCAAAAATTAAAAAAAAAAGAATGAGTTAAGAAAATGGACCTCGAGTGATGATCAAAATCAAGTATTACTGGATCAAAAAGATAGAATCCACGTCGAAGAACCTCGAATCACACCCAACAATGAAACAAAACCAACTCGAATTGGGAGAAATCCAAACCCGAAACTGAAATCAAACTGAAATTCCAAAACCAGTACCAAGCTCGATGAGCCAAAACGGAAATCGCAATAAGAGAGTCAATGAGTTTGAAAATCCGGTGGACCCGTCAGAACAGTAACAAGAACAGCGACTGGGTCTTTTTCGGTGGATTTTAAACTGAAAAATGAGGACCCTTTTCTACACCTGAGCTCCGATAAGCTCGGCAGCAACCAAAAATGGAGATGCGATCTGTAGCGACGAAGTTTCCGGTGAAAAACTCATCCAAATTTCTCTTTCGCATGTTTTCTCTCTATTTTTATCTCTCAACCTCGAATCTCACTCTCTCCACTTCGATCCCCTCTTTCTCTCTATTTTTCTCTTGACCTCGCTTCACCCTCACCCCATTTTCATGTAATCGCCTATATCTATGGGTGTATTTGAGAGATGTACGCCTATGGAATATTCTTTGTGTCTCTTGCTGTCGATGGATCGGTTATTTTCCTTATCAGTGAGTGTGAGGGTATTTATGTATTGTGAGAGGAAATAGGGAGGGAGGCTTCTGTATGTATATTGTATTTTGGAAAAATTATAATTAGCAAAGGAGAAGTATATGTAGGAAAAGGCTATCTCACCGAGGGTCTTTATAAGATGAATATAATGAATGTTGAAATAAATAAAAGTTCAAATTCTTCTTATTTGCTTGAGTCTTATAATTTATGGCATGAACGTTTAAGCCATGTTAATTACAAAACGGAACAAAAATTGATTAACTTAGAAGTTTTGCCAAACTTTGAGTGCAATAAATCAAAGTGTCAAACGTGTGTGGAATCAAAGTATGCAAAGCATCCTTATAAGTCTGTTGAAAGTACTTCCAATCCTTTAGACTTAGTACACACTGACATTTGTGATATGAAGTCAACACCATCACGTGGTGGAAAAAAGTATTTCATAATTTTTATTGACGATTTCACTATATATTGTTATGTCTACTTGTTAAATAGTAAGGATGAAGCAATAGATGCGTTTAGGCAATACAAAACTGAAGTAGAAAATCAGTTAGAGAAAAGATAAAAATGATAAGAAGTGATAGGAGTGGAGAATATGAATCTGCCTTCGCCAAAATATGTGTAGAGAATGGAATTTTCCATCAAACTATGGCCCCATATTCACCTCAATCTAATGGAATTGCGGAAAGGAAAAATTGAACTTTGAAGGAAATGATGAATGTCTGACTTATAAGTTCAGGTTTATCACAAAACTTATAGGGGGGAGGCTGTCCTTGCAGCCAACTGAATACTCAATAGAGTTTCCCATAGTAAGACACAATCAATCTCTTATGAAAAATGGAAAGGAAGGAAACCCAACTTGAAATATTTCAAAGTGTGGAGGTGTCTAGCAAAGGTTCAAGTTCCGATGCTAAAAAGGGTTAAGATAGAACCTAAGACGGTGGACTGCGTGTTCATAGGATATTCTAAAATTAGTAAAGCATGTCGGTTTTTGGTTCATAAATTCAAACTTCCAGATATTAATGAAAATACGGTAATTAAATCAGATAACGCTGAATTCTTTAAAAATATTTATCCGTATAAAACTAGACATGAACAGTCTAGTGGGGGTCTAAACGACCTCGAGATGAACCAAGTGAGAATGTACATAATGAATAAAATCCAAGATGTAGTACACGTCAAAGAGCGTCAACTTCATTTGGATCAGATTTTGTAACATTTCTCTTAGAAAATGAGCCTCAAACATTTAAAGAAACGATGTCGTCATCAGACTCATCCTTTTGGAAAGAGGCAGTCAATAGTGAGATTGATTCAATCTTAAGCAACCATACATGGGAATTGGTTGATCTTCCAACAGTAAATAAACCTTTAGGTTCTAAATGGATCTTTAAAAGGAAAATAAAAGAGGATGGTACTATTGACAAATACAAGGCAAGACTTGTAGTAAAAGGCTTCAAACATAAAGAAGGCCTTGATTACTTTGATACATACTCTCCGGTAACAAGGATAACGTTGATTCGAATGTTAATTGCCTTGGCGGCGGTATATAGTCTTGAAATCCATCAAATGGATGTGAAAACCGCATTCCTAAATGGAGAATTGGAGGAAGAAATTTACATGAAACAGCCTGAGGGGTTTGTGGTTCCAAGAAAAGAAAATAAGGTGTGTAAACTTGTTAAGTCACTTTATGGACTAAAACAAGCACCAAAGCAATGGCATGTAAAGTTTGACCAAACTATGTGTAAATCCCCGATTTTTTTAATCGAAATTCTACACGGTGCTCATGACCCCGAAGGACCACAAGCTAACCCATGACTGATATCTGTACCTGTATACTGCATAATATATCATAAAATACGGAAACATGAACATGAAAGGTCATAAGGTTCGAACTGAATAAACGTCTGATAACAAAATGTCTGAAAAAGGTATAAAAATACCAAAACAAGTCATAAATACTGAAAATAATGAGATCTGAATATCTAATCTGACATCTAGTCTGAAAGCCTCTAACTGAACTGAATAAGGAGTTGAAGGAACATGTCTCCAACTAACTCCATCTAGAAACTGAATAGAAAATGTAGCAATAATCATATCATCCTCAAATGAGAAGGACTCACTGCAAACTCTGAACACTGGAATGCTACTGCTGATCTGGAGCTCGTGCCTCTGAACCTATGGTGTAACATAAGAGAAAGCACCATAGCGCAAATGCGTCAGTACGTCTGAATGTACTGAGTATACGAGTGAGGTAGGCTAAATGAAAAGGGTTATGTGCATGAACAATGCTGACTAATATGAACGTGAGAATACATACATGCATACATAGTTGTAACTGAACTCGTGGAGATACTGACTACTGAGTCTGAATACTGACAACATGAGTGTACTGATACTGAGATACTGAATAGATGAACGACTATTTTTTACAGTTCGAATTATGAAGAACTGGTCTGATTGACTATGTCTAACAGTCCTGAAACTGAGTACTGATAGTATAAGTTCTGAGAACTGGTAATAATGATAACATGAGTGACTGTATCTGACAATTCTGAATCTGATGGAACTATCTGAGTTCCACACTATAATTGAATTTGACTGTATCTGACAGTCCTGGTATACTGATATCTGAAGAACTATCTGAGTTCTTTACTGAGACTGGGTGACTGTAGCTGATAGTCCTGAAATCTATAACTAAAACTGTGGGAAGTAGTTATTTAACCGACATGCTCCAATAACGCATATATCTAAGTTGGGGTCCAGTCTCTGCCCCAACTGGAGGGGTGTCAATACCGCGCCACTGGTAAGGACAGCTATGAGTGACCCTTATCTGGCAGGTACTCAAATAAGAATGGTGGGAACTCTAAACTGACAGGTTAAGCCACCTCATCAACCCTAATCTGACAGGTTAAGATGTCTTAACCTACACTGGCTACGTAGTTCTGGAACACAAGGATGTCTTCTAAGAATCACACCTTGAACTGGTAGGTGAGTTTCCATCCTTGGGTTCACTCGGTGCTAACTTCTACTCCCATCTAAAGGACACTAAACTGAATAACTAAGTTGAACTGAATAACTGAACTGAACTGATTAGCTGAACTGATACTGATTAACTGGACTGATACTAGTGGTATTGTTTAGCGGAGCTAAACTAAGTTTACTGAGTTCTTTTGACTGACGGAACGTACTGTGTTCTGAGGACTGACTGAGAGTACTGGAATTATTGAAATTGCTGGAATACTATTGTTACTGAGATTTCTGAGATCACTGAGTACTGAGATTACTGAACTAGTGAGACTGCTAAGATTTCTGAGTTTTCTTGAGTCACATGACTGACTAAATTCTATAGATCATGGCTCGACTGAGAGTATCGTGAAAACATGACATGGCTCTAGGCACACAGCTATATTTTTTGGGTACAAGTACCCCCAGGACTCGATTGAAGGAAACTGACACACATGACTGACTTGATCATAAGAGTAGAGTCCATAATCCACAATATCATAAATAAGGGATTTCATACTAAGCATGGTTCTCAACAATCTATTTCATGGAAGGGAACTTCATAAAATATGTATATACTTGCATAGCTTTCAATATCATGCTCATTACATATTACAACCACAATCCATAATATCATAACTTGGGGAATTTCATGAAGTACATGGGTATTCTACATCTTGTACATGAGTGGGTTTTGCAAGTAAGCATAGCATAATTCCATAAGACTAGTTCATGAGTAATCCAATAGTGTTCACAAGACACATTATCAACATGGATGACATTGAATCATAGAGGCCTATCATGAATCCTTCCCTTAGTCACAATTTAGCTATAATGCATGATTTCTAGTCTCTTAGGTATTTTATCAAACACCTTACATGCACAACTTAGGCATAGGTGTAAATCATACAATTACTCATCATAAATAATCAAATTTGCATGTTTTCAATTCATATGATGTCATAGATTCATAATAACACATAAAGATTCTATCTTGGCATCATTCAACACATAAACATGATCAACAATCCATTCATAACATGAAAACCATAATATATAGTTTTAGAAAAGGGTTCTTGAACATCATGACAAAAGGAGTCCATGAATGAACACACGCATACCTTAAAGCTTGATCTTGAAAGAGATATAATGTTTCTTGAAGGTTCTTGAAGAAATCCTTAGGCTTGCTATTGATTTTTCTTGAATAAGGTTTAACCCCTTTGGGAGAGAATATTCTTGTTCTTGAGGAGATGATCTTGAGAGGAAACCCTAATCTTGTGGTTAATAGTGTATGAGAGAGCTTTTTGAGATGTTTAACTAAAGAGAATGGAAGATAATAAATTCCTTGAGGGTTATAAGTCGTGGGAATTGAAGGAAAAAGACCAAAATACCCTTATGAAATAAATTCCCAGTTGCTGAAAATAATAGTTGACGACATTTGTGATAAGCCGTCAAAAATGTGACAAGCCATCAAAAATGTCGTCACATAGGAGCTGGAATTGATGGTTTCTGCCTAAGTCTGACGATATTTGTGACATGGCATCAAAAATATGACAAGTCATCAAAAATGTCATCATACAGAAGCTGGATTCTGCCTAAGGCTGACGACATTTGTGACATGGCGTCAAAAATGTGACAAGCCATCAAAAATGTCGTCACACAGAAGCTGGATTCTTCCTAAGGCTGACGACCTTCGTGATAGGGCATCAAAAATGTGGTAAGTTACCACGAATGTCGTCACTTAGGAGTTGGTGTCTGCCTAAGGCTGACGACCTTCGTGATAGGGCGTCACAAATGTGGTAAGCTACCACGAATATCGTCACTTAGGAGCTGGTTTCTGCCTAAGGCTGACGACCTTCGTGATAGGGCATCACAAATGTGGTAAGCTACCACGAATGTCGTCACACTGTTTCCAGCCTAATATGTTAGAGTAAAATAGGCATAACTCTTTGCTCCGATATCGGATTTAGGATAAATTGGTATCGTTGGAAAGATAATTCAAATATATTTCATTTAATATATATTAAACCACCTAGTTCATCATATACAACGAGTTATGGTTGATTAAAGTTGACCCAAGTTTTGACGTTCACTAAAACTTGAACGATAGGAAAGCTTTCAACTTGTACTTGAGTTAGGGGACCTATATGATCTAAATTCATGCTCAAATATATTCCTATACTACATAATTGATTAACACACTAAATTTACATAGGATTCGGGGCTTTTGAAACGTCTACGCATAGGAATAACGGATTTTCATTCTAGTCCAAAATATGGGGTATTACACCATGTTGGCAAACGGATTCAAAATTAATGAATGTGATAAATGTGTTTATATTAAAGACACTCCAAATCACCAAGTCATTGTGTGTTTATATGTGGATGATATGTTGATCATCAGTAGAGACATTTCAGACATAAATGCAATGAAATAAATACTCGAGAGCAAGTTCGATATGAAACACCTTGGAGTGGCGGATGTAATCTTAGGAAAAAAAATTCATAGAACTCCACAAGGGTTGGAATTTTTACAGTCTTATTATATCAAAAAGGTACTTGACAAATTCAAGTATATGGAATTCGGTATTTCCAAACTCCATTGGATATGAGCTTTGCACTTCGAAAGAATGAAGGTGAAAGTGACTCACAATTGGAGTACGCAAGAGTATTGGGATTGTAATGTATATAATTAACTGTACACGACCAGACATATCATGCGCTATTAGTAAATTGAGTCGATACACGAGTAATCCCAACAAAACTCATTGGATGGCAATGAAAAGAGTTTTGGGGTATCTTAAATACACTCAAGACTATGCCTTGCATTATAATAAATATCCCGCGGTACTCGAAGGATATAGTGATGCAAATTGGATCACTAGATCTAACGAAGTAAAATCCACAAGTGGATATGTATTTACTATCAGTGGAGGAGCAGTCTCTTGGAAATCATCCAAACAGACTTGTATTGTTCGCTCTACAATAGAATCTGATTTATCGCATTGAATAAAGCCGGTGAAGAAGCAGAATGGATTCAAAATTTCTCGAAAGATATTCCTTATTGGCCCAAACCAGTGGCACCAGTATGTATACACTGTGATAGCCAAGCGGAAATAGGCAGGGCAGGGAGCATGATGTACAACGGTAAATCTCGTCACATATGACGGAGACATAATACCGTTAGAGAACTTCTCTCTAGTGGAATTATTATTGTTGACTATGTAAAGTCAAAGGATAATGTTTCGGATCCACTTACAAAAGGTCTATCTAGAGAAGGAGTTGAAAGGACATCTAAAGGAATGAGTTTAAGGCCAAGGACAAGTCAGCATGGCGGTAGCTCTACCTAGCAGACTGGAGATCCCAAGAGCTAGGTTCAAGGAGATCAAACAAAGTTGTGTCTGACAGGTTCAACATTTTCAATTACCCAACCCATTCTCATGATGTAGACAATGTTTAGTAAACAAGGATAAGACTTAAGGCGAAAAGTCGTTTAATGATTATCTAAATTTGGAAGATTTGACCAAATAGTTTAATCTATAGGATTGAACATTTAGAAATCACCTATGTGAGGGTGAAGTGGAAGCCCCTTCAAGGAGAATGTTAGTAAAGGCCTATTCTCTAAGCTCTCATAAAATCGGAACGTGTTCATGGCTGAAAAGAACAAAAACGTAAGAACCATAAATGGTAAAAGACTGGTTGTGTGACATGTGTTATCTAGGTGTACACTAAAGCTCGACGGTTCAAATATATCAAATCTATCGATTGACCGAGTGCATCCGATGCATGTTCACTACGGAAAGTTCAAAGGGAAACCCACTTATCCAGATGCAATCAGTCTTTACTTAATGATCACATACTTGTTCGTAAAAATTTTACGAAAAATAGCCATTTCCCATTCATGTGGGGGATTGTTGGGTTCAAAGTATATGAAAAAAGTGTGAATAAAAAATGGAGGAAAAATGGTGGAGAGAAGGGAGACACTAATTTAGAAAGTGTACTCCCAAATTGGAAAGTTCACTCTTTCTCCCACATTGGTGGAAGAAGAGAACTTGTGAGTGTTTAAAATAAGGAACACTTACTCCACATGGTAAGTGAGGCAAGAAATAAGAGATGCCTCGCACCATCGTCGTCGTCGCTCACTCGGCTTCGGTTTCGGATTTGGATTTGGATTTGGATTTGTCAAATGATCGATCGATGAGATCTATCTTTTTGGACAAAGTTTATTTGACAGAAATTCAATAATTCAGTTCAAAAATACCAAAGGGAAAAATGTAACTTTTTTCTGTGTTTTGATACTCCATTTATATGCATGCATGCAGATTCCGAAACAGTGTTTCAAAACAGTGCAGTGCTGAAACGAAGGGATGCAACCCTTCAACGAAATGACACACTGATTTATGAAATGGTATGCCTCTTCGGAAAAGACACATTCTTTGAACGAACAGACATAGCTTTTCCAGAAAGGTCACACCTTTTAAGTGAACCATTACCACTTTTCAGGAGACGCACATGTTAGCTATAATAACCTGCTTTCATCTACAGGTTTTGGTACGAATTTTCTAAAATACAAACTCTCTTTTTGTATTGAAAAACTTTCTGTGTGATCTATCAAACTGTTGAGTGAGTTCGCTGAATCCAATAATTTGAGGTACCGCTATTGTTCGGATTGAAGGTCATTTTATTCTGGGAGAAAGATTCTAAAACCTCGGGTACAGTGAGGGAAATTACTCCTTAAGGACACTCCGTGAATTCGGAGGACTTGGTCTTAAATTCTGTTTCATCTCTTTTCTAAATCTTAACACACTTCTTAGATAGATTATTCGTAATCTAGTGTTAAAGGTGTTACAGAACTTTATAAGTGTTCTTGTCTTGGACTTGAACTTGTGTTGAAGTTTGTGTTTCTTATATATAGATTCTTGTACCCGAATACATAAAAGATAACATATCTTATCCTAGAAGAAGAGAAACCAGAAAATATCGAGGATGAAGATTGAAAATACATCAATCGTGTTGCTTGTGGTACCATTCAGTCCTTCCTTGGGAGAGAACAGAAGTATCCATTCATAAAGAAAAATTCTGCTAGTAAATTGTGGAGGGCATTGGAGGATAAATTTTTAAAGAAAAATATTCAGAATAAACTTTTTATGAAAAGAAGAATACTTCACTTCACCTATGTTCCTGGTACCACAATAAATGATTATATCACCAATTTTAATAAATTAGTTACAGATTTGCAAAATATGAATGTAACTTTTATTGATGGTGATCTAGCGTTGATGTTGTTGGGGTCACTTCCCGATGAGTACGAGCACCTTGAAACAACCCTACTTCATGGGAGGGATAAAATTTCTTTGAAAGAAGTTTGTTCAGCTTTGTACAGCTATGAACAAAGAAAAAGAAATAGAAGAGCGGAGAAGGAGAAGCACTAGTAACGAGGGGTCGTTCTAAAAATCAAACGAGAACAAAGAAGGAAAATCCAAGTCAAGGTCCAGACCTAGTAAAGATGAATGCACCTTTTGTCGAGAAAAATGCCACTGGAAGAATCATTGTCCAAAATTGAAGAATAAGGCCAAACCTAACAAAGGGAAGGTTGTAATGGATTCAAATATAGGTGATTGTGACGACTCAGATTTCTCACTGGTTACTACAGAGTCATCAAAACCATCAGATCTATGGATGATGAACTCGGCTTATAGCTATCATATGTGTCCCAATCGAGAATGATTCGTTGATTTTGAAGAAGGAGAATTTAGAGTTATCCACACGGCAAACAACAGCTCTCTTACCACATATGGCATTGGTTCAATACGTTTGAGGAGCCATGATGGAATGATCAGAACACTAACAGATGTTTGATATGTACTGGATTTAAAGAAGAATCTCATTTTTGTGGGAACCCTTGATTCAAAAGGGCTCAAAGTTGTTGCAGAAAATGGAATGATGGAGATATACTCCGATGAACTTGTGGTAATGAAGGCTATTCGAAAGAAAAATAATTTGTACCATTATCATGGCAGTACAATTATTGGGACAGCAACAGTAACATCCAGTGTTGACAAAAAGGCAGAAGCAATCAAGCTATGGCATATGCGCTTGGCACACGCTGGAGGAAAATCCTTGAAAATTCTATCAGATCAAGGATTGTTAAAGGACGTTAAATCTGAAAACTTGGAATTTTGTGAACATTGTGTGAAGGGAAAGCAAACAAGGGTTAAATTTGGTATAGTTATCCATAATACTGAAGGCATTTTGGATTATGTACATTCTGATGTTTGGGGTGCTTCCAAAACACCTTCATTAGTTGGGAAACACTATTTTTTAACCTTTGTTGATGACTTTTCCCGAAGAATATGGGTGTATACCATGGAAACAAAAGACGAAGTGTTGGAAATTTTTGTCAGATGGAAGATGATGGTAGAAAATCAAACAAGCAGAAAAATCAAGAATCTTCGCACAGATAATGGAGGTGAATACAAGAATGATCTTTTCAACAAGGCCTGTGAAGATAATGACATCGTCAAACACTTTACTGTCAGACATATACCGCAATAAAATAGAGTGGCAGAACGCATGAATCGAACTTTGTTGAAGAAGGTATAGTGTATGTTGTCCAATGCTGGCTTGGACAAAGAATTCTGGGCTGAGGCAATAATATATGCGTGCCACATTATTAATCGGCTACCATCTGCTGCAATTGGTGGGAAGACACCATTTGAAAAATGGTATGAAAAACCTGTTGTGGATTATGATTCTTTACATGTATTTGGCTCAACTACATACTATCATGTAAAAGAGTCAAAATTGAATCCAAGAGCTAAGAAGGCTATCTTTATGGGAATTACTTCTGGAGTCAAAGGATATCGCCTATGGTGTCCTGAGACAAGAAAAGTAATATTCAGCAGAGACGTTACTTTTGATGAATCCGCGATGATGAAAAAGGATGCAAATGAAGATACAAAAGCAACTGATAGTGCTTTAAAGTAGGTGGAGTTTGAGGAAAAATTTATTTTTCTTCCACAAAAAGCAGATGAAGAAACAAATGATAATTTGGAAGCAGAGCCAGTTGA
This sequence comes from Capsicum pubescens, assembly GCA_030864215.1. Lineage (NCBI taxonomy): Eukaryota > Viridiplantae > Streptophyta > Magnoliopsida > Solanales > Solanaceae > Capsicum > Capsicum pubescens. The sequence continues at coordinate 344,885,960 of CM061538.1, read as the reverse complement.
CACGCAGGTTCCAACTCAAGAACCTGAACAACAACTTAAGTCAATAGAAACCCAAAAACCCAAAAGAACAATAAAGAAGCCTATGCGTCTCATAGAGACAATAGCATGTGCAACCTCAATCATAATTGACGATATTCCTACCACTTATAAAGAAGCTATCCAAAGTTATGAAGAAAATAAGTGGAAAGTTGCAATGAATGAGGAAATGAAGTCCCTTCATCAGAACAATACGTGGAATCTGGCCAACCTCTAGGAGGGCAAGAAAGCTATTGGGTGCAAGTGGGTATATGCAAAGAAAGAAGGATTTCCTGACCGAATGATGTTCGCTACAAAGCAAGATTGGTGGCCAAGTGATATTCTTAGAAGGAAGGAATTGATTACAATGAAGTGTTTTCTCCAGTTGTAAAACATTTTTCCATTAGAATTATGTTGGATTCGGTAGCGCAGTTGGATTTGGAACTAGTTTAGATAGATGTAAAAACAGCGTTTTTACATGGTGATTTAGAAGAGGAAATCTACATGACTCAGCCTAAAGGATTCGTGGTGTGCAAACTTGAAAAATCATTGTACGGATTGAAACAGTCTCCTAGATAATGGTACAAAAGATTTGACAAGTTTATGTTGCGGTAGAAGTACGTGAGAAGCAAATACGATCATTATGTGTATTTGCGCAAGCTTATGGATGGTTCCTTTATATATCTTCTCCTTTACGTTGATGATTTGTTGATAGATTCCAAGAATTTGGCAAAAATTGAGAAGTTGAAGGCTCAACTAAGTAAGGAGTTTGAGATAAAGGATTTGGGAGATGCGAAGAAGATTTTAGGCATAGAGATAACAAGGGATAGCCATTCAAAGAAACTTTGTTTATCTCAGAAAGAATATTTGAACAGGGTGCTAGATCGATTTGGTATGGATGAAAAAACAAAATCAGTTAGCACTCCATTGGCTCCCCATTTTAAGTTTAGTGCTAATATGTCTCCAAAGAATGAAGTCGAAAGAGAATATATGTCAAGGGTACCATATGCAAGTGTTGTTGGTAGCTTGATGTATGCAATGGTATGCACAAGACCTGACATTTCACATGTTATTGGGATTATGAGCAGATATATGCATAATCCAGGAAGAGAACACTGGCAAGCTATGAAATAGATTTTGTAGTATATTCGTAATACCGTGGATGTTGGGTTAGTTTTTTAGCAGGAAGAAAATTTATGTGTAGTTGGATATTGTGACTCTGATTATGTAGATGATCTGGACAAACAAAGGTCAACTACTAGTTAAGTGTTTACTTTTGCAAAAGCGCCAGTTAGTTGTAAGTCTACTTTACAGTCAACAGTTGTTTTGTCTACAACTGAGGCAGAGTACATGGCTATTACAGAGGCTGTAAAAGATGCAATTTGGCTTCAAGGATTGCTTAAGGAACTTGGTATCAGAAGCGCTATTCAATTAGCGAAAAACCAAGTTTATCATGCAAGAACGAAGCACATTGATGTTCGGTATCACTTCATACGAGAAATAATAGAAGAAGGTGGAGTCACAGTGCAGAAAATCAAGACTACAGAGAATCCTGCTGATATGCTAACTAAAGTGGTGACTGCGATCAAGTTTGGACATTGTTTGGACTTGATCAACATTGTTGAACATTAAAGTTCAAAACTTGAAGACACAATTAAAATTTGTCATAAGAGAGAATTGAAGATGTGGGATATCCCAAGGTGGAGATTTGTTGAAAGTGGGATTATCCCACATCGGTTGTGAGAGAAAATAGGGGGCCTTCCTCCCTATAAAAGAAACCCAAATGTTTTAGTTTTAAACACACATCTCACGATAGCCTTCTCATCTTCTTAAGGAATTTTGAGTATTCTCTCTCTTTCGTAATATTTCACTTGTATTTTTGGAGTGGAATAAAATTTGATCAGTTGTGTCCCAGGACGTAGGTAAAATATTTTTTTCGAACCTTGTAAATTCAGTGTTCTTTTTATTTTTTCTCTTTTACTAGTTTTTAGCGGCTTTTATTTTGGGTAGTAGTTGTGCAATAATCACACTCTACCTAGTCTGCTTCCGCAACAAAACTCACCTAGTTTTGTCACTATTAGAATTTGAACTTGAAGCGTCATTGTAGTCAACTCACTTCATTGAACACTAGGTCACGTCCCTGTGAATCTTCAGTGTACTTATGTAGCATACTAACATATAAAAGAAGTGATTGAATGATCTTGGGTCAATTAGCTTATTAGTGAATCTTCATTTGTCTGTCTTTTCTATGGTGATTAAATGATAACATGAAGTTCGTGACTTTGGTGGAATATAACAACTCCCTCCAACTTTAATTGGTGGAATATATCAATTGGTTAAATACAACTTGGGATTAGACATAACGATTGATGCAAGAATTATTATGAAGAGTCTATGTCTCTTATCTCCTTTCTCAGAGTTCTGCTTTCTCATCTCCTTCTGATAACCTCGCTATTGTTTTCCTTCATTATGTTAGTATTTCCTGCTTATATTCAGTGTACTTTTGTTCGGTGTTTATAATATATATTAGTATTTGTAACATTAATTTAGAGTTGTTTCATTGGTGCTTTCATTGAGAGTCGGTCGATCCACGTGCAAGGCCGCAACTCGAAGTGGCAGCCAGTGTTCCAAGAGTGGTGGCCTGGACCCAAGCAGGGTACCAACAATTATCAACGAGATTGTTGTTCTCACGTGTGAGCGATTGTTATGTGTCAACTGTACCACATCAACTAGATAGAGAAATGCTAATGGATTTCAAACTAATCTTTTAGATTGAGCTCTCCCGTTTGGTGTATAGAATGACTTTGTCAAACAAACACTTTTGTTGTAAATTATCCATAACAAATATACTTTAATCTAAAAGAAATTTCATCTCAAATGATTTTGTGGGTTTTTTGGATGACTTCAAGGTAACCCTTGTATACGATAATGTTGAAACTTATAAGTTCAAGTTATTCTAGAGTTATATCACCATTATTCCTTATAACTCGTGCTTCATTCATGAATACATGTGTGTTTTGTGTGATTTGTACATACTTGTTAAGGTATTTGTCAATTTAACTTGTAAAATACACTAATAAGATTTTAAGAAAATATTACTTGAATCAATATATTAACTGGACATAACTCTTCCTCTTTTCTTATATGGTGCTAAATCTTTGTATAGTTATTTTAATTTTTTAAATTAAGTTGACTAGACTTAATTTAATATTTTTAAATTATATAAAAAGTTTAAGTTATTATACAAACTAACTATTAAATATCAATTAAATTTCAGATAATTTGACTTTTGAAAAGACAAAAAAATGTAGTAACACCCCTCATCAAATGTCGAGGAGTACCAATATGATGACCACCCTGTATGTTTTTGAAAGGACACGGTCTGAAAATACTAATATCTTTACTTATTTATATTATTAAAAATAGATATTTAATAATATTTATTTAATATAAAAAATTAATGAATTATTTATTATTTTGCTTTTATTTGATCTTCAGTATTGAATATTATTTATTATTAATATATTAAATTAATTATATTTAAAATATAATATAATAAAATTATTTTTATTATTTATTATTTTTCAAAGTGTGTTAAAGTTAGAGGACATGTAAAGATGGCGAAAAGAAGTAATAATATTGTGAATTGAATTGTCTCGAGGGGCAAATTTACATTAAAAAGAGGCACGTAAATCAATGATCTTTGCGTAAAATTAGATATTTTATGTATATATTTTTTATTCGTTGACACTCATAGTACAAGAACACTAGAAGGTGTACGTACGTGGTTAAAGATTAAGTTATCTATCTCGATGGCTAGCAATTAATTTTCATTAAATATATTTTTTCTTAATTTTTTTTATAGTGGTGCACTCATATTCTTGAAATCCTATAATCACCTCCTATTGTCTCTTTTCCCCCCTTAAGAAATGGATTGGATTCTCATTTTCCATTTTTTTTCCTTTTTTTAGTCATAATATATAAACATGTCTTTTAACTTGTCTCAATTGACATCCATGTCCTCCAACTTTAAATGTGTTCAAGCAAACACTTGAATTTGCAAAAAATTAAATGAGTAGACACACATTTTTTGTGACCTAATACACGTATGCATGACGCCGAATAGGATGCCATATAGGACGCAAATTGATAAGTCACATATGATGTATGTATCTACTTATTCAATTTTATACAAGTTTAAGTGTCTACTTGTATCGATTCAAAATCGACAAGTATAGATAACCAAATTAGAAAAAAACATGTTTCCTTATAAAGCTGTCAATGCGGATCAGCCCAAGCCATCTGGGCTAGCCCACACGGGCTTTGAGTTTGACGGGTCAGGCTGGGCTGGCCCATCAAAATGATGGGCCAAAAAACACCAAGTCCACACCATTACTTTGTGAGTTGCGGGCCTGTTGGGCCAGCCTACTTTTTAAAAAAATAATACTTTATAATTTAATTTTAGAATATTAATAAACATAAATATTATCAGACAATATTACATAGTGTTAATACTTGTTAATCAAGTCTCCAACACCCAAAAAAACACTCCTAATAGCGAAATTAAATAACTTTTGACATGATATCTTTCGAACCAAATAAAAATACTTATAAACAATCTAAATAGTTGCATGTATTTGACTTACAGGCCGACCCACGGGTTAGCCCAACCCACATTGCTCAAGTTCCACGGGTCATGGACTTATCCAGGCTAGGTTAAAAAAACTCTTTTCTTAAATAGGCTACAAAAAATGAAATCCAATTCCATCAAATTGCAGGTTAGGCCGACCCATATTGATGGCTCTATTTACCTATTATCCTTTTTCCCCCATGTTGTCTGATTCTTTATATATGGAAAATGTACTCAAAAGGAAATGACAACTAACGGTTAATAATAAGCATATACAAATATGGAAACTGTTACCGCCATTTTCGTTCTTTTCCTTTCTCTCTTCCATTTTTTCTGTTTTCCATATATTCATTTCCTCAATTTCTCCGGCTGCCCTCCCTTTATCTTCCTACACTAAAAGGTATTAATAATTACAAAATTATGATGTTTTATTTTTCATGCAGTTCGTTTGATTATAATGTGTAACAAGTTTATTTTTAGAATAATTATTAGTTATTAGTTTTTTGTTTTAGGATATATATATTGTGATCATTTGGTAATATTAAGGATAGAATTTTTTTCTTTTCTTTTTTTTTTGTATCAGAGAAGGAGATCTTCATAAGATTGTTGATAATGTTAAATCTCCATTTGCTTTATTTTATTCTGAGTGCCATATACAATAAACATATCTACTTTTTACGAGTTTGTGTTTCAATTCGTTTGTCTGATTGACCTGCACGGAGTTTAAAAAAGTAAAAGACTTTTGAATTTTGTAATCTTAAATGATACGTAGAAGGCATGCATTCTACGTATGGTTTAAGATTACAGAATTCAAAAGTTGAAACTAATGAGTTGCCAAAAATGGAAAGAGACATTCTTTTTTAGACTGACCAGAAAAGGAAAGTAAGATAAATGAAATGACAAAGGGAGTATGGAGTCAAATACAATTTGCTTGCTCTATTGGTTATGTAGCATTTTTCACCCTAATTGCAAAATATAAATGTTGGTTAATTATTATATTATCTGTGTTGGTAGGAGGTAACAAATACTTGGACGTGGAATAGTTGAAGTGTGAACTAGCTAGTAGGAACACCAGGGTTGATTTCTTAGATGATCACTCAACTAATACTAATGATCATCTCAATATATCACCTTTCTTGATCCCGATTTTCTTCACCAAAACAAGGTAACGTTCTAAGATAATAGTTATTAATTAAGCGAGTGACCATCTGAAAAATAAAATCCTGAATGCCACCATTATCGAGAACCAAAAAACTAATTGTTAGTATCTTAGTTGTGGCTATTTTATGCTATGAATACAAGTTTTCCATCCTATAATCATCAAGAACTAGTGGTAACAGAGGCGGAGGTAGAGTAGAAGGTGTGGGTTCCCGGGAACCCACACCCGCTACCGTAAGGCTTAAAATTACATAGAAAAATCGTCAAAAGTTATAAATATTAATAGGTGGGAACCCATAACTAAACCAAGGGATAGCTTAGTGGTAGGAAAGGAGCCCTTGGAAACCCACAAGTTTGAAATTCTGGATCCGCCTCTGAGTGGTAACATCTACTAAGTTTCAGTCCAAGACATGTTATTACCAGTTTACCATAGCTAGAAGACTAAAAAAAAAAATCTTAGTGAGAGTCTGGTGGATTAATTATCTCTGTTTAAACGAAATTGATGGAGTTAGAGTTGGCTTTCAACTATTATTGTTTGTATATATCTTACTTCCCGCATTTGTTTTCTTCTTCACTAATGGTCTTATACTAGAAAAAGATTGTTTTTGCTTTCGTGATGCATTCATTTGTGGTGTTGTAGAAGAAGCTTGATAATTTTGCTTTCGCGTATCTTGTGATACTGCGCAATGGGCTCTATTTGGAGACTTCAACCAAAATGACCGTAAAAACATATATCGATAACTATGCAATGAATTTCTAGAGGTGTTTTGCTGAAAGAATCCCAAGACAGTAAAGTAGTTAATCGAAAGTTTTGTTTGGAGGATCACCCTCCTGTTGTTGGAATATTAACGTTAATTAGTACATATTTGTGTCTTGCAAATATTGTGTCTTCTACTTCGGATCATGCCCCTACATGTTTGAATACTCTTATTGATTTGTTTCATCCTTTTCTTTTGACAGATCTCCGACTGTGAGCTGAAGAACATGTTGGAGGTATCCGATGGCTGGTTTAGGCTGCAAAATGGATTGAAATCAGATGTGTGTCAATGTCAATGTCATCTCGTTAACAAGATTGGATTCTTGTGATGTTGGCAGAAGTGTTAGTTTGCCAAATGAGATGAGGAAATTCTTGCGGCGTATAATTGTTGTTCTGTTGTTCAGAGTTAGCTGGAAGAAACTATTTGTTATAGGCACTATTTTAACAGTTTTTAGGGTCATATTTCAAATTTACAGCCTCCCAAATCCGTTAACAGGATGGATTATCTCTCCACCCTTGATTGTTTCATCTTACCAACGCGCAAATGATGGAAAGAATTCGAGGGAACTTTCAGTGACATCAGATAACCAGTTGAAAAAGAGTAAGCATTTTCCCGCAGTTGTTTCGGTCAACTCAACAGCTAGAAATTCTAGGGAAGTTTCAGTGACATCAGATAACAAGTTGAAAATGAGTAAGCATTTGGCCGGAGTTGTTTCGCTCAACTCTACAGCCAGAACGAACCGATCAATGCAAGTTCTGGAAAGACGAGAAAGACTTCTGAGGCGTAGGAGAAGCAGGATGAATGCACAGCTAAAGATTATTTTTCCACCTCCACCTGTTGTACCCGGTCATGTGCAGGTTAGTCTGATATTATGCTTATATGCGATTATCAATTTTTTGTTTTGTTTCTGGCTATCTTGCTCTTCTCTAATGTAGTTATCTCCAGAGATCTATAGCAGCTTTGAAACCAAATGAAGCTCTTGCATACGCTAAAAGCGAGATTGAGAAAGCTCCTCTGATCACCGATGATCCAGACTTGTATGCTCCTCTATTTAGGAATATTTCCGTCTTTAAGAGGTACAATGGGCTATAGTTGCTTATGTAACTCTTTGTCTGATACAATCTTACTTAGTGGCTGTGTTCTTCTTTTGTTATTGCATATAACTATGTACCATGACATTATTTTTGTTCATGAAAGAAAGATTAAGTAATTAGCAATGTAAATCCCTAGCAAATTTACCATTTATAATGGGTATTAAGACAATGATTTTCCCTTACTGACCAGAGATTGATGACGAATGTATTGGCAAACCAGAACGAGGAAGAACCTGAAGGGCTCTTCTTTTGCTTCTTCTTCCATATTTTGGATATAGAGATAAAGATAGATACAAGTTAAGGTATGATTAAACTAGATTGTGTTGCCTAAATGTAAGCAATTCAGAATGACACGACATATAAAGACGTAACATGTGAATTAAAATCAGTATGGCTGACACAGGAGAGTGTACATGAATATTATGCGATAGATGTAAGGACCAACAATGCTATGTCGGAGTGAATGTTCTTATGTGTCTTAGAAATGTGGATGTTAAGATTGGTGTGCAGTCGTACAAGATTAGAAATGATCTTATCTAATAGATGGTGTAAATAATTTCGTTATGCAAATTATAACTATAGAGGAAATGCAAAGGCTGATAATTTGGTTATGTCCTACATATGATTCCAAATGCACCAATCCTAAGATGTAAACATAACATTTAAGGTGTTAAAACAGCACGAGGTAGACTTAAAATCACTTGGATAAAAGCTGTCTCAAAAGACCTACAATGTATAAACACACATTTTGGTTGAAATTCCAGGAGCTATGAGCTGATGGAACTTCTACTCAAAGTTTACATTTATAAAGAAGGAGAGAGACCTATTTTCCACGAACCTCATCTTACGGGTATTTATTCATCGGAAGGATGGTTCATGAAATTGATGGAGCAAAACCGTTACTTTGTCACTAGGGACCCAGAGAAGGCTCACCTATTTTATCTGCCATATAGTTCACGCCAGTTGCAGATGGCAGTTTATGTGCCAAACTCTCATAATCTGAGGCCGTTGTCAATATTCCTGCGGGACTATGTCAACATGCTAGCTGCAAAGTATCCCTTCTGGAACCGCACACATGGAACTGATCATTTTCTAGTTGCTTGCCATGATTGGGTATGCATCCACGTCTTCTATTCTTCTGGTTTCTTGCTTTTGATATCTGTTATTATATGTTGTTTATTGTGTATACTTCTTTCCTTATTAGTTTTCATGTTTTCTGAATGTTGTATACTTCTTTCCTTATGAGTTTTCATGTTTTCTTCGCTGCCGGTTTTTCTTTTCATAATTACTTTGATTTGCTGCACTTGACCCGAGGGTCCTTCCCAAACAGCGTCACTACCTCCACGAGGTAGGGGTAAGGCCTGCGTACACTCTACCCCTCCTCAAACTCCACTTGTGGAATTTCACTAGGTATGTTGTTGTTGTAGTCTTAGCTGAATTAGCTTGAGTTCTTTCATGAACACTCCGTAATCTATTGTTTGTTTTAGGTAGTCAGACTTATCACAACTAAATCTGGTATATAATCGTGCAAAAGATTGGCGTATAAAGATAAAAACCGGTCTCAAAATTTAACATGATCTCCTGGAAGTAGAACGGGTGCATCTTTAAGATTGCTCCCTCATATTTTAATGACTCAAAAATGTAAATTTTTAGATGAGATGGTCACGCATTTCAACATGGTATCAGAGCCAAACCCATACCAATTCACATGGTTTACCCGTTGTTAGAGCCCATCTTATAACTTCAACATGAATTTTTACTATTATGGATTTGATAGTAGCCTATAATTTTCTTACAACTATGTAGATTACCATTTCTTACAGGGGCCTTACATTTTAAAGGATCATAAGGAGCTTATTAGAAACACTATAAAAGCTCTCTGCAATGCAGATATATCTGAAGGAATATTTAAAGCTGGGAAGGATGTTTCCCTTCCGGAGACCACCATAAGGAATGTCCGTAAGCCTCTTAGAAACGTTGGTGGAAAAAGAGTGTCACAACGCCCAATCCTCACCTTTTTTGCTGGAAATATGCACGGGCCAGTCCGTCCCAAACTCCTTAAGTACTGGAAGGACCGAGATGAAGACATGAAGATTTATGGGCCTCTACCGACCAGAGTCTCAAGAATTATGTCTTATGCTGAACACATGAAGTCAAGCAAGTACTGCCTCTGCCCGATGGGTTTCGAAGTGAACAGCCCAAGGATTGTCGAGTCAATATACTACGAGTGTGTCCCAGTGATCATTGCTGATAATCTTGCCCTCCCATTTGACGAAGTGCTCGATTGGAGTGCTTTCTCACTAACTGTTGCTGAGAAAGATATTCCTAAGCTGAAGGACATTCTATTAAGTATACCTCTAAAACGTTATCAGGTCATGCAACATAATGTCAAGAAGCTGCAGAAGCATTTCCATTGGAAATCAATGCCTACTAGATATGATCTCTTCCATATGATTTTGCATTCCATTTGGTCTAGAAGGCTCAACCAGTTACAAGAATCACAGATATCATAATCCCTCTCGAGTTCTGCCTGCTTTCAACTAGCCCGGCTACCCGTTGTACAGCAACATGAACCATATTTTAAGGGCTCTTTTTAACAGTAGTAGGCCGAAATGTCAACAACTGCCGGTCTTGAGATGATATGAGGTACCGATAGCTTTTTCCACTTCACATGAAAGAATACAAATTCCTCTTTTCGGGTTTCTTTTTCTAATTTTGATCTCTGCTTGCGACTCAGGCATTACTCGATAGAGCTGCAAGACTGACAGGTCCCTAGTCCTGCACATGCACACTACAGCATAAGAGTAAAAGATATTTGGAGTTTAAGACTTTATCCCGCGCCTTCAGCATTTATCTTCATAAGCTTTTTCCACTCTCAGTTGAATTTTCGCGCAGTATAAACCCGAAGATGCTCTCATAGATGAGTTATTGTGTGCATAGAAAAGGAATGTGCATTGCTGAATACGTTGCCAGACATGAAGTGGCAGATGAAGATAAGTAGTTGATCTCGCGGTAATACAGTAGATATTCTTGTTGGTAGATCAGCTGTTTTAAACACAATGTCAAATATTCATATACCAGGGAGAGAGTTTCCCTTATACTTTTCTGATGTGTATATAAGTACAGTGTTATATTCTATCAGTAATTACAAGAACCAATGTGATTATTACAACGTTTATGCCCTGTGTTTATAACTCAAAGCATTTGAATCAATTCAAAGTTGGAAGATTAGTTGTGTAATTGTAAACCAAATACACTACGCATTAGAGTCTCAAAATATCCCAGAATTTAATGCAGTTAGACAACTTTTGAACCAAGTAATTCCACTTGGTAATTCATGTATTATTAAATCCCTATGCTATTTGAATTGTATTATCTCCCTGTTTTTCCCCGTGAGGAACTTCACTATATTGTTTAATGATGAAAACATCCAATTGCTACGGTCCCATACGAACAACAACATAAACATATTCAGTTTTATGACAGCGTCTCATGACCAAGTTTTAGAGATGAAGAGGAATATTGTGATCCCTCGTGAGAAGTTTGAAAGAATGAAGAATGTTCTATGTTGAGTTTTGGGCTTTGGGTCACTTTTGAACTCAATTAGAATTTACGGTCACTTTTGAGCTCAATTGGAATAAATGGTCTTGACCTATAAATAGGTAGAACTTTCTTTATTTTTAGACTTGGATGATTTTGCATATGTTTATACTTGAGAGTGTTTATCTAAGGATTTAACATGCCTTTACTTGTATTGTTTTGTTTCCATTGTTTTCCTTGTGTTTTCGTATTTGAGTTTCATTTTCGTAGTTTCCTTCTCATATCATTACCCTCAGGCTCAGCTGCTACAGTCCCATGCTCTTAATATTATGCCGCCTGCAAGATAAGACCTTTGTGCTCGTTTATAATTATATTAACTTATGGTGGAAATACAACATAATTTTGTTTTGTTTTTGCTTTTGCTTTTGCTTTTGGTTCTTCATTGTGTCCTTTTTGCCTTGTCAGGGAGTTGCTCTCTGTTGAGGAAGACCCCAAAAAATTATCTTTTACAACAAAAAAGCAACTATTTTATTCAACAAACATCCCCAAAAAACATTTGCTATTTTGCCCAATTAGAGTCTAATGAAACGATCTGCAAGTATTCTTCGCCTTCACCTGCGGTTTAACAATAAAACAAAGGAGCAGTGATAATCCCACCCCCAATGAGACAGTTATGGGTGCACAGGAATTGATAAAACGCGAGAAAGCTAATTGTTTCAGCTAGGAGCAAGAACATTGGAAGAACTGAAGGCTGCAAAACCATGTTACGAGAAAATCTCCATGCTGCACAAAATAAGCCCATTTACAAACAAAACAAAACCAAACCTTGCAAGCCACAGGCTTTTTCTTTGTTACCTTTCTTTTTGTTCTCTCTCTCTCAGTTGAGTATTTCTGTTCTTTTTGGGTTCATTCCTAGACATTTGTTATTCATTCTGTTATGTTGCTTGATCTCCCATGTAAACACTACCCAACTCTGAGAAAAGTTCTCCTGAGCAGACTGAAAGCAGCAACGAATAGCAACGCAACTACCACCTTCTTTGATGCTAAAACCCTGAGATTCACCCTGACGCCATGCTCTCTCATGAACGTCACACCAGCTCCCCGTAACATAAGAAGCCAGGAAATAAAAGAGCAAAACACAACTTTCATCATTTCCATGGGACCATACTCACTCCTAGCATCAGTGGACAAGTCGAGATACGACCAAGAAGGACTATCTTGGATGCTCTCAACTGGGTTCAACCCAAGACTCTCGTTCAACCAGCCTGATAGCTTTACAAGCACCTTTGCCAGCCACCCAATTTCATCATCTGAGATGGGCCGCTTCATCCAATCACCCTTGTATTTAATATCGACCATTGCTCTATTGCCAAAACTTCGGGGTTTAAAGATTTCGTCCCGCAGGTGCCCACATTGTAGAGTCTCTGTCGTATTCATGGGCTTCAAAATAGGGCCACCAAATAACTGACATAGCTCGGATTTCAGTCTATCCAAACACTGGAGGTTTTGAGAAAGATTTTCTCCACCAATTGATTGCAGTTCAGATTCTGCTCGCAAAACAAACAGCTGAAAGACAGTTTGGCATGACTTAGCAACACAGAAACACAAGTGCAAACTATACAGAACAGATATTAGAGTGCTGAATATTGATCACCTGAAGCAACTTCTGTCCACCATCTTCACCATCACTGAAGAGTCGTAAATCTTTGTTCCAGTTCTCGTGCAAAAAAGAACCATCAGCATCAGTTTCAGATAGGCCATCTTCCCAGTCCTGACACAATGGGAAACGACTATAAGAATTAAAGAAGCAATACCAAGTAATGAATGCATTTGCACCGCATCATAGGTTCGACAATCATGGATAAGCATAAAATTAAGCCCCACTAGAAAGGTCACACTAGAAAGCATGTTCCTGATACTTTCTGGAGAATCGGATGAGCCCCGGGCCTGAACAAGCTCATTAGAGATTCATGCTACAAAAAGATTAACCTAGAACACTTGCAATCAGAGACAGTTTCTGATATTGGGGAAGGAAGACCATTTCTCAGCTACATGACTTAATTTAGGAAGACGATAATAGGTTTTGTTCTGAGGTAGTGGTAGCCGGTAGGGACTGCGTACATTTACCCTCCCCAGACCCCATCCCCTCCCCAAACTCCACTTTGTGGGAATATACTCCACTTTGTGAGAATATACTGCATATGTTGTTGTTAATGTAGTACCCACCTTATTTCTCCAATTAGCTCAGAGGAATGTGCAAGTCAAGAAAGGGGAAAATAATATACAGTTATGCATATGGGTTGTATATTTTTCATTCGTGGCCGGTGGCACTTCAGCACCTGCACTACACATTATCTGCATGTATTAATTTATACCGTGACCACTATTACTGTTGCAAGGCTCATCATTTCTCCACTTCTGATATTTGCTGACAAGATATTTCTACAAGTCAAATTAGAGTATGTTTCGTGTAATAACCCGAAGAGGAAAAAGTGCGCCAACGGCTAACAATGCATTAAGAAAGGACCAGTAAGGCGAGCTATTATAATACCTGTAACTGCTCACGAATAGCAGGTACGTATCTATGCAAAGCATTAAGCACTCCTTTCGATGATCCAGTTGGTTTCAAATGAAATACAGTATCAACGTTTTTTATGAGGTTCACCAGTTCTGAAGATGAGGTTAATATTGTTATCACCTGCACAATAAAACATATTTCAAGAAGGGATGAGGAGAATGAGAGTAAAATAAAAGCATGAATACCTAGATATATAACAGTCAATCAGGATAAAGACCTGCAATGAACCCAGATTTTAACAAAAACTGGACAGTAACAACATATGCTCCGAGACACACATAATTACAGGACTTGGCCCAAAATAATTTTGATAAACCGCTCCTGGTGAGATACTTTAGTCTGTTCACAATTTCTTTTTAATATTAGCAACATTGAGATGACAGCCACAACTCGAGGCTCCTATACCATCAGATCTTATAACTAGACGTTCAATTCTACCATGATCCTTCATTCTAGCAAGGCAACTAAGATAATTTTCTTCTGCTCTCTAACACCATGCAGGTTATTACGTCAAACTCTTCAAATGACCCATTGCAAAACATTTGTTTCATCACATGTGGCAGGCACCTACGTCAATATGTGTGTTTCAGTTTTTTCTCCAATTAATCATCTAACTCAGTGCTTTGAACATTTATAATGCTGTTATAAGAAATGTAGCTGGATATACAGTTGTGGATCGCAGAACCTCTAGGATCAAAATGTGGAGATTGGGGAAAAACACTTTCAATTAACAAAAAGAGTTGAATCAAAATCTCATGCCCAAATGAAAATCCACAGTATTTATTGAAACTGAAACCACCAGACTCATGTTGTCTGGAGCAGCTTTAGTTAGCTATATGAAAATTAAAGTCGTATCAAGGCAATTGGCGACCAAACATGCCAAACTAAGACCATGAACATAAGTTTGCAGTATATATCATGCATTCACCACTCACTATACAAAGTAATATGCATCAGAAGCTTTTGTACAATAGTAAACCACCAAAAGAAAGATTTGAAAATGGAACAAACCTTTGAAACCATCTTGACTATCACTTCTGGATCCGTGTGAAGAAACTTGTGAGCAAAACCAATAAAATGCATGACCAAAGAGCTGTAGTATAAGTAGTTAGCTAATACAAAAGCTTGCCAAGAAGATGTATAGCCATGTGGAGTTGATGGGGTAACATCCTTCATTGTACTTTTATTGCACTTTGCCAAATTTGCATCAAGTTCCGCAAATTCTCCCATACAAATAGTCCAGGGCTCCAGGTAACTAACCCACAAGGTGAACACCTGTGATGCATTTTTAATAGTACTTTCCACAGGACAATACAAGAATGTCCTCAATATAAATCTGTACAATGGCCTCTGAATCCACGAATTCCAAGAGTTCCCAGAATCCACGACAGGAACAACATTTCTTGACTGAGTAGCGTTAAATGTCCCCCCAACTTTCCACCTAGGACTTTCAGTGTAGTCAACCTGGTCAGCTCCATCACTTGGTGCACTTGAACTCAGATTTAGATACTTGACAAACACGTTTACTACTTCACCTAATCCTGAAGTCGGAGGAGTCTCGCCAAATACTGATCGAAAGGGGAATGACACACCAAATGATTTACACAAATTCATAGGCAATGGAGAGAAATCATTATCAACTAACCAGAAATGTATTAGAGTGTTGACCAAGAACTCTGCTTTTTCAACAAATGGAGTATCATAGGCAAAAGAGTAATGAAGCAGTGAGCTCCTGTATGGTTGATGTGCCTTTACATCACCAACAGGCACATATGCATGGAGATATGAATACAAGAGACGCATATACAAATTGCCCTCATTCTTCTGCTCCAACCCACGTTTGGTGCTTGACAAACCTGGAATCGAATAAGCCCAATTCTCCAGTCTAAACCTTTTGCTTCTCCTAACTCTTACTGTTTGAGGGCCCTCACTATTACCTCGACAAACAGGGTAATAGACAAACCAGAACATGTAATATTCAAATACATTCAACTGAACCTGAAATGAAGAACCCTTAACGGAGTCCTCTTTCAACCTATTTTTGAATAATGGGCACAAATCAGACAAAACCCGTGAATCTCTCTCGTTTTGAAGCATATAACGAACCCATTCAGGTAACCTTTCTACAGGAAATACATATTTAACCAGAGACAACCCATCCGCAGCCGCAATAGAAGATAGCAACACCCCAGTGGGGGATAATAAGCTGAAAATTCTATCTGTAAACAACATTTATCACCAAAAAAATATAGTTAATAACATTGCAGAATGAGCAAAAATAGAAGAAGTTTCTGGAAGCCCGAAAAGGATTATGAAATCACTTTTGAAATGTACACTTTACGATAGCCACCAAAAAGTGGTAGAGGAAACAAAACTAAGCTGAAAACTCTATCTGTAAGCGAGAACATTTGGGATAACAGAAAGTAAAAGCACTAAAACATTGCAATTTGCATAACACAGAGAAAATTCCAAAAGAAGAGGAGGTTTTGGAATTAGTTTTCTAGATGAATAATTCACAATAACCAACAAAAAATGGCAGAAAAGATCAATTAATTAGCTGAAATTCTACCTGCAAACTATAGCATTTTGCACATAAAGCATTCAATGAAAACACCACATAACACCGACGGAAATTGTGAGGTAATCCTAGAATATGTGATGGCTTATAAATTCGTTTACGAAATGAATAATTTAGACAGTCATCAAGTAATAGCATAGAAAACAAATTAATCAGCTAAAAACTCTACCTGCAATTCACAACAATGTGATAATAAATATATAAACAGTTAAAAGAGCATCCTGAAACACATGAAATGATACCTTATTTGTAATGAGCAATCTAACAAAACAGAATTAAAGTCAAAATAATCAGCTCAGAAAAGGAAATACGCAGAGTTTCAGAAGCAAACCATAGCAATTTGCAGATAAACGTAAAACACGAGTACCACACAACACCGAAGGAAATAGTAATATAATCCTAGAATATGTAGCGGCCTATAAATTCGATTCCAGAAATGTGAAATTTAGATAGTCATCAAGTAATGGCATAAAAAACAAAACTAATTAGCTTTAAAAAAAAAAATTGTATGATAATATACCTTGTTTGTAAGAGTGAAAGGTGAAAACACACCTAAGTGTGTGAGTTTCCTACCTGAACTATTATCAACTATTTATCAAAACATACCTTAACTATCAATTGTTCACTTTTCCTACCTGAAATTTCAGGGTCACTAGTTGAGGTGTGTTTTGATAAATAGTTCGTGATAGTTCAGCTAGAGAATTAGCACACTTGATAATTCAGGTATGAAACTCAAAAAATGGGGATATTTTAGTTCTGTTTTTGACCATTAACTCTATTTGTAATGAGTAATCTAACAAAACGGGAGTTAAGACAAAATAATCAGCTCACAAATGGACTATTAGCTGCTTGAGTTTCATACAGATAGTTTATATATGCTTTGATAAGTAGTCACGGAAACTCGCATATGATAATTCAAGTATGAAACTCAAAAACTCGAAATATTTTATTTATAACGAGCAATCTACCAAAAAACAGTCAGCTCAGAAATGTAAAAAAACGCGTAAAGTTCGATAAACAAACCTGCGAGCTGAGAATCATTAGTTAAAGCAGCAATATCAATCCAACCAGACGGAGACGATGACTTTACAGCAGCCGAAGAAGAACCCGAAGATTCATTAAACCCGAATATTTTACAAATTAGGGTTGGAAAAGTGATGGAGAAGAACCATCGGGTTTGGTCAGCTGTATGTTTATGTAGAAACGATTCAACGGCGTCACATGCGGCGAGGATCTGCGGCGGCGATGCGGCGGAGAGGATAGTGGCGGCGATATCGGAGGATTTGGATTGTGTGTCCGTTGTATATGCACGGGAAAGCATTTTGGCATGAAGGAGAGAAGAGTGAAGATTTGAGGGTTTGGGGGGTTTTAAACGGTGCGGAGTGCAAATGGCGCCTTTATATGGGAGAGAAAGAGCAGAGGGGAAGGAGAAATTTGTGGGTATTTTTCTGGAAACCCGTGGGTTTTTCGGGTACTCAATTTCAAAATGCTTTTTTTATTCTATTTGAAATTTTGAGTAAATTCTCTATCACTCATATTTGGGAAATTGTCTACAAATATTATTTTTATTTTATTTAAGATAAGAATATCATCCAACATTTTTTAATTTTCTTAAAATATACTTAACACCTCAAAATCTTTTTCTCTCCTACTTGGAATGTCATATCATTAAAGAAAAAAAAAATTATAAATGTATAACTTATCAAACTTATTTAACTAAAAGTTTCTCCTAATTTTTTTTTTAAAATTACACATGATATATTAATCATTGAAGATTAATTTAATTACACCAAAAACTTGAGTTATTTTATTTGATATGTATTAGTCAAAAAAAAAAAATTATTTACTTATTTATTTCACCACGTAATAATAGTTTTAAAATACAACTACTTATACAAATTGGTACAATAATTTTTTTTGTCGTTTATTTTATATATTAAAAATTCTTAAAATGTAAAAAAAAAAACGATGGATTTCATATTTTAGACATTAAGTTTGTTATATATATGAGAATAAAAGAATAATATCCCCTTTTTTGAAGGAAAAAAAAATTATGTAGTCTTTAAACAAATAAATTTTTTTTAAGAAATATTAAAAAAATGATACATTCTTCAGTACTATTACAAATGAATTTTTAAAATATTACTCAATCAATTATTCTTTACTTTTGATGGATTTAGAATGAAGTATGGGTATAAATTAGCATTTAATTGTATAATAAAATAAAATATAAATATAATGATCACAAAAAAAAAAGTAAAGAAACTAAATTAAAAATAATAATTTCTTTTCTAAATTTTATGTATTATCTTACAAATTTACTTGTTTTATTTATGGACAATTACTTGTAAAAAAATCTTCTTTTCACTATATATTTATCAAAAATTATCTTGCATAGTAATTTGCAAGTAATTTATGTCCAAATTTAATTTTTCAGGTAATAATACACATTAAAATTTTCTTATTGAATTTTGTTTGGCAACAAAAAATACCGTAGATTTGCCATCCATGTTTTTAAATAACAAATTATATTTTTTTATCTCTATTACTCTATATTTGTGGGTAATATAATATCTTTAGATTATATTGATCCAAAAATTCTTTTGTATAATTCAAAAAAGTGGATTTTATTCTTTTATTCTCATATAAATAAAAAAATTAATTTCTAAAATATAAATCCGTCGTTTTTATTTCTTTTTACATTTTAAGAATCTTTAATATATAAAATAAATAACAACAAAAAATTAAATGAGTACCATTTTTTATATGTACTTGAGTTTTAAATATTATTAAGTATTGAAATAAATAAGTAAATAAAAGAAACTTTGAAAATTATATATCAAATAAAATAATTCAAGTTTCTGTGTAATTAAATTAATCTTCAATGATTAATATACTATATGTAAAAAAAATTAAAGAAAGAATTAGGGTAAAACTTTAGTTAAATAAGTTAAATAGATCTATTTAACTAAAAAAGAAAGAAATTTTAATGACATGACATTTCAAGTAAGAGATAGAAGGTTTTTGAGATGTTAAGAATATTTTAAGGAAAATAGAAAGAGTTGGGTGATATTCTTGTCCTAAATTAAACAAAGGTGATATCGGTAGGCATTTTCCCAAACATGGGCGCATCTAGGGAATTTACTCTGAAATTTTAGATAAAAGCCTTTTGTTTTTTGCTAATTCTCTTTTTGTTGTACCATGTACATGATGATAGCAGTAAACTGTTGTCGATATCGACTGTTGTTGAGAAAATACCCAAGGATCGAGTGACCTAACTTGATAGCAAGGTCGATTATTTGGACGGAAAAATATAAACTATGATAGAAAGACAGGGAAATCCAAAATCATTGCTCACCAGCCGCTCGCTAGTGTCTTTTCAGTGAAGTAGAGCCATGTTTGGTGTATATTGAAACGGTCTCTATTTATCTCATCATCGAGGTAGAGATAAGGTTTACATACACTTTATTTTAGTTAGACCTTATTTTATCGGATTACACTGAAGTAGAACAAAAAAAACTTTAAAAGTGATTTTTGAAAAAATAAATAGATTTCTCACTTATTTTTCTTATTCAGTATTTATATATGTAAAATACTATTCTAAAGTAAATTGTATATAATTTAGATAAATAATATGGATCGATAGAAATGAAATTGTGACGGTGAAGTTGAAGATGAAGTGTGTTAGATAGTTGGATTAAACAATCAATGTAGAATGTCATTTCTAGAGTTTGTTTTTTCTACTTTCAAAAGATATTTTCTTTTTTTAAAAAAAAAAAAGTTTTATGAATTTTTTTTTATTAATCGAATACAGAAAAATCCAAAATATATTTTCTTAAAAATGTTTTTCTCCATACTGAGTATACCGTTAGAGTTGAAGATGATTTTCTTTTTTTTGGATGCAAGATGAAAATATACAAGTAATTTTCCTAGATGGTCACTCATGTTAGGGAAATTGTCTACAAATATCATTTTTGTTTCATTTAGGACAAGAATATCACTCAACTCTTTCTATTTTCCTTAAAATATACTTAACACCTCAAAATCTTCTCTCTCCTATTTGAAATTTCATGTCATTAAAATTTCTTTCTTTTTTTGATAAATAGATCTATTTAACTTATCAAACTTATTTAACTAACATTTTATCCTAATTCTTATTTTTAAAAATAATACACATGATTTACTAATAATTGAAGATTAATTTAATTACACCAAAAGCTTGAATTATTTTATTTGATATGT
This sequence comes from Capsicum pubescens, assembly GCA_030864215.1. Classification (NCBI taxonomy): domain Eukaryota; kingdom Viridiplantae; phylum Streptophyta; class Magnoliopsida; order Solanales; family Solanaceae; genus Capsicum; species Capsicum pubescens. The sequence continues at coordinate 344,865,367 of CM061538.1, read as the reverse complement.
ACTTTTCAAAGTTTCTTTTATTTACTTATTTATTTCACCACTTAATAATATTTAAAACTCAAGTATTTATAAAAATTGGTACTCATTTAATTTTTTTATTATTTATTTTATATATTAAAAATTCTTAAAATGTAAAAGAAATAAAACGACGGATTTCATATTTTAGACATTAAATTTGTTATTTATATGAGAATAAAAGAATAAAATCTACTTTTTGGGATTATACAAAAAAGTGTTTGGATTAATATAATCCAAAGATATTATATTTCCTTCAAATATAGAGTAATAGAGAATAAAAGAATATAATTTGTTATTTAAAAGTATTGATGACAAACCTACGGTTTTTTTGCTGCCAAACAAAATTCAATAATTCTTTTTTAATATGTATTATTACCTAAAAAATTTAATTTGGACATAGATTACTTGCAATTTTTTATGCAAGATAATTTTTGATAAATATATAGTGAAAAAATAATATTTTTTTTTGCAGATTTTTTACAAATAATTTTCCATAAATAAATCATTAAATCCGTAAGATAAGACATAAATTATATAAAAAAAAAAAATAGTTTCTTCACTTTTTCCTGTTATCATTATATTTAGATTTTATTTTGTTATACAATTAAACACTAATTTATATCCGCACTTCATTCTAAATCCATCAAAAGCAAAGAAGAATTGATAGAGTAATATTTTAAAAATCCATTTGTAATATTACTGAAGAAGGTATCATTTTGTTAATAATTCTTAAAAAGTTTAATTTGTTTCAAGACTACATAATTTTCTCTTTCCTTCAAAAAAGGTGATTTTATTTTTTTATTCTCATATAAATAACAAACTTAATGTTTAAAATATGAAATCCATCGTTTTATTTCTTTTACATTTTAAGAATTTTTAGTATATAAAATAAACAACAAAAAAATTATTGTACCAATTCGTATAAGTACTTGTATTTTAAAACTATTATTAAGTGATGAGATAAATAAGTAAATAAAATAAACTTTGAAGATTACATATCAAATAAAATAATCTAAGCTTTTGGTATAATTAGATTAATCTTCAATTATCAATATATCATGTGTAATTTTTTTATAAAAAAGAATTAGGATAAAACTTTAATTAAATAAGTTTGATAAGTTATACATTTATCAAAAAGGAAAAAAGAAATTTTAATGACAAGACATTCCAAGTAGGAGAGAGAAATTTTTTGAGATGATAAATATATTTTAAGGGAAAAAAAAAGTTGGATGATATTCTTGTCCTAAATAAAATAAAACTGATATTTATAGGCAATTACCCAAACATGGGTGACCATTCAGGAATTTACTCAAAATATACTTGATTATATTTTTTGCATAAAATTTTTGAAAATGACGTTGATGGTTGAATATCCTTAAATACAATTCTATACATGAAAAATAAGTTGCAAATACATTATAAATTGTTTTCCAAATTTAAAGCAAACTTCGGGTTTGAAATTTTATGATCAAACATTAATTTTAAAATAAAATGAAAATTATTTATTTGATTTGATTTTATATTCTTATCTTATTTATAAGAGGCAGTTTAGCAGCTGAAGCTGACGGAAGGTCGACATGCCTACTTCAGCTGCTTCAATTGTAATTTTACGATATCACCCCTAATTAATTATTATAAGTTATTTATGTATGAGAAAATTAATAATATTTAATAAAAAGTAAAATAAACATTTATGACGTGTCTGTTTTAGCTGTTTCAATCGTAATTTTATTATAGCACCCCTAATTAATTATTATATCCTTAATTAAATATTATAAGTCATTTACATAATAACAAATCAATAATATTTAATTAGAAAAAAATAAAATAGTTATTTATGACATGTCTGCTTCAGCCGCTTCAACCATAATTTTACTGCATCACCCTTAATTAATTCTTATAAGTCATCTAAGCATTAAAAAATTAATAATATTTAATAAAAAGATAAAATAGACATAAACTGAAAATTAACTCTTGATGTTTTAAATTAACTTGACGACTTATATGAGATCTTCTTAAAAAAATTTCACAGTTATTTTTTTAAAGTAATTTTGATAAAGGAAGTTCATAGATGAAGCCGACAACAGATCGACGCGTCTGTCTGAGTTGCTTCAATCGTAATTTTACTGTATTGTCACTAATTAATTATTATAAGTCATTTACATATTAGAAAATTAATAATATTTAATACAAACAAGTAAAAAAATATTTTTGGTTTGTTTGCTTTAACTGCTTCAATCTTGATTTTATTATATCACCCATAATTAATTATTATAAGTCATCTAAGTATTTAAAAAATTAATAATACTTAATAAAAAATAGATATAAAATGATAATTTTACTATGTCACTTCTAATTAGTAGAATGGACGAAAAATTATTATAAATTACAATAATTTAAAACTTAAATTATTTTTAGAATATAATTGACTATCAATGCCATAAAAAATTGAACAAGAAGAATAACATATATTATTTGAAAATTACATTAAAAAAATATTAAAAATTACAATGGTTAACAACTTAAAATATCTAAAAATATATTAAAAATCTAATTACTTATGTAAATTTTATTTGTATCACATAAATTGAAGCAAAAAATAACTTATTTGTGCTAGCACGGGCCCTCGGTATTTAGTTTTTTTTAAAAAAGTGAATAGCTTTCCTAACGTGTGCTTTCTGCGTGGCGTTTGGGTGAATGCTTCAGTGTGATTTCCTTTTTTGGTCCCACTCTGTTTGAAAACATGACTTTTGAATTCTAAAAGGACCATTTGTGTCTTCTGAATTATATAGTAATATTTTTTCAAATGGATAAGAAATTTGAACTTTGAAATGTACATACACGTTTGGATAGTATTGGTTGAGGTGAAAATGAAATAAAATAAAATTTAGAAGTTAAATTAAAATACTATAAAATAAAATTTGATAGACAAACAGAGCAAGACAGGCCATTACATGTTTTGTAAAAGCTTTATCGATCAACAAAATTGTTTTTTGAGACAAAAAAATATTGTTCAGCAACTATATTTTTTTCGTCTGGGGAGTTTTAATTTCGTGCCCATATTAGGCTTTGATAAATTAAAATTATTTTTTATAGAACTTTTATTTATTCTCTGAAATTCAAACTCGAAATTTTTAATTAAAAATGGAGGAGATTCAAACTATCTCATCACAACTCTTGTTGATAGGTATACTTTGCTATTGCTTTGCATTTCCTGTGGTTGTATATTAGGTCACATTCTAAGATACCGAATATATAACTTGTCCCTATTACCTTTTATTTTAACACTTCAAAATTATAACTTGTATCTATCCCACGTGATTCAAATCATATTTGGGCACCATAATAATCTCTGTCTTCTAAAAGGATTTTACTTTTTAGTTCAAAGTGCAATACAAGAAGATTTTCAATATGATGAGATAATGTAGTACGAAATGTGAAGCTGTATCCTTCTTTTATATTTTTATGTGTCACATATATATTCTTCCATTCAAAAGCACGAAAATTGTGGTCTTTTAATGTCACTATGTGATGATTTATTATACTATTTCAAAAGTTCTATTTGAAATTTCAGAATCACAACTGTGCTAATGTTGGGGTGGTTTGCATTGTATTATGAGTCAATACAAAAATACGTAATAAAACAAAAGATAGTGGTGTGTTGAGCCGGCATGTTAAGTTTTCGATATGTTTGGAGAAGGATTGGACCATAAAAAGTCTTCTAGATGATTTTACTCTATATTCCTATAAGTTATTGTCTTCACAATTCAAACTCGTAATCTCATAATAACATTACAATAACTTTATCACTTATGCTAAAGTTTCCTTCAAATAACAAATATTATAACAAGAAAACAATTGCATCAAACGTCAATTGCGTGCCTTCACAACTTTTTTGTTTGTGTGTATGTGTTACATGTGTATAGGAGAAGACAATTGCATTACTTATAGTATACTTCCAGGCTTATTTGTTTAGTAGTCAAAAGTTGTAGGTGATGAGCGAAGTGGTGTTTTTCTAATTTAAGCATATGATTGATTTACAGATATCCTCCCACCTGGCAATTATTTTATTTCTTACATAGATGTATCACTTGGATTTGACATGAAATCTTCTCATTGATTGAGCAAAATTTTTAAAAAAATATTCTAGGAAGAAAAATAATTTTCTTACAATATCCATCCCACCTCCAACATAACCGTCAAACTTATCTGGATTATAAATATACATATCTCACATAATTAAGTGCAATTAGTAAAAGATAAAGAATACATTAAGAATGATATGAGTTCTTTGGATAACTATATTTCAAAAGAAAGAGTTAATACATAAAAATGATCCTAAATTTGATACCAAATTATAACTTTAATCTTAAACTTTGACAGTGCACAAATATGATCTTTAACTATTCAAAACTGTAGAAATATGACCTCCAATCCTACGTGGCAAAAAACGTGTTCAACGCACAAAATTGGGCGTGTCCAGCTTAAAATCTAAGGGCATAATACATAAATATGACCTTAAACTTTGACAGTGCACAAATATGACCTTTAACTATTCAAAACTGCACAAATATGACCTTTAAATGACTCTTCACTATTATTTTTTCATTATTTTCGGCTCAAAGATGAAAATGACATCTAATTTCTTTTGTCATTGCGGAAAAAGAGCAATATTGAAGATTTATTAATTAGGCGGGTCAGCCTCATACGAAAAAAATCGAGCGGGTATGTATATATATTATAAAGCAGAGGACGAATTTAAGTTATATAATATATCTAAATACTATTTATTTAAATATTAAATTAAATATGAAATTATACTAATAATAAAAAAATTATAGTTTAATAAAACGTTATTAAATTAATGTTATTAAGGATAGTAGTAGTAGTATATTAAATTAACGTTATCAAATTAACGTAGTTAAAATGTTATTAAATTAACGTTATTAAAACGCTATTAAATTAACGAGGGGCGGACCTACGTGATTGCCATGGGGTTCACCCGAACCCCCTCGATAAAAAAATTACGTTGTATATATATAAGATAGAAAATGTATATTTATGTACGTATATTAATGTTGAACCACATGAAACAAGACACTTAGATATCCCAGTGGTGTTATATGCGTACTACTTTAAATAAAATATACTACAATATATATATATACTACAATATATACACACACTATATATATAGTTATACGCTAATTTATAAAACATATACACATGTATACGTTAAATATATACGTCAATAGAAGATATATACACATATATATGTACCATTCAATATATACTTACTACTTTAAATCGAATATACTACAATATATACACACACTATATATATAGTTATACACTAATTTATAAAACATATACACGTGTATACGTTAAATATATATGTCAATAGAAGATATATACACATATATACGTACCATTCAATATATACGTACCACTTTAAATAAAATATACTGCAATATATATATATATACTACAATATATACACACATTATATATATAGTTATACACTAATTTATAAAACATATACACGTGTATACGTTAAATATATATGTCAATAGAAGATATATACACATATATACGTACCATTCAATATATACGTATCACTTTAAATAAAATATACTGCAATATATATATACTACAATATATACACACACTATATATATAGTTATACACTAATTTACAAAGCATATACACATGTATACGTTAAATATATATGTCAATAGAAGATATATACACATATATACGTACCATTCAATATATCCGTACCACTTTAAATAAAATATACTGTAATATATATATACTACAATATATACACACACTATATATATAGTTATACACTAATTTATAAAGCATATACACATGTATACGTTAAATATATACTATTTTAGAAAATGCATACACATATATACACTATTTTAAATAAAACATATGCTACTTAATATAATAAATTAATAATAGTATAATACTTAATAGTAAATTAATAATATATTAAAACTAAGTTTTAAATTTAAACTAGAAATTCAATTTAAATCATTAAATGGAAAAAATTACAAAGGACTAAGGAATGAATGAATGTTGAATTTTATTTATTGCAAAATGAAACAAAATTTATAATTTACATGAATGAAAAATCTACAAATTTTGCATCATTTTCTCCAACTCGTTCATGTTAATATTAACGGGAACTTGCATAGGATAGTCAAAGTCAACGGGGGAAAAACCAAGCATTGAATTTGATTATGCTGAGTTCTTCCGTGAAGTCATAATTTCTTCAAGTCTCTGCTCGTCGTTCGGCTTCGCTTCCATTCCTTGATTTATTCGTTCAGCTCTAATCAAATCTCTGAGGCAAACTAGAACATTCATTGCATTGTTTCCCAATGAATGTCGGTTGTCTCCAAGTTGCTGTCGTCCTTGACTAAAAGCGCTCTTCGATGCAACGGTTGACATTGGAACATTCAAGATATCTTTAATTAATCTTGAAAGCACAGGATATTGTGTTTCATTACTCCTCCACCAATCCAACGCGTTGATCCGTCGTCTGCGATCCTCTAGCGGCGATCGAAGATAATACTTAAGCTCTTCCTGATATGTTGATGTGTAAGCTCCCTCCTCAACACTGTTTCAACAATTTAAATCATAAAAGTGATCAGGAAAACCACTATGTGCCGGCCTTTTAGAAGATAATGGCTCCTTGGGAGGATGAGGAGAGACAGTTGGAGTGATATTTGTAGGTACAGCTAAATCAACTAAATCAACATAGTGATTATATAATTTATTTATGTATTCATTCGCATCACCCATAGCCGTCCACAAATCAGGTTGTACTTGTTGAGAATCATTCTTAGTATTTATTTCTAAATTAGTATAAATTATAGTACTAAAGTGGCACATAGAATTATATTTCATGCATAGATTAAGCATAACACCAACCAAGTAAATAGGGGGAATCGGAAAAAAATATTTTTAAAATTTAGCAAACATGGCACCAACAACATCTTTGTAACCTTCTTTATTTTTATATTCTTTGAGTAAAGCAGAACTATCGGCTATATATGCCAAAATATTACAAACAGTAGGATAATAAGCACTGAAAAATTCAACCGTAGCTATAGAAATTTTTTCCAAAAACTTAACAAAATCATTAATTACAACCCAATCAGAATCATGTAACATGCAATCAACAGAATCAACAAACGAACCACAATATTGGTTAAAAGATAGTGTAATATGAACTCTATATTTATAACAAGTTTTTTAAAAAATCATACGTAGCATTCCATCTAGTTTCACATTCTTCAGGCATCAATATCGGTGCAAGTCCATTTTGTTCACATTTAAGTTTAAAGTCTCTAATTCTACTTCTACTATTATTTCCTTGAATAAAACCAACGGCAAGCCGAATTTTTTCAATATAAAACTCAAGAAACTCAAGACCATCTCTTACAATTAAATTATATATATAACATACACACTTAATATGAAAAAAATCAGGTAATGGCGGATATAGCTTAGATTTTAATTTTGCTATAGCAGTCTTGTTGTTAGAAGCATTATCAAAAACAATACATAAGATTTTATTTTCGATACCATAAAATTTTGTAACCTTAGCAATCGAATCAGCAATAAAATCTCTAGTATGTTTACGATCTTCATCATATAAAAAAACAAGAATACGTTTTTGCATAATAAAATTACTATATATCCAGTGACAAGTAATAGTTAAATAATCATTTTTATTTACAGCATGCCCAAAATCAGAAGTTAGAGACTTTCTACATTGAATATTTTTTAATAATGTTGATAATAACAACAATATTGTGAATGAAGTCTAAAAATATCGGCCCGACAAGTACTTATAGGAATACCATTAAACATAGGATTCTAAATTGCTTGAATATATTGAATAAAGGCATCAGAAGAAGGAAAACAAAAAGACAAACAACCCATAACTACCATTTTAGCTATTTCTTTTCGGTCCCTCAATTTATTATACTTCGTCATTACCTGACCGGTTGCTGGGTCCATTCTAGTTTGCGTTGGCCCACCAACATCGCACCACCTCGTGTAATATTTAACTCTCTTTCGCGAGCATCACCTATATGTCTTATTGACGTACCCCCTTGCTTGCGTCCGCTTTTATGCTTAAATATTTGTTGACAAATATTGCATTGCACCTCAGTATCTGATATACATTCAAAAAATTGTCATGCAATACTAGTTGTTTTACGAGCTCTTGGGGTACGGGGAGGACGGGGAAGGAGATTAACCGATTCAGATCTAACGTTAACATTTCCTACTGCAGGTGTCTACCAATTTTTTCATCATCTTCGTCTAAATTAACCGCATCTACTCATTTTCTTCTTCTATACCGTAATTTTTCTGAGCTTCTACATAATCCATATCGTGGGCACCTACACCTAAAGGTACGCCTACTTCTTCCTCAAAAGGTTGACTAAGCGGTGCAGGAGGCACACTGGTATATCTACTACTTGAAGTACCTCTACCGCTATTAATTCGCTTTTTACTACCACTACCGCTTTCGGGATAACAAATTTTAACACCTTTAGTAGCGAGGTTTCTTAATTTATCCATAATATAAATTAAACTAAAAAAATTCAAAATACACAAATATAATAAAATTAATTATTCAACAATTAATACACTAAATAAAAATTAAACGTAAGAGATGGAACGATAATACCAAATTTTGGAAGTATCCGAAGATTGCGACTTTAGAAACTTTCACTCGTACTTTGTAATCGCCAAATTAAAAAATTAAAGTGAGCACTTTAGGAAATTAAATATATAGAATGTTTGAGAGTTGAGAGAGAATGAAAAATTGTGTGGAAAGTGATTTGAAAGTGTAGGGTATTTGTAGGATTTTTTTGGGGGTTAAAAAATAATTTTAAAAGTATTTTTTTTTTTTAATAATAAATGCCAAACTAGCCGTTTGGACCAAAAAAGGGCTATATAGCCGTTGGACCAACGGCTAGTTTGGGCCCAACGGACCAAAGCCCACTTTTTTTTTTAAAAGAATGAATCCGGGCCGGTTAACCGGCGGGCTTGGTCCGGGTTAACCGGACCCAACCAAAAAATAAATTGGCTCGGGACCCGGTACCCTACAACCCATGGTCTGACCGGGCCGGGTCAACCCGGGTCGGTTTTATTAAATGATCCGGTTCGGGCCGGGTTGACCCGGCCCGTTTGACAGGCTTAACTTTGACCGAATCATCAAGTTTTTTTAAATATAATTTGTACATTTGAAAATGACATAAAAAGACAAATTTATTTTTATTTGAATCTCGAAATTAGAAAGGTGCCACGAAACGGAGGAAACAGTTACATTCTCAATAAATTTTCGTTTATCTTAGGATATTTGTGCACTTATCCCTCAAATCTTTTAGGTAGACTAATGGGCCTGGTCACATTCATCTGGGCTTCAGGGAGTGGGCCCAACCCATTAATTTAGAGTCAGTTCTTTCAGCCCATTAATAGTGATTCCCTTCCTTTTCACCTTTTTCGCAGATAATCAATTACACAATTTAGTGTTTGCAGCAAAATTGTCGAGTGCTATCGGAGTTTTTGCACGAAAACGATGCTAATTATCTAATTTCCTAAATTCGTGTTTTAGTTTTTTGTATTGATATTGTTTTAGGGTTTTGTTAATGTTGCATTAATCTGAATTATTGGGTAATCTGTGTATAGATATTAATGGATTATGTTAGTGAAAGTATCAATTTAAAGAAATAAATTATTCTTACTTTATTGTGAATAACAATGTCATGTTTGGAATTGATTGTGGATAGAGTTACTGGGGGAATTAGTCTGAAGTGTGCACAAGCTGACTAGGACACCACAGTTTTTAAATAAAAAATATTTGGAATTATTTTTTTTTTTTTGTTGATAACTAAACATGTTTGAAATTTCATTGTAAGAGTTTTATGTAGTTTAGCATAAGCATATTGTTTACTTGTGAAAAATAATCAGTTGCTTATGATAATCATTAGATGCTCGTGATTTGTTATTATTGTTTAGAAGAATACATGGCTTCTTAGATTCAGGTTTACCAATCTGGGATTTTGAGGTATGCTAGCACTTGTTTTAGGATTGATTTTGGGACAACTACATTACGAAAGCCTTGCCGATACCTAACTATTGACTCAATTTAAAATAAAAAAGTACCATTGACTGCGAGTAAGATGTCTTCTTCTTTGTTATTGACTGAGGGGTTCAAAATATAAAAAGGTTAACTCACGAAAGAAGCTAAGGGGACAACTATGCGTACGTAAAAAGTAAGTCTGACCTTGTATAAAAAAAGGACAGTCCCGTGCACTAAAGCTCCCTCTATGCGCAAGGTCCGAGGAAGGGCCTCACATCAAAGGTGTATCATACACAACCTTACCTTGCATTTATGCCAGAGGCTGTTTCCAAGGCTTGAACCCGTGAACTCTTGTTCACATGGCAGCAACTTTACCAGTTGCTCCAAGGTCCCCTTCAAAAAGTCTGACGTTGTATATATAGTAGTATAATTTTTTGACGAAGCGATACCATGACTCTTCCCCCGAGTCCATTTAGCTTATTTACCTATGCTAAGGATAGTGGGTTAACGGGGTCCACAAAAGGTCAAGGGATAAATTGCTAACTTCAATAGGCACTTTAATCCATCAAAACATCTTATGTTTCTTTCATTCTAGATACACCAAGAAATGATAAATGCAAGTAGGGATCATTCTCCCGAGTTTTCTAATGGTGTTACCAACTTTCCAAGTTCTTCAGAACACATATGCATCCTTGATGCCCCATATCATCACCCAACAAAGTTCAAATAATTCATGATTTTCTCTCTTTCCATATGATCCACCAAATTATTGTTGGTATTTCCTTGCAAACTCTTGAATGGATGCCTCTCAAACCTCCTTGTTGCCTACCCTCTAGAAGTTCCTACACGTCTCTTACCAGTATATACCTTAAACGCAAAATGTTGAAAGACATGTACTGGGCATTATCCACTTCCTATGCTAATAAAACAGAGTTCAACCATAAGAATTGGGTTACATGAAAGAAAAATAAAAAATAACGTGGAAGAAAATAACACAAAAGATTGAAGAAAAAGAAAATAAGATAGGCGAAATTCAAGGAATAAATTTCCAATCTCTAAATTAATTGTTAAGAACCGTAATTGATTGTAGCAGTCCTAATCGTCGAATTAGGGGCCTACTACAATCAATTATGGTATTCAATTCAAGAACTTAGATGAAAAGTGATCCAGACTCCCAATTTAATAATCAAAGACAATAATTAGTATAAAGCCAACTGTCTTTCTCAATTAACCGAATAAGAACTTGGCATATCGAACAAAAATTTAATGTTACCTCTCAAAGAAATTGTTATTGTAAGGTTGCAAGGTACATCCCAAAGTACACATAAAGGTGTAAAGAAAAAAGTCTTAGTAATTTTGATAATAATGTTGTGTCAAATAGAACAAAATCCACCCCTATATATAGGGGGAAATTGTATAGCCCCATTTCAAGTATCATGTGGTTCAAATCATACTTTAATTAAAATACTAACTAGTAAAACCTAAATAGAAAACTTTAAACTAGAAAACTTTTAAATTAGGAAAGTTGGTAAGAATATGTCACACTTTCCAAAACTACCTAACGAAACAAGTATCAACTTTTAAATCGAAACCCACACCCATTTGGATGTGTGAAACAACCCTATTTGGTCCGTTTGTACGTGTAAAAGCAGTACTTTCTGGGCATGCAAAATCAGCCCTTATTGGGCATGTAAATCAGTCTATGTTAGATTCTATGTTGGTCTCAATCTTCCTCCTCTTGGACTTGGACTTGCATGATGGAATGCGTGTTGCACTTAACTCACTCTTTGCCATAATTTTGACTCTTCTTTCATGATAAACATTTTCTTGATTTCCCGTTGAATCTCATCACCTTGTCTTGGTTTCCTTAACTTTCAAAGCTTCATCAAAGTCCTTTAATGGAAGTATGCCACCATGGATGCTATAATACAAGTATTTATGGTTCAGGTCCAAGTCCAAGTCCAAGAGAAGGAAGATTGGAACCCACACGAAGCCCAACAAATGATCACCTATGCCCAACTATCATTTTTACATGCCCCAATGGGTTGTTTATTTGGACGTGGGTTTTGGTTCAAAAGTTGACACTTCTTTCCTTACTTTGTTAGGTAGATTTGGGAAGAAACATGACATTAATTTTACCCTGCTTTCCTAAGTGTGGAGGCTCAACCCAGGATTAAGTGGGGTAGCTTGATTTTGGCTAGTGCTTTGAAAATGAGGGAGAAGTTGAAGAGTAGGGGGGCTTGGGAGAGCAGAGGGGAAGTGGATAGTATGTGGGAGACGAATTCCAGTTGCATTAGAGAGACCGCTAGAGAGTTGTTGGGTGTCTCGAGAAGTCGATCTGGCAAGCCTCGAGGAGTCTAGTAGTGGAACAAAGAGGTTAAGAGAAAGGTGGAGTCTAAGAAGGTGGATTATACTAAGTTGGTTTAGAGCAAGGATGATGAGAAAAGGTAGACGAATAAAGAGGAGTATAAGGTAGCTAGAAGAGAGGCTAAGTTAGCGGTTACATCGGCTAAGACAACAACTTTTGAGAGCTTGTATGCGGACTTAGAGGAGAAAGATAGGGATAAGAAGTTGTATAAGCTTGCCAAGGCCAGGAATTGGAGGACTCGTGACCTTGACCAAGTGACGTGCATAAAAGGAGAAGATGGTACAATGTTGGTAGACGATGCCCTCATTAGGGAGATGTGGGCTGTGACAATTCTATTTTCATAAACTTTTGAACGACGAGAAGGACAAAGGTTTTATGTTTGGGGACTTTAAGAAATCTGAGGAGTGTCGTGATTATGGTTATTTTAGGCATATCAAGATTGAGGAGGTCAAGGAGGCTATTAGCAGGATGCATCGGGGTAGGGCGACGGGGCCAGACGAGATTTCTGTGAAGTTTTTGAAGAGCACTGGCGGGGCAGGTTTGGAGTGGTTGACAAGGCTGTTTAACATCATTTTTAGGGCGGCAAAGATGCCCGAAGCGTGGAGGTGGAATACGATGATTCCATTGTATAAGAACAAGGAACACATCCAGAGGTGCAACAATTATAAAGGTATCAAGTTGTTGAGTCATACTATGAAAGTTTGGGAAAGGGTAGTAAAGTTGAGACTGAGAAGGATCGTGACTGTTGACACGTAATTTTTTCCCTCCACAACTACATTTAATCTCGAGTTTCTTCGATTTTCAAATAAAATCACAACAATTATTTTTTCAAATAAATGCATTTTAAAGTAGGTATTTGGGCTAATTTTGTCATTTAAAGTGATAATTATATATTTTCGTATTTTCATATACGAAATTGTATAAATGATGTCATTTAAATGAATATTTTCATCACATTGGGCTTTAAATTAAGGATTATTTGAAAAATAAATAAATAATTAAAGTCTTGATTTAAAAAAAAATTATTCTCAAATAATTTCTTTGGATATATATTTGTTTGATTTTATTAAATCAAGAAACTTGGAATTAAAAGAGGTATTAATTCGTATCGAGATTTATTTTAATTTAGCCAATCTATTGAATTTGACCATAATTGAAACTAAATGGGCCATAATTGCAATACAATTGGCCAATTGACTTTTGATTTGGTTAAAATTTAAATAGAATGAATTGAATTAAAATTGATGTTATTTTTCTAAGTAATCCCACAATCTACCCAATACCCCAAAACTTAACCAATTAAAAAGCCCAAACCGAAGGCCCATTTTTTTAATCCAATAATTAAAACTACAACCAGCCTTTTCCTTACAATTTCTGTCGCCCGAAGCCCACTCCAACAGCTATAACCCGGCCTATCTTCCAATCCCCTTTTCTCTTTAATCAGTAACCAAAGCTGCTGCAGCTACAAGGTTCAACTTCAACCACAACCTTCAATCAACAACAACAGCTACCAGAACAATACAAACACACTACAACATCGTACAAGCCTCAGCAAAATGACAATATCGGTTTCCATCTACCAACGATTCCAACCCTCAAACCGAGCTCCAACCCGTCTGTTTCTTCTTCATCACGCGTCTCACGCGGGTTCGTATGCGTAGGGCTCGGGAACGTTCTAGAACAAGCCTAGGTGGCTCATCCAACGTCCATATTCCACGAATCTCGGGTACCATGGTACGAATCCGTATATACCTGGTTGATTTTCATTGGTTTGGAATAAATTCTGTTTTTTCTAACTTCGATTGGTCCACCCGCTCGGATTTATCCAAGAAAATTCCAAAATTCGTAGGAGTTTGTTGGTAGAAAATGTTATCTAAGTTCAAATTTTGAATTCCTTCTGGAAGAAAATCCCAAAATTATCTCCAGGAGGCCCCATTTTTGTTTCCATCGATTGAAACCCTAAAAACGAACCCTAGCCTATTCTCCATATAAAGGCTATTTTCGGAGGCTGAGGGGGGAGAGAGTTCTTTCTAGGGTTGGAGATCTGAGGTTCAGAAAAGGAAAGTTTTTTCTCTGTGACATTTTTAGGGTTTGATTTTTTTTGAGGTCGGAGAAGGGGGAGAAATTCTGAGGTGAAAACTTTGAGGTTTCAAAGATTTCTTAGAAAAAAGGAAACCCATAGTTTTAGGATTCTTCTTTTTTCTGTTTCTGTGGAATCCTTACTGGTGATTGAAGCTTTCGAGCGAGAGATGAAGATATCAATGTGTTAGGGTTCTCAGAAGATAAAAGTTATCTTTTTTTTTTTGTAGAATATCCTCTCTCTTTTGTTTCTTTTCAAAAGTTTGGTCGATCATTTGGGAAGTTCCCGAATCGAAAATATCGACTCCCGATAGTGACAACTTCGCTGATAGCTCGTTCGTCCCATTTGCTGGTCCGGAACAGGTGAACGACTCTCCAATTTAATTCCTGTTACGGTTCCTACTTCTTTTCTTCATCTCCTTCTCTGTAATGTTATGATTGTGACGTTGTTCGACGAGAATAACTGTAGATGGATTTAACGGTCATAGGAATTAGTAGATGATAAATGTGTTTGTGTTTCTCTCGCTGAATCGAAATTCATGCCATCATGTCTGCTCTGTATGGATTCTGAAATTTTCATCGTCGCTACTTCGAACTCTCCCCTTTGTATTATTGTTGTTGGTACGTTGTTAACCTCGTTGTTGGTATATTTGTGAAGTTTTGTTTACCTTTGTTTGTAGTTGAATCTGTTTAGTAAAGATCCGTAGTTGCGTGTCTGCCTTAGGAATCACTGCAAGGTTAGTTTCCATGCTAGTCATACTACGATATTTTCAAGGAAAAACTGAGCCTGTTGATCTGATTTGCTGAAAATTTAGTCATTTAGATTGTATTCATGACTTTGGAGGTACGTAGTAGGTGCTCCTTATCTTTCCTGAAGCGTTATATGACATCAGGTATAATTTAGGGAGTCTTTTGACGTGCAGTAGGAAAAAATTAGTAATTCAGTTCATCAAGGACGCTTAATCTTTTTTTGGTTTCAGTTTCGTCTGGCGAGAGAGGAAAAGTTTTGCATAATAATGTTGACTCAATCGGTAGTCGTTTTACTATGTTAAAGCCTTAAATTTTTTATTTTTGAATTGTTTCGTTTATTCTTATTTAGTTTCAGTTGTATACCAACGTATTCTGATTATAAATACGCAACCCACATATGTTGGTACCTCCCATGACCTTGATGGAACAATATCCTCATTTTTAAATCGAAGATTATTTGGCTAGAGTCAATATTTGGTGTGGTGGTAGACTAGAATTAATAAATAGATATCTGGTATTTGAAGTTTTAGTGCATAAAAGCAGCAGGTCAGTCATTTTTATTATACGAAGCCGTTCTAAAGTAAGGGGGAGGGGGCTGAACTAATTCATAAGAAATTCATGTCTATAAATTAGCTGTCATTGTCATGATTGTTTTTATTCTGTTGTTCTAGCTAAGAGATAGATTGAATGCTTCATTGGTTCTTTGTTAACTATCGTCTGGCCTGTTATTATTATTGTCCTAATTGCCTTCACTTTGATATTTTTTAAAGACTTGTTTACTATCATTAGATTGTTGTTTTTCTTAGGTAAACTCCATCCTAGTTCAGTCTTAACTTTCTAGTTCCATGTTGGTTATATAGTTCAAATTGTTAATTCCCGTGTCGTTGCATCAATTCATAGCTCAAATATTAAAGTCCTTTCGCCTGTCGTATTGAGTAGTTTGAACGTTATTTGTTATGATTAGGATCCATAGTTTTAGCTCTATAAAATATTAAGTTAATTCATTGCATGTTTGATCAAGACGTTGGTTCTTGTGATAGGAAATTCTTTTGGCTTACAAGTTTATCATTTTCTTGTTTGATGTTCTCGCCTGTATACACTTACATATACTAATCCGTTGCACATTTTTTTTGCATGAACTCGCTCGGGAGTCCAATTGGGCTCTTTATTATTGTATTACACTACGGGCCATTGAGGCCCGCCCTTTAGAAGACGTGAAAATCGATCGCATAGCATATGGATACAAGGAGTCGTAAGACATGAATGAGCCAAAATCTCATCCTTGAAGCAGCAAAAGAGCTTGGATTTTTTATTATTATTTGCATTTATTCATTTGATGTCATCTCTTCATTATTATTTATTTCTTCATTTCATTATTCATTCATTTGGGTCGCGAAGCCAAAATTGTATTTAATACAGGTGGAGCGGGATTCGAGCCAAAAGCTCGAAAACTAGATTAGGACAAGGTCGACGGTTTGGGCTTAAAAGCCTAAACCACTATTTCTCCCCTTTCCTCTTTCTCTTTTCCTTACTTGTTTACATGTTTCTTGCAAACCTAGTTAATCCCTTAGTCAAGTCGCTAAAAAACTAGTTTTGCATAAATGTCAAAACATTTCTAAAATCGAGTTCTTTTCAAAAATCAATCTTTTCTGAAATTAGTCAAAAGACGCTTTCAAACAGGCCGGATAACCGCAAAGTTAGCGGACGTTTTAGGTGCCTAACACCTTCCTAAAACGTTAATAGGAACCACTTACTCGGAATCTCTAAATTAAACCGATTTTCCTGTTTTGAATCGTTTTAAGTAACTCTCTAAAGATTTGTTAATTCTTTTTCAAAATTAAGTGGCAACTCTCTCAAAAAGTCAAATTTTTTCCGCAAAACAGTGACTATCTCTGAGAATTAGTTCGATTTCATATTAGGTCGCTCGACTACGGAGGCCATTCACCTTGTGAGGAGATTAGTGGTGCAGTTTTGGGAGAGGAAAAAAGACTTGCATATGGTATTTATTGATCTTGAGAAAGCATATGGCGGAGTTTCCAGGGAGATTCTGTAGAGGTGCTTGGAGGCTAGATGGGTGTCAGTGGCGTACACTAGGTCGATTCAGGATATGTATGATAGTGCGAAGACTCGTGTGAGGACGGTAGGTAGATATTCTGAGCACTTCTCAGTTTTGATAGGGTTGAATCAGAGATCGACTCTTAGCCCATTTTTATTTTCCTTGGTGATGGATGTTTTGACGCGACATAGTCAAAGGGAAGCGCCTTGGTGTAATACCCCGAGAATCCCAATCGATAGTAGAACCATGATTCAAGCTCATGAGAAATAAATCTTAGTTATTTGGTAGTTTTATGATCAAGTTTTATATGTATTAAGGCCTTAAATACGTCCTATCTATTAGGCGAATCAAAACATCCCTTACCGATTGAATTCTTGAGAAGAACATTGCCATAGTCAACTTCAAACGAGAATATCTCCCATTATACAAATAATTTTTGATCTTATGACCTACCAAATGATAGATAATTGAATTATCTTTCCAACTATACCAATTTCGCCAAAATACGATATCGGAGTAAGAAGTTATGGCCGTTTTACTGAGAGCTGTCCGAGCTGTCCAGGAGTGATGGACAAACTGACGAACCGTCAAGTTAGTGACGGCCCGCCACTTTGGCCGTCAAAACTGAAGCAGTAAGGGCCTTTTCTGGACCAAAAGTGACGGTTAGTCATCAGAGTGACGGTCCGTCACTCTGACCGTCAGAATTGTCCGAGAAGACGCTGAAGCACCGTTTTAAAGGGATTTTTGGGTCATTTTTCACCCTATTTAATACCCAATCACCCCAAATCAAATCTCATAACTTCTCCTTCATCCAAAACATCAAATTAGGGTTTATTTCCAAGATCAAAACCCTTATTTCTTCTTCAAGAAAAATCAAGAAAAATCAAGAGAAGTCAAGAAATCAAGAATCTCTCCAAGAACTTTCAAGAAAGAAGTTTCCCCAAGGTATGTAGATGTTAATTCTTGGGTACCTTTCATCCAAGAAGCTCAAGTACCCTTTTATAAATCTCCAAGATTTATGTTTATGAATTTTTAATGATTCTTGTGAGTTGTGATTCATGTTTGTCTACAAGAATCAAGTCTTGGCCTTAGTATGTGGTATTTGTGTAGTAAATGGATTATGTACTTGTTGTTGATGTTGAATGATCTCCAAGATGGGATATTTATATGGTTTGTATGAATCTATGATAATATATGAGTTGAAAACATGTAAATTTGGTTGTTCATGATGAGTAGTTGGGTTATTATACCTATGCCTAAGTTGTGCATGTGAGGTGTTCGCTAGAATGTCTAAGAGACTAGAAATCAAGCATTGTAGTTAAATTGTGATCTAATAACAAATGCATGCTACACCCTTATGAAAATAATGACTTCTAAGATATTGTTATGTGTTATGGTTGTTGCTGAAATATTCGTGAAGCTAGGTCGATGGACGTATGGCATGTTATTATATGCACTCCCCTCCATGTATAAGACTTTGAGAACTATGAGTGTCATCAAATGCCCAAGTAAATGAATTATTCCATGATAGTAGGAAATCTCCAAATAAGTGTAAACCTATGCATGTCTAGTGTTTGTTGAAGGACCTTTGTGAACAAGTGGAGATGTGATAGTAGTAAATTCTCCAATTATGTGCTCTTTGCTATATGCTAAGTTTTTAATACATGCCAAGTGATTAGCAAGTAAGTTATGACATGATAGTATGAAGTTTTCCAAGCGATGTGATATCCAAATACATGTCAAGACTGATGTAGGTATGAAGCACTTGATGTAAGACCTCGTTGAATGGGGTATAATCTAATAGCATGTTTTCCCTAGGATAGTATATAATGATGAAACGATGTTGATGATCCTTCAATGTTGGAAGTGGCCCTTTGGTGATTGTGATGATGAATAGAGGTCTATGTTTCCTAAATGTTTGATGCGATGCCTTAAGGATTTTGAGGGGAAAAGTATGTTATGATTTCTAATTACTTGGAGAGATGCTTTAATAATTGTGATGATACATGAATGATTATGATGATAAATGAATGCTTGTGTTGATGAATGAATGATTGTGATGATGAATGGATGATCGTGATGATGCAAGAATGATTATGTTTTACTTTTATGTTATCGAGTCCTGGGGGTATTTATACCCGATAATAGAGCTGTTGTCTAGAGCCCGCGTCAGTTTCGCGATAATTCCAATCGAGCAACAATTCTCAGAACTCAATGAACTACAGAACTCTGTATCCTCAAACAAGTGCAGAACATAAGAAAACTCAGTAATCTCAGAAATTTCTGTAATCACTGTATCGTTAGTAATCTAGCCCCAGTCCTGTAAATCAGCTCAGATCTAATAGTATTCAAATGATTCAATTCCAATCTCAGAAGTGATTTGAGTAATCTATTCAAGCTTTGTATTGTTAGTCAGATACCATGATTTGATACCTTTTTCCGTCAGATACGAAACTAAGTAATCTCAGCGTAACTCAGTCAGATCTCTTGAGAAATATGATCAATATCAGATTCAGCTCAGTCTAAGTTCAGTTAAGAATCAGATCAGTGTCTTTCAGTGGGTAGTAGGATTCAGCACCGAGTGAGCTCAAGGATGGGAACTCACCTACTAGTAGAGGGTGTGATTCTTGAAAGCAATCTTTGCGCTCCCGAACTACGTAGCCAGCGTAGGTTGAGACATCATACCTGCTGGTTGAGGGTAGATGGGGTGGCTTGACCTATTAGATGAGGGCTCCACCATTCTTGTTTGAGTACCTGATAGATGAGGGTCACATAAAGTTGTCTTTACCGGTGGCGCGGTGCTGACACCCTTCCAACTGGGGCACAGGTTGGACCCCGACTTAGCTAGGCGGGCCATGTCGGTTAGAAGACTACTTCCCACAGTCTCAGTTTCAGAATCAGTCTCAGACTTCAAGAAAGAGCTCGGTTCAGTGTATAGAATTCAAGGCTGTTAGATACAGGCCATCAAGTATGATTATTTGCAAATTTGAAGATCCGCTGCTAGATAGGCCGATCTCAAAATCAGTTATCAGATCTTAAAATCATTTATCAAGTAGTAGTATTATCCACAGATTCAGAGACTACCTGCTATATAGGGTTGATCTCGGATTCAGTCAATCATTCTTATTATTAGAAGATTCGGAGACAACCTGTTAGATAGGGTTGCTATCAGTTTCAGAAGCTTCAGATACTCGTAATCTCAGTATGTCCAGAAATTTCAGAATTTTAGTATATTTTGTATCAGTTACCAGAGTTAGTCCGAGTATGCTCAGTGACAGTATGTGCAGTATGTTCAGTAATTACAGACTCTTTATGCATGCCAATCCAGCTCTTGCATATTATTTCAGTTAAGTTATGTTCTTGCATTTAGCCTTCCCTCGTCTACATACTCGGTACATTTTTGTACTGACGCATTTGCTCTATGGTTTTTTATTTGACACCATAGGTTCAGAGGCACAGGATCCAGAGTATCACCATCAGTTCAGTCCCAGTCAACAGCAGTAGCAGTGAGTCCTCTTCTTTCGAGGATGAATCTCAGTTTACTATTATTGCATCAGATTTTGTTTATATTTTCAGTTGACGGAGTTAGTTGGGGACATGTCCCATCAACTCCACAGTTCAAATAGTTTAGAGGTTTTTTAGACAGATGTATTAGTATTCAGTTTTCAGTTTTGAGTATGTATAGATGTGTTGAACCTTAAGGCCAGTTTCCGCATTTACTTCAGATATTATGCTGTGTACAGGTACAAATATCAGTAAAGGGTTAGCTTGTGGTCCTTCGGGTCCATAAGCACCGTGTGACGTCTCGGGATGGGATCTTGGGGCGTTAGACTTGGTGTATGTTATTTGCAGATGATGTGGTATTGATTGACGAGACTGGAAGAAGAGTTAATGTTAAGTTGGAGATTTGGAGACAGGCGCTTGAGTCTAAAGAATTTTGGTTAAGCAGAACCAAGACGGAGTACTTGGAGTGTAAGTTCAGTAATGTGTCGCAAGAGGTTGTAGTGGTTGTGAAGCTGGACTCTCAGGCCATTTAAAAGAGGGAAAGTTTCAAGTATCTGGGGTCTATGATTCAGGGCAATGGTGAAATTGACGTGGATGTCACGCATCGTATTGGGGAAGGGTGGTTGAAATAGAGGCTCGCTTCGAGAGTTCTATTTGATAAGAAGGTGCCCCTAAAGCTTAAAAGTAAATCTACAGAGTAGCAGTCCGACCGGCTATGTTGTATGGAGCGGAGTGTTGGCCAGTTAAGAACTCCCACATCCAAAAGTTAAAGGTGGCGGAGATGAGAATGTTGCGATGGATATGTGGACATAACAAGAAAGATAGGGTGAAGAATGAGATTATTCGGGGGAAGGTGAGAGTTGCCTCGGTGGAGGACAAGATGCGAGAAGTGAGGTTACGTTGATTCGGGCACATGATGAGGAGGGGCTCTGATGCTCCAGTGCGGAGGTGTGAGACCACTGGCTATGGATGGTTTTAGGCGAGGTAGACCGAAGAAATATTGGAGGGAGGTGATTAGGCATGATATGGAGCAGTTACAACTTACGGAGGATATGACCCTTAATAGGAAGGTGTGGGGGACGCGGATTAGGGTAGAGGGTTAGGGGGTGGGAGTGCGTCGATTATAGTAGGGGAGCGTTCTTTTGTGTCTGGAGTTTCTTATTCGTGGTGCTGTGGATGTAGTATTATCTTGTGGCTAGCGGTGTTAGTTTATTTTGCATACCGTACTATTTTATATACACTTATCTTTTGTGTTTGTTACACTGTTAGTTTATTTTACATATCGTACTAGTTTATATGCATTTTTCTTTTGTGTTTGTTATATTGTAATCGGTTCTAAGCCGGGGTTCTATCGGAAACAGCCTCTCTACTTCACGTGAGGTAGTGGTATGGTCTGCGTACACTCTACCCTCCCCAGACCCCACTATGTGGGAATACACTGGGTATGTTGTTGTTGTCCCTATGGAAGGGTGAGTTTTGTTTTGAGACAATAGTGTTATTAGTTTTTGGGAGTTCTTTTATTATACCTTTGTGTATTGACTATTATCTTAATTATAACTTTACAAGAACAATTTCTTTCAGAGGTAAAATTAATCCTTTGTTCAATATCTATTGTTCTTATTCAATTAATTGAAGAAGGTAACTAGTCTATGACTAGTTTATAACGAGTGTTTTGGAAAATGACGAGGGCTCGCTTCACTAGTTAATAATACTTGCAGAATACTTTTACAAAAGGTTAGATCACCATGCTAGGTATCCCTCCAAAAGCTGATTCACGTTTTGTGTTAACTTTTCTCTTTTTTGAGTTAAATTTCACATCTTGTTACCCACTATTTAGTAAGCATACTGTAAGAATGAGTATGCACCGGAGCGTGTAGGTTAGCATTCAATCAAACGGGTATCCATAGGAGATCAGGGTTCAAATTCTAGTGGAGACAAAATAATAGCTGATTTTCGTCCGCCTAAGCTTTGGTGGGTAAAGTTACTTAGTACTATGCTGGTGGAGGTTGTAGGTACGAATGGACTAGTCGATGTACATGCAAAGTCACCCAGGCGCCACCGCGACCAAAATGAAAAGATGTATGTTCCCTTCGTATAGCTCCTCTCCGCGAACCAACTAAATGTGAATTTGCAGTTGCTCCTTTTTCCTTGACCAACCACACCATTGTTATCTTTATCTATTTTTTGATGTGACATAGTGTACTGTGTTGAATTATGTTGCTGTATCATCTAATTTTATTTGTTAGAGACGAGATTACTATCATTTATTTATATTAGATCTTGTTCAAGTCTCAGCGTCTCCTGTAATATAAAAATATTTTTATGTGTTTGGCTCTGGAGAAAGGGATTAGGCTGGCACAAAGAAAGAGTTTGTTAAGACATTATTCAAGAGGATAACTTGAACTCAAGACCTTTGTTTGCTCTGAGTTTGTAATACCACATCTGAAAAGTAAAAACTAAAGTTGTTAGAGTGAAATACTTTATTTTCTTGATTATGTTGTAACAACTTGTTAGTAGTAGTGATGCTCATAAGTAATCTATGTTCCCACTCCCAAATGTATGTATGTATGGTGTTGGAGAAAATTTCCTTCTCCATTTTGCTCCCTGCATTCTATGTATGTATGAATTATACTGATTGCACGTCTTCTGTTTCTTAGGTGTATTTTCTTACAAACTTAATGTCATTATTTAATAAATTTTACCTGGCTGCAGGCAATTCTTGCTAATTCCTTCCTGGCAGATCTGGACGAATTGTCCGATAATGAAGCTGATGTTATTGTGAGTATATCTTTTTCTCTTTTTTCCGCTCAATTAATCATCTCTGTTTCTTCATCTTCTATTTTCCTCTGTAATTTTTCTATGGTTAGGGTTCGGAATCTTGGAGCAGCAGAAGATTGTGGGTGGAAGATATTATCTGTTAGGTTATCAAATTCATTTCTTATCTTCATTTAACTTGGACTGAATTTTCTCCTGTTTATTTAACTAGGATGAGGGGAATCTTGATGCTGAACAGATGGAAGAAGATGGAGACTTGGCAGACATAGAGGCACTTAATCATGATGATCTAGATAATGTTTCCAATCACGTCGCTACATTGACATAATGCATTTTTATACAGACCTTATCTTTAATATACTCACATTATGTTTGTGTCAAAAAAAAAAAAAATCCTCATATCATGTCACCGGTTATACTTGGAAAAAGTTTCCCCAATTAAAACTATGTGGACTGACCACAAGTATTTTTACATTATATTTTGTTGTCTAACTATTCTAGAGTGGCGTATTTTTTATTCCTGTTACCTTCTCTCTTTCGTTTTGTGTCATTTCTGCTTATATCATGTCAACATGGACGGGCAAGTGAAATAATCTTTGTAGCTTCTTTTTTTCCTTTCTGGGTTGAAATTAGACGTTAAATATCACTCGTGTTAGTTTGGAATTTAGATCTTCTTATTTTTTGTTTTCCTCTTATTCTTATCGTCCAAATATCCCGCTTTTCATACGGTGGTAGGAGTAATTTTCAAATGGTGACATACTGTTAATGCTGCAGAAAGTGGAAGATGCAGTTGAGAGAGAGTCTGATGTCATGGATAAAGGTGTTGTTCTCGAAGATGATCTAGAGTATCAGTTGATAGTAGACTGTAATGCCTTATCAGTTGACATTGAGAACAAAATCGTTATAATCCACAACTTCATACGTGACAAATATCGATTGAAATTTCCTGAGTTAGAGTCACTTGTTCATCACCCAGTTGATTATGCTCGGGTTGTTAAAAAAATTGGAAATGAAATGGATCTGACGCTTGTTGACTTGGAAGGACTGCTACCCTCAGCTATCATCATGGTTGTGTCTGTTACGGCATCAACTACCAGTGGCAAGCCATTGCCAGAAGATGTTCTACAGAAGACAGTGGAAGCATGTGACAGAGCCCTTGCTCTTGATTCAGCAAAGAAAAAGGTTCTTGATTTTGTTGAGAGTCGAATGGGATATATTGCCCTCAATCTTTCTGCTGTAGTTGGGAGTGCAGTTGCTGCAAAACTTATGGGTACTGCTGGTGGTCTCTCATCGTTGGCAAAAATGCCTGCTTGTAATGTCCGGCTTCTTGGTGCCAAGAGGAAGAATTTAGCTGGGTTCTCTACAGCAACATCCCAATTTCATATAGGTTATATTGAGCAAACAGAATTATTTCAGAGTGCACCTCCTTCCTTAAGGATGCGAGCCTGTAGACTGCTGGCAGCAAAAGCTACTTTAGCTGCTCGTGTTGACTCGATCAATGGAGACCCGTCTGGGAAAACCGGAAGATCTCTTAGGGAAGAGATACGTAAAAAGATAGAGAAGTGGCAAGAGCCCCTTCTGCAAAGCAGCCAAAGCCTCTTCCTGTTCCTGATTCTGAGCCTAAGAAAAAGAGAGGTGGCCGCCGGCTGAGAAAGATGAAAGAAAGGTATGGACGTTTCCACTTTATCTCATGTGAACTACAATTTCTAAAGTTATATATGGTGAAGCACATGTTTGTTGATTGACATAAACGTTTTCGTGGTATTTTACTAGATATGCTATCACGGACATGCGGAAGCTAGCAAACAGGATGCAGTTTGGAATACCTGAAGAAAGTTCCTTAGGTAATACCAACCAGCTCAATGCAACCCCCACCTTCTAAATTAAATAGAACTGTCAAAAGGAGGAGCAAAAAGTGAAAATGGAAAAAGTTTTGTTAAAACTGTACTTAAATTAAATGCTTTCATTTCCCAAGTATTGTTGGTGGTGCTTGATGGCCATGTTGTTTGCTAACAGCATATTTTATGAAATCTTTGATGCATATTGGAGTGCATAACTCCTGCAAGCGAAATGATTAGGTATGTAGTCTTTGTTAGTACAAGTTACAATTTCTTGCAAGTAATTTTGTGAGATGAGGACTTGAACCTAATCTGAGATTGGTGCTTTTTAGGATTTTGTTTTTCAGAATTTCAAGCTATTTTTTTGTTAGTGTAGATCAGGACTAATGGTGTTCGTCACGTCATATTTGATCTTCCTGGAAATTAGGGGATGGACTAGGGGAGGGCTATGGCATGGTTGGTCAGGCTGGAAGTGGCAAGTTGCGTGTATCGGTTGGTCAGAGCAAGCTTGCTGCCAAAGTAGCAAACAAGTATGTTTTCTCTACTCTTTCTGTTATCCCAGAAAAGCTCACACTTGTTGAACATTGATGACCAGTGAATTTTGCAGTATATTGGGCTTTCAACAATTGTTTTTTACTCGCTCCGTCTGTCTTATGCCTCTTTGTTTCTAATTGCTCGACAATTTTCCAGATTCAAGGAGAAGAGTTATGGAAGCAGCGGGGCTACATCAGGCTTGACTTCAAGTTTTTGGTACAGTTACTTTCTTTGCATCAGTTCCAGTGAACTGATGATTAGAGCCGCTAAAAAATCGTTAAGCGGAAGTTCTCCTTGTATGCGTTGGTCATGAATCAGTTGCCATGTGCCAACTCTTTGCAGAAAGTGTTGCACAACTAATTGTTTTTTGGTTCAAAGTGAAGAAAACAGGGAAAGAAATAGTAGTAAGAAGAGTAAAAAGTGAGCCCGGAACCAAAATATGTTCTACAATTAAAAAAAAGTACCAAATTATACTATATATAAAAAAAGAAACTAAAATAGGCTTTATGCACTTAATAAGTGCACAATAACTTTACAATTTAACCGCAAACCTCTGACGGTGTTACAAAAGGTCAAACTTAGATTGTGCACTAAATAAGTGTACAATCTATTTTTTTATGGATTGTGCACTTATTTAGTGCACAATATTTTTTTTTTATGGATTGTGCACTAAATGAGTGCACAATTCTTTTTTTTTTTTTATGAATTGTGCATTTATTTAGTGCACAATTCTTTTTAAAATAAATTATGCACTTATTTAGTGCACAATACACAACAAAATAAATTGTGCACTAATCTATTTATATAATACTATCCTCACGACAATCTATTTATATACTACTTTTAACTTTTGTATATCTAAATATTAATTTTAAGGTACAAATCACATTGTTGTGACAATACTAAAATTTTGAACAACTATAAATTTCAAACAAGCTTAATGATGTTTAGATAAACTTCTACATGGTATAGAAATGAAAAAATTAAATTGTACATGCTTAAAAAAGTTAATTAGTGACATTATTAAAGGGTATATATTACTTACACAAATTTTTCTTACAACTAGAGATAGTTGAACAGAAGGGAAATTTTGAAAAAAATAATAATTTTATATTACTATTGGCATTTGATAAACTGGTATGCTTAAGACATATATTGAAGTCACACGTTAGCATATGCAGGGGCGGCTCAAGTACATCGATGGCCTAAGGCGAAAATCAAATGGAGGTCTTAAATTTTTAAGGAAAATTATTTTTGTTAATAAAGTCTATATTTTAAATTTTGAGATGTTAAGTTGTAAATATTATAAATGATTTTTTTAATTATTTTTTCGTTAATATAACTAATGCATTTAATTTTTATGGAGACATACTTTAAATACATCAAAATTCTTCTAATAATTCGTTAATTTTATATAAGTATTTTTTTTCTACAAATAATATTTAATATTTTTTTAATTAAAACTATGATCTATTATTGCTAAAATAAAATGAGGCCCGTCAAAGTTGGAGGCCTTAGACAGTTGCCTATTTTTTTTATTAGGTAGAGCCGGCACTGAGCATATGTTGGTTAACAAAAAATAATATATTATGCACTTTTTTAAATGGCTTAAACTAATATAAATGGCTTACAACAACAACAACAAGAAACCCAGTATATTCTCACATCGTGGGGTCTGAGGAGGATAGAGTGTATGCAGTCCATACCACTACCTCTAAAGACTAATATAAATGGCTTAAAAAATGAATTGCTGCGAGAATAGTATGTAAATAGATTGTGCACTTATATAGTGCACAATTTATTTATTTTATAGATTGTGCACTAAATTGTCACACCCCTTTTTTACGTACTCCAAAATATTATGTTTTAGCGCGAAAGGGTTTTATTATTTAAGTGACAAGAAATGAAAATTTGTTTTGGAAAAGAATTATTTGTATTTTTTATTCAGAGTCGCCACTTGGCATAATCCGGTGTGCCAAGTCACCTTTGAAAAATCCTTTTCAAAACCATTTGACTCTTAAACCGGTTTGCGAACAAAGATTCCGACTAAGGAATTCTGTTGACCGAGGGAAAGGTGTTAGGCACCCCTCGATCCCGTGGTTCGACCACGGTTGCTTGGTGGAGTGTATCGACTATTTTGACATTATGAAATGTATAAACCACACAAAAGAGCACAAAATAATCAAACAATAAACAAAACAAAACAGTCCAAAAATGTAAAAGTCCAGTCCAATTATACAGTCCGAAAAATAGAAAAAATACAAAAATATAAATCCTAGTCTAAACCAAATCTAGACTAAGCTCCAATGCCTAACCGACGCCGCAGGCCTTCATCACGATTATTTTCCGCCAACATGATACGTTGGGGCATTCCCCGGTGAAATCAATACAAATTCTTCGGGGCATTCCCCGGATAAATTATACAATTGATTCAAAAAGTGATAAAATCAAATCATTCAATCAAATTTCAACCATTCAATCAAATTTCAACCATTCAATCAACCCACAATCTCTAGATTTGCCTACCCGACCTACGTTTTGCCTATTCCGATCGATGTATCGTGTTACTACTAAAATCAAATTAACGTTCCTTTCAAGTTATACGAACAATGAAATCAAACTAACCTAAATCGCCAATTATGTCAAGTTTTCAATTCTCACCCACAAACCTATTTTTAACCACAATAATTACAACATGCTTCGATTATTAAAATCACGTCTCAAAATCCGCAACCAACATCAAACACAACACAAATAACGAAGATTCAAACCAAACACACAATAAATAAATCATCCACACCCACAACATCACGAAAAATAAATTAAAGATTCGGTTAGAATAAATGGACCTCGATGAAATTGATCCTTATCGATAATAAAGAAATCCGAAGACCAAAATACTCGACCGGAGAACCTCACAACGAGCGAACCAAACTCGATATTGAATTCACCCGGACAGATCGGAAAACCACGACAAAACCCTCACGATGAATAATCCACAAATCTGAATAAACGAGACTGAATTTGTAAAAATTGAGAAGACCCGTACACGAAATTAGTGACGGAATGATGGAAAATGGGTCGGATGTTGACGCCTGTCGTCGGCGTCACTATTTCTGGTGACTGCCGCCGACGGAGAAGGAGATCGGAGCAGCGGAGCTGGTCGGATTCTCGACCGGCGAACGGTGTTGTCACCGGTGGAGCTGGCCGACTTCCTTTTTTTTTAGAGAGAGGGAGAGAGAGAGAGAGAGTAGAGTCTAGAGAGAGGGAGGGAGTGAGGGAGCCTGGCGGCACCGGTGGCGGCGCTATTGTCGCCGACGAAGAGAGGGTGAGAGCTTAGAGAGAAGATAAAGCTGATCCTTTTTTCTATATGCTCAGGTCCTTTTTTTTGGTTACTGTTCCCCCTTTTTTTTGTGTATCTGTGTATATATATTGTGTTTTGGGTATTGGGATAGGGTATAGGGTGGTGTGGTTTATTTTGATTGGGTAGGTTGTTAGGATAAGATAGAATTAGTTAGGATAAGATTTGTTATCTTATTATTTATTTATTTTTTGTATTTTGTGCGGGTATAATAACATGGGTGAGGATACGCGGTAGGATAAAAATAACAATGGGTAAAAACGACATCGGGGAGGGACGAAATTAGGTGTCTACATCATGCCCCCTTTGAATGTAAACACGCAGTGTTTTCAGACAAAGAAGTAGACAACGAGGTAGAATTTTGTCCCGACCATTATTCAAAGAAAGAAACAGGAGCAAGAAGGACTACCGGGTCTTGAATTAGGACAGCCTACCCACCCAAGTTATGAAGGGATCAAGTGATAAGTATCTCCAAGGATTGGACAGAGATGAACTATATCGAGTTGGAGAGTCGAGTGAGGTTCCGTCGAGGTTCCGGTCCGCGGCTCTGTTATTACATCAAAATGAAAATTACAAGCTAAAACATAAATGAAATTACAAAAATTCTATCTATACAGCTTCTGTTGATTCTTGACTCGACTTTTCATCACCCTATTCTTCAGGCGGGCTCCTGACTTGCAATTTCTTTCGACTTGTTGCTTGGCTTTCAATTACTTCGCTTTGTTGCATGACTTTTCATTTCTTCACCCTATTCTCCAGGCGGGCTCCTGCCTTGCTATTTCATCACCCTGTTCTTCAGGCGGGTTCCTGACTTGCTATTTCATCACCCTGTTCTTCAGGCGGGCTCCTGACTTGCTATTTCATCACCCTGTTCTTCAGGCGGGCTCCTGGAACCCAACATTAAAACTAGAACAAAATTATCCCAAACAAAAATTATAGTAAAGTAGTATTTCATTTTTGAAAGCGTTGTCCCATTTTCCAGGAGGGTCCTGAACAGAAAGTAAAATCCTATTTTTCAGGAGAGTCCTGAGCATAAAGTAAAATCCCATTTTTCAGGAGGGTCCTGAACATAAAGTAAAATACCATTTTTCAGGAGGGTCCTGAACATAAAGTAAAATCCCATTTTTTCAGGAGGGTCCTGAACAAAAGTAAAATCCCATTTTTCAGGAGGGTCCTGAACATAAAGTAAAATCCCATTTTTCAAGGAGGGTCCTGAACAAAAGTAAAATCTCATTTTTCAGGAGGGTCCTGAACATAAAGTAAAATCCCATTTTGCAGGAGGGTCCTGAACAGAAAGTAAAATCCCATTTTTCAGGAGGGTCCTGAACATAAAGTAAAATCCCATTTTCCAGAAGGGTCCTGAACATAAAGTAAAATCCCATTTTCCGGAAGGGTCCTGAACATGAAGTAAAATCCCATTTTTCAGGAGGGTCTTGAATTGAAAGTAAATTCCCATTTTCCAGGAGGGTCCTGAACATAAAGTAAAATCTCATTTTTCAGGAGGGTCCTGAGAAGAAAGTAAAATCCTATTTTTCAGGAGGGTCCTAAACAGAAAGTAAAATCTCATTTTTCAGGAGGGTCCTGAATAGAAAGTAAAATCCCATTTTTCAAGAGGGTCCTGAACAGAAAGTAAAATCCCATTTTCCAGGAGGGTCCTGAACAGAAAGTAAGATCCCATTTCTCAGGAGGGTCCTGAACAGAAAGTAAATTTCCATTTTTCAGGAGGGTCCTGAACATAAAGTAAAATCCCATTTTTTCAGGAGGGTCCTGAGCATAAAGTAAAATCCCATTTTTCAGGAGGGTCCTGAGCATAAAATAAAATCCCATTTTTCAGGAGGGTCCTGAACATAAAGTGAAATCCCATTTTTCAGGAGGGTCCTGAACATAAAGTGAAATCCCATTTTCAGGAGGGTCCTGAACATAAAGTAAAATCCCATTTTTCAGGAGGGTCCTGAACTGAAAGTAAAATCCCATTTTTCAGGAGGGTCCTGAACAGAAAGTAAAATCACTAAACAGAAAGTAAAGTCCCATTTTTCAGGAGGGTCCTGAACAGAAAGTAAAATTCTCATTTTTCAGGAGGGTCCTGAACAGAAAGTAAAAATATCTAAACAGAAAGTAAAGTCCCATTTTTCAGGAGGGTGATGATAGGCGAGTTTACATGCATATAGCACTATATTTTGCCCATATTTTAGCCTAGTTTTGAGAACAAATTATATATTTCATGCACTTTTAGTCCTTTTTCCTGTAAGTGAGCTAACGAACATGATTAGCAAAGTTTCAGGTATAAATGATGCAGAATTCAACATTTTATGGATAACTTGACGCCAAAGAAAGCTTCACGAAAGGAGAAAAGCCAATCTTGGACGCCAAGGACTAAAAATGGCGCATGGAAAATCTGTCCCGGGCTAAAACAACATTTCTGAAGACATTGGGGACTAGCAGTAATTTATTAGGATTAGGATAATGATACATTAACCTAGTACAATTGGGTTAAGTATTTCATTAGCTTATTAGGATTAGGATAATGATACATTAACCTAGTACAATTGGGTTAAGTATTTCATTAGCTTAGTAGGATTTGGTTAAGCATTTCATTAGCTCAGTAGGAATAGGATATGAGTATTATAAATACCCTATCTTGCTAAACATCTAGAGACATCTTCTTACATTCAATTCTATTCTATTCTACTTCTAAGACATTCTAGTTCTAAACAATCATTCTTCCATTAATTCTATTTTTGTTCTTCTATTCATCTATTCTTAAATTCCACAACAAGAGAAACGTTACTTTGCTAAGGGATTCACGCCTAACGCCTACCACACCATTACAAATGTGAAATCTTTATTGTGGTATAACAACAATGTCAATTGTGATTTCCTTCGCACTCATGGGTAACTAAACTTCTCTGTTGGGGTTATAGAAGCCGAATGAGATACTATTTATTGCTGTGAGTTTGTGAGTTCGTGACACGTATGCTGCTTATATCATTATTCTCTTCATCTTAATCTAAATTCTTTGTGGTTGCAAACGCAAGAATACGCCAGTATAACATTTAACTTGTTCGAAAGAAAGGTTATCTGTCTGGAAAAGAGATAATGTCAAGGTAGTAGGGTCCCATCCCCTATTAAAAAGTTAGTGCCGTAACTGGATTAACCTCTTGGAGAATTTGTACCGTTAGACACGCTTTAAGCTCGAAAGAGTTAAAGTGAAATAATCCTCGAATAGGTCTAAAGACGCCTGGATTTACCATCGAATACAATTCTCTATAAGCACATGCATGTCTGAATTCAACACACTCATAGTCAATAGAGACGTATAACTCAGAAGGTGGACATAACCCCAACTCCTCAATTCTTATTGTTTACATATTACAAAACATTCGTTCTTTTACTTTGCTATTTTCTGCTTTACTCTCTTATTTTGGTTACATTACTTTCACAATACAATTCCCCCCTTTTTACGAGACTTGCACTAAAAGTCTAGTAATCGTTGCTTACTTGTTGACCAAGCTATTCCCTGTGGGATCGATACCCAACCCAGGTTGGGTTCTATATTTTCTAACGACCGCTTTACACTCCTACGAGAGCTGTAGAATGAGCGTTATCAAAAATTAGCGCCGTTGCCGGGGAATACAAGTGTCAATTAAGTTCATAATAATTACTAGACCCTTTGGTCAAAGATTCTCGTACTTTTACTTTTACTTTTAGTTTTTGTTTTTGTTTTTGTTTACTGCAGGTTTTTATTCAGTGCATGCCCCATACCCGAAGTTCTGGTCAACCGTTATTACCTATCAATCCTGAACCACAACGTATTCGCAGAATAGAGGCACAACACGCAATTGAAAGGATGGCTGCTCAACAGGAACAGGCAAGGCTAGCTGCGCTAGCCGCCGCTCAAGTGCATCAACAGAATATTGATAACCCTGGGCGAGCAACAAATCCTGACGATGAAGATCTAGGTGATGACGAGCTACTAAACCCTAGGCATGCCGCTGAGATCGCAACACCTGCCAACAGAAGAGATCGTCAAGCTAGGTTTAGGCCTGAACGCCAAGCTATGCAACCAGCTTTCGACGATGATGATGATGATCTTGATGGAGCCGGAGCGACAGGAGCCATTATTCCTCCACCATTGGCACCCGGAGCCAAGTTCAACATCACGAGCACCATGATTCAGTTATTGCAACTCAAGGGATTATTTGGTGGACTAGCAGGCGATGATCCGAATATGCATCTCATCAACTTTATTTCTACATGCAAGTCGTTTGACAATCCTGGAGTTGGTCAGAATGCAATTCGATTACGTCTATTTCCATTGTCTTTGTCTGGGGAGGAAACTCTATGGTTGAATGGGCTGACTCCTGATTCTATTACAAATTGGAGGCAATTGAGAGACGCTTTCCTAGAAAGATTCTTTCCGCCATCCAAAAGAGCATAATTGAGAGATGAAATCAGCAACTTTCGTCAGCTTCCCACTGAAGCTCTTCATGAAACATGGGAGAGGTTCAAGACAAAGCTAGCGAGGTGCCCAAACCATCATATGACTAATGTTCACCTAATGGAGATATTATATAGAGCCCTGAATTCAATAACTAAACCAGTGGTGGATAATGCGGCTGGAGGATCCTTTATGGATCTCACCTTTGGTCAAGCAAGCAATATGCTAGATCGTATGACGAAACAAAGTAGATCTTGGCATACCAGGGATTCTGAGGTAGCAAGCCCCACTTTATCTATAGGCATGACTGCAGACCAAAGGAGAAGAGAAGAAGAACGTGATCAAGATATGGCGCACATGAAAACACAAGTGGATCTTCTTACAAAGCATTTATTATCAGGGAAGACCGAAAAAGTGAAAGCTATTGCGTCAAAAGGACGAGACGAATCTGATTCGGAAGAGGAAGCCAACTACTTGAACAATCAGGGGGGTTTCCGAGGCAATGCCCAAGGAAACCAAGGTCGGATCTATTATGATAAATCTGGATACAAGGACCGCGATCAAGGTAGTTGGAAAAACAATACCGACAGGAGTGGTTTGTATGTTCCTCCTAGAAGACGTGACGCCGTTGCATCTGGTTCTGGAAATATGTCCATGGAAGATATGATGGCTAAGCTGCTGAAAGGAGTAGAGACAACCAGCACAAGAGTAACTGAGGTAATAAATGATCTGTCCTCAATGAAGCAATTGGTTGACTCGCATTCCACTTCAATAAAACAGCTGGAGCAACAATTGAGTCAATTATCTGCGGCATTCAACCAAAGAAAGGCTGGAACACTACCCAGCGATACGGTGCAAAACCCAAAGAACGACGGATCATGCATGGCTATTACTACCCGGAGTGGTAAAGTGTTGGGAAATCCATCCAAGGACAAGCAGGTGGTTGATGATATAGCGGATAATGTTATTGATGCAGAATGTGAAGAGGCCGAAGAAACTGAAGAGTGTGTTCATGACGTCACCCCTAGACGTTTGCAGCCTGAAAAGATTGATAGTTAGAAGCAAGGTAAAAAGAAAGTGGTGGAGAAAACTATTCCTCTTCCACCACCACCTTTTCCTCAGAGACTGAAGAAGAAGGCTGACGACACTCCTGAAAAGGTTGATAATCGGAAGCAAGATAAAAAGAAAGTGGTGGAGAAAACAATTCCCCTTCCACCACCACCTTTTCCGCAGAGACTGAAGAAGAAAGTTGATGATACCAGGTTCAGTAAATTCATGACTATGTTGAAGCAGCTGACTATTAATGTCCCTTTAGTGGAAGCGCTAGAGCAGATGCCCGGATACGCTAAATTCATGAAGGACCTTTTAACAAAGAAGCGGGCAGTAAGCTATGAGCCGGCAGATAATATTCATCATTGCAGTGCAATTGCCACAAGGTCCTTAGTACAGAAGAAGGCAGACCCTGGTGCTTTCACTATTCCTTGCACGGTTGGATCTATGAATTTTGCAAAGGCATTGTGTGATTTGGGAGCTAGCATCAATTTGATGCCTCTATCCGTCTACAGAAAGTTGGGGTTGGGCGACCCTACACCAACCAATATGCGGCTCGTGATGGCAGATAGGTCGGTAAAACGACCTGTGGGTATCTTGAATGATGTGTTGGTGAAGGTTTCCACCTTCATCTTTCCTGCAGACATTGTGATTTTGGATTGCGAGGTGGATTCTGAAGTACCCATAATCTTGGGACGTCTTTTCCTTGTAACGGGAAGTGTTCTTATTGACATGAGAGCTAATGAACTTTTATTTCAGTTGAATGACGAAGTGGTCCGCTTTGATATATGCAAAGCAATGAAGCAGCCCAGCGATATAAATGTGTTCTCTGTAGATGATGTTCATCATGAGGATAAGAAAGCATTATCTGTAGAGAAATAGCTTACTGTTAAGCCATTGTCTGCTGCGCCACTGAATGTTGAGCATGAGGACGATGAAGATTTTGAAGAACTTATGGGTGCTCTAACAGAAATAAAGTCCTATTCCCATACTCCTAAGCAACCGGACCGTGATCTTAAGAATCAACCATCACCAACAGCGAAGAATTCCCTTGAAGAGCCACCAATGCTAGAATCGAAAGAGCTCCCCGATTATCTAAGGTATGTGTTCTTGGAAAGTATAAATATACTTCCGGTGAGTGCGGATGATTTAAGTAAACAGCACGTAGAGGCTCTCATCTCTTCTCTGAAGAGATACATGAGAGCTATGGGTTGGACTATTGATGATATAATTGGTATCCCTCCTGGGATAGGCATGCACAAGGGTCATCTCGAAGAAGATTGCATGCCTACAAGTAAGCCTCATTATCGTCTGAATCCATTCAGAAAAAGATCCACCATCTATCTCGACGAAGTCTAAGTACTCGAGGTAACTATGTCGTGCCGCGACAATAAATCAAGCGCTAGATGGGAGGCAACCCATCGTTTATCGTTTTGCATTTTTCTTTCGTTCTATTACGTGTTTGCTTTTGATAAATAAAAATCCAAAAATAAGAGTCGTGCCACGACCAAAACTAAGGCGCTTGGTGGGAGGCAACCCATCGTACTAATCGTTTTTATTGGTTTTGAGCAAATGTAGGTGCAAGAGGTATTCAACGAGGAGATCGGTTTCAAATTTTGATTTGGACGTATTGCATGGTAAAGGTGGTAAGTTAGGCATGAAGATGCATAAGGCTATGGATTGAGCATTGCTCATGACAAAATAGGCATCGAGAAAGGCTAGGCCTAGGTAAAACTAGGCCACGAATAAGGCAAAGCCAATACTATAGCCCAAGGTCTCGGAATCTAGTGTTCTATAGCATAGGCGCCGCCCATGCTCAAGTATGCCATAGCATAGGCGCCGCCTATGCTAAAGCATTTGGTCTCTGAATCTCATATGCCATGCTAAAGGCGCCGCCTATGGTCACTAAAGGCATTGCACTAGGCGCCGCCTATGCTCACCATAGGCTTTACATTAGGCGCCGCCTATGGTCACTAAAGGCATTGCACTAGGCGCCGCCTATGCTCACCATAAGCTTTGCATTAGGCGCCGCCTATGGTCACCATAGGCAAAGCTAAAGGCGCCGCCTATGGTCACTTTTTGTCTCCAAAACCAATTTTAAATGGTTCAAAACCCGACCCATTCTTTTCCTATATAAAGGAGACTTAGTCTTGAAACACAAACACATTGAAAACTTGACCTAGGCGCCGCACATACTCTCCAAATCATCTCAAAACTTTTCTTTTTGCTCTCCCACTTCACAAGAACATCTCCAAAGGCTTCAATCACGTAAGTACACTTTTTTTCTTCATCTATTTTTCGTAAGTGCTACGTTGCTATGTCTATTATGAATTGCTACATCTTGAAGAAATATTGGGGATGTTAATGTGTTTGAATTGTTGATACAAAACCAAGTGAGTGAACATGTACGTTAGGATACTCTTAACATGTTTCCGACTTGAATTTGATTTTGATGCATTGTTATACTACTTGCGGAATTGCTATAGTCATGGACATTGCATAATTTTGTCACTAGAATGCTTACATGTTAGAATATCCCGTTCATCGGAATAAGACTTATAGTTGCCTACCGACATAGGAGGTTGTGATTACTGATAGAAATAATACCATGACGTAATCCCTATGTAGTAGTCTTGATACATCTAACATGAAAATATTGCAAAGGTTGCAAGAAGTGATACATCTCTGATTTTTTTGTTGGAATATAGCTCCTACAACGTATGCCGATGAAGTCTAAGTAATCGACCACTTTCACTTCACTAATTCGTATCAACAAACTAAGTGTAGGGTGGTACCCCTAATGCTTATGTATAGATTGTATCCATTGAGATTGTTCTAACATGAACTCTATTTCAAGTCTCAGGTATAATGGTACCCAAAGCGAGACAAGGCAAGGAGAAGGCTACCACTTCCCAAAAGGGCAAGAAAAGAGGCCGCAAGGAGCAAGGAGAATCATCCTCAATGCAATTACCACGCCGTATGTTTGGAATAAAATGGGTTCTTGAGGAGGAAGCCAAGGAATGGTATAGGAACAACAAGGAAAGAAAATATGTTCATGTCGACTTGATAAACAAGGAAAGCCTAGCGAAGAAGGAGCCGCGCATGTTGGCGAAGATCATGGCATTAAATCTGGATTTCATCTTCCGCGACATGGGAGAATGTAATCTTGATTTGACAAGAGAATTTTATGCCAACTGGTCGCCGAAAACCACAGGCAGCGAAGTCAAGATTCGGGGCCAAGTGTTACAACTCAATGCGGATTTCTTCAACTCCTTTCTTGGCTTGCCTTCAGTCGATCCAGCACCATTCAAAGAGCTGTACAGCAGACCTCCTTATAAAGCAATTCGACACATACTCTGTGGAACAAGATCCATGGCACGCTGGAGTAGACACAAGGACACTGGTCGACACAACACTTTCCCATATGTTTCTTTGAATAGGGAAGCAAGGATATGGTTGCGCATGGTCAACTGTTGCCTCATTCCAGGGATGCAATACACAAAAATAACAAGAGATAGAGTGTGCTTAGTATACGCATTGATGGCGAATGTCCCTATCAACATTGGGACAATCATTCGATCTACAATGCGGAAGGCTAGGCTACACAAGCCGTCCCATTTCAGCTTCGGAAATCTGTTGACTGCAATCTTGAGGAAGGAAGACATCGAAGAGGAACCAGCTGATCATAAACTCCCACACAATCCGAAGAAGGTTGACCTCACAAAGGTCAAAGATGCTGAATCAACACATGGCATCAACCTTACTACGGCAGAGAGACATGTTCGGGATGAGAGTTTCTCCCGCCATATGTACGACATGATGAGGTTTACAATAATGAGCGAAGGTCGTGTTCCCACTGCTGCAGAGCTCCAACAGCTGGACCATGACTATCCAATGAATATTCATGCACGGGAGATGTGTGGAGTAGGTACATACTTTGAGGAACCTCTCGATGACGACGTGCCGACCGATGATGATAGACGAATGCCAGACTCTGACATAGAGGAGAATTCTGATGACGACGACTCCGACGAAGGGGGTATGACCCCCGACATTGAGGAGGAGTCCGACTGACCAGGTTCTTCGTATTTATTTTCCACTGAGGACAGTGTCCCGACTAAGTGTGGGGTGGTGGTATTGCATGCTATACTTCTCTACTCGCATCTATGTTTGTTTGCTTTGTTTTTGTTTCGTTTTTTTCATTAAAATTTTTTTAACTTCACATGAAATTATTTTCATAGGCAGCATGAGATTATGACAAGAGTTTGTGCTAAAATCATGACTATTGAGACATTTAGGCTCTAATTGTGACTCACTATGTGATATTGGGTGGTTCAATTCCGTCACCTGTTGGGACAAGAGTCTATACTACTCTCAATAAAGTCGACCATGTGCCTTGTGTGTGTGAGCTAATAGTATATTCTGTGCTTGTGGGTGATGCTAGAACTTGCCTGGTATGTATGTAAAGCGAAAATAAGGAGTGTAAGTTTAGGAGATGATTTAGGCATTTCTTTGGCAACCTATATATGTTTACCTTCATTTTTACCTACCCATGGACATTATCCTAGTTAACCCTTTTGAGCCTTTAGCCTATTTTCTTTGACAACCTCATATGTAAGCCTAATCCATTTTTTTTCAAGACCATA
Source organism: Capsicum pubescens (assembly GCA_030864215.1). Lineage (NCBI taxonomy): Eukaryota > Viridiplantae > Streptophyta > Magnoliopsida > Solanales > Solanaceae > Capsicum > Capsicum pubescens. The sequence goes on along the minus strand of CM061538.1, from coordinate 344,825,836 downwards.
ATTTGATCCAAATTCCTAAGTGCTTTAAAGTGTAAAGTCATGTGACAAAATAAGAGGAAATTGGGTGAGTATGATGCTTTAGAATGCATTGGTGCTTGAAATTGCTATGAAAAAAAAGTGCTATCATAAGAGGTATGTTATGAAAAGAAAAAGGAAAGGAAAACTGAAAAGTTAGTTATGTTTAAAATTGAAAAACAAAAGAGGTGAAAAAGAGTGGTAGAATAAAAGAAAGTAGAAAGGTTGTTTGAAAGAAAAGTGTTAATGATACAATGTGATGTATTAAAGCGCTTAGGAACATAGTCACTATTTCTGGCCAAAATAGTCCTACCCGTCCCTTAGCCTACATTACAACCATCAAAAGACCTATTTGATTCTAAGCTTAGCATTCTGACATTTAGTGGAGCATTACACTAAGGGCAAGCCTATGGTCATCAGTTGCTGCATATGAATTCTTTGTGAGAGTGAGAGCAAGGATATTTTGATACCCATGTTTGAAAAATATGCTATACTTGTGAGTGATTATGGGTAATATATTGTGAGACACACATGGTTGATGAGTTTTGGGTCCTGAACTGAAAGTAAAATTCCCATTTTTTAGGAGGGTCCTGAACAAAAAGTAAAAATATCTAAACAGAAAGTAAAGTCCCATTTTTCAAGAGGGTCCTGAGCATAAAATAAAATCCCATTTTTCAGGAAGATCCTGAACATAAAGTGAATTCCCATTTTTCAGGAGGGTCCTGAACATAAAGTAAAATCTCATTTTTCAGGAGGGTCCTGAGCATAAAATAAAATCTCATTTTTCAGGAGGGTCCTGAATTGAAAGTAAAATCCCATTTTTTAGGAGGGTCCTGAGCTGAAAGTAAATTCCCATTTTTCAGGAGGGTCCTGAATTGAAAGTAAATTCCCATTTTCCAGGAGGGTCCTGAATTGAAAGTAAATTCCCTGGATATGCATTTCCAATGGTAGATGAATCAAGTGAAACGAATTTGCCCCTGTTTCAATCAAAGAAAAATTTGTCAGTTAAAAACTTAGTGGTGGCTTGCAGATCTTGGCTTTTCAGGTATCTGCCCAACACTCGTTCCTTTCATCTTTGTTCTAATTTGCTAACACTTGTCGTGTCTTGCCGCATCATTGACCCGAATCCAGATTGAGGGAAATGAGTTCTGACTCAAACAATGGGTTTCCATTTTTACCATGCCCCTGAGGTGCACTCTTTTCCCAAATCTGAAATGCTTCCACGAATCCAATAGCCTGTCGGTTGATAGACTTCCTTTGCTTCGTGTTGAATTACGATCATATTTCTTTCCTGCGCTGTTCCTTGGCTTTTCCTCATATAATTGTAAAGACTGGTAGTAAATTTTGAAATCCTTTCTCGCTTGTTTTGACACAGACTTGACTTAAAAAATGTAAAGAAATGATGGTGACTCTTGTTTTGATAAATAACATAAGAAAAGACAAAAACATGAATATGTAAATGAAAGAAAAGGGCAATGTCCCATATTAAAAAAAAAAACTTATCTGAATACGACAACCAACTCCAATGAGTATGACATGCATTTTGGATTGAGCTGCCTGATCTTCCTATCCAAACTCCCCATTTGTTGTTGAGTTCGTGCCTTTTTCCACTGAGCCGCTTCTTCAAATACATTGGACCCATACATCACATTCGACTAACGACATCTAAAAAGACTTTTTCCAACAAATCTTTTTCTTTTCACTTTCCGCCTTTCTCTTAAACTCTCCATCGCCCTACGGTGCCCATGAGGATTTTCAACAATAAGACTCTCATTTTTGTATTTCTCTCAACTCACCATCGCCTTACGGTGCCCGCAAAGGTTTTCACCAATAAGACTCTCATTTTTGTATTTCTCTCAACTCACCATCGCCTTATGGTGCCTGCAAAGGTTTTCACCAATAAGACTCTCTCATTTTCATTTTCTCACAACTCACCATCGCCTTATGGTGCCTGCAAAAGTTTTCACCAATAAGACTCTCTTATTTTTGTATTTCTTTCCTGATTTCTTATGCTGAGGGAGACAAGCGGTACTTCGCAATGTATCGTCATATCCATTGCATGCTTAGCCTTAACACTATCAAAAATTGATCTGAAAGACTTTCTTTGGTTGTAACTTGGCTTTTGGTCAAGGTTAGAAAAGATGGTAAGAGGCTCAAACGATACTTGAAGTGGGGGTGGGACTTACAACTTTTGGAATCGACTCAAACAATGCATTAACTCATGCCCCAGTTTTGTTGACTGGGTGAATCTTAAATCTTTATTTGGTTGGACCGAGCCCGAAATAGGGCAGCCTACATATCTCACTCCCGAGAGAGGAGAATCAGGTCGCACGTAGTTCCATCTGCTTGTCCTTTGCTTTGCTTTGATTTTTTTTCCTATTATTTTCGAACTCTTTCTTTTATTCTTATTTTCTTGACACTTATCTTTGACTGTATTTTGATTCCAAAAGAGGGATATGAAAGAAAAATAAACGAGGCTTAAACGGGTAAACAAAGGATGACACAATGTTTGGATAGAAGAATAAAAGGCCTTCATCATATCAATCTTCAAAAATGCAAGTACTAAACATGGAATAAACTCAACAAAGGATCAAATATCATACATAGTATCTTTTGACCGCGTCAGAATTGATAGCCATTTCTGCCATTTTGCCTTCAATATCTGTCAAATATAAGGATCCATTGGGTAACACTTTCTTCACAACGAAGGGACCTTGCCAGTTAGGGGAGAACTTGCCTTTCGCTTCGACTTGGTGAGGAAGGATACGTCTTAATACCAACTGACCAACTTCAAAATTCCTGGGACGGACCTTTTTGTTATACGCACGAGCCATCCTCCTCTGATACAACTGGCCATGACACACGGACGTTAGCCTTTTTTCCTCGATCAAACTCAAATGTTCCAGTCGGGCTTTTACCCATTTGTCATCATCGATCTCTGCTTCTACAATGACTCGAAGAGAGGGAATTTCAACTTCTGCAGGGATGACTGCTTCTGTCCCATACACTAATAAATATGGAGTTGCCCCTGTTAAAGTGCGAATAGTAGTGCGATAACCTAGCAATGCAAACAACAACTTTTCATGCCACTGTCTAGAACCTTGTACTATTTTTTGCAGTATCTTTTTTTATATTTTTATTGGCGGCTTCTACAGCACCATTGGCCTTTGGGCGATATGGAGTAGAATTTCGATGTGCGATCTTAAACTGTTGACACACTTCTTGCATCAAATGACTATTGAGATTGGCAGCATTGTCTGTAATGATCATCTTAGTAATTCCAAATCTACAAATGATATTGGCATGAACAAAATCTACCACATCCTTCTTTGTCACTGACTTGAAAGTTATTGCTTCCACCCACTTTGTGAAGTAGTCAATGGCTACCAAAATGAATCTATGTCCATTTGATGCCTTCGGCTCAATCGGTCCAATCACATCCATTCCCCAAGCCACGAACGGCTATGGAGCGGCCATTGCATGCAACTCAACAGGAGGAGAATGTATCAGATCGCCGTGCACCTAACATTGATGACACTTTCAAACAAATTGAATAGAATCCCTATCCATAGTAAGCCAGTAATAACCTGCTCGAAGAATCTTCTTTGACAAGACATGACCATTCATATGCGACCCACATACTCCAGAGTGTATTTCAACCATGATTGTCGAGGCTTCTTTTGCATCTACACACCTTAAAAGTCCCAGATCTGGGGTCCTCTTATACAAGATTCCCCCACTTAAGAAAAATCCACTAGCCAAACGCCTAATAGTCCTCTTTTGATTGTTGGTGACATATGTTGGGTATTCTCCTGACTGAATGTACCGCTTGATATCCAAAAACCAAGGTTCTCCATCGAGCTCTTCTTCAACCGCATTACAGTAAGCATGCTGATCACGACTCTGTTTATGCACTGGATCGATATAGGCTTTGTCAGGATGTTGGAGCATTGAAGACGGAGTGGCTAAAGCATCAGCAATTTCATTATGAATCCTTGGAATATGCCTAAATTTTACTAACACAAATCGTCGACATAGCTCCTGCAAGCATTGTCGATACGGGATGAGTTTCAAATCTCGCGTCTCCCAATCGCCTTGAATTTGATGGACGAGCAAATTCGAATCTCCCAACACCAATAATTCTTGGACTCCCATATCAACAACTAACCTCAAACCAAGGATGCAGGCTTCATACTCTGCCATATTGTTAGTACAGTAGAATCAAAGTTGTGTTGTTACCGGGAAATGTTGTCCCAATTCAGAGATAAGAACCGCACCTATTCCGACTCCTTTCATATTGACAGCTCCATCGAAGAATAACCTCCAACCTGGATCAGCATCTATAACGACTTCATCTACACATGACACTTCTTCGTCAGGAAAATATGTCTTTAATGGCTCGTACTCTTCATCTATGGGATTCTCAGCAAGATGATCTGCCAAGGCTTGGGGTTTCATGGCGGTTCGAGTCACATATACGATGTCAAACTCGGTAAGCAATATTTGTCACTTTGCCAATCGACTTATCGGCATAGGCTTCTGAAAGATATACTTCAAAAGATCCATGCGGGAGATGAGATAAGTAGTATAGGATGAGAGATAGTACTTCAACTTTTGTGCTATCCAAGTTAGGGAACAACACGTCCTTTCAAGAAGAGTATACCTTGCCTCATATGCAGTGAACTTCTTGCTAAGATAATAAATAGCCTGCTCCTTTTTGCCTGTGACATCATGTTGACCCAGGACACAACCGAAAGAATTGTCCATGACTGATAAATATAAGATCAAAGGCCTACTAGGCTCCGGGGGTACCAGCACGGGCGGATTTGACAAATATCTTTTGATTCGATCGAACGCTTCCTGACATTCTTCAGTCCATTTTACCGCAACACTCTTTTTCAGCAACTTGAATATGGGCTCACAAGTGGTTGTGAGTTGAGCAATAAACCTGCTAATGTAGTTCCGTCTACCAAGCAAACTCATCACCTCCGTTCTATTCTTGGGCGGGGGTAAATCCTGAATGACTTTATTTTTGAGGGATCCAATTCAATTCCCCGACGGCTGACTACAAACCCCAACAACTTTCCAGATGGAACTCCAAATACACATTTTGCCGGGTTGAGTTTGAGATTATACCTGCGAAGCCTCTCAAAGAACTTTCTTAAATCTTTAACATGGTCGGCCTGACTTTTTGACTTAATAATCACATCATCCACGTAGACCTCAATCTCCTTATGCATCATGTCATGAAACATAGTGGTCATGGCTCTCATGTATGTTGCTCCAGCATTCTTCAAACCGAACGGCATCACTCGATAACAATAAGTTCCCCATGGTGTGATAAAAGATGTCTTCTCTGCGTCGTCATCATCCATAATGATCTGGTGATACCCGACATAGCAATCCACAAAAGAGACAACCTCGTGTTTAGCACAGTTGTCTAACAAAATATGGATATTGGGCAGTGGAAAATCATCTTTCGGACTTGCTCTATTCAAATCGCGGTAATCAACACACACTCGAATTTTGCCATCTTTCTTTGGTACGGGAACAACATTGGATAACCACATGGGATAACGAGACACTCGAATTACTTTGGCTTCAAGTTGTTTCATGATTTCCTCTTTGATTTTAATACTCACATCGGTTTTAAACTTCCTCAACTTCTGTTTGACAGGGGGGAACGCGGGATCAGTTGGCAACTTGTGAGCCACTAATTCAGTGCTTAAACCGAGCATATCATCATAAGACCAAGCAAAAACGTCCTTATAATCAATCAATGCTTGAATCATTCCCTCTTTTAGCTGTGGCAAAGCATGTACACTGATTTTAGTTTTCCTAACATCTTCTTGATCCCCTAGATTTATTGGCTCAGTTTCATTCAAATTAGGCTTCGGTTTGTATTCAAACTGTTCCAACTCTTTGCTTATTTCTTCTAGTGCTTGTTCTTTATCATATTCCCCATCCTGCTTCATTACATCTTGATTAGTTTGGATTTTAAAATCAGGCTGAAAATTCTGCATACATGTCATGTCATTAGAATCAGCATAAAGAGAACTGTGAAAGAAAAGAAAAACAAAATATATTAGACACAAAACAAAAGAGACATTGCATTTCATTAAATAAAAGATAGAAGGCATAACATAAACAAACTAAAGTCCGAATTACAACCCTGAAATAACTCGGATAATCAGAAAGAAAAACAAAACAGACTACCAAAACTCCCTCCTGATGGGGAGAGGAGTGACTTCCCAATTATTGAGCTGGACAGCTGGACCTATGAATTGCACGTCTTCCATACTGGTACCTTCTCCTGCTTCGACCATATCAACTTTGATACAAAGGTTCTGGAAGTCATCAACCAATTCAAACTCAAATTCTACATGCTTCGTGACACCGCTCTTAACAAACGATTCACTGAGTAGTGGCATTGGGCGAGGGAGTGACCATATTTTTTTTTTCCTTCCCTTGGCTTTTTTCAGATCTTCAGCTGTAGGCTCAAATCCCAGACCAAACGTGCCCACGTTCTCACTCGGACATATGGGATGAACTATACCGTGCAGAGACGCTCCCAAACCCTTTCCTGGCTCAAATCCGTATTTCCAAAGTTCACTCACCATCATGATAGAAGCAGAAGACAATTGTGGTCCCGGTATAGCCTGCCATTCAAAGATACGATTCACTGGCACTGTATCAAAAATTTGATAGACGAATGTCTCCTCTACGTTATTTGCTTCAATAAAAGACAAGGGAGAATCTTCGTAGGCTGACAAATCTCCTTCACCATGAATAACTAGTTCTTGCCTGTCATGCTCAAACTTAATCATCTGGTGCAGCGTAGATGCAACCGCCTTGGCCTTGTGGATCCACGGCCTTCCCAACAACAGATTGTAAGAGGATTCTACATTCAATACTTGAAGCTCTATGGTGAACTCAACAGGCCCTATGGTCAACACTAGTTCTATTTCGCCAATGGAATTTGATTTTGCACCATCGAAAGCCCTGACACATACATTGTTGGGCCTGATCCTCTCAGCACCAATATTCAGCTTTTGCAAAGTAGAAATAGGGAAAATATTTGCACCTGAACCTCCATCAATCATAACATGAGTGACATAGAAATCTTCACACTTCACTGTAATGTAAAGGCCCCGGTTATGCCCTGTACCTTCGATAGGTAATTCATCGTCAGAAAAGCTGATCCGATTGACCTCAAAGATTTTTCCAACCATTTTCTCAAGCTGGTTGATTTTAATCTCCCTTGGAACATATGTTTCATTTAATACCTTCAGTAAAACATCACGATGCTCCTTGGAGTGCAACAACAAAGATAAAAGGGAAATTTGAGCAGGGGTTTTCTTCAGCTGGTCTAATATTGAATACTCTGGCAATTTCATCTTTTTCAAAAATTCTTCGGCTTCTTCTTCGGTGATAGGCTTTTTGATAGATGACGGTCCACTCACCGTTGGCTTGGATTTTCTTAAACTTTCAGGCATGAAACATCTTCCTGACCTAGTCAAACCCCCTACCTCATCTACATCTTCCACTACTTCTTTCCCATGATAGGTCATCACGGTCCGCCCATAATTCCAGGGAATTCTTTTCGTATCAAATATCGGAGGTTGGGTCACCGGTTTGAGGACAATAGGCGCTACCAGTGCTCCTTTCAACGTCAAGATAGGTAGACTCAGAGCTCCTACCACCGTCAACTTAGGTTTATCCTGACTTGAATCAACATACCTTCTGGCGCTCTGTACTGTGATCAGGGGCTTCTTTGTGATTTCTTGGGCTTTATTTTCTCTAATTCCTTCCTGCCTCAATGACATTGCTTTCAAAGATTCCGCTATATTCACTGATTTCTCCTCAATGGTCTGTATCTTGACAATAGGCTTATAACCCCTCGAAGATTCTTTCCCATCATATATCAATTCTAACATATTGACTTCAGCATGGGTTGGCAGCGGATTCTGGTTAATGTTTGGACCCTCCGGGGCCTGGACCAACATCTGATTTATGTCAATTAAATCTTGGACAACTCTCTTTAAATGCCAGCATTTCTCGATATCATGGCCTGGCATATCAGAACAGTATGCACACCTTAAAGAATAATCGAGATTCCTTGGTGGTGGATTTGAAAGCCTTCCTTGAATTGGGCTTAAAACCTTCAACTTTCTCAACCTATCAAACAAGCTAGCATATGACTCCCCAAGAGATGTGAATTGATTTTTGACCGCCTTCTCCTTCTTATACTTGGGCCTAGGTTGAAAACTGGGTCTGGAAGGGTTTTGGTAATTTGGTGGAGCGAATGGGCGATTTTGTGGAGTTTGCACGCGCCACTGCGGGTAAGAAGGGGTTTGGGCATATGGCTGCGCGCTATATACTGGGTACGGGGGTGGTGGAATGGAATATAAAGGGTTTTGTGGAGGGTAGTAATAGTGGGGAGGAATATATGGAGTTTGGGCGTAGACTTGGGCTTGGGGATAGGGGCGAGGTGGTCTTTTGGGATAGGAATGGGTTCCAGCTACAACAGTCGCCACGTCCTCTTTCTTCTTTTTACCGCCAAATGCGCCAGATCCACCTTGAATCGCTTGTGTGGTGGCTTTTAATGCGGCAAAACTCACTATTCAACCGGTCTTAATCCCGTCCTCTATCATCTCCCCCATTTTGAGGACTTCCATAAAAGACTTTCCCATTGCCGAAAGTAAATGTTGAAAATAAGTCTCATCCTGCGCCTGAATGAAAACTTCTACCAACTTACTTTCTTTCATTGGAGGATTTACCCTAGCGGCCTGTTCACGCCACCTTATCGTGTATTCCCTAAAACCTTCAGTGCTCTTTTTCTTCATGTTGACCAAAGATTTTTCATCCGGAATCAAGTCGATGTTGTACTGAAAATGTTGAACAAATTCAGAAGCCAAATCATCCCAACTGTTCCATTTATCAATATCCCGATCGATGAACCATTCTGAAGCCAGATCTGAAAAACTCTCTCCAAAGAAGGCCATGAGTAGTTCTTTCTTTCCTCCTGCAGCCCTCAACTGGTTGCAATAACGTCTCAAGTGTGCAACAGGATCACCGTGCCCTGTGTACTTCTCGAACTTAGGCATCTTAAAATCGGGGGGGGGGGGGGGAGGTTGATGTCTTGGAACATGCACAGGTCTTTATAGGAAACACTTCTATAATCTCCGATTCCTTGCAAATTCCTCATAGCTTGCTCTAAACTCTTCAGTTTCTGGGTTATGACATCCTGTTCCTCCGTTGCGACAGGTTTCTCCGTATCAAATGGAAATGCAGGCGGCTGAGTGTACCCATACGGTTCATTCAATTGCAAAGTAGGCTCCGTAGCATAATACTGATCATCTGAAACCTTCAGTACTGGCTTACTGGAAGACCGAGGAAGCCTTATTGTAGGACGCACAACATATATGGGAGTTTCATGTGGTGGCGGGGCCACGAATATCGGTGTGATCGGTGGCGCTGGCTGAGCAGCTGGTCTTGATTGGGGAGCTTCCAAGGGCACACCAGAATTGCCAGGATAATAATGTCGCGGAGTGAATCCTGGCGCGTGCTCAGGTGACTCAGTAGGAGCAGAGAATTGTGCCTGAGAGAGCGGTGGGCAATTAGAGATATTCCCAAGACCTTCAGGGAGCGGAGGAGGAGGCATTCCGCTGGCCCATGCCCGGTGCAAATCTATCAATTGTTGCCTGAGCCTTACTACCTCATCATTGTGTTCTAAACTTTCTTCCCTGTGATCCTGATCCGGGTCAATGAGCGAATTTTCAATCTCCCTGCTAGCCATGACAAGCTTTGCTTTGGATCTAGTGAAGTATGGGTGACTAGCTAGAGTGCTACAAACCTACCACTGTTATCTGAAAGAACATGCTCATCAAAGACGACATCCGTTAGGATTAGGGCACACAACAAGCATGAGAGTCACATTGGTAAAATTGTCCTAAATTCATGTTCATTTCTACCAGCTTTTGAGGGTAGCGAGGTCATTTCAACATCATCCCGATTTTTATCTACACTTTTTTTTTTTTAATTATTATTATTATTATTTTCGTATCCACCTCTGTTCTTTCCACTTCTTTCGTTATCTACCTTTATTTTATTATTCTTTATGGCTTTTGTTTTTTTTCTTTAAAAGAGGAAAAATAATGAAAAACAACAAAACAAAATGATTAGATCGAACCCAAAAGTAGGTTGCCTACGTATCATGTTGTACATGAATCAGATCTTGCGTAGTTCGGACAGTTTTGCCAAAATGGCCAATTAAACTCTTTTTTCTTTCTTGAAACAAAGTGTCAAAAGAATTGATGAAAATCTTTTTTTTTTTTTAGGTTTAAATCTCTATACAAAATGAAATCTGTGATTACCAAAGAAAAAATCTTTTTGGGTTTTCAATTCTTGAATTTCATGTGAAAATGAAACTTGAATCTATTAAAGAAAAATCTTTTTGTAGTTTTCTTTTGAAGACGCATATGAAACGCCTACTCTAAATGGAGAGTGAAGAAATATTTTAGATTTTTCAAATAAGATTCCCGAACCCACAATAGGTTGCCTACGTATCTCACTCCCGAGAGAGGAGAATCAGGGGTGTGTAGTTCGTCCAGATTGGACAACTAACGATTAACTAATAAATTGACCCTAACTTAAGAGACAAAACCAAAAACAAACGAATAAAAACTTTTTGGATTTTTCAATTAGACACTTTAGCTAAGACTGACACCATCCATTATGGAAAAAACTTTTTGGTATTTTTGCTTTTGACAAATACGTAGAAAAAACTTTTTTTTTTCTTTTTGAATTTACGGTACTTTGAGAAGACAAAATGCAAAAATGTAAAAAAAATCTTTTTGAGTTTTTGGATCGTGAAGAACAAAAGCCATAAATAATTCTAAAATAAACTACGACATTCCTTTTGATTCATTCTTTTCGACTCGCTTTCTCTCTCTCTATATATATATTTTTTATTTTATTTTTAATCAAAAAAATACGTCCGTCAAATGACCACGTTACCCTCAAATATGCAACAGTTAGCACGTAGGGATGCTTTAAAGGTGAGCCTCCTACAAAGGACCATGTAGGCCTCGCTAGGTCTCAATATGATGCACATAAGAATGACCTAAAGGCTGACCTACGTTGTGGTTTACTAACAAGGCCGTTCGGGGGAGCATATGGTCGATAGTGGCTGCTTTACTTTCCACCTACTCCATACATCCAACGGCTCCCCCCTAAAATAAATGTGACTCAACTAGAGTTCGTGCGCACGACGTGCGCTCCGAGACTTGTTGCAGAAAGAAGGCCGAGGGGATGGACTCATGATGACAGATATAAAGCGGTAACACATAGGATAAATACTATAAACAAAGAGCACGAAAACGCACAAAAGTGAAAACAATAACAAAATAATAATCACAAACAATGCTTATACACTCGTAATGCCAAATAAAGCCGATACGACTCAAAAATAAGCTCGAATTCTAAAACTTCCCCAACAGAGTCGCCAGAGCTGTCACACCCTTTTTTACGTACTCCAAAATATTATGTTTTAGCGCGAAAGGGTTTTATTATTTAACTGACAAGAAATGAAAAATTGTTTCGGAAAAGAATTATTTGCATTTTTTATTCAGAGTCGCCACTTGGCATAATCCGGTGTGCCAAGTCACCTTTGAAAAATCCCTTTTGAAACCATTTGACTCTTAAACCGGTTTGCGAACAAAGATTCCGACTAAGGAATTCTGTTGACCGAGGGGAAGGTGTTAGGCACCCCTCGATCCCGTGGTTCGACCACGGTCGCTTGGTGGAGTGTATCGACTATTTTGGCATTATGAAATGTATAAACCACACAAAAGAGCACAAAATAATCAAACAATAAACAAAATAAAACAGTCCAAAAATGTAAAAGTCCAGTCCAATTATACAGTTCGAAAACTAGAAAAAATATAAAAATATAAATCCTAGTCTAAACTAAATCTAGACTAAGCTCCAATGTCTTACCCGACGCCGCGGGCCTTCATCACGATTATTTTCCGCCAACATGATACGTCGGGGCATTCCCCGGTGAAATCTATACAAATTCTTCGGGGCATTCCCCGGATAAATTATACAATTGATTCAATAAGTGATAAAATCAAATCATTCAATCAAATTTCAACCATTCAATCAAATTTCAACCATTCAATCAACCCACAATCTCTAGATTTGCCTACCCGACCTGCGTTTTGCCTATTCCGATCGATGTATCGTGTTACTACCAAAATCAAATTAACGTTCCTTTCAAGTTATACGAACAATGAAATCAAACTAACCTAAATCGCCAATTATGTCAAGTTTTCAATTCTCACCCACAAACCTATTTTTAACCACAATAATTACAACATGCTTCGATTATTAAAATCACGTCTCAAAATCAGCAACCAACATCAAACACAACACAAATAACGAAGATTCAAACCAAAGACACAACAAATAAATCATCCACACCCACAACATCACGAAAAATAAATTAAAGATTCGGTTAGAAGAAATGGACCTCGATGAAATTGATCCTTGTCGATAATAAAGAAATCCGAAGACCAAAATACTCGACCGGAGAACCTCACAACGAGTGAATCAAACTCGATATTGAATTCACCCGGACAGATCGGAAAAGCACGACAAAACCCTCACGATGAATAATCCACAAATCCGAATAAACGAGACTGAATTTGTAAAAATCGAGAAGACCCCTACACGAAATTAGTGACGGAGTGACGGGAAATGGGTCGGATGTTGACGTCTGTCGTCGGCGTCACTGTTTTCGGTGACTGCCGTCGACGGAGAAGGAGATCGGAGCAGCGGAGCTGGTCGGATTCTCGATCGGCAAACGGTGTTATCACCGGTGGACGAGCTGCGGCCGGAGCTGGCCGACGCGGAGCGGCGCTAGCACCAACGCCGACGCTGTCGTCGTTGCTGGTGAGAGGTCGGGTCGGCGCTGGATGCTTACCAGTGCCGGTTGCTATCGCCGGAGAAAAACGTGGACCGAGAAAGAGAAAACCACGGCGATGGCGGGCTGGCCGTCGTCGTTGTGGTTGAGACAACGGCGGTGTCTCGCCGGAGGGAGAGAGGAGGGAGATCGGGAATTGGAGCGGCAGTGGTTTGACGGCGTTATCGTCGGAGAGGGAGGACTCGCGGATGCCGATTTCCTTTTTTTTTTAGAGAGAGAGAGTAGAGTCTAGAGAATGGGAGAGAGTGAGGGAGCTCGGCGGCGGCGGCGCTATTGTCGCCGGCGAAGAGGGGGTGAGAGTTTAGAGAGAAGATGGAGTTGATCCTTTTTTCTATATGCTCAGGTCCTTTTTTTTGGTTACTGTTCCCCCTTGTTTTTGTGTGTATCTGTGTATATATATTGTGTTTTGTGTATTGGGGTAGGGTAGGTGGGGTAGGGTATAGGGTGGTGTGGTTTATTTTGATTGGGTAGGTTGTTAGGATAAGATAGAATTAGTTAGGATAAGATTTGTTATCTTATTATTTATTTATTTTTTGTATTTTTTGCGGGTATAATAACATGGGTGAGGGTACGCGGTAGGATAAAAATAACAATGGGTAAAAACGACATCGGGAGGGACGAAATTAGGTGTCTACATAAATAAGTGCACAATCTATTTTAAAAAGAATTGTGCACTAAATAAGTGCATAATCCATAAAAAATAAAAATTGTGCACTTATTTAGTGTATAATCCATAAAAAATGAATTGTGCACTAAATAAGGGCACAATCCATAAAAAAATGAATTGTGCACTTATTTAGTGCACAATCTAAGTTTGATCTTTTTTAACACTGTTTTGCCGTTAAATTGTAAAGGTATTGTACACTTATTAAGTGCACAAAGTCTATTTTTGTCCCTTTTCTTTTATATGACATAGATTGATACTTTTTTTAGTTGTAGGACATATTTTGGTTCCGGATTCGTAAAAAGTGTTCAAGTGTCAAATCCGAAACCAAAATATGCCCTACAACTAAAAAAAAGTATCAATATATGTCATATAAAAAAAAAAATACCAAAATAGGCTTTGTGCACAATACCTTTAACTTTATAACGGAAGATTTCTGACGGTGTTAAAAAAATTAAAGTTCACATTGTTCACTTAATAAGTGCACAATCCATTTTTTTTTTTATGGACTGTGCACTTAATAAGTGCACAATCCATTCTTTTATGGAATGTGCATTTATTAAGTGCACAATCTCTTTATTTATAAACTGTGCACTTATTATTCATATTATTTATAGATTGGACACGATTATTCATTTTTTGAAAGATTGTGCATTTTTTTAGTGCACAATCCATTTATTTATAGATTATGCACAATATATTATTTTTGATTGTGCACATTTTTAGTGCACAATTCATTTATTTATATAGTCCACTTTTTTGCAAAATACTGAACAATTTGATGAAAAAGAAATTTAATTAAACGAATGCATATGATTAGACTTATATTGTTTATCTTGGTTAGTATATATGCAACGGGAGATTCCGCTCCATAGTAGAGAAAAATAAGTTGAAAGACCTCAAATGTTTAATTAAAAAAAAGCTATAAGTGGGTCTCACAATATTATTAAATTAAAAAGAATAAAATCATGTAAATAATTGAAATGGTTGTTGGGACAATTAAAGTTATTTGTTAACTTTGTTAGTTGTCTCAATAACTATCTAAGTTGACTATCAAAATTGTCGAACAACTTCGATAGTTATTGAGACAACCTTTTTAGTTGTTGGAACGGAAATATATAAAAAAAAAAACTGATTTTTTTTTTGTCCATTTTACCTAATTCTTAAAACTTAAAGTATCCTAACTTAATTGACAAATTTGTTTGTCCCTTTTAATTCAAAGTCCTTCCATAGTAATTTGCTTTTAGTATTTTTAGTTTTATATTTTTTTCATAAGAAATATTTATTTATTTTTATATATAAAAAAATTTAATTCTTTTTCTATTCAATTTCTAAGTGACTTATAATTTGATTGATCATATTTAAAATCAAATTTTTCCAAGAACTGATTTTTACTCTTCACTCCTTATTAATGAATATTTGAAGATTAAAGTATACTTAATTATGACCTAATTTCGTAAAGCATAAATTTAGAGAATAAATTTTGTAGAAAAATAATTTGTAGATTATGAAGTTCTTAAGAAAATATTTTGAAATTTAACTTATACGTGGGTCACCAATTTAACATATGCCTCTAATGACTTTGTAGAACATAATTTACATGTCTTATATTATAATACAAAATATGATTTTTTATTACAAATTTTTTTTGATATAAATATTTTAGATCACTTTTTCATTACTTAAAATATTAAAGGATCAAAATAAGTGCACAATCATGCAAAAAAGTGGACAATATAAATAAATAAATTGTGCATTCAAAAAGCACACAATCAAAAATAATATATTGTGCAGTTTTTAGTGTACAGTCTATAAATAAATGAATTGTGCACTAAAAAAGTGCACAATTTTTAAAAAAATGAACAACCTATAAAAATATAGATTGTGCACCTATTAAGTGCACAGTTCATAAAGAAATGGATTGTGCACTTATTAAGTGCACAGTCCATAAAATAATGGATTGTGTGCATAATTCATAAAAAAAATAGATTGTGTACTTATTAAGTGTATAATGTAAACTTTAATTTTTTTAACACCATTAGATGTCTTTCGTTAGGAAGTTAAAGATATTGTGCACTTAATAAGTGTACAAAACCTATTTTGATGGTTTTTTTTTTATATGACATACATTAATATTTTTTTTAATTATAGAGCATATTTTAGTTCCGGACTAGTTCCACTAGTCCAATCTAAGTAGGACCACACTTTTAAGAGTTATTACCAAAGCACAAAGCACTTTAAACAATGATGATAGGCAAAGCTAATCATATGCACACGCAATTTATCTGATTGGGCCTCGCACACGTATGGCTCATGTTTTTTCCTCCTTTCATGATTGAAATTTTTCTGTCTCCAAGAAAAAGTGTGTGGTTGTAGGATTATTATACGGAGTACAGCTTCCTTCGTTTCAAAAAGAATGGAGGGGTTAGCAATTCAAGTGATTAAAACTTTATAAAATTGGGTCTCAGTTAGACATTGTCCATTAAGTAAATGTTTTAGTATAAAATTGGGTTCCATAAGTAGTTATACGGTGTATTCATACTCTTGAAATCCTAGTCTCCTCTGAGTAATAGTGTCTCTCGTACTCTTGAAATCCTAGGATCTCTTCTGAGTAATAGTGTCATGTAAAACGGAACATAAAAATTCGTGAGCATGACAATGGGTGGGAGAGTGTAATGGTGTTGGAGTCCCACATCGGTGGGTTAAAGGGTCCTTGGTCTCCTTATATGGTCTTGGGCAATCCTCCCCTCATGAGCTAGCTTTTGAGGTTGAGTTAGGCCCAAAGCCCATTTCTTTATCATGGTATTAGAGCCAGCCCACCCAGTTATAAGACGGAGGACCCAACATCGGAAATAAATGAATTGGGTGGGTCTGGCTCTGATATCATGATAAATAAATAGAC
Source organism: Capsicum pubescens (assembly GCA_030864215.1). Lineage (NCBI taxonomy): Eukaryota > Viridiplantae > Streptophyta > Magnoliopsida > Solanales > Solanaceae > Capsicum > Capsicum pubescens. The sequence continues at coordinate 344,809,267 of CM061538.1, read as the reverse complement.
CTTGGTAGGTCAAGAGTTGAGGATTACCCAACTCCATATAAGGAAACCACTAGTCCATTCCCCAACCAATGTGGGAGTTTTACCCACTCTAACACCCCCTCCTCACGCCCAGGCCCAACATATAAGCAAACCACTAGTTCATTCCCCAACCAATGTGGGACTTTTACCCACTCTAACACCCCTCCTCACGCCCAGGCCCAACATATAAGCAAACCACTAGTTCATTCCCCAACCAATCAACTGGCACCCTCACGTCAAGAGGTGAGGATTACCCAACATATAAGCAAACCACTAGTTCATTCCTCAACCAATGTGGGACTTTTACCCACTCTAACACCCCTCCTCACGCCAGGCCCAACATATAAGCAAACCACTAGTTCATTCCCAAAAATGGACCTTGGTAGGTCAAGAGTTGAGGATTACCCAACTCCATATAAGCAAACCACTAGTCCATTCCCCAACCAATGTGGGAGTTTTACCCACTCTAACACCCCTCCTCACGCCCAGGCCCAACATATAAGCAAACCACTAGTTCATTCCCCAACCAATGTGGGACTTTTACCCACTCTAACACCCCTCCTCACGCCCAGGCCCAAGGATTACCCAACATATAAAGCAAACCACCTGTTCATTCCCCAACCAATGTGAGACTTTTACCCACTCTAACACCCCTCCTCGCGCCAGGCCCAACATATAAGCAAACCACTAGTTCATTCCCCAACCAATGTGGGACTTTTACCCACTCTAACACCCCTCCTCACGCCCAGGCCCAACTGGCACTGGACCTTGGTAGGTCAAGAGGTGAGGATTACCCAACTCTATATAAAGCAATCCACTAGTCCATTCCCCAACCAATGTGGGACTTTTACCCACTCTAACACCCCTCCTCACGCCCAGGTCCAACTGGCACTGGCGCGTGGACCGGGAGCCCAAAATGGGGATGGAATTGACTCTGATACCATGATAAAGAAATGGACTTTGGGCCTAACTCATGAGGGGAGGATTGCCCAAGACCATATAAAGAGATCAAGAACCCTTTAACCCACCGATGTGGGACTCCAACAAATGGGTAGAGACTTTTGAATAGGATGGGTACTGCATGCTTAAAATGGAACAATAATTATCTTGTAGAACTAATGAATGAAAGAAGTGGTTATTACAGAATAGAGTTCATAATAATAAGGATATATGTGGGCACAGATTCCAGTTCCTTTGTCATTCACTTTTTTTCATGTGTATGTGGTGCCTGTTTAAAACTTGGCCTTTGTTGGTCAGTATGATAGCATTGTTTGAGATATTGCATTATGGGTGGTTACCTAGTACGAAACTACCTTTGCTTCCTCTGCAAACAAAACAAGACAATAAAGTATCGTTGCATCTCATCACTTTCCATCCACACTTCGTTATAAAAATGAAACTCCACTGTCACTTCAACTGAATATTACTTAAAGTTCCCAACCAAATATAATCGAAAGTTCTAGACAATCGTTTGTGAATAGAAGTCCGGAAAAATTAGAAGAAATAAGTAGAGAGAATATGAAATAAAGTATCATATTTTTATCCTCCGTTGTACTTTAGGACATTCATATCGTTGTCGTTAGCTAATTTAATTATATTCCCCTTTTGTCCCTAGCTGAACTCCAATGTGAAGTTTACTCCCAAGGCACGCCAAGAATAATATGTCTCTCCTAGTACTATGGGGTGGTCCATTTATTATTACCATGGCTAGTTTTCTTAAGTTGGTCAATACAACTTTGAGGGAAAAGTTCATCATTCGAGCAGGGGCGAATCTAGAAGCTTGAGTGGGGTTTTCGAGAATTCAGTAACTTTCATGCAGATCTAATATTTATATAGAGAAATCTAGTAAATATATAAGAATTTTATGTTGGGAATCAATAAACAAAGTGTATTGTTGGTGTAATGGAGTAGAGACACTTGTACAAGTTTTATAGACCTCTTGGTTGTGGGTTGAATCTCTTTAGTTACTATTTGGTTTTATTTTTATCTAACATGGAAAACCCACAAATTTTAAATTCGAGAGAATAGTCGAACAATTAGGTTGCAAAATAGTAGTCCCTTCGTCCCAAAATAAGTGTCACATCTTTCGTGAAACTGCATGACCTATATTAATTGTTCACATTTCAATTGCTAATCGAACTTAAATTGCATATTCGTTAAGAAAACGGAGCACTTTTCACTTCTTGAACACTTAAAATTAAGTGATCTTCTAAAGTTTTTAATGCATTTGTTTTGCAGTTTGACACTCAAATATTTCTAAGAAAAATGAAACTTGTGGACCGGTTAGCTTAAAAGCTGATCAAATTGACCTTCCATGAGTTGTTGAAAGATATTACAATACTTTAGTTATTAACTTCTGTAGAAAAAAAAAATTAAACAAGGAACTTAATTTGAAAGGCTTCAACTTATAGAAAAAAAGAAGAGGAAGATAGTCCGGTGCACTAAAGCTTTCGCTATGCGTAGGGTGAGGAAAGGGTCCGACCACAAGGATTAATTGTACGTAGTCTTACTTTATATTTCTTCAAAGACTTCAGCTTATATGACTAATAATGTATAATTTTTTACACTATGATATAATTTGTTGGGGGGTAAATCAATCTAAAGATGTTTTTTAATTATCTCGAAATGATATTGTTCACTTGGGGCTAAACTTATTTTCACAAAATGCCTCACACCATTCAAGAGTACCACATTCTTGTCTTCTTTTTTGTCAGTTATCAATGTGAGATTTTATTTGCACGACAAAAAAATAATTAAAAATAAAATTATAGCTGTCTGCATGTCACAAGTAGAATAAGTACAACAAGCCGATTGATCTTTTATTAAAAAAAAACTAGTTTATAGTGTGAATGGAATTTATTACTATTATAACCAAATTATGGCCAAATTTTATGACCAAAAGGATTTTTTCTTATTTTTAATGGAAGCTCTTTCCTCTTTATTGAATTTTACGGGGCGCTAAATTTGAGTTAGTTAGTCCTCAAAGTGAATATTAAACGACAAATTAAAGAAAATAATTGAATACATCAATAGTTTCTTAGACACTTCACTAAATATTGGAAAAGTTTTTGCATCTGGTTTTAAGCGTCCATTATGTAAATAAGTTGACTATATATATAGAATATAAGACTTTAATTATATGCATTTGTTGTATTAAGTTGTGAAACCTCTGACATATTTCAATTGATCTTGATGTGTATAATTAGAGGAAGTGATATCTCTTATGTAGCTACGTACTGGGCGCTTGATTAGAGCGCAATTTTTTTCAAGATTTGATGCAAAAATGTCCAATACAAGCACTTTGTCATGTGTTTAAATACTTAATTGAAACATAACATAATAAGTTAAATATCGAAATAGAATTTACTGACATTTTTAAAAGGTTGGTACTGTAATCTGTAATGTAGTGTAGCTCCTGTACTATGCTATGCTAAAGAGTGTCAACTTCCAATTTTGCAACCATGTATTGTTCTTTTCTTTTTCTCTTCTTACTACTATTGTATATTGTGGGATCCACAGTTGTACCTTTGGATAGTCCCAAGTTGTTACATTTCACTTGTTAGTTGAACATTAAATTAAGTGTATCTTCCTCAGAACTTTTAAATCTATTCTTTCATTACTTTCATTTCATGTGAGGAAAAGTGTTACTATACCGTTTGTAGTTTAACTCTCAAATATTTCATAAGATAAAACATAAACAAATTGAAATGACGAAAGCACAACAAACACGAGTTGTTGAAAGATATATACTATTTACAATAGCTATTAGCTTCTCTAGAAAAGAAAACAAGGCACTTAATTTTAAAGGCTTTAAGCCTTTAACGTTATAACTAATAATGTATCATTTTTACATTATTATTGGGTAAATCAATCTAAAGATATTTTTTAACACAATATAATGTTGTTCATTTCGGGCCAAAATCGTATGCTTTTTCTCAAAAATGCTCCCGTGAATTGAATCTTAAGGGGAGCCAAATCTGAGTTAGTTAGGTTCCAAAGTGAATATCAAACAACAAATCAAAGAAAATGGTCAAATACAGCAATAGCCTCTTAAACTTTTCAGTAATTTTCAGTTAGATCATAGAACTACGACTTGCTTCGATTGAGCACCTGCTAGAAATGATAAAGTATTTATATTAGACAGTACTTTTGATTTTATTTTGAATTTTTTTTTGCATGTGTTTTCAAGCATTCATTACGTAAATAAGTTGATTACACATACTTAGAAATTATAATATATCTCCTTGCTTGTGTTTTCAAACATTCATTACATAAATAAATTAATTACACATGCTTATAAATTATAATATGACATCTCCTTTAATTATATTCATTAGCTTCAATAAATTGTAAAGTTCAATCATGTTTCAATTGATGTTGGTGTCTATAATTAAATAAAGGATGTCTAAGAAAAAAAAAAGGATGTGACAATTTTATGTGGCAACACATGAAAAAAAGTTTGAGATAGAAGTATCTAATAACCACAGTTGCACATATTCATGTATTTAATTATAACATGGCTTAATATGAGTGTCTAAATAAAATTTATGACATATTTAAAAGGCCAATTATGTAATGTCGTGTAGCTCCTGTACTATGATATCCTAAAGAGTCTCAACTTCCAATTTTGCAACCATGTGTTGTTATTTTCTCTTTTTTCCTTACTGTTATTTTATTTTATGAAGGGGAGCCTTCAAGTAACTGATAAAGTTGATATCATATGGTTAGGAGGTCACGGGTTCAAGCCTTGGAAACAACTTCTGGCAGAAATGCAAGGTAAGATTGCGTACGATACACCCTTATGATGGAGTTCTTCCCCAAATACCGCGCATAATGGTAGCTTTAGTGAATCGGACCGAACTTTCCTTACTACTGTTGTATATTGTGTGGATCCATAATTGTAGTACCTATGGTTAGATTTTTATGTAAACTTATAAATTGTGCAATTGAAAGAAGCCAAAAGTGTCCAATCGTGGTGTCAACATAGTTGGGACAGTGGCATGTTCCATAAAGTGGGGAAAGTACCTAGTTTAAAACATGATGCTGTGTGGCCCTTAGCATCAATTGATGACTTTTTTTTTTTTTTTTTTTTATGTACCACCACTTACATGGATAAGCCTAAGGACAAAATTGATTTGTCAGTGGTGAAAGTTAAAGTGTTACTGTTACAATTGATTTATAACACTAGTTAGCTGGCAGTTTCTATGATAAAAGAATCTATTCACAGCTTTTCCTTGCAAACAAATCTTTATGTACATAACTTGGTAGCATTGGATCATGAAAATCACAATTTTTTATAAATAGATTTGGAGTTAAAGTTAAATTTAGAGTTATGGTTAGCAATGAATATAAATTTAAGTTCTTTTTTAGTTTTTGTGAAAGAAGTAAGAGTGAAAATAAGGGTCCCTTCCATTTTACACCCCAAATGTCTTCCTTTCTTTAACTTGCACCCTATCCTATTTATTTTTACAATTTACACTCTAACCTCTTAGGTCCCTTGTATTTTACACCCCAAGGTGTCTTTCTTTTTTTAACTTACATCTTATCCTATTTTTTTTTTTATAAATTACACCCTAACCTCTTTATTTTCTTACAAAATAGTAAAATTATTTTTTAATTATTTTTTAATGAGGGCAAAATAGGAATAACAATATACTCCCTCCGTTCTATTTTACTCGTTCCAATTTGACATTGCACATTGATTAAAAAAAACAATTAATAACATGACTATTTTACCATAGTACCTTTATTAAATAATGTTTACATTTTAATTTGAAGATAAAACAATTAATACTAAGGGTAAAAAAGAAAAAAAAAATTGTCTTGTCTTAATTAATGAAAAATAACAAGTAAAATAAAAAATCGAATTAGAAAATTTGGAACGAGTAAAATGAAACGGGGGAAGTATTATTTTTTAAAATAAATTTATTTAATTTTTAGTGTAACGAACTTTCAAGATATGTTCTTGCATTCACCTTTATCATCTAACTATTGTCATGTGATAAGTATTCTCACTTTAATTTGTAACTGCTAAAATTTCGTAGTGACGTTGCTTCTGAATGGTGAAAGTACGGTGCAGTGAAATTTCTGGAGCCATATCTATATTAATGCAATCATAATCACCTATACTACCTGTCAGAAAGAAAATAATAACGTAAAGAAAGGACCAAAATATTGAAGCAAAATGAATAGAATAACAGTAGTTAAGGATAAAACAAAAAATATAACACATGAATTGATGGAATTTTGTCTTTAACAATGTCTTCCTATATCACTAGTTCTGCAATATCAATCTTCTCTTAACTCAGATGACATTCGTTTGGAATTTTCTAAAAATTTGAGTTTGCAAATTTTTCATCTAACGTCGTACACTAAAAATTAAATAAATTTATTTTAAAAAATAATACTTCCTCCGTTCCATTTTACTCATCCCAATTTTCCTAATTTGATTTTTGATTTTACTTGTTATTTTTCATTAATCAAGACAAGACAATTTTTTTTTCCTTTTTACCCTTAGTATTAATTGTTTTATCTCCAAATTAAAATGTAAACATTATTTAATAAAGTTACTATGGTAAAATAATCATGTTATTAATTGTTTTTCTTAATCAATGTGCAATGTCAAATTGAAACGAGTAAAATGGAACGGAGGGAGTATATTGTTATTCCTATTTTGCCCTCATGAAAAAATCATTAAAAAAATAATTTTACTATTTTGTAAGGAAATACAAAGGTTAGGGTGTAAATTGTAAAAAAAAAAATAGAATAGGGTGTAAATTAAAAAACAAAGACACCTTGGGGTGTAAAATGCAAGGGATCCAAGCGGTTAGGGTGTAAAATATAAAAATAAATAGGATATGGTGCAAGTTAAAAAAAGGAAGTCACTTTGGGATCTAAAATGCAAGGGACCCGAAAATAAGTAACAACTTCAAGTTGTATTTGAAATTCTTATGACCAAACTGTTATGAGTCTCACGTCGGAAGAAGGATGAGTACTTGATCTCCTCGTATGGATTGGGGCAATCCTTCCCTCATTAGTTAGCTATTGGGGTTGAGCTAGGTTCAATATCCATTTCTTTATCATGATATCAAAGTCAGACACATCCAAATTCTTTGTTCACCTATGTTGAGGCCCCATATTATACTGTTTACCAGAAGAAGACTGTTCACACTCTAGTAGCATTAAGAGTTCCACACCAGAAGAAGGATCGATATGAATGAATTAGGTTCCCATTTCTTTATCACAAACACCATTGTTGCATTAAATTAATTTTATTTTTTTGAAAAAAAGTAAAAAATTCTTATGGACAAAACGACTCCAGATGAGATAATTTGGTGCAGGGCCCAAGACCAAGTTTCATTTGAAAGGATGAACAAGTTTAAAAATTAGTTACATGAATATCTATTAATATTAGTGCCAATCAACTCAAATCTAATTAAATGATCTGACTAATAAGCCATCAAATTTTGAAAAATAATACTAATTTTTAGTCTAAATATCTTGGTTTCTAGCTTGTCATCCAAGTCTTAGTCCATTGACCTTAATAATTCCCTCTTTCTCTTTTTTTGCACTAGTGAACAAATAACCCATCAAGGAATATGCATGTCTTTTTCTATACTCTTTGTTTCAATTTATATTGCATTGTCTAATTAGTCAGAAAGGTTTTTCTATATATATAATTTAAATATGTAATAAATATTTATGGCTACAAGACTTTAACACTATTGTTTTGCACATATCACAACATTTGTGTGCGGGAGTATTTGTAATTTTGAGTTCGATAAAACTCAGTAATTTAAGCTCAAATGTTATATTTATATTGAAAAAATTCACTCAATATGTATAAATAATTTATTCAAAATTCAGATAGCAATAAGAAATATAATTCAAAACCCATAAACTTAAAATCTTGATTCCGCCTTAACGTGGCACAAAAGCTTGTCCTTAAGGATAAAATATAAATTTTAAAATTAATTGATTTTTAAATTTATAAAGATGTCATTCTTTTTTAACAGAGGGAATAATAAATAGAAAAACAACACTGTGTTCCTGGTTGTGTAAATTACTCCTACTTTGGATTATTTTAGTTAATTAATTATCATTTTTTAGAAAAAGGATTTAATGTCAAAGAATAGTCAAAATAATCTCATCTTTTCCTTTTAATTTCGTACAATTTTCATAAAAATGCTTGGAATTTGGTCTTGACACTTCAGACCTTTTGAATATATTTATTTTTCCACATGGATGATATATTTCACTTTGCAGAATTTAGCTTTATTCCTCTTATCACATTCCTTTTTCTTTACTAATTTGGCAAAGTAATCCATTTAATTTAAATTATTAATTAAACATGTGATCATATAAATAAACATCTGATATATGCAAGTATCCATTAACCACGTCACAAGGATGTGGAAAGGTGATTTGTTCTAGATATTAATTAGAGAAATTCATAAACTTTAATTTGTACTTAACTTATACTCCGTAATTAGACATGCAGATACGATATTTTATTTCAACGATGAAAAGCAAATTTGATTTGATTAATAAGGACAAGGTCTAATTGCTAATTAACATGACACCACAAAAAGAAAAAGATAAAAAAGAGAACAATTAAGAAACTAATCATGAAAGTTGGACTTATTTTCTGACTATTGCCTTTTTCTTTTTTTGGATGCTTCAGCACTTGACAATTAATTAATAGATGAATAGGATTTTTCGGGAGAGACAAAAATATCAAGTAATTTCTTTCATCTATCCTAATTTTAGTGGATAAAGTTATTGGTAGTGACCAGAAATTCAAAATATCTCATAAAATTAATCAAGATGCATGTAAACTGTAAATCGATTCAAACGACACAATGGTAAAGAAAGTAATGAATGGAGTTTTTGGTATCATAACGAAGAACTTTGGTCAAATATGAGAATAGTAAAAATGTGGTTGGCTAAATTTGAGAGGGGATCCATAGACCCGAGTCAATCTCCGTCAATATCTTTCGAGTCGAGTTTATCGCATAAGGCTTGCTTAATGTGATTTATATTCTTTATATGGTTTGCAGACTATTACATAGTGGGGGTTTATCCGGTGTGCACAAAATATCCACCCAAAGGATAGAGAGTAGGGGTGTGCATCGATCGGTTCGGTTTTACATATTATCGATTTGATTTATTGGTTTTCAATTTTTAAATATGCTAAACCAATAACCAAATCATTAAGATATTTTTTATCGATTTTCGATTTATCTATTTTTAATTCTTAACGGTTTGATTTTCGATTTAATCGATAAGAAAATACTCATAAAATAGAAATAGTAGTAACTAACGTGAAAAAAAATCGAATCTTAGTTGCAACTAAAACTTCTACCTGATGTGTTTTAATTTACAAGAATCTTCAAGTTTGAACTAAATGTTGTTTGGAGAAATTAAGAGTTTGTATAATTAAAATAATAGGTTTGTTAATATGTAGAAATTAAAGAGAAATTAAGAGAAATATATAATAGGTCATATATATATATATATATATATTCTTATTGGGTTATCGGTTTACCCAATAACCCAATAAGAAAAAATCAAACCGAATCAATAATCCAATAATTTTTTTTTATAGAACCAATAAAAAATCGTTAATCCAATAACCTAATAACATTTTTATCGGTCGGTTCTGTTTTTGCACACCCCTAACAGAGACTATGACAGAGGTTATAATGAATGCGGTTAAAAAAAAATTAGAGGGGAATAAGTCCCTATCAAAGAGATTATATTACATGCTAAGCAGCTCATGTTTTGCTATACAATGATTTAACATGGTATAAAGTAGGATAATGTTTTGACTTCATGAACTTACCATGTCTTTAATTTGGATCGAACCTTTTCTTAATTAATCTTTGCATCTCAATTATTCCACTAGGCACGACAAGTTCTACTAATATAGATATTATACAACTATTGCTCATCAAAAAATTTGGCAAATGAGAAAAATCAGTTAAGTATTTTTTAAAACTTGTGTTAAAATTCAAAGGGAGTTTTGAAGCATTGATAAATTTATTTCTGTGTGAATTATAGATTATGGTTTGAATATAATCTTGACATCAGCCGGCATTAATGCTTATGTCAAAGTAAATTGCATACATTACATCCGCTTAATTAGAGTGTAACCCTAATATTGGGTTATCTTTAATCTCTTAATCTCTGTTATGATTTTAATTAGTTCTAGTCTTCTATGATTTTCACTTTGCTTTAGCACCTAATGCCATGATATAGTGATTAATGCGTATGTGGGTTCAACATTTAATGGAGATAAAAACACCAGTTAATTTATTCTTATATCTAATCTTGATAATAAAGTCACTAAATATTTACATTGATATAAGATAATAGATACTGGAACACCAGGATTAAAACAACTAAAAAATAGTTTTTACTGGCTTCATTGAGTTGGATTACTTGATAATTTAAGTTAAGCATGATTCATAAACGAACTTGGCCTTGGGGCTTGGATACTTAAATTTGTATGAAGTTGAACAAGTAGATAAATTTATGTAGCGTCCTAAGCAGTGGCGGACCCAGGATTTATGGATTGTGAATGCTTAAAAATTTAAAAAGATGAAAAAAATAAAAAAATCACCTCAACAAAGTTCGAACCCGGGACATCCCTTTAGTGGAGAAACTTAAGATCAACTTAAAATGCTAGTGCACCCAACCAACTTTTATTTTTGTAGGTGTTTTTATCTCTTTTATACCTATTTTTTATGTAATTATACCTATTCCGTGTCGAGTTTACTGGGTGTCGGAGTATCCCAAAAATATATGTAGATCCGCCCCTGATCCTACGTATCTTATGTTACATAGAATACACATCTGTTAATTTATTTAACTTTATACAAGTGCATACTTATATATGTACATTCAAAATTGAAGAACATATATGTTAGTTAAAGCAGGTTAGATGACATGTTTATATATTATGCTTTTAGTAGGTTACTTATTAAGGTAAGGGTGGAGGGTTTGGTGTATGTAGAGTGGGGGGTGGGGGGAGGGGGAAGGGGACAAAAGAAATGGAAAGAAGAAAAAAGAGGTAAAAATCCATGAAAAGCAAAAGAGAGGACCTCAATGATTAAGTGGGGGGGAAAAAGCAATATAAACCTGCTTCGGTTTCCAACTCAAAAGTTATAAAGAAAAGACAAAAGATGGTCTCTGATTGCTACTTATAACACATCATAGCTCTTCTTCTCTTCTGTTGCAAGCCATTGGCCCACCATTTGATTTTTCGTTATTTTATATTTAAAATTATTATTATTATTTATATAAATATTTAAATTTTATTTATTTATTATTATATTTAAAATTATTATTATTATTATTATTTATATAAATATTTAAATTTTATTTATTTATTTATTTATTATTATAATGATATGATATAAACTTAAATAACGAAATGAAGATTCATACGTCGGATTTCATCTTACTTGAGGTTGACAAGAAAGTGGTCAATTATTCTTGGTGCAACTTATGTAACCACAAAAACGTATTCTTTCACTACTAATTAACCTCACTGTACTTCAAATAATATATTGTCCAGTATCTTGACATTTATATGATGCTTTATTTCTTGTGTTGTAATAGAGGAAAAAAGATGAGAAGTGGACGAGAGTATTGTGCATTGTGTTTATATTTTATAATTAATGTAGTGAAAGAGAACACTGATACAGAAAAATATTCTAATTAATCTCCAACTTATTATAAAAAAGTGAATTAACTTTATATTGAAGGAGATACTCTTTTGATGGATATTTAATTTTTTTAACTAATTTAGAGTAATTTGAATTTTACATAACTGTTAAGCTAATGTATCATGGAGGGGCAAGTTACAAGGGGAAGTTTGCAAAAGTCCACTTCCCAAATTTTTTTTGATATTTATCCATCAAGTTTTTTTTAATTTGAAGAATAGACACTTTTATGGGATCACGAAAATAAAATGTAAATTTAATACTTAACTTACAAAATCTACATTTTAGCCCCCTTTCCCATTTCAGCCCTAATTTTGGTTAAAACTACACTTTAGTCCATCTTGAAAAATATAAATATTAGATAAATAATTTTTTTTAAAAAAATTCCAAATCTTCTCAACCAATCCACTAGCAACCACCCTATTTTGGCGCCATTTCCTCAATTTTCCGATCATTTTTCGTCGAATTTTTCGGCATCCATCGGAAAGTGACATTATCTCCATTGTTATAAGCCTTTTTCGATTATTTTTAGCTCATAATTTTCTTCCATTTTCATACAAAAAGCTCGAAATTCAGTCCCACATTTCGAAATCGATTCTTGGGTCAATAGCAATATTCCAATACTACTTAGGTTGTTTGTAAGCTGAAATTCATCGATTATTGCGGTGCTCGTCGGAAAAGGGTCAATCGTGCACTGTACGACCATCATCTAGGAAGAAGACGACTTCAGTATATTAAATCTAGGCGCATAAACCACTATTCAAGTCTATTGAATACTATTATCGAGGTATATTATGTCTATTATAGATTACGTGGTTGTTGGTGGTATATTTTCTGGTGAATGGAAGAAGAGTCCTAAATGTTAGGTTTGGAAAATTGCGTCTAAGGAGACAGTGTCCATTGTCCTTCGTCGCAACGGTTCATACGCCAACATGGTTAAAAGTGTAGTGGAGAGCAGTGAATAGAGTTGTGATCAAAGCGAGATGTTAATTAGTTACTTGATGAACGGGAGGGGGAAAATCCATCCAACGTTCATAAGGAATGATAGACACGTGGAATTATATATGCTTTGCGTTGATTCTGATAACTCCAGACCTATATTGCGGGTTAAAGTTTTTGAAAGGTCCCGGGAAGAAGCTTCCATATCAGCCCCACCCCACCCCCACCCCCGAATGTGGATGATATGTCAACGGAATACAATTTCATGGGTTGTGATGAATGGGATAATAGTGAAGATTATGAAGAAGAGGAGTGTGGAAGAGGTGAGGACGGGCAGCTCAAACCACAAAGAAGCCACTCTTTCTCGGACGACACCAATCTTTTTTTAGGACAAACATTCAAGGATAAGAAAACATTAAAACTTTTGTTGAAGCAGGCGTCGGTGAAAATGTCGTTCAATTACACAACTCTGAAGAGTAGTAAGAAATACTTGAGGGTGAGGTGCGTAGATCGTACTTGCCGGTGGATGGTGTGCGCATGTGCTATCAGAGAATCGGGTTGGTTTCACGTCCACAAGTACAAGGGAGAGCATACTTGTGGCGTTGATCATGTCACGGGAAAGCACAAGAATATCACCGTGGAGGTCATTGCCTCACTTATTTTGAACTTTTTCGTCGACAACAAAGGTCCAACCCCGAAAGAGATTGAGAAGATTGTATTTAGGGAGCTACATTGTAGGCCGATCTATTGGAAGTGTTGGATGGTAGGCGTCATTGCGAAAAACATAGTTCGAGGTACGCTCGAGCATGGATATGCAGTGCTTCCCGCATTTTCATATATTTTCAACGGCCTCAACCCCAAGTCTATTAATTCCCTCATGATCGATGAGGAGTCTGGCAGGTTTATTTACTACTTTATGGCGTTTAGGGTTTCCATCCGTGGATATGCACACATGAGAAAGGTCGTTGCCGTTGATGACACGCATTTGTCTGGCAAGTACGAGGGCGTGCTGCTGTCCGCTGTCGCTCAAGTTACGTAGAATCATATCTATCCCTTAGCGTATTGTGTGGTGGATAAGGAGAACAATGTATCGTGGGGCTTCTTCTTCGAGAAGCTTAAGGCCTTTGTCGTCGACGAACCAGAGCTGTGCGTTATCTCCGACAGACACGTAAGCATAGCCAATGGCCTCACAAGGCATTATGCACTTGCGCATCACAGTGTTTGTATGAGGCATCTCTGTGAAAATCTTCGAATAAATCACCATTGTTCCAATTCTCTCTATTTGTACTACCATGCGACCAAGGCGTACACGTTGGAAGAATTTAATGACTACTTCAACGCCCTTAAAAAAAGATTCCCCAGCACAGCAGCTTACCTCAAGCATGAAGTAGGATTTGAAAAGTGGATTCGGGCTCACTTTCCAGGTAATCGATTCAACGTCATGACCTCAAACATCGTCGAGTCGCTCAACTCAATGTTGCGCGACGAAAGAGAGTATCCAGTGGCGGCCATTTTCAATTCAATTACACATAGATTTGGAGAAATATTCAGGAAGAGGTATGCGGAGGTGGACAATTCAAAGACAACCTTCGTTCCCGTAGCCGAGACGATCTTGAGGGAAAACATGACCGAAGGGGACAAATTATATGTGAACAACATAAATGGAAGCATCGACGAATTCACCGTGCTTGGCTACGGTCATTCCACAAAAGTTAATCTTTCGAGACGGTCATGTTCTTGCAGAAAGTACGACTTGGTGAAATTGTCATGCACTCATGCAATGGCAGCGTTGCGTTTGAAGCACGGGGACGAATATGACACTAGCATTTACAACTATTCTTCGCAAATATATTCAAAAGAATCATACCTCCTTGCATATTTGGAACCAATTTGTGCAGTACCACTTGAGTCGGAGTGGAGTGTGGTGCGAGAGTATCTTGAAATACAAGTTCTTTCACCCGACTTCGATCCCAAACTCGAACGGAGAAAGGTGAAACGCGTTAAGGGTGTGTTGGAGCCTTCAAGGTACAAGAAAAGGAACAAGTGCTCCAAGTGCAAAAGGCCGGGACATAAGAGAACAACATGCAACCTTAACGTAGGATAATATGATTGGCATTGTATTGAATGTTTTTGTTTGTTCAAATGCACTGGACAATATGTAATGTGTATTCTGTTTTGAAAACCACTGAACTGTAGTTAAAATCAATTTTTTGTTGTGCATTATCAATTTCTGTTCATATATTATATACTACGTACTAAATAGATTCTAGACTTAAATAATCGACAAGACTCATAATATATAATATATCAGTGTTTGGTCTACTAAGTAAATGTTCAGTACGTAGTGTATAATAAATCTACCTGATTGTCTATTGAACAAATCCTTTTTTTCATACAATGTTGAATTAGAAATAATTACGACGCATTGGAATGGGTGGCAATTCGAAAACTGTATTTTCAAGTTCTGAAATCGACTATACACATTACACATCGACTAGACTCAAAATATATAATACATCGATGCATTGTCTAGGGGGTGTAGTGTAAAATACATAGTCTATCATCGATCAGTCGTGTAGTCTATTACAGAAACCCTATTCCTCATACACTAAATCTTTCAATGTAATTATTACACTTCGCAAAATGGCAGGATTTTAAATGCCTCGATTGCCACAACCGCCGCGAATTTTTGTTTCTTATTCTCACACACCTTCTCCCCTTCAATCAACACGTGTAAAACTTCTATTGGTCGATTTTCTCATGATCTGGTTTATTTAAAGAGACCATGATCGATTTTGAACACAATTTCAGAAGAAAAAAGACTTAAGGGAGAAGAAGATGGCTAGGAGGACGCACCCACTACGGCCATTGCACAGAATGTCAACAACAAACAACATAGAGTTGCTAAGGCTTCAGAGTGACTTGGATTTCCTTTTCGAGGGTCTTGTCGCCGATCAACGACGGCTGGATAGAGAACTTCGTCGGATGACTCGTTTTCTTCGGGCCATAGCCGAGAGGCTCAACCTGGACCCCCGTGAACTCATCACCCCCCCTTCGTCCCCCTAGTTTAGTGTTTTTTTTTTGTTTGGTTTGTAGCTCATTGCTTAATGAAGCTTTCATGGTAGGATTATGTAAATGAAAGCTTCATTTTTGACTTTTTGTTTGGGATTTTTTTCCCAAAAATTATAAATATAGATGCAATGAACATTTATATATCTATAAACAAGTTTCAAGTTTCTGTATTCATGATGTTCTCTTTATCTATAGTGATTTGTTAGTGTTTCTTCAGTAGTCCCTGTTTTAAGATTTACAAACTTTATTTACACTCTGAGTACAGTAGGAATAAATAATCGACTACGATAAATACACATTCTATAACCGACTATGTCACGGCTGAATTATAGAATGAAATCAGTGTTCATGATCCTGTATATTGAGAGATTATCGACTTATAAACGTGTCTATTATTGACCACTCATATAGTCTATGATCAACTTACTGAATATATTGACGACTTAAAATAAAGGGAAAAAAAGGAGAAATTAAATAAAATAAAATTAGAGTATGTCAATTAACACCATTAAAACATAACAACAACTACAATACCTAATCGACCTAGCAGTCTATTAACATGGCAGCAGTTGCAGCACCAAGAATTCTAATTTGCAGAACAAGTTTCTTCGAAAACAACCCCATCACCCACAAGAACATACATCTAAATCACCATTATATTGGAAAAAAAAAAACAGGAAGGAACCCAGATTTTAAGCACGCAAATCGAGAAAAATTCGCAAAAAAACTCAATGCAATGATCGAGGAAAGTTAAAATCCAATGAGAACAATGCACAAACAAATCAAATACCAACTTAAAAACACAAATTATAAGTAAAATCAATCCCTATTTTTTCAAAAAAAAAAATCAATTGACAGCAGATACAATACCTAATCGACCTAGCAGTCTATTAACATGGCAACAGTTGCAGCACCAACTCAATGCAGCAGTTGTAAAAAAAATTCAATTTACAACACATTTTTATCACGCAAATCAACAAAAAGTGGCAAAAAAATCTCAATGCAATCGTCGAGGAAAGTTAAAATTCAACACAAACAATGCACAAACAAACCGAATACTAACTTAAAAACACAAATTATAAGTAAAATCAAGCCCCATTTTTTTTAAAAAATTTCATCTTTTCGAGTCTAATTATCAAATACGCAGTGAAGAAATTCCTAACATGAACATGCTTCTACAACACCCTTACATTGGAGAAAAGTTTTAACAAAAATCACATATCTTGCCACATTCCGACGAAATTAGTGAAGAAATTTCAACATGCAATCGCAAAGGATAATCGATACACACCAATTATCCGTAAAAAATAAGTAAATACCAACTACAAACAACCACTTTCACTGAAATCAAGCCCCATTTAAAAAAAAATAAAAAATTATTTGAACTCCAACGACTTCACCAGCCACAAATGAGTACGGAAAAAAATGAACAACAAAAAAAACCCATCAATATGGAGCACAAATTAATCGGAACAATAATATAGCTTACCTGAAATTGAAGATTGAAGTTGAAGCTGATTCACAGAGCTCGAAATTGAAAATGATGAAAAGGGAGAAGAAGCAGTTTTGGTAAAGAGAGAGAAGATGAGAGAATTTTTTTTTTTTTGTATTTAATGGAAGAGTATGGTTAAATATGTATTTAATAAATACATAAGAGGTTCTAAAAGATTTTAAAAATACATAAGGGGTGCCAAAATATTTTTTTCTTTTACATTTAAGTCCATGACCCACCAAACCCTAAAAAATTAGGGTTTACCAAAATGAGTGTCCATATATTAAAATAAATTTTTAAAGTGGACCAACAACTAAATCTTCTCAAGTTACGTTGGAAGTCCGGAGAAGGCGAAGCATATCAGGACTCATGTCCTTAAATTCGTATCAAAAGAAACAGTCGATGAAATGAGTGAAAATTATAAAAGAGGGAGATCATGGCACAAATTTCATTAAACATTAGATGACTTTTTTCTTATTTATCTAAATTATGATGGATAAAATTATTGCTATTTTAACTAGTCTAGATTCCAGACACCACGATTATATTAAAAGAAATACAACCAAAGTTATTTGTGTTGGTGGGAGATGAAAAAGCAAAGAAAAAAGAAAACCTCTTACCTCACCGCCGTTTTCTGTTTACAACTAAAGAGGCCAAGACTTTTATTCACATGTTCTTTTTTTCTCTTTTTTCAGAGAATATAAGCTCTGATTTGCAGAAAAATTAAAATATTTTACAAACTTTAAAAATTATAATATATTATAATAAGAAGCGCCTGACAAACGTCGTGCATGAAATCATAAATTTCACATGATTCCAGTTGTAGTTTCTTCCATTGTTGGTATATTAGATTTTTACTAAAAGAAGCAAGCTAAACCAAAAAAGTGCATGCAACAAATGAAAAATTAAATTAAAATCAAGAAAACAATTTATTCATCATTTATTTACAATGAGTGGGTCATTACTTCTCTGGATCCCACTGGCTGTATTCTTTCGTCGAAAAATTATACTATTACAGTCTTGGAACTTGGAATGTGATTCCACTGCTGTAAGTAGTCCAGTGATCTTCACTATTCATGCATCAGTTCAGTTGAATATTCTTCGTCAAAAAATTATATTGTTATAGCCGTGGAACTTCGAGTACAGTTCCGAGGCTGTAATCCCACAAATAGAGATCCTCTTCAGGGCAAAATTCACAGTAGTTAGAGTAACAGAATTCATCAAATTCTTGAGTAAGATCCATAAGAAGATCAGGCAAATCAAGAAAAGGGTCCTCATTAGTCTCTCTTTCTTCATCAGGAGAACATGGCACTACTTCCATTAACTCACCTTTACTCTCTTGTTCCATACAATTTCTTGGAGAAATATCCAAAGCTGCAGCCTTCGCGGCTGCAGATTGGATATCTTTAGCACATTTTGAAGCTGGTTTAGGGAATTGGTGAACCAATTCAGGGAAATTGAGCATGGCTACGTGACCTTTAATGGCAATTGCAGCAACATCATGTGCCCTGGCAGCCATTTCAGGTGTAGCAAAAGTACCTAGCCAAATTCTTGATTTTTTCCTTGGTTCACGAATTTCCGACACCCATTTCCCCCAGCTACGTTTACGAACACCGTGGTATAAAGGGTGTTTTGTGTCATCAAGTTTCTTGTTTTTTTTGCGATTGGTTTCTTCTTTTGATGATGCTAAGGTTATTGGTCTTTTTGTGAGAGATGAAGAAGAGGTTGTTTGATTGTTAAGGTTGTTGAGAGTAATGGGATGTTGATGTTCTTGTTCCATGGGGTGATAGGGAGTTTTTCTTGAGTTAGTGAGAAAACTGAGGAGAGAAATGGGGCTATAGAGTTAGCTTCTTATACTATTTTGGTTTTTCTTGGGCTCATTGTCTCATTGGCACTTTAGTACAAATTTTGAAGATAGGAGTTGGACAACAAGTTATAATAACGCTAACAATATTTACGACAATCGTTTTAATAGCTTTAGATGTTCTTTTTGTATTACTAGTATCATATATATATATGTCAATTGACTAAACTCATATCATATAAACTTTTTTAAGTAGTTTTTTTCTTTGTCTTTTGATTTATCTTTATCATGAACACGGGCGGATCTATAACCAAATTTTTGGTACTCCGATGTTTATTAAATTCGACGCAGATTAGGTATAATTATATTAAGAATATATAAAATCTGATGTAAGATTTAGAAAAACATTCAGTAAATCAAAAAAATAACTAGGTGCTTTAATTTAGTTTTCTGGCATAACCTTAAAGTTTTAGACGTCAACATGTGTGATCGAACCTTCCGTGCACCCACAATTCCTAAATCTTGAATCCGCTACTAGTCATGAATTGCAATTTTTAGCAACTGCATGCCACCTGATTATTTGAAACCCAACAATGATTTCCTAAATGTGGACTCTCATATTCAAAACCCCTACATGTTTTCTCAGTCGAGCTCGTCACACGAAATTTGACTGATGCAATTTATCTTTTCTATTTAATTTGCGGAGTACTATTATACTGGAACAAATTCTACCTTATACATCCAAAGAAAAACTGATACAAATTCTCTTATCAATTAAAAAGTTATATTACACTTCAGTTGGATAGCCAGGTGCAGAAATATTATGCTCGGTTTTCTTGAAAATTATATGCTTATCCTTTGATCACCAAAATAATATGGTGAGATGAATAGCATCCTGTTGGTGTTATTGTGCATATAAGTGCATGATATTAGTGCGCATATAATAGAAAAAGTGGTATCATAATTCTTTGTAATTCATGTAATCACAAAGACATGTGCTCCTCATTTATCACCTGCTAATTGTTCCAGTAATCCTCAAATGACAATTCATATTTGTGGAAGAAATCATACATCTATATAAATGATGTCTTTTTCTCTTGTGTTTTAATAAATGAAAGAGTGAAAAATGATAAGTATTATATTGTACTATATTTTGAGGTTAGTTTAGTGAAAGAGAGAGTTAAGACAAAAGAAAATAGTATAAGTCTTCAATTATATTCACTATACACAAGAGAGTAATTATATGTTGAAGGATGGTGTTTTTTTGTTGGAGCTTTGAACTCTTTAACTAATTCAGGGTTGTTTGAGTTGTAGGACGTTGTTGGGTTGTTGTATCCTAGAGGAAACAAGTCAAGAATGATACTGCTAGATCGGTGTAAATTATGTTGCAGTGGACTTGAATCTTCTTAAAGAAAGAAAAATTTATGTGTCTCAGCCTGAATATTGTTTATCATTTTATATTTATTTTATTTTCAACTGTAATTTATTATTATTTGGGATAAGTTTCATCAACATATCCTTTATTCTTAATCATGTGTCTCGAATTATATTATTCGGCCCTATAAATGAAAAAAGATCTTAGTAGAAAGCATTTCCTTTTAATGAATTTTATGCAAACACTAAGGTCCTGTTTGGTCATAAAAATAATAATTTTTTGAAGTTGGAGTTAGTGTTGTGTTTGGCCATGAATATATAATTGGAGTTATTTTTGAAATTTTGTGAGAGAAATAGGAGTGAGAAAAGTGAAAACAAGTAAATTTTGAAAAATTTGTTTTTTACTTTTTCAAAAAATGATTTTCACTAAAATGAAATAATTTTTATGGGCAAACACTATTATTTTTAATTTTTCAGTAAAATGGAATAATTTTTTGGAAAAAATAAAAATAAATTCATAGCCAAACGTCTTCTAAATTTGAGTTAGTAATTAGACTCAAAGGCATATCAGACACTAAACAAGGAAAATGGTCAAATACCTTGATAAATTCTTAGGGGTCGTTTGGTTGAGAAATAGTTATCCCGGGATAATTAATTCTGGGATTAGTTATCCCAGGATTATCCGGAATAACTTATCCCACCATGCATATGGGATAAGTTATCCCATCACTATGGTGTAAATGGTGGGATAAGTTATCCCGGGATTGACAAATCCCTCCAATCAAACATGGAATAAAATGAAGGATCATTTTATCTCGGGATTACTTATCCCTTATACCTCACACCAAACGACCCCTTATAGTTTATGTGTGTCTTCAAACGTCTATTATGTATATAATAAGTTAACGATTTTAAATACATTACCTCTTTTACCTATATGCATTAGCCTCAATAAACCTTAAAAACTTCATATTTGTTCCAATTCATGTTATTATGTATTTAATTAAAGGACGTGACATATTTTTATATGACCATGAAATGAGCTCTTGATGACACACAATTTTTTTTTTCAAGATTTGATGCGCTAAAAAATATCTAATAAAAATATTCTATCATGTGTTTGATGCTAGAAACATGACATGATGTATTCATACAAAGAGAATGGGCCAAATCCATCGCCAGACCCCTTAAGTACGCGTGATCTTTCACTTAGACACCTCAAGTAGACGTCGCTCACTTTTGGCACCTCAAGTAGCCATAAAGTGTGTCATTTTGGCACCTTTTGCTGAGTTGTCAAGGTGCGTGTATTACACCTCCATGAAGGCGCGTGAAAACCCTTTTTTGACTGATGTGGCGCCCAATTTGGCCCACCAAAAATATATTAACTCATTTTCATTAATTTATACTTTTTTTCTTATTTTTATCCATCATTTTTGTCAATCTTAAGCTTATTTAATGGTGAAAATTATTGGGAGAGATTTAAAAATTAGATACACATTTAGGAGTTCGTCTTGCCAAAAATAATATATTAACTCAACACCCATTAATTTATACTTCTTTCACATTTTTATCCGTTATTTTTGTCAATCTTAATTTATTTAACGGTAAGAATTATTGAGAGAAATTTATATACGCATTTAAAGGTTCGTGAAGATTAAATAATAAGCACCTTTTTTTTAATCATTAAGGGCAAAATTGATGAAGAAAAATAAAAAATAAGCAACATCAACGAAGAAAAACTAAAAATCAAACAAAATCGATGAAGAAAATTAAAAATTAAAGCCAAATCAGTGAAGAAAAATTGAAATCAAACAAAATCAATAAAAAAAATTAAAATCGAACCAAGAAAAATCTGTGAAGAAAAATTAAAAATCGATGAAATTTTTTAAAAAATAAAGCTAAATCCGTGAAGAAAGATTGAAATCAAACAAAATCAATTAAAAAAATTTAAAATTGAAGCAAAATAGATGAAGCAAAGCTGGAAAAAAATTAAAATCGAATCTAAAAATCAAGTAAAATCAGTGAAGAAAAATTAAAAATCAAAGCAAAATCGATGAAAAAATTTAAAGATGACTGGGGTGCGGGGGTGGAGAGGGGGTGCGGGGTCTTTGAAGAAGATAAAGAGGGAAAGAAGACTGGCGGGGTGGGTGGGCTATTTGACGAAAAAACTGGTGGGGTGGGGTGGGGGGAGGGATGTTTGAAGAAGAAGAATGGTGGGGTGGGTGGGGTGGGGGTGGCGGGTGGGTGGGGTGTTTGAAGAAGAAGACTAGTGGGGTGGGTAGGTTAGGGGGAGGGGGTATTTTTTTATTTAAATTAATTATTTATAAATTATTTGGATAAAAATAACACATGTCCACATTTTATTCGTCATTTTTCAGCTCATCGGCGTGTGTAACACACGCACATAGTATTATTTTGCTGACTCAGCAAAAGATGCCAAAATGACGCACTTTATGGCTACTTCAGGTGCCAAAAGTGAGCAACGTCCACTTGAGGTGCCTAAATGAAAGATCGCGTGTACTTAGGAGGCCTGCCGATGGATTAGACCAATCTTTTTCATTACACATGTTGTCATATATATTGAAAAAGATCAAAATTATTCTTGAACTATTGAAATTGATATATAAATACCCTCTGTCTATCTATTTAACCCAAAAATGTCCTCACCATTAATTTTGTGGCTCATTCCCACCCCTTTAAAACTATAACGTCCCACATCAAATTAAAAAAAATCTTTAAATATTTATTACGTGACGTCATAACCTGATTGTTATAAATATAATTCCTTACCACGTATAGATATTTATAAAATCTTGGGAAAAGGCTTAAATATGTCACTGAACTATTAGAAATGACTCATTTATGTCATCCGTTAAAAGTTGGGCTCATTTATGCCATCGTCATTACAAAACTGGCTCATCCATGCCATTACTTTTTAACAGCCTTTCCACGTGGCAGCTTATTAGAGGGCCACGTCATTTTTTATTTTATTTTTATTTTATTTTAAAAATAATAATTTTTTTTTCTTTTATTTTTTTGATCCATTAAAAAGAATCCACCCAATCTTTTGATCCATTAAAAATTAACTTGATCTATGTTTTTAAAATTTGATTAATTTTTCATGATCAAACAAATATTTAAAGAATTTTTTTTTTTTAAATCTACTACTAGAATTTATAACCAAATGCTATTCTAATTAAGCATATAGTATGTCTTAGCATACATGAAATATTTTGTCAGCCGAATGTAAGTAACTTTTTATTTTTTTATTTTTTTATTAAACATAGAATGACATCATCAGCATCAGGGACGGTTCAAGCAAATTTATGGCCTAAGATAAAAATCAAACGGAGACCTTGCGTTTTATTTTTTTATATAAATTTTTTCTTTTTTCTATAAATAGTATTTAATATATTTCTTAAAATTTGTAATTTATTATTACTAAACAAAAATAGGCCCCTCAAATTTTGGGGTCTTAGGAAGCCGCCTTTTCTCCTAAAGGGTTGAGCCGCCCCTAATCAGCATTCAACATTTGTACGTAGCACTTTATGCATCATCATTTATCATTGCAAAAACAGGAAGACGACAACATGCCGACATATATAGTATACGTAGAGTTGGCAAAATGAGAAGCTAACTATTAATAATATAATAATAATATTTGATGTTTATATATCCCTTCAGTTTCAACTGAAAAATGACAAAAGTTTTAGTTAATGTGAATCTTTAAAAAAAATAAAAAAATAAAGCTATAAAAAGCGTGGTGTGTATACTCTCTCCGTTCCCTTTTAGTTACTCGTCCGTCAATTAAAATAGCTATTTTATTATAATATATTTATTAAATGATGTTTACTATTGTATTTGAAATTAATTTGAAGAAAACAATAATTAATATTAAAGGTAAAATATGAAAACAATCTTAATATGTCAAAAATGACAAAAAAACGAATCGAACGAGAATGTTTTAAGAATATATTCATGAAAAATTAATCAAATTTTAAAAGCATAGATCAAACTAATTTTCAATGGATCAAAAAGTTGCGTTGATTCTTTTTAATGGATAAAAAAAAAGAAATTTAAAAAAAAATAAAAAAAAATGACGTGGCCCTCTAATAAGCTGTCACGTGACAAGGCTGTTTCTAAAAACCATCTGTTTAAAAGTAATGACATGGATGGATCGATTTTGTAACGGCGATGACATAAATGAGCCCAACTTTTAACGGATGACATAAATAAGTTATTTTTGATAGTTGAGTGGCATATTTGAGCTTTTCCCCTAAAATCTTTTATTTGATGTGGGTCTTAGTTATAAGAAGAGTAGAAAATAGCCACAAAATTAACGTGAAGACATTTTTGACTCAGTAGATGGACAATTTATTCCTGTACCAATTTCAATTGTTCTGAAATATTTTTGGTCCATTTCACTATATATAATAGTGTAATCCTGTACATATATTGTAGCAACCTTGTGTTGTCCTTTTTTTTTTCCCTACTGATGCATCTCATGGGGATCCATAGTTGTACCTTTGGTTTGATTTTTATCCAAAGTCATTTGGTACATCGGCTTGAATAAGTAAGGATATTTTATGGAATTATTTTATACTATTTTCTATATGAAATAATAATTTCATCATTTTAGTACAAATAGTGGAATAAAATAATCTCGAGATTAGCTAATGCCTCATACTAATACTAAGGACCAGCTCGGTCATAAAAAAATTTCATTTTTTCCTCAAAAAATTATTTCACTTTAATGAATATTGGGGTGTTTGGTCATGAGAATTCTAAATCCAAATTCAAATTATTTTTGGAAAAGTGAGAACAAGTTTTCAACTTTATTTATTCTTACAAATGACCCCATTTTTTTATTTTTACAAAAACATCCTATTAATTTCATCTAACAATCGAAGTTAAATACCTAACTAGCACATTACCCACTTCATCCTACTTCCATCGATAAAAGACCTCCAAATTGAATGCAACTTCACTTTTTGTCTTCTTTCTCAAAATCTCCTCATGATACAACAGAACTTTAATTCGTCCTTTCTTACGACTCTTTATACAACACCAACAATAAAGGCAATATTACTATCTCCTCTCATGTTTGATCGTATCTTGTGGGTAAATTAGTTAAAATGGGTAATTTTAATAGTTTTTAAAATTGTGGGTATAAAATTATAGTATTTAAATAATTTTTTTGAAAAGTATAAAAAGAATTTTCAAAAGCACATGACCAAACATAGCTCCAACTTCAACTCCAAAAAAATTAATTTTTATGACCAAATGCTTACTAAATATACAATAAAATCAATCTCAAATTTTATTTCGAAATTATTTTTCTTATCCGATGTAAATTAAAAGAGTTCTGCAATTGACAAGAGTGCAGAAGGAGAGTTGAGAACCAAAGTATGCCACCAAACTAAAAAAGTTACCAAAATATGTCATATATTTAAAAAAACACCAAAATAGGCTTAACTCACAAAAAATGTGAGTTATGCCAAAAAAAAAAATTAACGGAAGCCAACTAACGCCGTGAACTATTTTCGGAAAGTATATAACTCACAAAAATTGTGAGTTATCCATTTTTTTGTACAGAACTCACAATTTTTGAGAGTTATACATTTTTTTGTACAGAACTCACAATTTTTGAGAGTTATACATTTTATTTATTTTAACATAACTCACAAAAATTGTGAGTTATCCATTTTATTTTAACATAACTCACAAAAATTGTGAGTTATCTATTTTTATTTTAACATAACTCACAATTTTTGTGAGTTATCCATTTTTATTTTAACACAACTCACAAAAAAAGTGAGTTATGTACATAACTCACAAAAATTGTGAGTCATTTTGGTTTAATTTATACGTTTTCCTTCTATTATATAACTAAAAAAAAAAGTGAGTTATGTACATAACTCACTTTTCTTGTGAGTTATTTACATAAGTCGCCTTTTTTTGTGAGTTATGTTAAAATAGAATGCATAACTCACAAAAAAAGTGAGTTATACACTTTTCAAATTTTTCTATTTAAAACTCGTATGCATTCATTCTTTGTATAAGTTTTTCAAATTCTTCTTCATCATATTTGGTTTTTCTTCTTCAACTTCAATTCTTCCTTTTCAATTTTCTTCAAACTCAATTTATCTTTTCAAAACTTAATCAAATCTTAGAGAATGAATTTTGAACATGTTAAAGTTGCACTATTTTGAGATGGCGAAATTATTCACGAGGAAAATACAATATATTATAGTATGTCCCACAAGTCCAACGCGAAGTATCCAATTTCAATTGGTTACAAAGAATTCGTAGAATCAATTTTTAGAAGAATGAAAATAAAAAGTAATGATTTTGATTTATTTATAGTCGGACAGTATTCAAATTCCTTCTCATCAAAAGGAATGGTAAATTATGGAAAATGGATTATCAGTGACGATGAGTCCTTGACTGAATTTCTGAGGGCTCCATTTGCCTATCACCATTACTGTTTAAGGCACTTAAAGGCGAATTATCAGAGGGCATTCAAAAGTGTCCGACTAAACAATCTACTATGGGCAGCTGCAACTGCTACCCTGGAGAATTTTTTTTGTTGCGAATGGAGTTATATAATAGAAGAAAAGCGTGTAAATTAAACCAAAATGACTCACAATTTCTGTAAGTTATGTACATAACTCACTTTTTTGTGAGTTATGTTAAAATAAAAATGGATAACTCACAAAAATTATGAGTTATGTTAAAATAAAAATGGATAACTCACAAAAATTGTGAGTTATGTTAAAATAAATCAAATCTATAACTCAGAAAAATTATGAGTTATGTATAAAAAAATGAATAACTCACAATTTTTGTGAGTTATATACTTTTCAAAAATAGTTCACGACGTTTGTTGTCTTCCGTTAAATTTATTTTACATAACTCATAATTTTTATAATTTAAACTTATTTTAATGCTATTTTAAATATATGACATATTTTAGTAACTTTTTGAATTTGGGGCGTACTTTGGTTCTCAACTCGCACAGAAAGAAGACAAATGTGTCCAATTGTGGTGTCAACATGGTTGGGCTGTAGCATGTTACATAAAGTGGGGAAAGTCCCCAAGTCTAAAGCAGCAATGATGACTTTTTTTGTACCACCAATTACCTGTACAAGCCTAAGGACAAATTAATTTGTTTTTAGTAACTAAGAAGGACAAAGTGATTTGTCAGTGATGAAAGTTAAAGTATACTTCAATTGATTATGATACACTTAGCTATCCAGCAGACTCTTCGACTGTGCAAATATTATTCATAACTTTTTCTTGCAAGAAATATTTATGCACATAATTTAGATTTGTCATGGGTTGAAAGATTTTGGATCATAAGAACATTTTAGATAGATTACTTGTATATATAAAATGACTTTCTTAACATACATAAATATATGGTTGAGCTGAAATTACTGAATTCTGTCGAACCCATGGTATTATGGTTGCTCCGCTCCTACTTGTAGATACCTTACTATTGAGTAGCACGACGGTGGTGTAAATCCTTTATAAATGAGTCAGGATTGCTGCACTCTTATTCGATCCATTGCATTACAAATACCATGAATTTTGAGGTATTAGTAATACACACCTTAATACACAATAAAGTGTATAACTAATGCAAACATTAATTATACATAGGGTGCAAAGTATACCAAATAAGGTATTAGTAATACACATTAAATTAATGCATGCATTAATTTTCCAATACACTCTACCAAACGATCCCTTAATGTAAAAACATGATACCCATGCTATATAAACAGCTGAAAGTTTCTTTCCAACAATAGCTTTGTACTTTGAATTTGTAATTATTGAAATTGTCAGTAGTCATGTATAGAGGAGGCAAAATTCACTAGATTTGTATACATGTAGGACATGTGATAAGGGGAATAGAACAAATAGTAATTCACTGAGCTAAGGGCATGAGGCTCCTATTGATGCAGAATGTGTCCATCCTTTTGTGGAAAATAAATGAAGGTGAAATTTCCTTTTGGCATGACAATTGGACAGGAAAAGGTACTTTAACCTCCTTGATTAACATGGTATTTTTGGCATGTATCTCATTATGTTGTGTTAGTATTGTATTGTACTATATATATATATATATATAATAATCACATTCGTCAGAATGCGCAATTAGCACAAATATTGAGAAAAAAAATTAAACAGAGAAGATTCTTTCGGACATATCATATTCTTCCGAAATCCGAATACATCACATAAGTTTATGCAAATACATCACATTCCACACAAATACATGACATTCTTTCGGATACATTTCTTAATTTTACACGGATACATCATATTCTTCTGGACACATCACTTGATTTTATAGGAATAGTTCACATTCTTTAGTAATGTATCCAGGCTTTTAAGTACAATCAGAAATTTATATAATTATTTAAAAAGATTTAGATTTTAAGTAATTATATTAATTGTAGTATGATGTAATTTTTCCCCGTTACTAAACCCACTCACATATAGATAAAATTCGGTTAGGTTTTTGAGGTTATGCCTAATTGTATTATGATACAGAAATATATAATAATTTATACATCTCTTTTAGCAACGAAAGTTAAAAAATAAGATATAAAGGAGTTTTATTGGTTGATTAATGAGTAGTTCTTGTATGTAGCAAAGGCAAATTCCTTACTACATAATTCTCTAAGTCATTAACCATGAGAAATCCAACACTAAAAACAGGTATTAGCAATGAAATTCATCGTTAATGATTCGCACTAATCTGCCCATACCTTATAAATTTTTAGATAATCCCTCGTTAAACAGGAATAGCGATATTCTTTTTGTTGTTTAACTATAAAAATCATCTGTCATTATATATATCTAAGTTTTTGGCATGTACTTTATTCCAAAAGGGACTAAATAATAAGCTTTCTTCTTTTTCTTCACACTTTTCTTTTACAATATTAATATCATTGCTATGGAAGATAAGTTCATTTGCTAAGGAAAACATCATATCAAAGTTTAAGAGTCTAATAAATTCAAATTCTTGAAAGTTAGAATGGAAGCATAAGAATGAAATGAAGTCAAACATTATGAACTGGCATAAGGAGTTGCTTTGTACAAAAAGAGGTGAACAAAAAAAATGGTACATGAATTAAAAAATAAAGTAGATGAAAGTGATAATTGAAAATAGATTTAGAGAAACAAACATACAGACAATAAAGTATTTCAAGAGATAAAAATACTAAATATTATATTCTATTTGAATTTCCGGTTGAAACTCCATTGTCATATTTCTTTTGGATTTTCAACTTTAGGCTCCTCAACTATTTAATTCTCAATTTCTTTTTTGTTACATCTTCTTAGTTCTTTCTGTCAGAGAAGATTTCACTTAATTCATATAATAATTGTTTCAAAAATTCTAAAGACATCTACATTAGTAAAAAAAAATTCTAATATTTCGAAAATAATTTTAATTCTAGGCATGGAATATCATGCTTCTTTCATTTTGTGTAACGACCCTTTCCGTCGTTACGTGTAACTTTCTCATTTAAAAATTTGGGTTAAGATTTTTTTCGAATTTGAAGTTCAGAATTTTAGGTTAGGCTATTTTCGGACGAAATCTGAGCGAGATATAATCTAGGACAATTCGTGAATATGGAGCGGGTAAACATGGCTGGGTTGGACTTGATTTTATGTTAGTTAAGACTATAGGAAATTTGGGACACTTTTCGAAACATAATTCGGATAAGCAAAACTTCCGAGATCGATCTGGTCGTGAAGGGGTTAGTCCGAAATGTCATGGTTGAAGGTTATGAAAAAGAAAAATCTGAGAAGAAGTCTGACATTCTGCCTCGCCTATCTCGCTATAGCGACGTGCTCAAAAGTGAAATAATTTTCGCTATAGCGAAGTAAATTCTTGATTAAATAGAAATTTATCAAAACATTCATTATTCTAAAAACACATTTTGGGGTAATGGAGAGGCGATTTTGGGCAATTTCAATCAATTTTTATCGTACTTCGTCCTCAAAGTAAGTAATCACTCCCCATTAACTAGCATTTTGGTTAAAAAATCTTAGAATCACTAGTTTATGCGTTCTTAGGAGAGTTTTGGCTTTTAATAGCTGATTTTCTGGTGCAACGAAATAAATTAGGCGGAAATCCTTTGAATTTTGGTTAATTATTGATAATTTACATTTGCATGTTGTTAATTCACTAAAGTAGCCATGAATTGATAGATTTTATATGAACTATAATAGAAAAGCCATAGAATTGGGGAGGGAAGATCCTGAACTTGACCTTAGGGGTTAGAATTGGGTTTAATCCTCAACATTATAGGTCTTTGGGTTGATTGTGTGATTTATTTATGTTACTAGACCAAAATCAACGAAAGTTGCATGGAAAGGCAAGACTCAAGCTTAGTTGAGTGGTGTAAACTTGGATTGTGGTAGGTAATGGTTACACAGTTTAATTCGATTAACTCGATTTGTGTTATGGATGCATATTAACTATCTCTGAGTATTGCTTGTTGTTGCGTGTTGTTGTGAAATGCAAAAAGGAAAAAAAATCTTATTGGATTATTTAAGTGTGATCACAGTTCAATGAATTTATATGTAAATCTTGTGGTTATTACAAGTGTTAGTTGTTGTCATTATTTCGTGGTTATTGTGACACTGTATTATTTATTTATGGGATGTATCGGTGTTTAGACATTTTAAAGAGATTTAATGAAATAAGATTGACAGACACTTGTATCTGGGATATGGTACATGAACAAGCACATCCCCTGTAGGTTATGACTAGCAGACGATCATAAGGCCCTTAGTCTATATGTACAAGGTACAAGTAAGTTTGATGGTTTCCTTAGTGAACCCAGGATTCTATGTATTGTTGACGTGAGTATTGTTGGCTGACTTAGTTGATTTGACTGGTTATCCTTGTTAACGTTCTTTGACTGCTTGTTCTTGTTGACTATTTGTGATTTGTTGTTGAGTCTACTAATCCGTGGTAAGTGTTATGAATTGAATAGGATCGTGTAGTAGTAGACACGTGTTAAATTGTTGTACTACATTATGGTTAAGTGTTCATATATCTCATTAGGTTAATCAAATGACTCTATCAGTACATTGTTGTTTTCTTGTGTGTCGATAGTACACTTGCTCTTACTTTTGTTAAGTGTAGAACACATTCCAGCATCTCCTTTGGGACTTTAGTTGTAATCTTCAGTGAGTGATTCAAATCTAAGGGTGAGTTGCACTCTCCGAGCTACCATGGATTTATCAATTTATGTTCGATTGCTTTGTTTTGGGACTATGAAAGAGTCTTAGTATTTTAGTGTTGCATCCCCTTTCTTGATATTCATAGTGTTTTGGTACAAACGACTTTCAGATTCTAGAAAGGATTTTTTGTTAGTTCAAAGTTATTATATTATTTAGCTTATGTTTTATATTTTATTTTGATTATTATTTCGGAGATTAATGGAATTAATTAGTTATTTAAATTTTTTAGTTATGTGTTGGTTAATGATTTGAGATTGATTGATTCTCCCTGTGGAGGATTAGTATAGGCACCATGCGCGACGAGTTTGGATCGTGAGAGTCTGATACTTGTTTGTGACATTAAATTATTAGACCTTTGTGTGCTTGAAGAATTAAGTGTTCTTAATAGGAATCACCATGAACAACTAAGTAAGGAAACAAGAAAGGAAGAGAGGAAGAGAAGAAAGAAGAGAAAAGAGATTATCATAAAGTATTAACCAAGAATGTAATTCTGTTATTCAAGATGTTATTCAATAGTACATGACACATGTGTATATATAGGCAGTTAGTAAGTGAGGGAAGACTACTAGTAGGTTAGTTGGTTGGTTAATGGTGAGCTAGAGGTTAGTTATAACTAACTTCACTGAGTCATTGCAGCAGTAATTTGACATAGTTGGAACACCTTTAACTACCTGCTTCAACACCCCTCCTCAAACTTGGCACTAAAGGTATTCATGAAGCCAAGTTTAGACATCAAATATTCATGTTGGACCTTAGTTAAGCCTTTGGTAAATGCATCTGCAGGTTGATCATGAGTAGATGAGTATTCAGTTTTGATCATTCCTTGTTGAATCTTCTCCCTTACAAAGTGACAATCTATTTCTATATGTTTGGTATTTTCATGGTAGACTGGGTTTACAGCCATCTGTAATGCAGCTTTGTTGTCACTAAAGATGGTAACTGGTAGTTGTAGTGGAACTTGGAAATCCTTGATTAAACCAATTAGATAAGTAAGCTCTGCAACTATTGAGGCAAGACTTCTGTATTCTGATTCAGTTGAACTTCTTGAGACAAATGCTTGCTTCTTTGACTTCAAGAAAACTAATGAATCACCTAGTTTAATGGTAAAACCAGTAATAGATCTTCTAAAAATGGCACAAGCTGCCCAATCTGCATCACAGTGAGATGTAAGAACATTTTTTCTTGTACTAGACAACAGAAGTCCTTATCCTGGCTTTCCTTTTATATATCTGATAACTCTGAGTGTTGCACTCATATGAGATTATTTTGGATTCTGCAAGAATTGGATCATAGTCTAAACACTATAAGCTATGTCTGATCTTGTTATTGAAAGATATAGCAACTTTCCTATTATTCTCTGATACATTCCCTGGTCAGCTAGTTTTTCATCATTAGGCCTTGCAGCTGATGGAACATGTTGTCATAGTCACTGGTTGTCAGTTTTTTGGTAGTGTCACAAGGTGTGGAAGCAGATGTAGCAGCACTAAGATCAGTTTCTGAGACCAACTCAAGGGCATACTTCCTTTTGGTGCATCACAATTCTTTATTTAGACCTTGAAAACTCAATACCTAGGAAGTATTTCACTTCTCCTAAGTCCTTCATCTTGAAGTCTTTGTGAAGAGCTTCCTTTGTCTCCATTACCCGGTTTAGCTTATCACCAGTTACTAGTATATCATCAACATATACTAGTACAATAATTATTCCATCACTGGTTTCCTTAATGTATATTGAATGATCATATTGGCTTTGCCTAAATTTGCAGTTGATCAATGCCTGAGACAGCTTTGCATTCCACTGTCTTGGTGTTTCTTTCAATCCATACAAGGATTTAGTAAGTTTGCATACTTGTTTATTCTCCCCCTAACTTCTAAATCCTTGTGGGAACTCCATGTAGATCTGATCCTCCAAATCTCCTTGTAGGAAAGCATTGAACACATCCATTTGATGAATGTGCTAGTGTCTAGCAACAACTATTGCCAAAAGTGTTCTCAACGTGACCATTTTCACCACTGGACTAGATGTTTCTTGGCAGTTTATGCCTTTTTTTTGACTAAAACTTTTTGCAACCAGTCTTGCCTTAAATCTTTCTACTTCTCCTGAGGCTTTATATTTGATATTGTAGATTCATTTGCACCCTATAAGTTGCTTGCTTATCGAAAAATTAACTATTTTTTAGGTATTGTTGTTTTGAAGTGCAGCCACTTCAGTTTGCATAGCATCTACCCATCTTAGATCCTTTACTGCTTCTGCATAAGAGGTAGGCTCCACAATGTTAGAAAAATTAGATAGGTAGCATTAATACTTAGCAGATATATTATCATAAGAAAAACAATCAGATAAAGGGTATAAAACATTGTCATTGATAGTCAATGACACAAAGTCTTTCATCCATGCAGGTGGATTTGAATCCCTGATAGATTTTCTTTGGTCTTGTTGAGCCGCTGGTTGTATCTGGTTGTGATCCTTGTTATGACAGGTTGTTCTGCAATCTGTTATCTGGTAATAGATTTTGTTACTCTTCTTGTTGGAATAGGTTGTTCATGATGGTCATGTGCAGTGGGTTGTACTGGTTGACTATATGTAGTATTTGGTTGATCTGCAGTGAAGTCAGTTATGGCTTGCTGTTGAAGATCAAAATTAGGTTGAGGTCTAGTCACTCCAGAGGTATTAGGTGATTTCACTTCTGGATCATATGGAGGAAACTCATGTTGTGGATATTGATCTAGATCAGTTATAAATGAAAATATGTCCTCTCTGAACACCATATCCCTAATTACAAAGAAAATTTTGTAAGTGATATCATAGAGAATGTAGCCCTTTCTTTGTTTCTGAATATCACATATGAACTACTTTTCTAGATCTAAGCATTAGTTTATCTGACCTGTTGATAGTTTTAGCATAACATAGATATCCTAATACCTTTGGATGATCTAAGGAAGGTTTTCTATTATACATCCTCTCATAAGGTGTCATATAACCCAACACAATAGATAGAAGCTTATTAAGCAAATATGTTGCTGCTTGTACACAATATCCCCAAAGCTTTAAAGCTATATTAGCTTGAAACCTTATAGCTTTGGTCACTTCCAACAAATACCTGTGCTTTCTTTCAGCCACACCATTTAATTGGGGTGTATAAGAGCAGGAGGTTTGGTATTTTATCGTAAATTTGCAAACAAATCAATGCATGAGTTATTAACAAACTACGTTCCATTGTCTGTCTTGATGGCTTTCACATATGTATCAAACTAAGTATGAACATAAGATAAGAAATGCTTCAGAATAACTACAACATCAGATTTAGTTAAAGCAAGAATATTCATATCATTCTAATGTAGTCATCAACTACAGTCAGGAATAATTTGTGTCCATCAAAAAAAGGAACTTTGTGTGGTCCCGACAGATCCATATGAAGAAGATCAAATGGTTTAAGACTAGTGGTAGTACTAATAGAAAAGGCCAATCTGACTTGCTTAGCTGGAGGACAAACACTACATTTATTGAAACAACTATCTGGAGAATCAATTTTATTAGGAAACATTTTACACAGTATTCTATATGGAACATGTCCAAGCCTCTTATGTCACAGTTGAATATTTATTTTATCTGCTATCTCAGTATTAAGCACACAGTCAATTACTCTGCTATATCCTGGTAGCTTTTGTCTCAGTAGAAAGTATAATTCATTCTTTTATCTACCAATCTCCTTCACCTTCCCACTCTAAAGATCCTGAAATATACAGAAGTTAGGAAATTTTTTTACAGAATAATTAAGTTGTTTAGTAGCCCGTGAGACAGATAACAAGTTATATTTGAATTAAGGTAAATAAAACACGTTGTGTATAGTGTTTCTGTCAGAGATACTACTAGAGCCAGTGTGTGTAACAAGTTATATCTCACTATTTGGTAATGTTACTTTTTGTGGATGCACTGACTCAGATATTGAACCTTTATTTAGAAGTTATGTGTCTTTTGTTATGTGATTTGTAACACCTGTATCAATAATCCACTTTTGTGGTTTATTGCTGACCAACAGGGCCATACCAATACCTGTCATGTTTGCTGCAGTAGTAGAGGGCATAGATGCTGAAACTTGATGCTGTTGTTCCAATATTTTACAAATTTATTCATACTGTCCAGGTGTAAACATTGGTGTAATCACCCCATCCTTTGGTAAATTTTGTGAAGACTGATAAGCACCATGTGATTGAGTCTGTTGAGGCTGCAGCTACTAGTTTTCAACCACAACATTATATGCAATAAGAGCAATCTTTCTCTGCTTAATTTTGTTATCACAGCCACTTCTGAAGTCATTGTTGACTCTTTGATCCCCATATTTTGAATGACCTGGTGGATATCCAACTACCTTGTAGCAATCCATCTTATAGTGACCTTTCATCTTGCAATGATCATATACAGTATTTGTATTATAGGTTGAAACATAGTTCCGTTTTCTCTTCTGATAACTACCTTGATATCGAATTTTAGAGTACATTGCAACAACATCAATTGTAGTAAGTGCAGCTCCATGAAAACCTGTTCCCTATACTGACTGAGCCACAGACTTTTGATTTTCATCACTTATGATCATGGACTAGGCTATGTTAACAGTAGGTAGTAGGTTCATTAACAAATCGATACAACATTTATCTTTGAAGATAAGTGAAAAAATCTCTTGATGTTTCACAGTTACAAGCAGTTGATGGGACTAAAGATTCAAACTCATCCCATAAGTCTTTCAACTTAGTGAAATAGACAGAAACAAATTGAACACTTGGGGACACAGTTGCAATTTTTTTTATGCAAATTGTAAGTTCTTGATCAATATATTTTAACAAATCTTTATTTAAGATCCATCCACACATCACAAGCCTTCGAGGCATGTACTACCCCTCCAAGAAGGGTACTAGACACTAAATTCATCAGCCATGATAGTACTATTGCATTAACCCTTTTCCCATTGATTAGCTAAGTTTGTAGAGTAGATTTCTTTCTTACAAGAACCATCAACCATTTCAAACTTATTTCGACCTAATAATGCAATCCTAACTTCTTTACTCCATACTTCATAATTTTTACTTCTTTATAACTAAAATAAAACAAGTGAAGTACCTAAGATGTTTGTAGTTGAGAGATACAGAGGGTGATTTGTATTCAGAGTAGTAGTTGTAAACTGAAATACAGTACTGAAATTTGCATTATTCACTGGAGGTACAGTTGAAGTACCAACTCCATCAACACCGATTGCCATTGCAGTTGATTACGGAAGATTTGCAAGAAAAATGAACTCTCAAATTCTATAGTTCTTGAGTTCAAGAACAAATGCAGTTTCCAATTGAGAAGTAGAATCGAGTCTCACGTACTGATTCAATTCAGTATAGGCTCTGATACCATTAAGAATTAAGGATTCTTAATACGAATCACCATGAATAACTAATTAAGTAAGGAAGAGAGAAAGAGAAGAGAGAAGAGAGAACAGAGATGATCATAGAGTATTAACTAAGAATGTAATTCTGTTATTCAATAGTAAATGATACATATGTAAATATAGGCAGTTAGTAAGTGAGCTAAGACTACTAGTAGGTTAGTTGGTTGGTTAGTGGTGAGCTAGAGGTTAGTTATAACTAACTTCACTGAGTCATTGCAGTAGTAATTTGACATAGTTGGAACACCTTTAACTACCTGCTTCAACAGTGCTAACCAATGCAAGAAGATGTATGAATTTCTGTGGTTGAAAAACTTATACAATGTTAATGATCAGATGATAATTTTTGGTTAGAGGTTTAAAATCCTATTCATTCAAGTATTCTGCAAAAGCTAAATAATGTAAGATTCTATGGGGTCTATTGAGTAGGACATATACACCTAGACTGCACTCATTTATTATAGCTCTTGGTCAGTGAAAAACCTAAAATATTACATACTTTTTGCTTTAGAATTGAGAGACTATTACTACGCCATTCTATAGTAAGTATATTTTAGGTAGGCCACACAATGGCAATTTAGACGAAATTGGGTTTGAGATTAGTGGCAAATAATGTGTAGGCTATCGGTTGTGCGATTTATACTGATATAAAAAGCTATTTGTGTATAAACTTACTGGTTTATACAAAATGTTGATCATTGAGGCTACTTTGTTCCCCGCGGCACACTAGGAAGCAAGATTAAGTTGATGTAATTGACGCAGTTCAACGACATCAGTCAGATTGACAAGTATAATTAGTATAGTGTCGTGTTGGCGTGCTTGTATCGTACATTATGTTGTGCTACTTATATGTCAAGCCTCTTAACCTAGATATAGAGGACAAGAACCGTATAAGTAGGTGCTCCACAACTAACATATATACTAAGTGAAAAGGTTACTATTCCTAAACAATAGTGAGGACCTATGTAGATATACAATTCTACCCAATTAAACATAATTGATGTAGACAACTAAGACTATTACCATATGTGAAAACTTAATACTATATATGAAGTCTCTAATAGAATTTGTATTCATACAATGGAATATGATCAAGTCACGACTCCTTACATATTCAAACTATAATTACAGACATGACTAAAGAGTACTAGACATCTATTAGCTCCAGTGAGAGAGAAGCTCACCAAATGCGTTGCAGAACATGGGACTAGTACCTAGTGTGAACATTTGTTTATCGGCATACCTGATCCTATATTTACAGAAAAACAATGCTCCAAACGAAGGGACGTCAGTACATATAAAACATGTGGTAACATGTAAAACAGACAAAATAACAAGTAACAAGTACGGACACTCATATGAATCAAATATCAAGATGAAGGACTTATGAGCAAACAAATAAATGATATACAGTAGGAACAATGGTCAATAGACTAGTCTAATTGGAATGTCATAATTCAAGCATTAAGGATGAGCAATTATGGATCAATATTATCAGAAACTATAGTATGACTTATGTAAGAAACCTTATTAGTTTACACATGTGTACTCAAAGTTATTTTTTATTGTAAGACACCTGAAAATTTGCCCAGTGGTACAGTATGTCCCTCCTTAGGGTCTCACTATGAGGGTCTGCAGGCCATATGTGCCATGTATTTGTTTGAGTTAGAAGAAAGCGTACATGACATTTCAACTGACTTCAAATGCAAATGATGCCACAAGGGTCGGTACGTCACAATGTATAGACTCAGTATAATGGTCTGATCTCAATTCTGTGTGTAGAATTACGTTGCGCATGTGTGCCATGTCAAACCTATCCATACCCTCTCATCGTTAACTTTATCAAGTGGTGCCTTATATGCCTATATAAGTGTATCACGATAAATATTGTTTAGCCATTAAATAATGCTTTTCACATACAACTAATTTCTTTGCTAGTATCGAGTTATTCAAATGCTAGTTCTATATATTATTCTATGACTATATTGCTATGTGATTCAATATACAAGTGCAATTATACTATGACAATTTATTCTAAACGCACAGCCACATAGATATAACATATGAATTTTAGGAATTTCTAGTCCACACGAATCCAATCATGTATAGCTCTATAGAATTTAACCTGACACTTCAATAAATAGACGCATGAAGGTGGAGACAAGTAATTTAAAATAGAAAGAAAATGTGAATATTGTGGAGACATGGGAAGAAAACGTGAATATTGTGGCGACATGGGAGGATAACGTGAGTGTTGTGGCGACATTAGGCATATTATCACGTGTTAAATGTGTAGAAGCTGAAACATTCATTTCTCTATATCAAATAGACTATGTCGACTCAACTTGGAGGAATAAATGATAATGGGTTGTGCCTTAACGACAAATGAGAGTTTAACTTTACATAAATTTAGTACTTTCCTAGCTAGCAGTAATGTCATGAGCCCCAAACAATTCAATACACGGGAATGAAATTTGTATGCGACTAACTATAAGGTTGCACCGTCTAATTGGGAAGCAATGACAATTTGAAATGAAGTGGGTTTGAAAGTAGTGGCAAATAATGTGTAGGTTATCGGTCGTGTGTTATGATGATAGAAATGAGATATTTTTGTGTCAACTTATTAGGTGCCACAAACTGTTGATTATTGGTGTTGCTTTGTTTCGTGCTGGCACACTAGAAACAAGATTAAGTTGATGTATTTGACGCAATTCAATGACATCCACTATCAGAAATTTGGTCTATGGCAACACAGGCAAAATCGTTGCAGTAGATGAGTAAACCGTTGCTGTAGAGGTATTGTAACGGTTAACAAACCGTTTCATCAGGTCGCGTGGCGATAGGTCTACTGCTACGATTTTTGTAACAGTTTCATAAACCGTTGCTATATATGGCTGTAGCAACGGTTTTTACCATCACTATCGCAACACTTATTTGACATCAATTGCAATGAAATAAACTGTTGCCAATGAGTTTTATGCAACGGTTATTATATCTATTGCAACAGTTAAATAAATATATTACACAACTCAGTTGACACTATTGCAACAGTTTTGTCATTAATGCTACAGTTTTTTTTTGTAACATAAACTCTATAGCAATGGTTTAAAAGCTGTAGCCATAGGGTCTTATGCAACGGTTATTTTTTGTCAATTTCAACAGTTAATCATATTATTACAACAATTTTATGGTTAATGCTACACTATTTAGTGACTTTAAATGAGCTATCACAACATTTACAGGTTGTTGCTATAGCCTTAATAGTTTAATTGAATTTTCTATAGCAACGGTTCTAAGTTGCTATTGCAACAATTTAATGTGCTACAAAAATATGTAGCCCAGCAATGACAAACTAATAATAAATACCAATAAACTAAAATACATGAAAAGATATAGAATTACAAAACAGTACGTTATCAATGTTCATCATTAAAATTGTATATCCAAAATACAAGCTTGCCATAGTAGTTAATATCTATAAACTATCGACATAAGTTTCAATGTGCTATCGATTTCAAAAATGTCCTAGAACAAGTTACAAAAACCATCTAAAATCTTCTTAACGTTCTTCAATGTTCTCCTCATTTTCTTCTTCATTTCTCCACCTACAAAAAAAAATCGTGCCATTAATCTTTGTCAATGTTCTCCTCAATGTAAAATTGTTTCACATTATTGTCAAAGAGAATATGACCTTTTTCAAATGCAACTGCCTCAAAAAGACAAACAATAAGCAATAAAGCCACTTCAGAAAACTTTATCAAAATAAAATTGCAAGTAGTTACACCAAATCCACCATATAGTTAGACTAAGTTGTCTAAAACTTTCCTACAAATCCATGCATTTCACTACTGTCTACTTTTGCTAATGCAAAATTTCACAACTATGAATTTATTGTAAGTATCCATTCACAATTTTATCTTATAATTTAGAAAAAAATTCCAAAATTATCATGAAATATATATTTTTAAAAAAACAGGTTCAAGGAAAAAGTGTAACAAGGCTTTGCAGAACCAAGAATATAATCACAATCAATGGGCAATTTCCAGGACCAACCTTGACAGTTCGAAACGGAGATACACTGGCTATTACTGTCATTAATCGAACTCGTTACAACGTTACCATCCACTAGTAACTACCTTTTAAACGACCTTTTATGTGTACATATATATATATTTTTACACTATCCATGTAAAAATTTGAGAAGTCTGTAGTAGCTCTACAGATTCCTTCACTTCACATAAAATCAGTTGTATGTAACTATACAACAAGGACTACATGTCCCCTCTATTCTTTTTTTCCAATTGCCTTTCATACTTTAAAACTTCTTTAGCTTTAGCTAGCTATAATAGGGGGCATTTTTGAAAAGACGGAGGTACAATTACACCTCTCTTTGTCTCTCTGCAGGTACAATAACTGACTTCTTTATCTCCCTCTCTTTTTCTTTGTCAACAACAACATATATACACCACCATGGTTGTCTTAATTACATATTCCACCTTGCTAACTTACATACATTAATAATGCTTACACTCGCATGAACACAAAAAGTTAGCCACTACCTATAGCATAGTTATTATTACTATCATGTATAATTAAGAACATAACAAGCAACATACATGTAAAACCACACATTCACCTGTCCTTCTCAACCATAAAACTATGCTATCATCAACATATTTTAAAGAAAACATCACATTTTTTCCCCACTTTCTCTCTGTCTCTCTTATAATTAAAAATTAATATATATACAAGAGAATTATACATGACAAGTCTCACTTAAATAAAAGAGTCTCAATTAATTCAACTTTGTTTTCCTTTTGTTGATGCATCTAGCTAGCTTATTAAAATTGACATACACAAGAAAGAAGAAGAGCTTACTTGTCCCTCTCAAGCTCCAGTCCCACCATATAGCCACCTTCTTGTCAAGTTTTTTTAAGATGCAACCTTCTGGCAATTACAGCCCCAATATTACCAGTTCCTTTTCTTACTTCAACATAGATATTCCGTCTCCTTAAATGCAATACGAATCCGAATTTGTCCAATATTTCCATGACCTTTATTTCTCCCAACCCCCTCATGATCAGTATAATCTCGATACCCGTATTATGGTAGAAGAAGATTCCAACAAATTAGACAAACAGGAAGAAGAAGATCATGAAGAATTAGTACTAAAAAGCAGCAAGAACAAGAAGGATGAGATGAGCAGTACCACTACTAGTACTATGCGTAGGAAAAACAACAAGTGCACTGCTGGTGCTGGTGCGGGTGTTTCAAAGAAAGATAGACACAATAAGATTAACACGGCTCACGGCCCTAGAGACCAAAGAATGAGACTCACTCGAAATAGCTCACAAATTCTTCAATTTGCAAGACTTGCTCGGGTTCGATAAGGCCAGTAAAAAAATAGAGTGGCTACGAGTGGCTACTCACAAAGTCAAAATCAGCAATCAACGAGCTCGTTCAAAAAATAAACAAAGAAAACTGCAACGACACTATATCAATTAGTGCATCATCTCCTTCAGAGTCGTGTGAAGTTATATCCGGTGTAATTAATAAATCAGCAACTAATAATACTAATAATGTTGTTTACAAGCAATAGAAGAAGAAGGTTAAGTCGATTCGTAGGACAATATTTCATCCAGTTGTTGCAAAGGAATCGAGGAATCAAGCTAGATCAAGGGCAGGGGATAGAACAAAAATAAAGAATAGCCTAAATAATAAGAATAATATTGGTGAATCCATGAACGAGCAGTAGCAGAACAACAAGATGAACAACAATTTTATAGTGAATCGAAATAGGCCTCACCCGGCTTCACTAGACTTTGAGTTTGTGTTTTGAACAAGAAAATGAGATGAATAACAAGGCAACAATGCTAGTGAATCGAAAGAGCCCCACACGGATTCACTAGACTTTAGATTCAACAACACAATGTTAACAAGATTACTAATACTCTCAAATTTCAACAAAAATGTAATGTGTAAGTACCTGAACAACACAGATTAAGGATGAATATAAAATTCTTGAGAAGTTCTGACAGTCCTGTACATCCCATTGTGACTGAATGGTTGTTTCAAAGACGAGCAACAGACGATATCAAATATGTTCAGATCAGAAAAACTGAAGCGAGAAAATACAATAGAAATGGAAAGAAAGTGTGACTTTCAACAACAACAACAACATACCCAGTATATTCCCACCAAGTGGGGTCTAGGGAGGGTAAGTGTACGCAATCCATACCATTACCTCAAATATGAGATAGAGAGGCTGTTTTCGATAGACCCCCAGCTCAAAATAAAGCAATCTAAGATAAGATAAGGAATAAATGAGAAATGAAGAATCAGAAAAAAGTATGCTTCCTCCCAAAGATAACGGGCATTTACACCCCATAATTATATCCATTATCATATTTTTCCTTTATTTAATTGGAAGCCTGATTGTGGAGTGAAACAAGCAAGAACCATAGGGATTATGAAAAAAAATTTTTTACCAACTATGAGAAAAGATATATATCTACTAGCATTAATGCCAGTCAATGTAATATCACATTACTTCATCCATAGACAAAGATAGAAGATAGGAATACCAATTGAGATGCTTATGAGCAAGAAATAAATTCATATCACACTAATCATATTAGCGAACATCTTAACTGAAACTCGCATGTTATGTACATATTTAATTTTCCTGCACAGTAACTACTCATTATGGAACTGCCACACAAAAGAGCTAGAAGCTAAAGAACCAGAAAAAAATAAAATCCAGAAGTAGGACAAATCGCTCTAACCCAAATCAAACAAATACGTAGTACAATGCCACCCAAATGATTATACTAGGTGGTCAAGGATCCACCTACAACAAGTAAGAGTGCACCAATGCTAAGAAACTATTACACTCGATCCAAATATATATATATTTTTTTAAAATCGTGTATTTATAATTTGTCCGCACTCATTATCACAAAGAAATAGTTAGCGCAGACATAATCAAACCTACTAAATTAAAACAATAAAGCCACCTCTACATACTGGATAAACTTTTTTGAAAGTTAAAAGAGCAAGAAACAACTACATATCACACAGATCACATTACTGAACAACCTAGCAGCAGCTCAAATGGGTGATGCCACATAACATCAAAGGTGCTGCTGAGAGCTGGAACCTTTGGAAAGTTGATAGACCCATCAGGAACACCTGATTGTTCCCTTTTCTGTTGTTTGGATAGCTCCCCGACCCTTGCGATGATGTTAATAGGGTCAAGTATGTATTGGTGGCTAAAGGCCCCTGGTGGGATAAAAGGTCAAGCTTGACCTAACTGCCATTAATGTAATGATCATGGAAG
The DNA here is from genome assembly GCA_030864215.1 of Capsicum pubescens. Taxonomy (NCBI): domain Eukaryota; kingdom Viridiplantae; phylum Streptophyta; class Magnoliopsida; order Solanales; family Solanaceae; genus Capsicum; species Capsicum pubescens. Next base: position 344,764,803 of record CM061538.1, on the reverse strand, counting down.
AAATGAAAGGAGGGTGGTGATTTACCTTGAAGTACAAGACGTGTGGTAATTTTACATGGCCGCCTTTGTTTAACTTGGTCACCAACCATAGAAATGTTAACTTTGGGCACTCCTTTTATCACCACTAAGTCCAAGTAACCATCTGACAACTGCAAAAGCACTAAGTTATAATGCACGTATTAGAAGTTAAAATAGTTGCAGCTTAGTGCTTCTGTGAAATTACAATAAGAATGTATTAGCTAGGATTATATAGATAGGCTAGTGTGTTTTCTATGCAAAGCAGGACCACGATATCACTTGTGCTGAACGAAATTCGATTTAACTTCACTAATGGTTTCACCTTCCAGTTCAGCTGGTTCACCAAAAGATTCATAACCTGGTCCAACCACAAATTGTATATAACTATTGTACCTCCTAAGCCGGAATGTTTGTTGCATTCCCTGGCCAAATAGCATCAAACTAAAGTAAACGAGCATAATGATGATGCTTTAAAGGAACCCCGTGTACTCAAAGTACCCAGTATTACTGCCATAAATGCACTGTGAGCTACTCAAAGGAAACAGATAGTAAAACGTACATAAAAATCTATTAGAGCACTACCCATCCATCTATGTTTCTCAGACTCGATATCAATATCAACTATTACACCTGAAAAACAAGAAAACTTCAGCATCAATATAATATCAATATCAGCTATAATTGTCTATTCTAATTCATTAAATACTTAATTATAGGACAAAATACAAAGCTGAAGATGTAATACCCCAGGCGAGCATCAGCACACTGAAAAATCGGCTCTGCCCCTGTGAAATAGTAGCTACGTCTAGTGATTGCTTGTGACCTGCAAGAAACCACCACGCGTGTTGCATTAGACGCACACAAGATAGACCAACAACGAGTACAACCCACCAAAAAGCCCTAAAAATACGAAGCCAAACGTTTCCAATTTCGGATCGAAAGTTTTGTCGCCAGTGGCGACTTCTGACAACGACGGGGCCACCTCGCCGGAGCTCCAAACCAAAAATTGGCAACGCAATTTGATGAAAAATTACCCCAGGAACCTAAATTTGTCATAGATTATTTTGTAGCAACTGTGACTGGACAGAAGATGATCGCAAAAGTTGAAGTTCACTTCAGAAATTCCCTTCAGCAGACGAGTTCACAACGACAATTTCATCTTCTGCGCAACAATTGGAGGTCAAAAATGCGTATTCTAATTTGTTTTTGGTTTAGTGAGAGAAAATTGGAGAAAGAGGGAAAAGGGATTAGATTTTTTTTGCTTTTGGCGGGTTATGAAAATAAGAGGGGGAAATACAGGGATTTAATAACTGTTGTAATTGATAAATATACGTGTTTCCATAGATTATTTTGTAGCTACTGTTCATAAATTGTTGTTATAGGGATGCCTATTGCAACGGTTATAAATTAATGGCAACGGTTGTGTTATTAAATCGTGGTATTAGAATCAAACTTTTTAGCAACGGTTATAACCGTTGCAATAGACTATCTACAGTAGTGATTAGTCAGATTGACAAGTATAGTTAGGATAGTGTTGTGTTGGCGTGCTTGTATCATACACTGTGTTGTGCTACTCAGATTACAATGAAAGAAATACCTAGTTTTTTACCGACTCTCTACGCATGCATTTTATGATATTATTATTGTTATCGATATGTTGATTTTTATTAAAGTATAATATAATTGTATTGATTTTTATGTATACTTAGTTATAAACATTAGAGAGATGGAAGATGGTTCATCCTGATCGATGTCAGGCCAAAGAGATGGTAATGTTATTATTTCTATAATTGATAAGAGTTATTTTAACTAAGATGTTAATCATGTATTTGTGGTACATTATCTTGGATCATATTGTAAGAAACTTTATTATTAATATGAAAGTTTGAGTAGTTTGATTCAAATTCTAAAATATTCTACTACTTAAAGAAGACCATCCCTTTTCCTTCTTTCATACAAATATTTTGTAATTGTTTTCTACAAACTTCGATATTTTTAAATTAGCCCTAAATAATTAAAGATTCACTATTAAGAGAGATTTTGAGTCCCTTTTCCCCTTGAGCCAGCTACTTAATTAAGTGGAAGTAATGATCATAAAAAATTGTAGAAAGAAAATATTTTCCTCCATACCAATCATATCCTAAGAGACACTTGGAAAAATAGTTGAAATGTGTATACCTTTTTAGGGATATTGGGGCTCGTCTCCATTTTCTCTAATTTCTTATTTGGATTGAGGACACATATGTTATGAATTATCTTTTTCTTAGTGATAGGAAAGAGTCTGCTATAAGTTAGCTTTAAATTTATGAAGTACAATAAAAACTCTAATTGTATCATTGATCTTAACAGAGATTGACTTTTTTGTGAGCCTCATTATAAATTTGAATTAGAGATGACCAAGTCACAATCGAGGAGGTTACGTTCTATGTCCACCTCCTCCATATGTATTCATTCTTTAGATTCTAACATAGATAGGGGTCAATGTCGAACTCCCAGTAACTTCATGTGAGTAGAATCTGAGGTTAATATGACTTATATATATATGGCCTGGTCCATCTCTAAAGAGAATTAAGAGATCCTTATGTTAAGACACAGATCAACAATAATATATAAAATGTTATGTTTTTAAATAGAAATCTTTTTTTATTCAGGTTGATTATTTTGTATCATTTTCAGATGAGATAAAGTATAATGTAAATGTGGGATTCTAGCTTGTCATCCAAGTCTTGGTCCATTACTTTAATCATTTTCTTTTCTGCATGCAGTTGTACTGAACAATAAGAAACCAAAGGATTTGCATGCTTTTCTTTTCCTTTTAGTTTTATTTTATATCCTTTCTTTCAATTTATATTAATCATTATTAGTCAAAAAGTTTTTTTTGTTTATATATTTTAAAATATTTCGTAGCATTTGTGTAGCTTTCAGACTTTTAGAACTTATCGTCTAATTAAACATATCATAACGGTTGTGTGGAGGAGTGGAGCCATCATTGTAATTATGGGTTCGCCATAATTCAATAATTTAGGCTCAAACATTACACTTGAGTTAGAATTTTTATTTAAGATTTAAAAATAATCTAATCTTCTTTGTTTTTGTTTTTGTTTTTTTTAAAACGAAGGGAGTAATAAACAGACAAATAACAAAGTGTCCCTGGATGTGTAAGTTGAGAAAATTGAAGGAAAGGTGTCTTTTAAGTCTTGAATGAAGGATTGGTGACATTGACCAACAGATAGGGTCAAACATCATTAGGAAACTTGATTAAGTTAATTGTGGACTTGATTAATATTTTCAAAACATTATAATCATTTCAAAAATACAAATCAACCCAACCCACACCCCTCTTCAATCCTAATCAACCACTCTCTCTCTCCAGCTTCTCCCAACCAACAGTTCTGCAAAATTTCTCCCTTCAACCTTAGGCAACAAATAGTCGGGCGAGTTCTTTTTCGACTTTCAACCGTCAATCGACGTGAATACTTCTCCAGCGACAACAACTTCAAGTTCTTCGTCCTCCCATTTCCTTTTTCACAGGTAAAAAATTATGAAGAAACAGAGGAACTTGAGCCAACTACTCTTCTGGTATTGAAATGTGGACTGAATAAAACCCTAATTTCTGGCATTTCTGCATTACTTCTTCTCGTTGTCGTACTGTTGATTCGAATTTGTTGGTGATTTTTTGTCACAGTTGATGTTCTTAGTGTGTATATGTATGTGTGATATGTTGGTCTTGCTGGGTTGATTTGTTGTTAGTCTTGGTAGGAATGGTATTGCAACAGTTGAAACATCTGATGTAATAGATGAAACATATGATGCAACAGATGAAAATCTGATGCAACAGATTAAAAATCTGATGCAACAATGAAAATCGGATGCAACAGATGAACAATCTAACATATCATTCATCTGTTGCGACAGACGACTCTTTTGTTTGGAAGAAATCTAAACAATATTGATCCAACAGATAACTGAATAGTGATATGTTTTTATTCTTTCCAACGGTTTACTCTTCATTTTAAAATCTGATGCAACAGATTAAAAATCTGATGCAACTATGAAAATCAGATGCAACAGGTGAACAATCTAACAGATCATTCATCTGTTGTGACAGACGACTCTTCTGTTTGGAAGAAATCTAAATAATATTGATCCAACTGATAACTGATTAGTGATCTATTTTTGTTCTTTCCAACGGTTTACTCTTCAATTTATAACAAATTAGGACTGTTTTTATTCTTTCCAACGATTTACTCATACAGGTCGGTTATCTGTTGCAACAAAGAACATACCTGGTGCAACAGATTAGTGATCCGTTTTTATTCTTTCTAACGATTTACTCATCTGTTGCAACAGGTTGGTTATATATTACAACAGATAAAATACCTGGTGCAACGGATTAGTGATTTGTTTTTATTGTTTCCAATGGATTACTCATCCGTTGCAACGGGTCAGTTATGTGTTGCATCAGATAAAATATCAGGTGCAACAAATATTGCTATTTTTATGGTTCCCACGCATTACTCATCCGTTGCAATAGGTCGGTTATATGTTGCAACAGATAACATACCTGGTGCAACAGATTAGTTATCTGTTGGAACTGTTATATTACTGCTATGCATTAATCAATTATAATCTATGTTAAGTTCATGTTAATTTAAGATAATATGGCTCCGAAAATAAAAGAAATCGAATCAAGTCTAAGTAAAGGAACAAGTGCAGCAGCTCAGCTACATCCACCACTCTATCAGCTTGCTTTACAAACGTTATCTCAATCAGAAAAAGAAGATAATGAACACGGGGAGGAGAAATCTTTCAAAAGAGATGATCCAAATGCTAATAGCCCTTCCATCGAAGAGTTGGTCAAAACCTTCAGCATTGATCGTTGCCCTGTGAGAATGCAGTGCGATGGTGCCACAGATTTAACGGGTGATCTCTTGGTTAAGTCAGTCATGGGAAAATCTTTCGACGCCTTCAGAAAAATACTTCGAGAACAAAAATTGGATTCTTATTTCAGGGAAAGCTGCTTTGGGAAATATCTTGATTTGCCGGAGGACAACAATGCTCGTTTCCAAATGAAAATGGCATATGATCTTCTCAAGCGCAGGTTTATGTATGAAAACAAAGATAAGATGGATGAGGTGTGGATAAATTACTGTGGCATGCCTGTTTTTTTTGGTTGGGAGGAGTTTGCCATAGTTACCGGACTAAGATGTTATCCTCCTTGTCCTTCTCAAGTTATACCTACTCTGACCCAAAAAAAAAGCACCCCGCACACCCAAAAAAAGAAAAGACAAGTCGAATGATCGTGATGACCTGGTGTCCATTGTTGGTCCAAGCTTCAAAAACAAAAATCTGATTGAAGCGTTGAAAGGTAAAGGACTTTCAAAGAAGCACAAGCAATCATTGTGCTTGATTTGGTTTGTACATAATGCTCTTTGGGTGAGAGACGTTAACAACAACATAAGCCTCGATTTAATAAATCTCTCCGGGGATCTTGAGGCATTTAACAGCTATCCTTGGGGTTATGAAAGCTTCAAAATGACTGTCGAATATTTGTTGACTCCGTTAATGCCAAAAACAGTCAACTTATATGGTTTTTCATGGGCCTTCATGGTAAATATTTCTTTTATCATGATATGATTCATCATTTTTTTATTCAATAATTCTTTTGATTTATTGGCGTTATGTTATAGGCTTGGGCATTTGAAGCTATTACTTATTTGAGACAACAAGTGAACTACCAGGAAGAAGTTTCCTGTCCAAGAATTCTGAGATGGTTGTCGGCCAAAATCGATAAAAATGCAAAATTTCTTGATCTTTTCAATCCCCCCAAGGAAGCAGTAAGTCCAATTCTAATCAAGTTTTTATTTTAATTAATGATTAAATGATTTCATCATCATTCTTAATATATGTACCGATTTATTTTAGATTGTCCATCCGTGGCTTGTTCCGACCAACCGAGAGTTGAAGATGCCATTTTTTCTTACTTTACGGTCTGTGCAAACTTTATCGGACCCTAAGGTCGTTGATGGAATAAAAATGAAATTGTTTGGAGCAACAACCATCACAAGAAAAATAATTTTGGAGGGTGGGGCTAATGATGCTCCTCTTACAGTTTTTGAAACAACAAGCCATTATGATTATGATCATAATGGTTGTACAGATTTTTCTCCAGATTTTGCCGCATCTAGCGAATGTTCTTCATGCAAATGTCAAGACTGCAAAGCAAAACACGATGGAGTGATTAATGTTATTAATACACTAACTGCTTCTGTAAAGAAAATGACATCTAAGAGGAATGTCATTCCATCAAAGTGGATTTCATATCCAGACACTCCACTAGAGATCAAGGCGGCTAAGAGAAGAAGGAAAGACACTTCCAAGGCATCATCAATCATAAAAAAAGCAAGATTGCAACGCCTCAGTCTTTGTCTTGCACCGATATTTAGTGTGCAAGGGCCACAGAAGAGCAGCATGAGCTGAAGAAGGTGAATGTACATCATCTGTTCCAAAAAACAAACAAGCACATAGTTGTTTCAACAGATGATACATCTGCTGAAAATTATCAAACAGATGTATACATCTGTTGCAACTCTTGTCTAACCTGTTGTATTAGATTCGTTATCTATTTCAACAGATGAGTTTTATGTTGCAACAGATGGGTCATCTATTCGAAATTATCGTACTGCTCTGATTTACCTATTCGAATTTGTCCCAACAGATAATCCATCTGATGCAACATAAGAATCATCTGTTGCAACAGATGGAAAATTTGTTGTATATCTCTACTTAGCATTGACAATTCTGGCTTTCCAGGTGGATGTCACAGCTACTATCGAAGAGCATAATATAACAGTTGATAATCCATCAACTGCTTCTAGAGATGAAGAAAAAATGGAGTATATCAGTTTGGGAGAACAGAAGAATTACCCGTTTGAAAGGTTCAACATCTCGGACGAGGCTCCAAAAAACTAATACAGTTGATCAACGACTATTCAGAATGGATTGCCGATGGGCTGTTAAAGCATCATGCCGGCAGGTACATAAATCAATTTTATGGATATTAGTTTATACAATTCTTGATGTAAGAACCTGACATTAACACATATAAATCATCATGTAGAAAACAAAATGACGAGCGCTACAAAGTAAACGAATCGAGTCTTGGTTTTTATATGTTCGACTTTGTTGTTGCACATCCTGGAATGAAGAATTGGTTCTATTTGATGTCACAGCCCCAAACTTGCTGGAATGATGAGGTTTAAAGGTCATACATATTACTATTAATTAATACTTTATTTAATTGCATCTGCGTATTGATTTTTTCGTCACGTAATTTGAAATGTTTGATAATATGTGTAGCACATCGATGTCATTTTTTACTACCTTCGAAAGAAGGCCAAGTTGCAAACACAAGAACAATACAGATATACAACAGGCAATTGTTTGTACAAAGTTTACATCAATAATGCCTATGATACGTATTGTCAATAGCAGCAGGAAGTTTTCCGAAACGAGGAATGTTTAATCAACATCATCAAAGGTTTTAGCTTTCCGGCTGGCTTACCTTGGCATTTGGTCGACGAAGTGTACATCCCAATCAATTGTGGTGATGAATTCCATTGGGGGTTAGCTGTCGTCATTCTAAAAGAGAGGCGCATCCGAGTTTATGACTCGATGTCGCGAAGGAGACGTTCCGGGAATTCGTCTGAGATACAAAAGCTAGCCAAAATATTGTCTACTTACCCTGATATGAGTGGCTTTTTGGATCAAAAAATTCGTACTGATTGGTCGACGATTGAAGCATACTGGGATAAAATGGCTAATCCATTTGATGTACAATATGTTGACGAAATTGCTCAACAAACCATTGGTAGCCTGTAAGTTTAAGTGTCATGATTTAGTTTCATTTCACAAATTTCACAACGCTTGCATGAACTGCAAGATATGGATTATCTATTTTCTTATAATGCAGGGATTGCGGTCCTTTTGTTGTCGCCTATGCTAAGTATTTGAGCGATGGATTACAAGCACCAAATGATGGACTTGATGCCGGATTACTCCCGCAAAAGATATGATGCTCTTTTATGGAAATATGGAGAAGCGAAAGCTCAGAAGCCGTACGCAACCGACGTTAAAGATCCACGACGACCGAAGCCGAATTCCATAGCACTAGATGAAGAACAACTTGTCCATATTGATTAGATATTTATATCTCGAGTCCGTTAATGTAATAACCTATCCTCCTTGGCTTAACTTGTTGATTTATTTGTAGAGTAGATCGTTTGTACTCATAATAATTTTTTTTACATTTCATTTATTTGTTGAGTTATTTTATTTCATGTAATTTTTGAAGGCTTCGATTTATTTTATTCTGTCTATGAATATAATTAATTCTGAGTTTTGAACATGTTAATTAAAATGGAGTACTAGATTCAAATATCGCAACAGATAATATATCTACTGCAACAGACGACATATCTTATCAGACATATTTAGACATATGTTGCAACATGAGATGCAACACGTAGGTCATCTGCTGGAAATTATATAACAGGTCTTCCTACTTTTTTTATTTGCTCCAACAGATTACCGATCAGTTGCAACAGATAAGTTATATGTTGCAACAGATCGTAAATCTGTTGCGACAGACAGACGGGGAACATCTGCATAACGCAACAGATGACCAACCTATTCCAACAGATAATCAATCTGCCATAACAGGTACTATATCTGTTACGACAGATATAAAATCTGTTGCATTATAAAAATTCAACTTTGTCAGACATAAAAATTATTGCCCCTATATGTATAGTGAATTGGCTTGAAATGAAAATTTGTTATCGTGTTCGTCTCCATCTTTGTACATGTTCTTTTTTATACACGGGCTTCAACCATTTAGTTAGTACCTCATATGCCCAGACCCATTGCATCTTTCCCACAATGGTGTCGTACACACTGGTCATTTGTGTGTCGGTCAGCAAACACTTCATGTATGCAAACGAGTACGGCCCGCACGCTGCATCGGTTGTATTTTTGGGGAGCTGGATGTTCTTATTTCGACCTTCAAAAACCTATGATTCCTTCGCCAAAACTTCAGCCAGTAAATGATCCATCAGCTTACTCTGCGCCAACAACTTGGGCAACAACTTCAAGAGTGGCTGCATGTGGGTTAAAAATGTCTTCTCGCTGAACACAGGTAAGTTGCAGTCATAAACCTTAATATTTCCCTCGTATAGTAGTATCTCAACAGTGAGAAAATGGGTGACATCCACGTTCATGACTGCAAGGATTTTCTTCACCTTGGTCCAGCTCTTGTCGTATGGATATGGCCTCTTCCCTCTAACATATTTAATTGCTTCTTCATCCTATTGGAACGTAGAAACTAACTGATCAAATCCCAGGCCACCGGAATCATCTAGATTACGAAGATCAGCTTACCTATCTTTGAAATTATTGTAGAAGTTGAGGTCCATTATCCTATCAGCAGCATCATAAGCATCTGGGTACGCTAATTGCCTGCCCCTCATGAGGCAGAGAATTTCATCAGCATACTGTGGTATAAGAAGATAATTTTTAAATAGGTTAGTAATTGTAAAGAATAAAAATACAGTGGAAAGAATCCGACGCAGAGGGTTCTCTGAATCTGTTCACAAATTACCCAGCCAACGCAACTTATGCAACAGATGTTTATTATGTTGCTACAGAATACCAAGCTGTTGCAACAGATTACACATCTACTGCGTAGATTCTTCTTCATGGAGTAGATTGGAAGGGTAGGTTAGCAAAAGTAAACTTACCTTGTCCTCGTACCACATGCACATATTTGTCATATTCGAGAAGTCTTTGGCGGCAAATGAATGCATGGTGTATTCTTTTTGAACCTTCATCTTGATGAATTCTTCCAGTTCCTTCTTTTTCTCCTTGCCAAGAGACGAAAATATGTCAACCTTCTTCGGCGGCCCCTGAACTTCAACAACTATTGGAGCGGGGGGAGTTGCATTTTTTGTTGATTTCAGAACAGAGAGAATTTGTCTAATTTTTATTCTCTTCCTCCTAACCTCCACTGTAGGAGTGCATGGCTCCCTTACCTCGTTGGTATGACACCCCTCCTGGATTTCAACTCTTCGGCAGCTTCAGCAATAACCTCTAGCTTGTCGAGGAGTTTATCCTCTCTGTCCTTGCACACTTTGCATTTGCAATGAGAACATGAGGGTGAGGAGGGGTGAGAGAGACCACTGTAAGGGTGGGAGGGACCGGTGTAGGGGTGAGAGAGAGGACTTGTGTAAGGAGTGTTTTCAAATATATTTATTTTTTGCTGAGCACCAACATGCTCATAATCATGACTGGCAGTAGAAGCAGAAGCAGGATGGCTTCCACCATAACAAACAACTCCACCAGCAACACCCCCAGAAGAAGCAACCGGATCTATTGCAGTTTGAGTTAGGTCGTGAAGAGCTTCAACATTAGACTTATCTTGCCTAACTGCTCTTCTTATGGATGTTGCTCCATCCAATTCCTTCTTTATTAACTCCACCGTTGGGTTTTGTTTTGTATCAACAAAACCCAGAGTAAGAAAAGAAATCATCCCCAGCTCATCAATGGTAGGCACGATCCAAGGATGCACAACCTATAAAAAAATGACAGGAGGAATTTAAATCATATAATAATAATTGGCAGTTAGTTGGGTTACATGGGGCTTGGGTTATGTTAACACAACCAACTTATGCAACAGACGATCTAGCTACCGCAACAGCTAATCTGTATGTTGAAACAGATTGATAATATATTGCATCAGAATACCCATCTGTTGCATAATTTACAATAGATAGGTAATCTGTTGAGTAGGGTTCAGAGAACAGAGCAACATATGGTTAATCTGTTGCGAAATATGGATCGTCTGTTGCACCAGATTACCCATTACACCAGTTGCAGTTGACGGGTAATCTCTTGCAACGGATGGAACATTTGTTTCAATATCTTTCTTTGAGGCAAATTATTTTAGTTGAAAGAAGACGTACTTCCTCATCCGGAGAGTTAAAGAGATCAGCCTCGTTAATATTTTTTTTGCGGCTCTCTACTGCAGCCAACCACCTAAGGATCCTTGGATGAGAAACCTTAACCAGGTAATCCGTGAAATACTTTCGGAGGGGAGGAATGGATTCACATGCCCAAGCCTAAAAATTGTAAACAGGAAGAAAGCAAAAAAAAAAATCACAAGTATATTCAATATAAATTAATGAATAAGTAAAAATAGTGATCAATTTTACCATGAAAGCCCAAGGAAAGCCATATAATGTGATCGTCTTTGGCTTTAGCTATTTCAGTAAATATTTGACAGTCAAGTAGTAGCTGTCGTAGCCCCAGGGATAATCGTTGAATCTCCCAAAATCATCAGCAAGCGCCAACAAATCACGTTCTATGACTTTCTTGACGTCTCTTGCCAATAAAATGGAATGGACAGACCAAACTAAGCATAATTTCTCCCTGTAGTGCTTTGGTATGTCTTTATTCTTGAGATCCGCTATCAAATCCTTCACTTTGTAGCTAGGTCCAACAATGCCCAACAACCCATCTTTTTTTATCTTGCGTTTGTTGGATCCTTTGTGGGGTGTTTTCTTGATGGCAGGTTCTTCTGGACGATCGCATCTCATGCCCGTCACAATGGAAAACTCTTTCAATCCAAAACAAACCGGAACGCCACAGTAGTTGATCCAAACTTCATCCATCTTATTTCCTCCCTCCTTCGAACCTCCATCATCCCCCGCATACATGATCCTATGCTTGAGAAGGTCATATACCATGATCATTGAGAAACGGTGAGGGCGGGGCCCAGACAGCTCAAGAAAGTGTGCAAAACAGCTCTTCTTAAAAAGTCCATCTATATTTTCCTTCTTCATAATACTCCTAAGTTCATCAAAAGGTTTCCCCAACTGACATTTAAGTACAAGATCACCAAATACTGCATTAGGGTTATTCATCGGCATCGCAACTCGAAACTTGTCAATACTAATGGTTTTGACAGAATCATGCTGGAATTTCGATATTATTTCACGCCTCATTGGTGAGGAGTTATCACTTTCCTCGGCTTTATTTTTCCCTGACTGAGATTGTTCTGGAAGTTCCTCCTAATCTATCTGTACTCTAGCCTTTTTTGTTTGGTGATCGAAAGTTGATCCACTTTCTCTAGTTTCTATTTTTTTTTTTGGAGACATCTTTTAACTACAAACAAAAGAAAAACAAAAAATACATTGCATTTAATGTCTGCATAATTTTTTTAAAAAAAGGTGAGATAAATTTCAATAAATTATTCTTACCACATAACCAAAAAAAATACTCCAACGGACAACCCATCAGTTGTAACAGATGGGGAACCCGAATCTGTTTGAAGACCTATTTAATATCTCCCAACAGATATTCCACCTGTTGCAACAGGTGAAGAAATTTCAATAAATTATTCTCTGCCACATTACAAGAAAATACTCCAACGGATAACCCATCAGTTAGAACAGATGGGAAATCTGTTTGAAGACCTATTTAATATCTCCCAACAGATCTTCCACCCGGTGAAACAGGTGGACCACCACCACCACGACCAATGCCACCAAGACCACCACCAATGCCACCAATACCAACGCCAAGACCACCGACACCACCCCCAAAAAACACAAATACCAACACCACCAACAACAGCCACCAACAACACCACAAACACCATCCAATAATACCACGACAGTCAACAAAACATTGAGAGAAAAACTAGGGTTTTCTCGGGTGCTTCCTACTTTTTTAGCATCAAAACTCAAAATTGTTAACCCATTCTCGAAGATAATACAACTAAAAGTCTTCTTTTTTATCATTAACTAAAAAGTCCTATTTTTTAGAATAAAGAAAAAATGTAGAACTCTTCTCTAACTCTGTTGCATGCAAAGATAGAGAAAACAACGGATACACGCGGGAATGAAGTTGAAAAAAACAACTATATGTAGTCGTAAATGGGAAGAAAATTGACCTATTTTGAAGGGTTGAGCAATATGTTGAGTAGTTGTTGTTTGTATTGTTTGTATTGTTGAGAGGGAGAGGACACCCAGAGAGAGAGAGAGAGAGAAATGAGAACTTAAGATTTGAAATGAAAAGTTTTTCGCACAAATGGATGATTTGTATGGGTTAATTTGTAATTTTGGTAAAGAATGAAAAGTTTTGAAATTGCTAATTTGGTCCGAATTGATCTTAATTAATTTTAATAATTTTAAAAGATATAGTTTTTAAAACATTGAGTTGATGAGAACTCATTTCCCGATCGATGACTCGGGTCGGGATGAACGCAATACCAGCGCCATGCAATTACAAAGACTCTATTGGATTTGTAGTTGACCCTGCGAGCTCATTCATTCATCCCTAGTTCCACCTAAATCAACTTAGGTACTATCATTATCCTAACATTGAGTTGATGAGAACTATTTTCAACTCAGAGTGATCGATCGACAACTCGGGTCGAGATAAACGCAATACCAACGCCATGCAATTGCAAAGACTCGATTAGATTTGTAGTTGACCCTGTGAGCTCACTCATTCATCCCTAGTTCCACCTAAATCAACTTAGGTACTATCACTATCCTAACATTGAGTTGATGAGAACTCATTTCAACTCAGAGTGATCGATCGACGACTCGGGTCGGGATGAACTCAATGCCAATGCCATGCAATTACAAAGACTCGATTGGATTTATAGTTGACCCTGTGAGCTCACTCATTCATCCCTAGTTCCACCTAAATCAACTTAGGTACTATCACTATCCTAACATTGAGTTGATGAGAATTCATTTCAACTCAGAGTGATCGATCGACGACTCGGGTCGGTATGAACGCAATACCAACGCCATGCAATTGCAAAGACTCGATTGGATTTGTAGTTGACCCTGCGAGCTTATTCATTCATCTCTTGATCCACCTAAATCAATTGCTATGAAATCTGTTGCAACAAATGACTAAGCTGTTGAAAAATTTCAAATAGGTACATATATGTTGCAACATATGACATATCTAATTTAATTATCAAACAGATATTTGTATCTGTTGTGATAGATGACTGAACTGTTGGAAATTTTCAAAAAAATATTTATATCTGTTGTAACAGATGACATATCTGATTTTATTAATTATCAAATGAACATTTTCATCTGTTGTCACAGATGACTGAGCTTTTGGGATTTTTAAACAAATATTTATATCTGTTGTAACAGATGACTGAGATGTTCGGATTTCTAAACAGATATTTATATATGTTGCAACAGATGACATATCTGTTTGAAAATCTTTTTATCTCTTTTAATTTTAAAGAAAGAAGCTTTTGGTCTGAGTAGATAATATAAAGTAGTAGTACTTACTACTAAAGGCGGTAAAAATGTTTCTTGGATATCTCAAAAGTGAGTTCATTGAGCAGTCTTGTCTTGTCTTTTCAATGTCAGTAATCTTAGTCTTCCTCGTGCCCCTCAAATTATTAATGAAATTAATGAATATTAATTAATGATTGAAAATCACCACGTCTACGTACACAATACATCTATAGAAATTATCTCATCTCTTCCTTCAGCTGCAGTTTATTTTATTCAACTCTCATCTTTTTCTCTCTCCTCTTTAGGGTCACAGCCTTTTTTCTCTCTTTTCTCTTCTCTTCTCATAAAGATCTTTTCAGATCTAACCCATCCATATCTTTCCTCGACTTAAATTTTTGTTTTGATCCCCTTTTTTATATTAAGGTATGGTTCATTATTGCTCTTTCATTCTCGTCTTCTTCTTTGCATGTTATTTACATCTATTTTTTTTATTTAATTACTATTTACCCATATCATATTTATTAAATTTTTTTTAAGGAACTTGTAAGTGTTGAATAAATAATCCGAGAATTTTTATTACAATATGAGAAAAAAGTCATTTGTTGGGAGAAGTTTAAAAGCCTTGAGGCTGCTTTATTGATCTTCTTTTATTTTCTACCTTGGTGATAATCTCGAGCATGCAACTCCCTAGCAAAGTGTCCATCTGCATTATTTTTCTTTTAGAGACACAACAGACGAAATTACATTTCCGGATACACTTTCATATTTGCACTTGATTCAGATTTCGCATCTGTTAAGATAATTCCATCGGCCAGATTCGTTAGAAGTTACTTTCTACCCTGTGTCTCTTCTTCAATTAGCTCTTAGATGATATAGTCTTCCATCAACAACCCATTTTTCCTCGAAAGCATTCTCCTACCGCACCTTCTGTCATATAATTATCAACCCGAGCGAGCAACCCAACCATATAAATTTTGGCTAGGGCAATAACTATATTGGTTTTCCATTCTTGTTTGATGCAGTGCGAGGCTTCGAGGGCCTTCTAAGGGCCCAATGCACACTTAAAGTTAAGTCCAATCTCTATTGGTTCTCTGCAGTGACAACAAATATTGATCCCTTCTCAAAACTTGACACGCATAAACACGAGCACCAACCGTCAGTAATTCGTAACATGGTATCTACACCATCTTCATGAGGTCCCCAGCCTTATCAATTTCAAACCCATCAAACTTAACGGTACAATGCTGGATCTTGTTTGAATGATCAATGCCTAATCAGTTAAAAACTGCATTCACAAAAATATTGTACTTTGTGTGTGTTGTCCCGGTAACCTTATCAGTAATACATACTTAACTCCCACACATATGATAGTGGATCCATCTGCACGCACCTTATTCTTCCTAGCCCATCTATGGCTTAAATTGAATAAATAGATGACTAGCTTGTTGCAACAGATGACACATCTGTTTATATTGTCAATCAATGGAGACATTTGTTACGACAGTGATAAACTTGTTGCAGAAATCAAACAGATATATACATCTGTTGCAAAAAGATTGTCAGTATGTTGTAAGTTATCTAACAAAAAGAATATATTTTGTAACAGATTACCCATCTGTTAGATTTATTTTAAAGCAATTTTTTTTCTTTTCGAGATGTAATAATTTATAAATAGGTCCCTCCTTACAAATATGGATGATCCAGATTCGTACAAAAATATTCATATCGAGTCCTTGCGTGAACTTCAAAAACAGTTTGATTGATGAACTCCAGAGAGATATTTGGCTGACTTCGGAGCAAGGCTGCCGGATGAATGAAAGATGTCTGATTGACAATAATAATAATAGTAGTAATAATAATTAGGTAATATTTTTTATTTTAGCGATTATTTTCCTCCTTTTGTATATCAAATCTACCCAAGGGATTCAAAAATCTATGAACATTCATTTCATTTTGTTGTCAACTTTGAATTTTTAATTTGTATTTAGTATTTAATAATAATCATTCTGTTTATTCCTTGTTCTCAATATGTCGACGGTTGGTGGTAGGTATTGAGCAGCAATTTGTGTCAACAGTTAGAGGTTAATTTGCTACGACAGATCGATCATATGTTGCACCTGGCGGTTATTAATAAAAAAGGGCTATTGTTGTTATTGAGAGGGTGAAAAGAAAGACATGACTCAGAGTTCCGATTATTCAATATAAAAAATATTTCGTAAATAAATAATAAGGAAATAAATAATAAACACAATTTATAACCACAATTTTAATAACTGATCGTGACTTTTCACCATTTTGTTTTTTAAATTATTTATTATATAATAAAATGATTATTTTATTAAGGAATTTGAAAAGATATTTTTTTTATTTATAAAATAAAAAAGTAAGCAAATTTGAATTAATGATATGATGATATAGTTATTTTTTTTAAAAAAAAGTAGATTATATGTTGCAACAATTAAATTATTTGATGCAACAGGTTCATTATGGTTGCAACAGATGATATATCTGTTGTCACAGATAATTTATCTGATGCAACCTATATTGAGTCACAACTCAATAAAAGCAGTTCTTGGAAAGAACTAATTAATAATAATAATTTGAAAAGTCATGACTTATCACAATATTTCTTAATTTAATTAATTCATTACTTTTCACATTAATAAAAATGTAATTAATAAATGGAGGTGAACAGTTAGATTATATGTTACAACAGATATGTTATCTGATGCAACATATTTTATATTTGTTGCAACAGATAATATATTTATTGTCACAGAGTGTTATCTGATGCAACAGATATAGAATCTGTTGCCACAACTCAATAAAAATGGTTCTTCAAAAGACTAATTAATAATAATAATCTGAAAAGTCATGACTTATATCACAATATTTATTTTCTTAATTTAATCAAAAATTTAATTAATGTATGGAGGTGAATAGTCGCGCCTTTTTGCCTCTCATTCAAATTCAATCCTCTATAAATAGGTTCGTCGTTACTCAATAGTTCATTCAAATACACACTCTATTTATTGATTGCATCTCGTCTTTTATATTACACTCTAGAAGATAAGATTATGGCAGACCTAGTGTGGGACGTGTAGACACCTAATTTCGTCCCTCCCTGATATCGTTCTTACCTATTGTTTACCCTATCCTACCGTGTACCCTCACCCGTATGATAATCCCTCCACAAAATGGTAAAAAATAACTAACCCTATCTTATCCTAACCACCCACCCAATAAAAAGATAACACCTCACCACTACCCCCCACCCCCCTTCTCTTTTTCTTGTCAACAAAGAAAAGACTCAACACAATATATACCCACACATACACACAAAATAAAGGAACAGGAACCAAAAAAAAATCACCAGATATACAAAAAATTAGCTCTTTCTCTCTCTAGACTCTCTCTCTCTCCAAAACTGAAAAGAGAAGCCGACACCGCCGCCTCTCCGATCCGACCTCTCTCCGGCGACGGCAACAACGCCGACGTCAGCCGTCCTTCGGCAGCAACGTCAACAACAACGCTGACGTCAGCTGTCCGCCGGCAGCAACGTCAACAACAACCAACCAAGCCGCCAGCGCCGCCAACGTCAACATTCTCCCCCATCGGCGACAACAGCAGTCCAACCACTGACCCAACCCGCTTTTCCATTGATTTCGACGAGATCTCGCGTATGGGTCTTCTCGACTTTTCATAATTTCAGTCTCGGTTCTTTCAATATTTCTTATTTCTTAAGGTTTTAAATCCATCCAAGTTGGTTTGGTTCATGCAAGGTTGGTTGGAAATCGATGGTTTGGGATTCCGAATTTGAGATCTTGGGTTGTTTTTTTTTAGTTCTATTTGGGTTTGTGGGTCATTCATCGTTGAGGCTTTGTCTTTGTTTTTCCAATCTGTCCGGTTGAATTCAATATCGAGTTTGGAGTTGTTGGTTATCAAGGTTCAAATCGAGAGTTTTGGATCTGGCTTTGTCTTTTGATCACATATTTCGACACAATAAAAGCTTCAATCGAGGTTCAACTCTACACTTTCTCTTATCTATTTTCATTATTTGGGATGTTTCGTATTTTGATTTGGATGTTCGTGTGTTGTTTTGATGCTTGTTGGCGATGAATGTATGTTGTCCTGTCTGGTGATAGTTTGTTATTTTGATATGGACTCGTTGTTTAATTTCGTCGAAAGTGATGGTGGGTCGTTGAAATAGAAATGGTGAATTTGGGTTGATTAAAGACTTTTGGTTTAAGTTGGTTTAAATATAAATATGGTTGAAATGGACTTGGGGGCGAGAATTAAAATTTGGTATAATTGGTGATTTGGATTAGTTTGATTCATTGGTTGTTTGGCTTCGAAATGAACGTTAATCGAACTTGGTAGTATCTTGATAGGACGATTGGTTTAGGCGAACATAGTTTGGGTAGGCAAAATTTAGGATTTGTGGCTTTGGTTGAATGTTGGAAATTCTGTGGAGTGTTTGAAATTTTGTTGAATAGTTTTATTTTTTTTTCACACTAAGAAATGTATTCATTTGGCCGGGGGATGCCCCGAGGTACCTATATATATTTATTCACCAGGGAATGTCCCGAAGTATCTTGTACCCGGAGGATGTTCGTGATGAAGGCCCGAGGCATCGGGTAGAGCATTAGTCTCGAATTAATTTAGAATAGGATTTATTTTTATGCATTTTTTATTTTTGGGACTGTATAATTGGACTGGACACTAATTTTGGATTTGTTTTGTTTCATGTGTTTGATGGATTTTTTTTATGTGTTTTTGTGTGGTTTATGCATTTGTAACGTCAATTTAGCCGATACGCTCTGCCAAGCGACCGTGGTTGAACCACGGGATCGAGGGGTGCCTAACCTTTTCCCCTCGGTCAACAGAATTCCTTAGCCGGAATCTCTGTTCGCAAACCAGTTTAAGAGTCAAATGGTTTCAAAAAGGATTTTCCAAAGGTGACTTGGCACACCGGATTATGCCAAGTGGCGACTCTGAATAAAAAAAATGCGAATAATCCTTTTTCCGAAACAAATTTTCATTCTTGTCACTTAAATAATGAAACTCTTTTCGAACTTTAAAATGAATTTTGAGTACGTGAAATAGGGGTGTGACAGCTCTGGCGACTCTGCTGGGGACATTTTAGAATTCAAGCTTATTTTTGAGTCGTATCGGCTTTGTTTGGCATTACGAGTGTATAAGCATTGTTTGTGATTATTGTTTTGTTATTGTTTTTACTTTTGTACGTTTTCGTGCTCTTTATTTATAGTATTTATCCTATGTGTTACCGCTTTATATCTGTCATCATGAGTCCATCCCCCCGGCCTTCTTTCTGCAACAAGTCTCGAAGCGCACGAACTCTAGTTGAGTCACCTTTATTTTAGAGGGGGAGCCGTTGGATTTATGGAGTAGGTGGAAAGTAAAGCAGCCACTATCGACCATATGCTCCCCCGAACATCCTTGTTAGTAAACCACAACGTAGGTCAGCCTTTAGGTCACCCTTACGTGCATCATATTGAGACCTAGCGGGGCCTACACGGTCCTTTGTAGGAGACTCACCTTTAAAGAATCTCTACGTGCTAACTGTTGCATAATTGAGGGTAACGTGGTCATTTGACGGACTGATTTAAAAAAAAAATAGAAAGCGAGTCGAAAAGAATTAACCAAAAGGAATGTCGTAGTTTATTTTAGAATTCTTTATGGCTTTTGTTCTTCACGATCCAAAAACTCAAAAAGTTTTTTTTTTTTTTTTTTTACATTTTTGCATTTGTCTTCTCAAAGTACCGTAAATTCAAAAAGAAAAAAAAACTTTTTCTACGTATTTGTCAAAAGCAAAAACACCAAAAAAAAAAAATCCATAATGGATGGTGTCAGTCTTAGTTAAAGTGTCTAATTGAAAAAAAAAAAAAGGTTTTATTCGTTTGTTTTTTGTTTTGTCTCTTAAGTTAGGTTCAATTTATTAGTTAATCGTTAGTTGTCCAATCTGGATGAACCACGCATACCTGATTTTCGTCCCTCGGGGCGGGATACGTAGGCAACCCTCGGCGGGTCCGGTAACCTTTATTTTGGTCTTCGTCTTAGTCTTAGGCTAGGTCTTTTACTCCGTAACCTAGAGTTGTTAGCCAAGTAGGCTGATTTTATTCAGCATTACTGTTCGGCGATTTGGAGTCATGAGGCGGTCTGTCCCATCGACGTATGTCCGCATCAAATTCCCATTGCTTGGGAACCTTTTGCTCTTATCAAATTTTGAGACAATTTCTTATCTGCTACTACAGGATGGATCTGTCCACAAAGTCTAGAGTCTTTATGGTTGTCAAGGTACCCAAAAAGTTGATCAAGTGGTGGGGCACGTTCAATTACTCCGAAAAGCACGAAGTGAGGAAAGTGTTAGGCAATCTTGTAACACTCATGGATCTCACGCCTCGTCTGGATTTAATAGAAGCTGCGTTGACTTTCTGGGATCCAAATAATTTGGTGTTTAGGTTCGAAAGTTGTGAATTGACTCCTACCCTGGCAGAAATATCTTGTTTGTTTCGGTTGACTTATATGGGCCAGCAGATGATTTTAGCCCGCAATCATACTCGTAAGAAATTCCTTTGACTCTGTGGATTAAAAGATAACAAGCATCTGGGATGTCTCAAACAATCTTGGATTTCCTTGGACTATTTGTTTGCTAGATTTGGGTCTTTAGAGGGTTTCGACTGCTTTTGGGATGAATTCTGTACTACCAAAAAAATCTGGTAACAACGTCGTCTGGAGGTTTTCTATATGGCTTTGTTGGGTATCTTAGTGTTCCCGTTAGATGAGAGGTGTATCAATACTCGTCTGCAATCAGTGGTGATAGCTTTATTCAAGAAAAAAGATGAGGTCACCATTATACCAATGATCTTAATAGAAATATATAAGGCTTTAACTGAAGTAAAAGGAGGGGTACGATTTTTTGAGGGGAGTAATCTGATATTGCAGCTGTGGATGATAGAGCACTTACATACGCCTTCTTTGATTAGAGCAGATGTGATCGACCGTTGTCTGAATGATCGAGTGCAAGCCATGCAAGAAAGAATGCGTTTTGACAAATTTTCTTTTCCTATTGGAGTCAATTCTTGGATCGAATTTCTCGAATCAAGAACTCCAAACAACATTCTTTGGTGCTATATGTGATTTTGTCCTAAGAAAATCTTGATTGGATCTCAAATGCAACTATTTCTAGTTTTGATAGGACTTAACTGCACTAGGCCTTACAGTCCAAGAAGGGTGATGCGTCAGTTGGGTAGGATGCAAGACGTCCCCCCAATAATGGACCTTCTAAAGGATGTAGAGTATTTAAAGACCAAGCCGTGGGGGAAAGCAAATATGAGCAATTCTGGAATAACGCGATAAAGTTAGGTGTCGATACTTTCGAGGAAAATCCAGGATGCACTCAAAACTATGAGATCTGGCTACAATCTCTGCCCCATGGCATTAGTAGACCCTTACCAGCCCAACTTAGAGGGCGAATATGGGAAGCAATCAAGGTAGAAGATGATGAGCAGGAAGATCCGGGTGCTAAGGTAGAGTTTTTGAGAGTTCAGTTATCGCGTTTGATCACAACTGTGGATGGGTGTCAGAGAAACCTTTGCGGGTGTACTCTCCAAGAGGCGGGGATACGGGCAAGAAATTTGTTTCCGGGTATCAAAACGTCGTTGCAGGATATGTTGCAAAGTCTGAGTGGAAAAGTGGGGACTTCACAGATAGGTTCATCTCAGCCGGGGACATCACAAAGAGCACCAGTTTGAAAGAACATGTCTTATCTTTATGTAGTTTTGAGTCTTTTATATGTCTGTCATTGTATGTTGGTGTCTGTGTTAAGTCGGAGTCAAGTTGTTTTTTATATTCGGGTCTTTATTGCACGCATGTCGTTAGGGGTTTAAAGTGTTGTTTTGTATTTGTTGTTTAGTTTTAAAGTGGTCCTAAATTTGTTGTATGTTTTGCTGTCTTTCATCGAAATGTTAGGATGTTACGTCTTTCTTTTGTTTACTTGTTTTCGTGATCGTGAAAAAAAAAACCTTCAATTGTGTAATGTTTATGCATAAGCTGCCCGAACTATGCAAGATCTGATTCATGTACAACATGATACGTAGGCCACCTACTTTTGGGTTCGATCTAATTATTTTGTTTCGTTGTTTTTCATTATTTTTCCTAATTTAAAGAAAAAAAAAAGCCATGAAGAATAATAAAATAATGGTAGATAACGAGAGAAGTGGAAAGAATAGAGATGGATACGGAAAAAAAAGAGTGTAGATAAAAATTGGGATGATGTTAAAATGACCTCGCTACCCTCACAAGCTGGTAGAAATGAACATGAATTTAGGATCATTTTACCAATGTGATTCCCATGCTTTTGGTTTACCCTAATCCTAACGGATGTCATCTTTGATGAGCATGTTCTTTCAGATAACAGTGGTAGGTTTGCAGCACTCTGGCTAGTCACCCATACTTCACTAGATCCAAAGTAGAGCTCGCCATGGCTAGCAGGGAGATTGAAAATTCGCTCATTAACCCGGATCAGGATCACAGGGAAGAAAGTTCAGAACACAATGATGAGGTAGTAAGGCTCAGGCAACAATTGATAGATTTGCACCGGGCATGGGCCAGCGGAATACCTCCTCCTCCGCTCCCTGAAGGTCTTGGGAATATCTCTAATTGCCCACCGCTCTCTCAGGCACAATTCTCTGCTCCTACTGAGTCACCTGAGCACGCGCCAGGATTCACTCCGCGACATTATTATCCTGGCAATTCTACTGTGCCCTTGGCAGCTCCCCAATCAAGACCAGCTGCTCAGCCAGCGCCACCGATCACACCGGTATTCGTGGCCCCGCCACCACATGAAACTCCCATATATGTTGTGCGTCCCACAATGAGGCTTCCTCGGTCTTCCAGTGAGCCAGTACTGAAGGTTTCAGATGGTCAGTATTATGCTACGGAGCCTACTCTGCAATTGAATGAACCGTATGGGTACACTCAGCCGCCTGCATTTCCATTTGATACGGAGAAACCTGTCGCAACGGAGGAACAGGATGTCATAGCCCGGAAACTGAAGAGTTTAGAGCAAGCTATGAGGAATTTGCAAGGAATCGGAGATTATAGAAGTGTTTCCTATAAAGACCTGTGCATGTTCCCAGACATCAACCTGCCCCCCGGTTTTAAGATGCCTAAGTTCGAGAAGGACGCAAGGCACGGTGATCCTGTTGCACACTTGATACGTTATTGCAACCAATTGAGGGCTGCAGGAGGAAAGGAAGAACTACTCATGGCCTTCTTTGGCGAGAGTCTTTCAAATCTGGCTTCAGAGTGGTTCATCGATCGGGATATCGATAAATAGAACAGTTGGGATGATTTGGCTTCTGAATTTGTTCAACATTTTCAGTACAACATCGACTTGATTCCGGATGAAAAATCTTTGGTCAACGTGAAGAAAAAGAGCATTGAAGGTTTTAGGGAATACGCGATAAGAGCATTGAAGGTTGGTAGAAGTTTTCATTCAGGCGCAGGATGAGACCTATTTTCAACATTTACTTCCGGCAATGGGAAAGTCTTTTATGGAAGTCCTCAAAATGGGGGAGATGATAGAGGACGGGATTAAGACCGGTCGAATAGTGAGTTTTGCTGCATTAAAAGCTACCACACAAGCGATTCAAGGTGGATCTGGCGCATTTGGAGGCAAAAAGAAGAAAGAGGATGTTGCGACTGTCGTAGCCGGAACCCATTCTTAACCTAAAAGACCACCTCGCCCCTATCCCCAATCCCAAGCCCAAGTCTACGCCCAAGCTCCATATATTCCTCCCCACCATTACTACCCTCCACAAAACCCTTTATATTCCATTCCACCACCCCCTTACCCAGTATATAGCGCGCAGCCATATGCCCAAACCCCTTCTTACCCGCAGTGGTGTGCGCAAACTCCACAAAATCGCCCATTCGCTCCACCAAATTACCAAAACCCCTCCAGACCCAGTTTTTAGCCTAGGCCCGAGTATAAGCAGGAGAAAACGGTCAAAAATCAATTCACACCTCTTGGGGAGTCATATGCTAGCTTATTTGATAGATTGAGGAAGTTGAAGGTTTTAAGCCCAATTCAAGGAAGGCTTTCAAATCCACCACCAAGGAATCTCAATTATTCTTTAAGGTGTGCGTACTGTTCTGATATGCCAGGCCATGATATTGAGAAATGCTGGCATTTAAAGAGAGCTGTCCAAGATTTAATTGACACGAATCAGATGCTGGTCCAGGCCCCGGAGGGTCCAAACATTAACTAGAATCCGCTGCCAACCCATGCTGAAGCCAATATGTTAGAATTGATATATAATGGGAAAGAGTCTTCAAGGGTTTATAAGTCTATTGTCAAGATACAGACCATTGAGGAGAAATCGGTGAATGTAGCGGAGTCTTTGAAAGCAATGTCATTGAGCCAGGAAGGAATGAGAGAAGGTAAGGCCTGAGAAAGCACAAAGGAGCCCCTAATCACAGTACAAGGCGCCAGAAGGTATGTTGATTCAAGTCAGGATAAACCTAAGTTGACGGTGGTGGGAGCTCTGAGTCAGCCTATCTTGACGGTGAAAGGAGCACTGGCAGCGCCTATTGTCCTCAAACCGGTGACCCAACCTCAGATAGTTGATACGAAAAGGATTCCCTGGAATTATGGACGGACCGTGATGACCTATCATGGGAAAAAAGTAGTGGAAGATGTAGATGAGGTAGGGGTTTGACTAGGTCAGGAAGATGTTTCGTGCCTGAAAGCTTAAGAAAGTCCAACCCAACGGTGAGTGGACCGTCATCTATCAAAAATCCTATCACCGAAGAAAAAGCCGAAGAATTTTTGAAAAAGATGAAATTGCCAGAGTATTCGATATTAGACCAGCTGAAGAAAGCCCCTGCTCAAATTTCTCTTTTATCTTTATTGTTGCACTCCAAGGAGCATCGTGATGTTTTACTGAAGGTATTAAATGAAGCATATGTTCCAAGGGAAATTACAATCAACCAGTTTGAGAAAATGGTTGGAAAAATCTTTGAGGTCAATCGGATTAGCTTTTCTGACGATGAATTGCCTGTTGAAGGTACAGGGCATAATCGGGGCCTTTACATTACAGTGAAGTGTGAAGATTTCTATGTCACTCATGTTATGATTGATGGAGGTTCAGGAGCAAACATTTGCCCTGTTTCTACTTTGCAAAAGCTGAATATTGGTGCTGAGAGGATCAGGCCCAACAATGTATGTGTTAGGGCTTTCGATGGTGCAAAATCAAATTCCATTGGCGAAATAGAACTAGTGTTGACCATAGGGCCTGTTGAGTTCTCCATAGAGTTTCAAGTATTGAATGTAGACTCCTCTTACAATCTGTTGTTGGGAAGGCCGTGGATCCACAAGGCCAAGGCGGTTGCATCTACACTGCACCAAATAATTAAGTTTGAGCATGACAGGCAAGAAGTAGTTATTCATGGTGAAGGAGATTTGTCAGCCTACGAAGATTCTCCCTTGTCTCTTGTTGAAGCAAATAACGTAGAGGAGACATTCGTCTATCAAATTTTTGATACAGTGCCAGTGAATCGTATCCTTGAATGACAGGCTATACCGGGACCGCAATTGTCTTCGGCTTCTATCATGATGGTGAGTGAGCTTTGGAAATACGGATTTGAGCCAGGAAAGGGTTTGGGAGTGTCTCTGCACGATATAGTTCATCCCATATGTCCGAGTGAGAACCTGGGCACGTTTGGTCTGGAATTTGAGCCTACAGCTAAAGATTTGAAGAAATCCAAAGGAAGGAAAAAGGAAATATGGTCACTCCCTCGCCCAATGCCACTACTCAGTGAATCATTTGTTAAGAGCGGTGTCACGAAGCATGTAGAATTTGAGGTTGAATTGGTTGATGACTTCTAGAACCTTTGTATCGAAGTTGATATGGTCGAAGCAGGAGAAGGTACCAGTATGGCAGACATGCAATTCATAGGTCCAGTTGTCCAGCTCAATAATTGGGAAATCACTCCTCTCCCCGTCAGGAGGGAGTTTTGGTAGTCTATTTTGTTTTTCTTTCTGTTTATCCGAGTTATTTCAGGGTTGTAATTCGGACTTTAGTTTGTTTATGTTATGTTGGTGTCTGTGCTTAAACCCTTCTATCTTTTAATTAATGAAATGCAATGTCCCTTTTGTTTTGTGTCTAATATATTTTGTTTTTCTTTTCTTACACAGTTCTCTTTATGCTGATTCTAATGACATGACATGCATGCGGAATTTTCAGCCTGATTTTAAAATCCAAACTAATCAAGATGTAATGAAGCAAGATAGGGAATATGATGAAGAACAAGCACTAGAAGAAATAAGCAAAGAGTTGGAACAGTTTGAAGACAAACTGAATCCTAATTTGAATGAAATTGAGCCAATAAATCTAGGGGATCAAGAAGATGTTAGGGAAACTAAAATCAGTGTACATGCTTTGCCACGGCTAAAGGAGGGAATGATTCAAGCATTAATTGATTATAAGGATATTTTTGCATGGTCTTATGATGATATGCCCGGTTTAAGCACAAAATTAGTGGCTCACAAGTTGCCAACTGATCCCGCGTTCCCCCCTGTCAAAACAGAAGTTGAGGAAGTTTAAAACCGATGTGAGTATTAAAATCAAAGAGGAAATCATGAAACAACTTGAAGCTAAAGTAATTCGAGTGTCTCGTTATCCTATGTGGTTATCCAATGTTGTTTCCGTACCAAAGAAAGATGGCAAAATTCGAGTGTGTGTTGATTATCGTGATTTGAACAGAGCAAGTCCGAAAAATGATTTTCCACTGCTCAACATTCACATTTTCTTAGACAACTGTGCTAAACACGAGGTTGCCTCTTTTGTGGATTGCTATGCCGGATATCACCAGATTATTATGGATAATGAAGACGCAGAGAAGACATCTTTTATCACACCATGGGGAACTTATTGTTATCGAGTGATGCCGTTCTGTTTGAAGAATGTTGGAGCAACATACATGAGAGCCATGACCACTATGTTTCATAACATGATGCATAAGGAGATTGAGGTCTACGTGGATGACGTGATTATTAAGTCAAAAAGTCAGGCCGACCATGTTAAAGATTTAAGAAAGTTCATTGAAAGGCTTCGCAGGTATAATCTCAAACTCAACCCGGCAAAATGTGTATTTGGAGTTCCATCTGGAAAGCTGTTGGGGTTTGTAGTCAGCCGTCGGGGAATTGAATTGGATCCCTCAAAAATCAAAGCCATTCAGGATTTGCCCCCGCCCAAGAATAGAAAGGATGTGATGAGTTTGCTTGGTAGACTGAACTACATTAGCAGGTTTATTTCTCAACTCACAACCACTTGTGAGCCCATATTCAAGTTGCTGAAAAAGAGTGCTGCGGTAAAATGGACTGAAGAATGTCAGGAAGCGTTCGATCGAATCAAAAGATATTTGTCAAATCCGTCCGTGCTGGTACCCCCGGAGTCTGGTAGGCCTTTGATCTTGTATTTATCAGTCATGGACAATTCTTTCGGTTGTGTCCTGGGTCAACATGATGTTACAGGCAAAAAGGAGCAGGCTATTTATTATCTTAGCAAGAAGTTCACCGCATATGAGGCCAGGTATACTCTTCTTGAAAGGACATGTTGTGCCCTAACCTGGGTAGCACAAAAGTTGAAGCATTATCTATCATCCTATACTACATATCTCATTTCCCGCATGGATCCTTTGAATTATATCTTTCAGAAGCCTATGCCGACGGGTCAATTGGCAAAGTGGCAAATATTGCTTACCGAGTTCGACATTGTATATGTGACTCGAACCGCCATGAAAGCCCAAGCCTTGGCAGATCATCTTGCTGAGAATCCCATCGATGAAGAGTACGAGCCGTTAAAGACATATTTTCCTGATGAAGAAGTGTCGTGTGTCGATGAAGTTGTTATAGAGGCTGATCCAGGTTGGAGGTTATTTTTTTATGGAGCTGTCAATATGAAAGGAGTCGGAATAGGTGCGGTTCTTATCTCTGAATCGGGACAACATTTCCCGGTGACCGCACAACTTCGATTCTACTGTACTAATAATATGGCAGAGTATGAAGCCTGCATTCTTGGTTTGAGGTTAGCTGTCGATATGGGAGTCCAGGAATTATTAGTGTTGGGAGATTCAGATTTGCTCGTCCATCAAATTCAAGGCGATTGGGAGACGCGAGATTTGAAGCTCATCCTGTATCGACAATGCTTGCAGGAGCTATGTCAACGGTTTGTGTCAGTAAAATTTAGGCATATTCCAAGGATTCATAATGAAATTGCTGATGCTTTAGCCACTCAGTCTTCAATGCTCCAACATCCTGACAAAGCCTATATCGATCCAGTGCATATACAGAGTCGTGATCAGTATGCTTACTGTAATGCGGTTGAAGAAGAGCTCGATGGAGAACCTTGGTTTTTGGATATCAAGCGGTACATTCAGTCAGGAGAATACCCAGCATATGCCACCAATGATCAAAGGAGGGCTATTAGGCGTTTGGCTAGTGGATTTTTCTTAAGTGGGGGAATCTTGTATAAGAGGACCCCAGATCTGGGACTTTTAAGGTGTGTAGATGCAAAAAAAGCCTCGGCGATCATGGTTGAAATACACTTTGGAGTATGCGGGTCGCATATGAACGGTCACGTCTTGTCAAAGAAGATTCTTCGAGCAGGTTATTACGGGCTTACTATGGAGAGGGATTCTATTCAATTTGTTCGAAAGTGTCATCAATGTCAGGTGCACGGCGATCTGATATGTTATCCTCCTGTTGAGTTGCATGCAATGGCCGCTCCATGGCCGTTCGTAGCATGGGGAATGGATGTGATTGGACCGATTGATCCGAAGGCGTCAAATGGGCATAGATTCATTTTGGTAGCCATTGATTACTTCACAAAGTGGGTAGAAGCAGTAACTTTCAAGTCAGTGACAAAGAAAGTTGTGGTAGATTTTGTTCATGCCAATATCATTTGTAGATTTGGAATTCCTAAGATGATCATTACAGATAATGCTACCAATCTCAATAGTCATTTGATGCAAGAAGTATGTCAACAGTTTAAGATCGCACATTGAAATTCTACCCCATATCGCCCAAAGGCCAATGGTGCTGTAGAAGCCACCAATAAGAATATAAAGAAGATACTGCGAAAAATGGTACAAGGGTCTAGACAGTGGCATGAAAAGTTGCCATTTGCATTGCTGGGTTATCGCACCACTGTTCGTACTTCAACAGGGGCAACTCCATATTTATTGGAGTATGGGACAGAAGCAGTCATCCCTGCAGAAGTTGAAATTCCCTCTCTTCGAGTCATTGCAGAAGCAGAGATTGATGATAATGAATGGGTAAAAACCCGACTGGAACATGTGAGTTCGATCGAGGAAAAAAGGCTAACGTCCGTGTGTCATGGCCAGTTGTATCAGAGGAGGATGGCTCGTGCGTATAACAAAAAGGTCCGTCCCAGGAATTTTGAAGTTGGTCAGTTGGTATTAAGACGTATCCTTCCTCACCAGGTTGAAGCAAAAGGCAAGTTCTCCCCTAACTGGCAAGGTTCCTTCGTTGTGAAGAAAGTGTTACCCAATGGAGCCTTATATTTGACAGATATTGAAGGCAAAATGGCAGAAATGGCTATCAATGCTGATGCGGTCAAAAGATACTATGTATGATATTTGATCCTTTGTTTGATTTTATTGCATGTTTAGTACTTGCATTTTTGAAGATTGATATGATGAAGGCATTTTATTCTTCTATCCAAACATTGTGTCATCCCTTGTTTATCCGTTTGAGCTTCGTTTTATTTTTTCTTTCATATCCCTCTTTTGGAATCAAAATAGAGTCAAAGATAAATGTCGAGGAAATGAGAATAAAAGAAAGAAATTAAAAAAAAAATCAAAATCAAATCAAAACAAAGAACAAGATGATGGAACTACGTGCGACCTGATTCTCCTCTCTCGGGAGTGAGATACGTAGGCTGCCCTATTTCGGGCTTGGTCCAACCAAATAAAGATTTAAGATTCACCCAGTCAACAAAACTGGGGCATGAGTTAATGCATTGTTTGAGTCGATTCCAAAAGTTGTAAGTCCCACCCCCACTTCAAGTATCGTTTGAGCCTCTTACCATCTTTTCTAACCTTGACCAAAAGCCAAGTTACAACCAAAGAAAGTCCTTCAGATCAATTTTTGATAGTGTTAAGGCTAAGCATGCAATGGATATGACTATACATTGCGAAGTACCGCTTGTCTCCCTCAGCATAAGAAATCAGGAAAGAAATACAAAAATGAGAGAGTCTTATTGGTGAAAACCTTTGCAGGCACCATAAGGCGATGGTGAGTTGTGAGAAAATGAAAATGAGAGAGTCTTATTGGTGAAAACCTTTGCAGGCACCATAAGGCGATGGTGAGTTGAGAGAAATACAAAAATGAGAGAGTCTTATTGGTGAAAACCTTTGCGGGCACCGTAAGGCGATGGTGAGTTGAGAGAAATACAAAAATAAGAGTCTTATTGGTGAAAATCCTCATGGGCACCGTAGGGCGATGGAGAGTTTAAGAGAAAGGCAAAAAGTGAAAAGAAAGAGATTTGTTGGAGAAAGACTTTTTAGATGTCGTCAGTCGAATGTGATGTATGAGTCCAATGGATTTGAAGAAGCGGCTCAGTGGCAAAGGCACGAACTCAACAACAAATGAGGAGTTTGGATAGGAAGATCAGGCAGCTCAATCCAAAATGCATGTCATACTCATTGGAGTTGGTTGTCGCATTCAGATAAGTTTTCTTTTTGAATATGGGACATTGCCCTTTTCTTTCATTTACATATTCATGTTTTTGTCTTTTCTTATGTTATTTATCAAAACAAAAGTCACCAGCATTTCTTTACATTTTTAAGTCAAGTCTGTGTCAACACAAGCGAGAAAAGATTTCAAAATTTACTACCAGTCTTTCCAATTATATGAGGAAAAGCCAAGGAACAGCACAGGAAAGAAATATGATCGTAATTCAACACGAAGCAAAGGAAGTCTACCAACCGACAGGCTATTGGATTCGTGGAATCATTCAGATTTGGGAAAAGAGTGCACCTCAGGGGCATGGTAAAATGAAAACCCATTGTTTGAGTCAGAACTCATTTCCCTCAATCTGGATCTTGGTCAATAATGCGGTAAGACAGGGCAAGTGTTATCAATTTGGGACAAAGATGAAAGGAACGAGTACTGGGGCAGTTTCTGTTCAGGACCCTCCTGAAGAATGGGAATTTACTTTCAGTTCAGGATCCTCCTGAAAAATGGGATTTTACTTTATGTTCAGGACCCTCCTGAAAAATGGGAATTTACTTTATGTTCAGGACCCTCCTGAAAAATGGGATTTTACTTTCTGTTCAGGACCCTCCTGAAAAATGGGATTTTACTTTTTGTTCAGGACCCTTCTGAAAAATGGGATTTTACTTTCTGTTCAGGACCCTCCTGAAAAATGGGATTTTACTTTATGCTCAGTACCCTCCTGAAAAATGAGATTTTACTTTATGTTCAGGACCCTCCTGAAAAATGGGATTTTACTTTCTGTTCAGGACCCTCCTGCAAAATGGGATTTTACTTTCAGTTCAGGACCCTCCTGAAAAATGGGATTTTACTTTATGTTCAGGACCCTCCTGAAAAATGGGATTTTACTTTATGTTCAGGACCCTCATGAAAAATAGGATTTTACTTTATGCTCAGGACCCTCCTGAAAAATGGGATTTTACTTTATGTTCAGGACCCTCCTGAAAAATGGGATTTTACTTTTGTTCAGGACCGTCCTGAAAAATGGGAATTTACTTTATGTCCAGGACCCTCCTGAAAAATGGGAATTTACTTTCAGTTCAGGACCCTCCTGAAAAATGGGATTTTACTTTATGTTCAGGACCCTCCTGAAAAATAGGATTTTACTTCAGTTCAAGACCCTCCTGAAAAATGGGATTTTACTTTCTGTTCAGGACCCTCCTGAAAAATGGGATTTTACTTTTGTTCAGGACCCTCCTGAAAAATGGGATTTTACTTTTGTTCAGGACCCTCCTGCAAAATGGGATTTTACTTTATGTTCAGGACCCTCCTGGAAAATGGGAATTTACTTTATGTTCAGGACCCTCCTGAAATATGGGATTTTACTTTCTGTTCAGGACCCTCCTGAAAAATGAGATTTTACTTTCTGTTCAGGACCCTCCTGGAAAATGGGAATTTACTTTATGTTCAGGACCCTCCTGAAAAATGGGATTTTACTTTCTGTTCAGGACCCTCCTGCAAAATGGGATTTTACTTTTGTTCAGGACCCTCCTGCAAAATGGGATTTTACTTTATGTTCAGGACCCTCCTGAAAAATGGGATTTTACTTTCTGTTCAGGAGCCTCCTGAAAAATGGGATTTTACAGAATTTTACTTTCTGTTCAGGACCCTCCTGCAAAATGGGATTTTACTTTATGTTCAGGACCCTCCTGAAAAATGGGATTTCACTTTATGTTCAGGACCCTCCTAAAAATGGGATTTTACTTTATGTTCAGGACCCTCCTGAAAAATGGGACTTTACTTTTTGTTCAGGACCCTCCTGAAAAATGAGATTTTACCTTATGTTCAGGACCCTCCTGGAAAATGGGACAACGCTTTCAAAAATGAAATACTACTTATTTATAATTCTTGTTTGGGATAATTTTCGTTCTAGTTTTAATTTTAAGTTTCAGGAGCCCGCCTGAAGAACAAAGTGATGAAATAACAAGTCAGGAGCCCGCCTGAAGAACAGGGTGATGAAATAGTAAGTCAGGAGCCCGCCTGAAGAACAGGGAGATGAAATAACAAGTCAGGAGCCCGCCTGGAGAATAGGGTAAAGAAACGAAAAGTCAAGCAACAAAGTAAAGAAAATTGAAAGTCAAGCAACAAGTTGAAAGAAATTGCAAATCAGGAGCCCGCCTGAAGAATAGGGTGATGAAAGTCGAGTTAAGAACCAACAGAAGTTGTATAGATAGGATTTTTGTAATTTCATTTATGTTTTAACTTGTAATTTTCATTTTGATGTAATAACAGAGCCGCGGACCGGAACCTCGACGGAATCTCACTCGACTCTCCAACTCGGTATAGTCTATCTCCGTCCAATCCTTGGAGATACTTATCACTTGATCCCTTCATAACTTGGGTGGGTAGGCTGTCCTAATTCAAGACTCGGTAGTCCTTCTTTCTCCTGTTTCTTTCTTTGAATAATGGTCGGGACAAAATTCTATCTCGCTGTCTACTTCTTTGCCTGAAAACACTTCATGTTTACATTCAAAGGGGGCATGATGTAGACACTTAATTTCGTCCCTCCCCGATATCGTTCTTACCTATTGTTTACCCTATCCTACCGTGTACCCTCACCCGTGTGATAATCCCTTCACAAAATGACAAAAAATAACTAACCCTATCTTATCCTAACCACCCACCCAATAAAAAAATAACACATCACCACTACCTCCTACCCCACGTTACCCCACCCCCCTTCTCTTTTTCTTATCAACAAAGAAAAGACTCAACACAATATATACCCACACATACACACAAAATAAAGGAATAGGAACCAAAAAAAAATCACCAGATAAACAAAAAATTAGCTCTTTCTCTCTCTAAACTCTCTCTCTCTCTCTCCAAAACTGAAAAGAGAAGCCGACACCGTCGCCTCTCTGATCCGACCTCTCTCCGGCAATGGCAACAACGCCGACGTCAGCCGTCCGCTGACAGCAACATCAACAACAACGCCGACGTCAACTGTCCGCCGGCAGCAACGTCAACAACAACCAACCAAGCCGCCAGCGCCGCCAACGTCAACATCCTCCCCCATCGGCGACAACAGCAGTCCAACCGCTGACCCAACCCGCTTTTCCATTGATTCCGATGAGATCTCGCGTATGGGTCTTCTCGACTTTTCATAATTTCAGTCTCGGTTCTTTCAATATTTCTTATTTTTTAAGGTTTTAAATCCATCTGAGTTGGTTTGGTTCGTGCAAGGTTGGTTGGAAATCGATGGTTTGGAATTCCAAATTTGAGATCTTGGGTTGTTTTTTTTAGTTCTATTTGGGTTTGTGGGTCATTCATCGTTGAGGCTTTGTCTTTATTTTTCCAATTTGTCCAGTTGAATTCAATATCGAGTTTGGAGTTGTTGGTTATCAAGGTTCAAATCGAGAGTTTTGGATCTGGCTTTGTCTTTTGATCACATATTTCGACACAATAAAAGCTTCAATCGAGGTTCAACTCTACACTTCCTCTTATCTATTTTCATTATTTGGGATGTTTCGTATTTCGATTTGGATGTTCGTGTGTTGTTTTGATGCTTCTTGGCGATGAATGTATGTTGTCTTGCCTGGTGATAGTTTGTTATTTTGATATGGACTCGTTTAATTTCGTTGAAAGTGATGGTGGGTCGTTGAAATAGAAATGGTGAATTTGGGTTGATTAAAGACTTTTGGTTTAAGTTGGTTTAAATATAAATATGGTTGAAATGGACTTGGGGGCGAGAATTAAAATTTGGTATAATTGGTGATTTGGATTAGTTTGATTCATTGGTTGTTTGGCTTCGAAATGAACGTTAATCGAACTTGGTAGTATCTTGATAGGACGATTGGTTTAGGCGAACATAGTTTGGGTAGGCAAAATTTAGGATTTGTGGCTTCAGTTGAATGTTGGAAATTCTGTGGAGTGTTTGAAATTTTGTTGAATAGTTTTATTTTTTTTTCGCACTAAGAAATGTATTCATTTGGCCGGGGGATGTCCCGAGGTACCTGTATATATTTATTCACCGGGAAATGCCCCGAAGTATCTTGTACCCGGAGGATGTTCGTGATGAAGGCCCGAGGCGTCGGGTAGAGCATTAGTCTCGAATTAATTTAGAATAGGATTTATTTTTATGCATTTTTTATTTTTGGGACTGTATAATTGGACTGGACACTAATTTTGGATTTGTTTTGTTTCATGTGTTTGATGGATTTTTTTTTATGTGTTTTTGTGTGGTTTATGCATTTGTAACGTCAATTTAGCCGATACGCTCTGCCAAGCGACCGTGGTTGAACCACGGGATCGAGGGGTGCCTAACCCCTTCCCCTCGGTCAATAGAATTCCTTAGCCGGAATCTCTGTTCGCAAACCAGTTTAAGAGTCAAATGGTTTCAAAAAGGATTTTCCAAAGGTGACTTGGCACACCGGATTATGCCAAGTGGCGACTCTGAATAAAAAAAATGCGAATAATCCTTTTTCTGAAATAAATTTTCATTCTTGTCACTTAAATAATGAAACACTTTTCAAACTTTAAAACGAATTTTGAGTACGTGAAATAGGGGTGTGACAGGACGTTGTTTTTTGCAAGACACCGTGAATGAACTTCGGAATCAAGTTCGTGATCTGCAATGGAAATTGGAAGGAGTTAGATCAAGAATGCTCCGCGAGATACGCAGGCTGAGGAGGGCCTTGTTGCTACTTTCGGTTGAAGATTGGCCGGCTGGCAATGATGATGCAGATAATAATAATAATAATAATTAGACTATTACTTTTCTTTTAGTCTATTATATGTATTTTTATTTGTTTAATAAATAAATTATGTTTGATCTTTGACGTTTTAATCCATATTTAATTTTCATTCTGTCTATTATCTTCTCAACAAATATTTTGACGATTCGACGTAAAAAGGAATAATTTAGAATCCAGTAGCAATAGCAAGATTTATCTGTTGGGTTTGTGGCAGGGGTTGATTTGTGTTGTTTCAAACAGATTAATCATTCGTTGCAACAGATAATTAGTCTGGTGCAACAGATAAACATTCTGATGCATCAAATAATTAGTCTGGTGCAACAGATAAACATCCTGATACAATAGATAATACGTCTGATACAACAGATAATACGATGATGCAACAGATTACTCATCTTATGCACCAGATGATTGATCTGTTTAAATTGTGGGCACTTGTGTTGGATTCATAATCGGGGTTCTATCCATTGTTGGAAAAACAGAAGTGTACCCAGATGACAAATACGAATAAAAATCATAATTTTACTTACCAAAGTAACCTATGAAGTAATGCCAAAGTGGAAAGTGATGTAGTAAACAAAATTTGACCTAAGAAATTGGTCAGATCGCAGCAGTAGCGTTGTACCAACAACAACAACAACAACAACAAATGGTCGACAAGAAGGAGATGAAGCAGAAGATGATGAATAAAGCAGCAGAAACAAAAACAATTAACAACAAAAATCGCTAAGAGAGAGAAAACAACAATGGGTGAGAAGAGAGAGAAAGACGTCTTTTTCCCTCCGTTTCCCGTTATTTTAGGTATACATTGGGATCAAAGTGTAAATTTAAAAACTTGTGGGTTATTTTAAAACTTCCCCAATTTTCTTAATACATAATAAAATAATTGTCACCTTCAACTAATAATTAAGACTTGTATCACCTACACCTCATTTTAAAACTCTTTTGTCACCTGTGGCCCAAACCCCGTGTAAGTTGCTCTACTTTGGATTGTTTTAATTAATTAATTATCATATTCTTTTGTAGGTTTAATGCCAAAGAATAGTCAAAAGTAGTCTCACCTTTTTATTTTATTTCTTATAATTTACATAAAATGCTTGGAATTTGATCTTTACACTTTATATCCTTTATAAATATTATCTTTTTCTTCCACTTATATGATATATTTTATTTTGCAGAACTTAGCTTTAATTTATTCCTTCTATCATAATTTTTTCCTTTACTAATTTGGCAATGTGATGCCTTTAATTTTAATTATTAAACATGTGATTGGTGTCTTCTGTTGTGTTTTTCGGATTTAGTAAAATTTGTATTTTTCAACAAAAACTTCAAATACATGTTTTAAAAAATAATATGAAACATCAAATGTATTTACACTCTGTATTGACAAGAATGGACCTTGGGCATAATCAACCTCAAAAGCTAGCTCAAGAGGTGAGGATTGCCTAAGTCCATATAAGCAAACCACCAGTCCATTCCCCAACTAATGTGAGACTTTTTTCCCACTCTAACACTTATGAACATCAACAAAATGAAGTTCAAACTATTTTCTGGAAAATAGCAAAACCAAATGTTAAGAACTTCAACACAAGTTCAACCAACTTATGAACTATCAAAATGAAGTTTCAAGACTTTCAAACACAAATTCAAACATCTGAAGAATTATCAATATGAAGTTCAAACTATTTTCTAGCAAAATAGTAAAACCAACTTTAAGAAAAAAGAGATGAAACAGAAAGATTCAAAGTCATCGATTTTACGGTGTGTCCTTAAGGAAATTACTCCCCTCAAGTACCCAAGGTTATGGAATATATCTCTCGGGATAAAATGAATCACTTCGATAGAATAGCAGTACCTCAACTTCTGTCGAACAACGAACGCACTCAACGGGAACAAATCACACTAGAGTTTTTTTAAGAAAGAAGAGTATTTTTTCTTCAAAATTCTATGTCTATACCTGAGGAAAAATTCAGGTACTTATTGAGATCAAGATGTTGCTTCATGAAGAGATGCAATGGTTTAGAAAGGTACACCTCTTCATAAAGGTGCAACTCTTTGGAAAAGTCACATCCCTTTGGAAAGGTCATAATCATCCAATCCGAAAAAGTGTCTATTCAAATTGCATTCTTTCTCTTGGCGTCTTTCCGGAAAAAAACACCTATTCATTTTTCATTCACACCTCTTAAAAATTCAACATTTTCATCATTCAAGCGATGATACAAAAGAAGAATGTAATGAAGTACAAGGTTGAGGCACGTAAAAGAGTCTAGTTATCAAGCTCGACAATCGGGAAAAGCAAAACAATCAAAATTTGATCGGGAAAAAAAACCTTTCTTTCCTATTTGGAGGGTCTTTAATTTGTATACTCAACTTATTTCAACCATATATGAAAAGCACATTTGATTTGATTAACAAGGACAAGCTCTGTATATTGCTAATAACATGACCACCCCAAAAAGTAATTTAAAAAAAAAAAAAAGAGCGACTAATTAAGAAACTAATTATGAAAGTTGAACTCAATTATTTTCTTACTATGGTTGTGATAATGTTACAGCAATTGACAATTAATTAAGATGAATCAAATATTTGTTTTCATAATGAGAAGATCAACTTTAGTCAAATATACGTGGTTGGCTAAATCTTAGAGGGGAACAAGTCCTATCAAATTTACCATGTCTTTTAATCACAAAAAAAAAATATGGATAATTTATAGCTATTTGCATTAAGTTTAGGTAGACCAGAAAAAATAGTTAATTACTATTTCTTTTACTTAAGTTATGATTAAAGGAAGTCTTCGAGCACTGATAAATTTGCCTTCGTGAAAATTATAGGGTCATAATTTGACCCATGTAATTATTTATGTTAGGATAGATTGTCGGTATTACACCGTCTTGGGTGTGTCTCTTACTTAGGCACTGTTGAATGGAATACTTCGTGGGTCAAGCTATTTTAATTTATATAATTTTTGTTATAATCTTATTTCTGGTGTTCTATGATATTCGCTTCAGTCCGTAATGGCGTGATTTATAGTAATCAATTAATGAGTAGGTACAATATTTGAAACCCCATATTTAATGAAAAAATTGTGCTATGAAATATGATTTTCTCATTCATTTTTTAGTGTATCAGCTCACTAGAAAAACACATGATGAAAAACATATCTCACTAAAAAACTGAGAAGCGTCCTCACTTTTACACTTTTACTTTTTTCCCCGATACAATCAAAATTTCTGTGGGAATATAATATATAGCCACTAAATGATTCTTAGTAAGAAATTTGAATGAAAAATAGTTACTATTTTTTAGTAGTAAACGTCTAATAGAGAAAAAAAAAAACTAATTACTTTCTTCTTGTATATGCCTAATATTGATAGCAAAATTACTGATGAAAGATAATAGAGACTCGGTGATCCAACATCGCTATATATTAAAAAATAAAATATAATTTTCCTTCATTGACTCGAATTAGGTTTAAGTTACTACTTGTTATAGCGTAGGGTGGGGAGTTTGGTGCATGTAGGGTGGGGGAACAAAGAAATGAAATTAATTAAGAAGAAAAAGAGGTTTAAAAAAAAAGGAGAAAAAGCAATTTAAACCTGCTTGGGTTTCCAACTCAAAAAGAAGGACAAATATGTTTTCTTTTCCTTTTCTATAATCATGTTGTTAGGGGTAGTTTTTTGCGATCAAATCTACGAAATATTTATCATATTTTATTAATAATATATATCAGATAACTCTATCCATAAATTATTATTACTAGACTTAATAGCATATCATTTTAGCATTTACTTTTTTTTCTCTGTTGCAAGACATTGGCCCACCTTTTGAATTTCTTTTAGTTTCTATTTTTAATTATTCTATTTCAGAATGGGATGTTTTGAAAAATAGTACGATAGAAGAGAGAATGAGGAAACAAAGCCTTGAGATAATGATATATACTGTGTTATTACTACTAAAATCCTAAATATTTTCTAATTTCAGCTTCAGGTGGTAAAGGTTAGAAAAATCTGAAATTTCATAATTTTATTTTATTTTTAAAACGAAAAGAAGAAAAGAGAATGAGGCAACAAAGTGTTGAGGTAATGATGATATATACTGTGTTTATTAATATTAAAATCCTCATATTTCTAATTTCAGGTGGTAAAGGTAAACTAATTTGAAACGTCGCAATTTTTATTTTTCAAAAGAAAAGGAAAAAAGAAAGGGAATGAGGAAACAAAGTCTTGAGGTAATGATATACTACTATATACTATGTTTACCAATATTAAAATCCTAAATATTTCTAATTTCAGGTGATAAAGATAAAGTAATCCCAAACGTAACGTGTCATAGTACATATGGCAAATAGATGTGAACCAAAATAGGAAAAATTAGTTATCATTTCAAACAATTTAACAACTACGAATGGATATAATCATTTCAACCACTTAAAAAAAGGTTAAGATAAATGCCCAAGTACATTTTAGAGAGGGATAATAAATAGAAATTGTGGTGGGATGATTAAGATTATTTCTGTTTTAATAAAATACTTTCAATTTGAGTCTGTAAAATAGACTAGGAAAATCAGTAGCAGAAAAGATCTCGTAATGCACCAATAATAATTCAGTTTACATTTGGATTAACTTTTGACTTTTAATTTGTAAGTTAAAAGTTAAAAATGAATTTTTACTTATTTTCACATTTTAATCTAAAATTAAGTGCTTATAAATACGAATTTAATTTACCCAAATACGCCGAAATGACTTAGAAATGATTTTTTCCTTAAAGGATCTAAAGTAAATCAATCTAAAACACTCGAATGTCAGTATAAATATGATTAAAAAAAATGAATTTAGGCAGGAAAACCTAAAACGCCGAATAAGGACAAGGGTCAACTTCTTTTGTTTATTCTATAGTGTAGTATTTGCTTTGATTCTTTTTAGTCAAAGTTACCTTTTGTTTCAAAGGCAAATTTAAACGTGGGGGAGATGTACACTTCAAAAAAGGAAAGATGAATTAGTTATCTATTTTGTTATTACTCCATCCTTAAATAGACAGTACTAATGATTTTTTTTAATAAATTATGGCTAGTTCATCATTAAATATATAACTAATGATAGATTTTTATTGTTTATTGATAAAATAATATTCGTTGATACCTTTTTTAAGAATAATATAAATATGGTAAAGTTGTTGTCAAGGTGACTAGAAGGTCACAGTTCAAACCGTGAAAACATCCCCTCGTAGAAATGTAAGACGAGGCTGCATATAATAGATTTTTATGGTCTAACTCTTTTTCAAAATTCACATAGTAGAAACTTTAATGCATCGAGCTGTCCGCAATCCTTTTTTTTTTTTTTTTTTTAGTATAAATATGAAATTGTGATTCTTCACCTTGCCCTCTAGAGATATCTCGTATGACCTAAAGCCATGTGACTGATTTGACAGGCGCACATAGAGAATTTTGTTAATTCACACTTATATTTTCTATATATAACTAAAAAGACAACACGACTCATTAGATAGGCCGTACGCGGCTTGAGAGAATTCTCTTTATTAACACTCAATGTTTACTTATTAAACTCATTTTACAATACCTAAATGAAAAATTATGATGAGAATACATGGTTTTCTCATTAATCAATTATGATCAAATGATATAGAGTGTATACGATATACTATTTAATGTAAATATCGAATATGAGTAAATTTTCTTTTGAAGAAGAAGGGAGGAGCTTTGGAGGTCCATGGGTCGAGGTTGAGTCCCAGCCCAAGCTACTACCATTTATTTTTTAAAAAACAATATTGTTTTTAATTTTAGGCATTTATTTGCAAATGAATTCCATGACATATTAGGTCACAACTCACAATTAAAGAAAAAAAAAATGAATCTACAATAACATTTTTAAAAATCAAAAGCAGGACTATTTTCTTAAATTTGGTAGTTGATCAATTAGACTGAAATGACTGATCAGCTTAAATGGAACAGTATGGATAGCGAAAATTTATATAGCGGAGTACTTGAATTTACTTAGAATTGAGGCGTAACAATAATTATTGTATATTTGTATGTCAATTTAGTGGACTATACTAATTATTTTTAAAATTCTCCACTATTATACAATATTCGAATTGAGACATGATTAAATTCAAATTCGCAACTCATTATCAATCAAATCAATTTAGTGGTGTGGTATATGCTATTTATCCTTGATGCACTCCCAATAAATTGAATTAATAGAACATTAATGAAATGTAGTTGTCATATATATCTAGATCCCCAAAGATGGGCAGGATAAACTTCTGGGATGATAGATGAATTCCTCACCTAGACCCCTTGAGAAATCTAATCCATGGCCCCCTTTC
Organism: Capsicum pubescens; assembly: GCA_030864215.1. Lineage (NCBI taxonomy): Eukaryota > Viridiplantae > Streptophyta > Magnoliopsida > Solanales > Solanaceae > Capsicum > Capsicum pubescens. The sequence goes on along the minus strand of CM061538.1, from coordinate 344,722,585 downwards.
TTTAAATGAACCCCTTGAGAAATCTGATCCATGGCCCCCTTTCTTTAAATGATTCTAACCCGACCTTGGCTGAGGTGTGGAATAGGGGAGGATGGAACTTTAGGAACCTTTCTCTTCAACTCCCCTCACACCTCATCATTGATATCCAAAGCTCCTTTAGGTGGAATCCCAGGTCTCAATCTGATCATTTGATTTGGGAACTCACCGGAAATGGTTGTTTTACAACCAATTCTATGTATAAACTGATTTCCAATTCAGGGAATGTGTCCAAAGCAGACATGCCACTCATTCCTTTCAATGGATCTGATACATCAATTGCCCTCCTACAATCAAAACTTTTCTCTGGCTAGCCCAACACAATAGGCTTCCTACTACTGAATACCTTGCTCGAATTGGTATTGATATTAGTCCAATCTGCAGGGTCTACAACAACCAGGTAGAAAACTCTACCCATATCTTCTTTAAATGCCCCATCACAAAAGCCTTTTGGGATAATCTCCTCCAAGCTGGCACCAAGACTGAGGGTTTAACTATTAATAGTTTCTTCCCCTATAAATGGCACTCCACCTGGTCGAGATTGAAACTTAAGCCTTTTGACAAGATGTTGAACTGGCATAACACTCTTCCTTTCAGTCTCTGGATCATTTGGAGGAACAGGAATCATAACACCTTCAAGAACCTTAGCACTCAACCTAGTTGGAAAGAAGCCTATGATGAGACCCTCGAATATATCTCCTTGGTCTCTCCAAACAAGCAACTGCATCACAAGGTCGACATCAACTTGAGATGGAACAGACCTAAACTAGGATCCTACTTGCTCAACACTGATGGGGCATGCAAGGGTAACCCTGGGAGAGGGGGTATAGGGGTAGTTATTAGGAGTGTTGATGGGGGATGGGTGTTAGGTTTTGCTAGGGCCTACCCTTAGGCTACGAATAATCAGATGGAACTCTTAGCTCTTCAAGAAGGCCTCCGAGTGGTAGAGGAAAACAACCTCACTCCGATTGAAATCTGTGTTGACTCGACTGAGAATATTTTATGGCTTGCTAACGGAAACTTACTTTATGATTCAATTATTGATGACTGCAGGTCAAAACTAAGAAGACTAGGAAGACCCAAAGTGGTGCTTTGCTATAGGGAGAAAAATGGAGTCGCAGATGCATTGGCAAAGCTAGGCTCTCAGTAGGAAACACAACTAACAAGTCACATTTTTGAAGTTCCGCCTATGTGTGCACAGAAACCTCTTTGGGCAGACATGGCAGGAACTTTTCTTGCTAGATCGGTTAATGATTGTAATTTAAATCCAAATTTGGGGTCTGATTATGTTTTTGTAATTCCTGACTAACTATTCCTGGATCCAATCCAGCGTTTTTAATTTAAGCCCCTCTTCTTGACCAAAAAGAAACAGAAAAGGACAATGATGTTATGCGTCACTGTTGAGACGAATTAACAATTAATGCATTCCCTATTTCTGGGATATCCAAATTTATTCTTTAGTATCCAAATATATGATTGTATTAATATATCTTAGCTTTATTATCATGTGAAGGTCTTAATCAATTTTGCTTAATTCTAATGCATGTTCCCACGTTCATAATTAACGTTTCAAATATTCCTTTTGTTCTCAACTATAGTAATTAAAGTAGGTAGGGCCAGCATTGGAGGATCGAAATTCACTCAATATGTATAAATATATACTTGTGAATCCTATAACTAATACGAGTTCTAAGTTCGATGCAAGTTCAAAAAATTTCTCTGATATAAACACTAACGATTGATTCTATTTGTGATCCGCCACAGATAACTTTATCATTGATTATTAAATTAAGGTCAGACCAATTTGAGTGTACGCTCAATAAAATGCATCTGTCTAAAGTATCGGATTGCAATGTCATTTCTCCGAACTATACTTGCCCCATTAATTAGTTAAAAAGTGTTACTCGATGCACAAAGCATTTCAAGTTAATAAGGTTCGAAAAAAGAATATATCACATTACAAAAAACGTGATATAATAATTTATTTTAATACAAATATTAATGACTGAATTCACGCTTGAATCTATAAATGTTAGAAAATGAAAAAAAAATGGAAAGGGTGTTATAAAACAATAAAGAATAAGAAGAAGAGTAGGAGAGAGTGATTCTTATTACTTCTCTTGAGGGATTCTTGAGGGGTCATCAGATTGTAAATACAATGAACAAAATCCCTCTATTTATAGGGGAAATTTACTCATAATCTTAGTAAAAGATGGATGCTTCAAATCCTAATAGATATCAAAGTAGATCTTGATAGACATTCACTATAATGTAAATACATTTATAACACTCCCCCTTGAATGTCTAGATAGATAATGTGCCTCGTTAAAACCTTACTAGAAAAAACCCAGTAGAAAAAAATCTAGTGAAGGAAAAAGAGTACACATTTCTAACAATACGCATATCGGATACCTCATTAAAAAACTTACAAGGAAAACCCAGTGGGACAAAACCTCGTAAGGGAAAAAGAGTACAACGCGTATTGACTCCCCCTAATGAGAACATCCTTGAACCTTTGCATCCCGATCTTGTGCACCATCTTCTTAAAAGTTGTAATTGGAGAAGACTTGGTGAATAAATCAGCCACATTTTCACTTGAATGAATTTGTTGCACGTTGATATCATCATTCTTTTGTAGCTCATGTATGTAGAAAAGCTTTGGCAAAATGTGATTCGTTCTATCTTCATTTATGAATCCTCCTTTAAGATGTGTTATGTATGCTGAATTATCTCTGTATAAAATTGTGGGTAGATTGTCATATTTTACACCACATTTTTCTCGAATGAGATGTATCATAGACCTCAACCATACACATTCTCGACTTGCTTCATGAATAGCTATTATCTCAGCATGATTCGATGAAGTTGCTACGATAGACTGCTTTGTATATCTCCAAGATATGGCAGTACCACCACATATGAACACATAGCCTATTTGAGATCGAGCTTTATGCGGGTCAGATAAGTACCCAACATCAGCATGACCAATAAGATCGGGACTGCAATCTTTAGAATAAAACAAGCTCATGTGTTTTATCCCATTTTGATGTCTCATAGTAGGAGCAGAAATATACCTTGCTAACAAATTAACTGAAAAGGCTATAGGCCTTGTAGTATTTGCAAGGTACATGAGTGCATCGATTGCACTAAGATATAGTACTTCATAACCAATCCAATTCGATATATTTCGAATTTCAGCAAATAATCTATTGCTTTGAAAACTCTCCAAGAGTTTCAATGATGTTCAAGCAATAAACTTATACAATATAAGGATTATAAATAAGTTTCCCAGAAACTTTTATATGTTTCAAGCAGTTTGAATCCTTAAAAGTTTTCACATAAGTTTTGTCAAGTGACAATATTCAACATTTCATGAGTGACATCTTCAAGTGTCTGGACTGCAAATCAAATAAGTTTTACGCTTACCAAAATGCATCCTTTCATGTCACTTGATAAATGTTTCTACATCAGCATGCTTAAATAAACATAGAATTCAGATCCTCGTAATCTTTCACAATATTGCGCCAATATTGTGTCAAAGCTATTGATGATATATCATTTTGTATCGGTTCACAATGCGACATAACATTTTGAGATCTCATCACTTCATTATTTTCAAATACCTGAACCTCTCATAAGGTTTCATGAAGTGTTATGTTTAGGCTCTTCAAGGGCACATTATCTTCTTATTATGATTATTTGCTCCTTGTTTCATTTGGAACCGATTAGTCTACCGTGCTTCATGCATGCATAGACTTTGTCCTTCAAGGATACAAAATAGGAGCACTTACAGCTTAAATATGAGATGTTTTCGGCATTTGACTTGAATTATCTTATGAATTAGGATCTTATGATAATTCCTAACATATTTCATAGTTGCTTATAATCTCTCCCTTATGTTAGGAAAACTAACATTCATCCTCATCTTCTTTGAAGAATCTATCTTTGTGCATCATGGTATATTCATTAATCGTATACCGCACATCAAAACTATTAGATGGAATAGTTGGTTCATGACCTTGAACCAATTGAGGGGGAGGAAATAATCATAATTTATTGTTCTAATGCATACAAGTGTTATTGTATGCAACATATCATATTTCAGACCAACACATGAAGCTTTGTTCTCATTAACGATGGTTTAGCTATTTATGAAAGACATTCAATGCTAAACCATCATCATCAAGATGAATTATCTTGATTACACAATCTGAAAGTTATGTTTTTAACTCAAATTTATTGAGCAAACAACTTTATGAATGTCAAACGTAGGTTGACAATGAATATACATGTGATCATCTTATTGATGCATTTTTTCAACATATCACATGATAGGTGAACGGGCCCTTATTCACCTTTTATAATTTTCAGATTTGAAGGGATCCAATCTCAATATTAGTTGGTCCAACTAACTTGTCATGAGAACAAACGACATAAACAATTCTTGAAGAATCTTCTAGTTCTTCAATACATGCACATCTTCAAGATGTCACAATCGTTCATATCAATTTATGAACTTTTATTCTAGTAAACTCCAGGTTTACCATGACATGTACTTTTTCTTTAGTAAATTTCAGATTTACTATTACATGAATAAATTTTAAATTTATTACTTCAGAAGTAGATTTCAAAATTATTCAACCTCTTTCGGAGGTGAGTTATGATACAATCACAATCAAGTGTCCGTTTGCATTAATAAGTTTCTCATTTTCCAGGAATGGAATATAGCAAATCGAGACATACATATGATGTAGAGAATTTATTTTTTCTCTAGCATATCTAATAATCATATAAGCGTATGAAAATATCATCACTTTTGATGATCATTATCATATTGTCCCTCCACGCGTATATTCGTGCATTCAATCATTTGTCTTCTTTCAGACATATTATGCACTGCTACCACATACACCTCAAGAATAAAGTAAGTTTTCATATTTCAGACTTGTCATATATTGCTACCACATTCACTTCATGGAATGGAGCATATTCAATGGATCGAATTTCATGACTTTTCATCAAACACCCATTATTTTGCCTTAACCATCACAATATCATCAATATGGTGTATTGAGATTCAAACTCAATATTTGATCCATATAAAGGCGTCTTAGGCATGAATCGATGGGACTTGAACCCAACATATTATCATTTTTTTTTATGATATTGTTCTTGAGGAATAAATTTAAAATATAAATGGTTTCAAACTAATTAATTTTTTTTAAATCCAATAATAATTATATTAGTAGTAGCAAAAGAAAGATAACATATAGAATTACTAACCTTGAAATCCTTCAGATTTATAATCTCACCTTATTTGGCAGAATCTCGTGCTGATAACGTGTTATAAAACAATAAAGAAGAAGAAGAAGAGTAGGAGAGAGTGATTGTTATTACTTCTTGAGGGATAATTGAGGGGTCATCAGATTGTAAAAGACGGATGCTTATAATCCTAATATATATTAAAGTAGATCTTGATAGATCTTAATAGACATTCACTTTAATGTAAATATATTTATAACAAAGGGAAAGAAAAAGGAAAACCCATTACCTCACGGCCGTTTTTGTTTGCAACTGAAGTGGCTGAACTTTTATTCACATGTCTTCTTTTTTTTTTCTCTTTTCCAGAGAATATAAGCTCGGATTTAACAGAAGAATTAAATTTTCTTTTACCTACTTAAAAAATTATACAATAAAGTCTGTGAAACGTCGTGCATGAAATGATAATTCCACATGATTCCAGTTGTAGTTTCTTCCATTGTTGGTAAACTAGGATTCCCCTAATTTTTACCGAAAGAAGAAAGCTAAATCATATATTATCCGTAACCCATAAAAAAGGAGATGCAGTAACTGAAAATAAAAGTAAAATCAATTAAACAATTTGTTCATCAGTTGTTTATAATGAGCCAAAATACAAAGATTACTGTCAATTCCCTACTTTATTTTATTTTGGTACATCAGAAAAGACTAGAAAAATTTAAAATTGTCCATACGCTACATGACTTAAATCTATCACGATCGTAGATTTGCAAATCTTCTTTATGCTTGCGTCTTTCGTTTGCTAAATAGTGTGCCTCCTTCAATGTATGTGTAATTCTGACCTTGTTAACTTTCAATAAATATTTGCAATCTTCAATAATAGCCTTCAGGAAGTGACGTTATATGTCCTTATTGATAAGCTTGACAACAAGCACACAGTCGATTTTCCCCTCTATGCCTTGTATCCAATATCTTTGGTTGACTGTAAACCATTTTTTTTTTTAATGCTTCATAGGTCTGTGACGAGACTTGAATAATTATATTCATCACTGTAATCTTACAAATAGAGACCTTTAATATATGTTCGTGCATCAATTCAGTTGAATCCCTTTCGTCAAAAAATTATATTATTGCAGCTGTGGAACTTCGAGTGTTGTTTCATGGCTGTAATCCAACAAGTAGAGATCTTCTTCAGGCCAAAATTCACAAGAATCATTTCTTCCAGACCCAGCTCCAGCCAAATCCCATGATGAATTATAGTGACAGACTTCATCAAATCTTTGCGTAAGATCCATAAGAAGATCAGGCAAATCAAGAAAAGGATCATCATTGCTACTTCCTAGAGATGATTCTGTTGACTCTGTTTCTCCGTAAGGAGAACAGGGCACTTCCATACTATTTCTTGGAGAAATATCCAAAGCTGCAGCCTTCGCGGCTGCAGTTTGAACATCTTTAGCACACTTCGAAGCTGGTTTAGGGAATTGGTGTGCTAATTCAGGGAAATTGAGTAAGGCTACGTGACCTTTAATGGCAATTGCAGCAACATCATGTGCCCTGGCAGCCATTTCAGGTGTAGCAAAAGTACCTAGCCAAATTCTTGATTTTTTCCTCGGTTCACGAATTTCAGACACCCATTTTCCCCAGCTACGTCTTCGAACACCGTGGTATAAAGGGTGTTTTGAGCCATCAATTTTCTTGTTTTTTTTGTGATTGGTTTCTTGTTTTGATGATGTTAAGGTTATTGGTCTTTTTGTGAGAGAAGAAGAAGATGTTTGCTTGTTGTTGTTGAAAGTAGTAGGAGATTGATGTTGTTCCATGGGGTGATAGGGAGTTTTGTTTTGAGATAAGTTGGAAAAATGAGGAGAGGGATGGTTCTTATAGTGGTTTGGTTCTTAGGCTCATTGACACTTTCTATCTTTTTTCACACTAAGATGGAATAATCCCAAAGAAAAAGATAAAAAGTGAAAGCAAATACTATACTAGTACTTCTAACTTGCTAGCTTCTAGGTAGGGTGTCAAATATGGCCCCAAAAAGCGGTGGCATGTACAATCGACACAAGATAATTTCATATTGAGCTGATTTTAGCTCAATCCAACATAACTCATTTTGATAGTGATCTTCGATTTAGTTCAATACTAGCTCAATTCTAGCCCATTTTTAAGATCTACTCTAATTTAACGTACTATTTGAGATTTATTATAATTTTTTCTATGTGACAGGGTTTAGGTCTTCAGAATGTGATCCCAAGTAGGAGTGTCAGGTCCCAAGATAGGATCGAGGCTCGGGTCTCAGGTTCTAGGTTAAAGTAAGGTCTAGGGTCGAGATAGAGTTTCAGGTCCTGAGTTAGAGTCGAGTCTCAGGCTCTGCATCAAAGTCCAGACTTGGCTATCAGATTTAGGGTCCATAGTCAAGGTCGGATTTCGAGTTTCAGGTTAAAGTCGGGTCTTAGGTTATGGGTTAAAGTCGATGTAGGGTCTCGAGTCCTAAGTCAAGGTCGGATCTCGAGTTCTAGGTCAAAGCTAGGTCTCGGGTCCTCGGTTAAGGTCAGACCTTGATTACTAAGTTAGGATCAAATCTCAGATTTCGGGTTATAGTTGGGGCTTGTGTCTCAAGTTTTGGTTCGAAGTCTAGTATCGGGTCTAATATAATGTCAGGATGTGGTCTTGTGTGCCAAGCCAGGGTAGGGTCTCAGGTTTTGGGTCAAAGTCGGGACTCAAGTCTCAAGTCAAGTTCCGAACTCAGGTCTTGAATCTTGGGTCGGAATCATATCTCAGGTCTCGGGTCATGGAGGGATCTCGGTCAAGCATTCCATGTGACGGGTTGAGGCTCATGTCTTGAGTTTCGAGGCAAGATCAGGTCGAGATCAGGTCGTAGGTCTCAAGCCAGGGTTGGTTGGGGCGGAGGTCCGGGTTGTGAATCTAACTCGAAGGCTCGAGTCTCGATAAGATCTCCTTTACGGGACGCAATCTGCAAAGCCCCTCTAACGACAATTGCTTTAAAAAGAGCTTCCCAACCCACTGAATTGGAAAGTCAAAGGCATGACAAAATAGGACTACTAATAGAACCAAATACAAAAGATTAGTTCCCCCATCACTCAAAATTATTTCATTCCTAGGACTACTAATAGAACCAAATTCTTTAAATTCATTATAATCAAATAATGCTTGTGATACAAACACAATATTAGAAACATTAGAGAAATTTTAGTAGCTTAATTGAAGGGCTACTGAACTTCCATTTTGTCGAAAAGTATTTCATTTCATATTTTGTAATTCCCTTCTCCGTATCACCGCGCCCCTACCTCAATTCAAAAAGAAATAATTAAAATTAGAAATACCCTACACTTTTCATCATTAAAGACCAACTATTCTAGCTTCCCAAATAATCAAGTCGAAAAAAGCACAAATAAGTTCTAAAGATTCATTGAATCAGAAAAATGCTTAACATTCAGAAATAGAACATACCGCCAACTAGCAAAATTGTTAACTCTATGAAAATCATATCATAACACAGGACTCATTTTCCAGACAACTAGAGAAGACTTTCATATCTATGGTATTAAATTAATAATATGTAAAATATTGTACTAAATATTTTTTAATTTTATAATCTAAAATATATCATGTGGAAAGTTAGACACAAAGAGTTATCAAAAATAAAAAGAGAGAATTTTTTTTTAAAACAAACTAAAAAAAAAAAGTACGACAAATAGATTAAAACTAGGAAAATATAATTTACTATTAACTCATATTTTAAATTTAAAATATCTAAAAATTAAAGTAGTCGAAAGTACCATAGTCATAAAGAAAACTACAAATTCGTTATATGATATTTGACATAATGATTACGTGGTATTACATTAGTAGAAACTGATTGTTGAGAAAGTGCCATAATCACAAATGACTCTCCAATGATACTTTTGTTGTGTGACACGAGTCATAGAGATTGCATAATATTATCTACAACAATAATATATTCGTTTTAGTTTGATAATTGAAATATGAGAAAATAAAATATACACGGATTCGAGTCTTAAGTATGAAAAAATTCTTAGTAGAAAGTGTTTTTTCTTGAATAGTTATCTACGTGGTGCGAATTCAGATTAATCGAGCTCTAATACGGATATCGAATGAAAAATCAAATATATACATACATATATATATATATATATATATATAAACTTTACGAACAAGTACTTTGACATTAGGTTCGTTTAGTAAATTAAAGTGTATTAAAAATATAATATATGTATTATTTTGTATATTAGTAATATCATGTTTGATATCATTTTTTAGATTATGCATAACTAATACTTTCATTTATTATACATACTATTGTATATTAAGGTATGTGTTATTAATACTTACCATTTCTTATGTATTAGTAATAGGGCTGTGCAAAAATCAAACTAACTGATGAACCGAACCGATAAAAATATTATTGGTTTATTGTTATTGGGTTATTGGGTTAACGATTTTTTAATGATTTTATAAAAAAAATTATTAGGTTATCGGTTCGGTTCGATTTTTTCTTATTGGGTTATTGGGTAAACCGATAACCCAATAAGAATATATATATATATATATATATATATAAATGACTTATTAAATATTTCTCTTAATTTCTCTTTAATCTGTACAAGTTAACAAACCTATTATTTCAATTGTACAAACTCTTAATTTCTCCTAACAATATTTAGTTCAAATTTGAAGATTCTTGTAAACTAAAACACATTATGTAGGATTTTTGTTTGCAAGTAAGAATCGATTATTTTTCATGTTAGTTACTACTATTTTTATTTTATGAGTATTTTCTTATCGGTTAAACCGAAAATCGAACCATTAAGGACTAAAAATCAACAAACCGATAAAAAATATCTTATTGGTTTGGTTATTGGTTTAGCATACTTAAAGATCGAAAATTGATAAACCGAACCGATAATATGTAAAATCAAAGCGAACCGACCGATGCACACCTCTAATTAGTAATACCAAGTATTTCAACACATGTATTAATTAGTAAATGACAAATTTACTCCATAAAGCCCTACTAAAACATTTTCCCAAATCTTTTTTCCACAGTGCTTTGCCTATTTTCCATCACTTTGCCATCCGCCGGAAGCTTGCAGTGTATTTTTGTGCTATGCCTATGCCATCCGCCAGAAGCTTGCAGTTTGGCATCTGACATTCAACTGAACCTACTGGTCTAATCGCCACGATACCTTTTTCATTGAAGTACGTATACGCCAGGTCCATAGTTCTGTAATTGGGGGATGGATATAAAATTGAAAATTTTGTTTGGAGGTTATAAATTTGGGAAAGAAGAGTTTTGAGTTTTTAAGTTTTGGATTTGTTTGAGGGAATTGTTGGAGGGGTTGAATCAACCCTCTTCTGATCAGATTCTTGCCTTATTGTGTGTACATAATTTGACGTACTTTGCTTTTGAATGAGGGTATTTTTATAAATAAATATTATTTTATAAAAATTATATTTTTATATTTATTTATAATACATCAAACCAAACAAAGTACAAAAATTAATGTTGACATAACTGATATCAAAATTACTAATACAAGTATTACTAATACACTATACTCTGTATTATTTTTATACATTCTACCAAACGATCCTAAAGAGTACATTTACATAGTAGATGTGACAAGTAAGCATTAATTTGTACTTGCCTAAGGGTACCCATGTTTTTTACAATTAGTAGTCGTTTGATCATGAAAAATACTTTTTCCTAAAGTTGGAATTGGAGTTAGAGTTGAAGATGAAGTTGGAGTTGGAGTTGTGTTTGGCCATATCTTTTTGAAATTTTTTTTTTTAGACTTTTGAAAAGAAAATTTTAAATATGATTTTATGCCCTCAATTTTTAAAAATTATCAAAATCACTCAACTACTAATTTACCTACTAGCATACAACCAAATGTTGAGAAAATAATTTATATATCTTCAATTGATAAAATAATTAACAACAAACGAATTATTATGATTGTTATTCTTCTAAAATTTGAATAAAAATATCACAAGCACGGGCTAAATAAGTTTATCTAACCATAATCGATTGAATAGAGAAAATATATTTTGATAAATATGATTGATGGATATAAATAAATTTTTTATATTCTTAAATTTGTTGATGAAAATTTTTAATTATTTTTTACTTTAATTAATTATTTTATTGAATTTGGTCTTTTTAAAAAAAATTACGGATGAATTATTTCTGAACGGATTAGTGCTAATTTTTTGTTTTTTCTTTATTGATGATATTGATTTTCCTTGACTATTATCGTATCGTAAATATGGATCGTTACGTTATGTTTGATATGCGACTTTATTGACCACTTTTTAATAATTTATTAAAACCATAATAGCCATTATATGACATATACAGAAAATTAGAATGGCAAGAAAAATATTAAATTTCTCATTTTTAAATAACGTAATGTACTAGGTCTTATATTTCTATAATATAGTTCATTCAAAATAAAAGTTGATATATTTCCGCCATAGATTGTCATTTACTTCACGTTAGTAAATTTTGGTTAAAAGAAGAAAAAGAGATTAGAATATCTGTAACTATTAAAAATGATGTTGTACCATAGAAAATAAATAATAATTTTTTTCTTGGTGGTTGGTTGTAGTTATAAGAGGGGGTTTTATAAAAATTTAAAGATTGGGGTTATATGTAATAATAATGAAAATTGGAAATGGAATTGAAAAATTGTGAAAACAACAAAAAGTTATTTTCACTTTTTGGAATCCAACTCCGAAATAATTTTTCGAATTTTCATGGTCAAATACCATAACTTTCGGAAAAGTGAAAAAAGGTGAAAAAATAAATCCGAAAAAAAAAGAGAAAAAATTTTATGGTCAAACGGGCCATTAGTCCTCCATGACATTTCTAATGTTTTGATGAAATGACAAAATATGACAAATATTTTTCAACTTTAACAAAATATCACTAATATTTTTCAACTTTAACATGTGTCTGTTTCCCCTTTGGCAATGGTAAGCATTTTGGTAATAGATGGGCCAAATCCATCCTAGTCCATAAGACACAATATCTTAGTAATCCATAAAGAAAACAAAGCATTAAAAAGAAAAAGAAACTTTGGTGCTTTTTGATTACTTCAATATGTTTGGATGCCCAGTTATAAGTGATGGTGATTGATTGAGCTTTAACTACAACTCTAATTTACCTCTAAAACTTCACTTGGATGGTGGAATAAAGATAACAATTTTGAGATAAAATTTTAAAATTATATTACTTTGTGTTTGATGATAGATATTAATTAGTCCCAAAAATATGTTATCCAATTTTTCTATTGAGGTAGTGAAAGTAGCTATTTCATATTCTATATGAAATATAGCTAATTTCATGAGATATTTCAACCTATAAAATATTTTTATCTATCTCATCCCGCATACCAAATGAACCTTAAACTTTCCGAGATAATGATGTAAATGTCCAAAGGTGCAATATTCACCTAATGCATATTTTATTGGGTTCAACTATTCCAAAAGATAATTTAAATATATATGTCATAATATTGTTCACTATGAACTAAGTTCATGTGATTTTAATTTATTCAGAAAACTTCATAATATTAAAAGTATTTCTATATTTATAGAGTGAAGAGACAAAAACACACCCAAAGCTAAAGCTAAGTATGTTGATTTTTTTTTTTTTCTGAGTTTCATACTAGCTAGAACTATTGCATCGTTCATGTAGTAGGAAAAAGAACAATTGATCATAGTTGTTGATGTATGTTTTGCTAAATAATTAGTGATAGTGTAGGTTAAAAACTCGCCTACCTGATAGTTCAGGTATGAAACTTAAAAAACCGAGATACTTTAGTATGTTTTTGACCATTAACTTTGTTTTATATGTATCTTTCTTTTATTCAGCTATTGAATATAAACTTTATTTTTAGCTATATATCAATCAGCCCGTAGAGGGGCAAAGAGAGTAAGTCGGGTCCCAAATCATTACTTCGTCATCTTCTCACCCATTTTGTTGATCATAGACGCTGATTGAAATTGCTGGGCTCCACAAACCAAAAAATACTCTTAGCAGGACAATATTATTCGCTTTGAATCATATCATACCTACGCAAAAAAAGATCTCATACCATTAAAAGCATTCTATACATTATGTAGTTTTCTTTCTTTTTGGGGGGATATAAAATTTCGAAAACCTTCCTCCAAGTTTTACATCATAATACTAAGTTCTCTTTGTGGTTTAAATACTCCTATTACGCTTAGTTCCCTTAATTTGATTTCTTTATGGTAATTCTTTAAATTATGTTACAGTAAAGGACAAATTAATCTTTCCACGTGAATCATGAGTTGGATAGAGCATTATCAATTATCTATAGTAGATATCAAAATTAGTGAGGCATTATAATGACATGTTGACCTAATTCTTTACGAAAATGTTTTTCCAAAATCCTAATAATGTCTTTTCCTTTTGTGCCTTTTTGACTTTTTATTTCATTACATGGTCTTTCATTTGCCACTTAATTTTGTTTTTGTTTGTTGTGAAGGAGACTGCAAGCTTGGAACAGGAGCAAAGCACAAAGATTTGAGGGGAAAAAAGAATCTAGACTTTGGATTTGGATGGTGTTGTATTATTATTGGTCTAATAATAAGTCATCATTAAGCCAATCACATCGAACTTTGAACTATTTTTATTACCATAACAACAACAAACAACAACATACAAGGTGTATCCCACAATGTGGGGTCTACGAAGGATAGAGCGTACCCAGTTTATACCTCTACTTCAGAGGTGAAGTGGAGAGAGTGTTTCGGATAAACCCCTGACTCAAGATAAAATCAGCCTAGAAAAGGATGTAACATAATAGTCAAGAAGTAATATGTAGTATTAATACTACTTGTACTACCATGTGAACTGCTTATTTTTCCAAGTAACATATAGGAGAACGAACTATCAGAAACCTACAGTTATTGTGTAAAAATGTATGTTCTTTCAAGGAATTTTCAGCTAAACTGAGAAGTAAATAGTTTACAAGGATCGCTGAAGATTGTAGTTTAGTGGTAATAAGGTGAAACTCACACATGAGGATAATTACTTATGTACGCACATCAGGTGTTTACACCAAATTATTTATATTTGATATTGTTGAGCGATTTAATGAGGCAAAAATGCATGTTAATTAACTATGACCAAGTGTTGAGAGTGTGTGTGTATATAGACAAACACACGTTACGCACAACCTGGTAGAGCTTGTAGACAGAGGCCGAGCTGGGAGTAGAAGGGATAAATAGTCTCGGAATAAAATGAAGGATTATTTTATCACATGTTTTGTATGAGGTATTAGTTAGTATTTGGATTATTTATCCCACCATTTACACCATACCATAGTGATGGGATAAGTTATCCCATATACATGGTGGATAATTAATCCCGGAATTAATTATCCCGAGATAACTCTTTCCCAACCAAATGACCCCTATGGGTTCTAAATTATATATATATATATAGACGAGAAGATTCAAAAAGTTATTAGCGTTAAGTCAAAATCAGACAAATAAATTGAAACAGAGTGAGCATAAGTAGAAGAATTGATTCACTCTTGGCATATTGGGTTATGAAAGAAGTGCCATTGAAAGTGCTTGTGGAGGCCCAATTTATGTAGCAGTGGGAAAGAGTTGCTTGAACCACGTTTGGTATTCGAAGCACCAGCAACAAGTTAGTGTTTGTCATACACGGTTCAGCTAAGCCCCAAATGGTTCACAATCGCAGTGGCATTTTGGCGTTGTCGGAGAAATGCAATGGCCACCGATACTTCCTTGGGCCGCAAGAACAGGATGACAAAACCGACACCAGCATCGATGTCCACAGAGAGAGAGAGCAGATGTGATTCCTCTTATAACCTGAAGAAATAAGCATAGAACTGTCATAGAATAGCATGAGAGACTCCCTGTGACCTGTGTGTGTGCGCGCGCGCGCAAGTAAATCATAAATCAGACAGATCAAATAGGAACTCATTTTGAAGCAAAAAAAATTAATCTAATCTGTTTCATAATTCTGCGAGGGAAAAAAAATGCTAAAATCATATATTACAGTTTCCTTTCAAGAGTTCAAGAACCTTATTCAACAAGATATTAAGTCATAACGGATTTATTGGCACAGCACGTTACAACAGTTATACTATTGTGTATATCTGCTGCAGTTCTTTGCTTCACAGTCTAGCAGTTCGTAGTTGCTGCTTGAGCAGTGGCCTGACATATTCATGGAAGCCATCGGCAACATCTGAATCGTTGAGAGGATCCTTCCATGCAGCCTCGTACAGTTTTGGATACACGTTTCCATCATAACGTCCAAGAATTGAACCAAGGTAGTGATCGGTATAGTTAAATGCGTCAACCAGCGATATAGCATTTGGACGAAGCTGACAATACACAGGAACGAATAAGTGAAAACAACCCTAACTCAACAACATAGGAATAAGAGAAAACAAGTTTAACGAGACGAACCTTAGAATACAAGGCTCTGAGCTGGTCGTTAGCCAGTGACGCCTGCTTTGAGGTGATGTAGCCAGTCCCAAGAAAATCTCCTTGATGTTTGTGAAGAAGATAGAGGGAATAGATGCCACAAAGCACCTCCAGCTGTTGCTTAACCCCCTTACCAGGAATGTCTTGTTGCAACTTCTCAATAAACCTTAATGAGGTAAAAGAAGTATTAGCAAACAAAGGTCTAAATTCCACAACATTTTGAATCAAATCTAGGTAAATTTTCAATAATTTCACCATTTTCAGCAAGACAGAGAGAACACGTTGCTAAAAAGCAAACTGATCATTCAAACCAAATACAGCTGAAGAATGAATAGTCAATAAGGTAAGTTATGTGATCGTCCTATTTGGATAGTTCATAGTTATAGTACTTATGAAGAACAAATCTTTGCTCAAACGGTCATAACATAGTTTAGTTTTTTACAAGAAGAGAATGCAGTAAAAACGCTTACTTGGAGACTACAATTAATTGACAATGAGCAACTGCTGCTTCAACTAAATCAGCTGCTAGTTCTGCAAAGCCTAAAGAAACGAGGACAAAACAAGAAAATTAGAAATTGAAATTTGGCAGTGATCATTAAATAAACATTTGCAGCTGAAACCTCATGTAGAAACTTTAACTTAAATAGTAACAAAAAAATTACAAAAGTGAGAAAGAAAGGTGCAGAGACTTAAAAGTGAGTACCTTCTTCTTGATTATCGAACTTGCTAAGCCTCTTGGCACAGGCAACAGACATCCTGGCAGCCCTTGCTTCATATGCTTCCACTATTGAACTAGGTTTCATCCAGTCCGTGGCTGTAGAAGATGGAAATAACCACAATCAGCAACCAACTTTAGGCAGGTTAAAAATGCAGGGGGATATTTGAAGGGCAAAACAATAGGGTCTTCTTACATGGTTGACATTATGCAAGTAAAAGTGAGGAAATTACACGTACTAATACCATAAGCGGATCCTTGGCTAACGCAACTGATACTACAACAAGCACAATCAGAACAAATTGTAACTATGACAATGAAGATCCGCTGCAAGGAGCCTAGGACTTTACCTTGTTTCACATTAGAACGACATTGCATCAAGTATTCAATTCTTCCCATATAAGAAGTGGTACCAACTGGCTTCTTTCCAGTGCCTAGTTGTGAAACGGTCTTCATAAGAAACCTTGCAACCTACACAAAATACCGTGTAGAACATTATGCATTAAGACTTCATAAAATAGATAAGCATCTATCGTACTTCACTTGCTCATTTACAATATAGGTAAGTCAGGTGAACCTCAAGAGACCTACTTTTCGGAGAGAAGTGGAAAAAAGAACACCCGCAACAGAATCACCATTGTGAAGCCACATGAAATCTCACAAAATTTACCATATAGGAAAGATTGCTCAACCACCAATTCTACAAACATTTTTAATTCGTTCACTAATTTTAAGATTATTTTTTTTATTAACGTAAAGTCACTAATTTTAAGAATATTAACCTGCTATCACCAACTCTTTTTTATCTACTTTCTCTATTCCAAAAAGATTACCTTAGTCTCCTCTGTAACAAAACAGATCTCAGTACTTAAACGTGACAAAATGTACCTTGGCTCAGAGTCTGTACAATTTCTAGTTCGAAACACCGACTATATTATAAAACATCTATAACTTAGAAAGATATTGATAAGGAGGGAAGAAGTACAGGAGATTGGAAATGCTATATCATAGAATTTTACAATTTCCATAAATCCCTCGTACTTCTTTGATGTTTCTGCTATTTTATAGATAAAAATTAAATCGAACTATAAAAACCAGAACAACACTATGACGGATATTTTAAAAAGTCAATGAGAAACTCAAGCTTAAAGAAAAACTGAGAGCTTGTATGTCAAAAGTCCGTATAAAATTTAGTTTACCTGTAGTTGTAGCACGACATTATCTCCTTCGTATGTACAGGCAGGGACATAAACGGCAAATAATTCTGGAAGCCCGCTGCTACAAAGATAACCATGACCTCCACATAACTTTCGGCATTCTTCAATTCCATCCTGGAATGAAATTGCAATCATGCATTAAGCAAGTTACGTTAAATGGCATGATACTGGATTCAAATCAGCAATTAGAGAATAGCTTTTCCACCAATTTTATCACGTAACTGTTCTTTCTTGAAGCTAAAGAGAAAAGCAGGTCCAATTTTTATTTAAAATTTTTGGACAAAGGAGCAGGTTCAAATTACACACTCTCTCTCTCTCTCTCTCTGTTGATCAGACGATTAATTTGACTGTTTATAACAAGTCCAAGCCACCATTGAAGAAAACCTAATTGCTAATCTCTTATCCTAATACAAATGAAGATTGTGCAGGAGATTACATTATAGCAGAAAAATCAATCATAGCAGAATCCTAACCTGCCAAATGGCACAGAGTTCAACGTCCAGACATGAGAACAAAAACTCTAAAGTGAGCAGAACTTATTGATGTGGCCAAACATTTATTTCCTGGCTATGCTTTCCACATGCATATTATAAAATTTTCATTTTACATAAACTAACATCTCCCTTGTTAGGTACATGGTTGACTCATGTAGAAAACTTGATATTATAACCAAAAGCCCAGACAAGGCTGACAGCATCCATGATTCATTGTAAAGGGCAAGAAAGTACAGGTCGGTGGACAATCAAAGTTGTAGTCACTACTTACAGCAGTGGCAGAGGTGGTCAAAGACTTCAATCCTGCGGTACATGCATGCGCCTCCGGCAATGTTGAGAAATCATTTGCTTGCAGTCTTTGGGTAACATCCGTGTACAACCATTTCAGCCACTCACCAACAAATCTGAAGGCATATGCAGAAGCCAACAAGGGGAAGAGCCTGTTTTGCTGAGTTTTGTAGTCAATCACCTGCACAAAAGCATGCAGCAGGAGCATTAATCACAATTCTAAGGCTGATAAACGATGACGATGTGCAGTCACTTGATGGGGAAAAACATAAATCTATGATGTTGTTCTAAGTACTATAGAACACATAGCAAACAAATTTTGTACTATCAAAGGCCAAAACTTCATCAAGATCAGTCAGCAAAGAAATTCTTCAGAGTGGCACAGATCTAATGACTTGTGAGTTGTTTAAGCCATAAGATTCCTAAGCATTGCAGTAGTCTGCAATGTCCAAAAATGTTGGAGCAGATCAATCGGCTTAGCTTGGAGATGTTTTGGTAAAATTATTGCATGCGCAATGATTTACATCAGCTAAAGATATGCGTGGTTTTAATTGTTTTTCATCAGGTAAGAGGTCCCCATAAAAACCTTTTGTTCGGTTTCCAGGTCACAGTCCTGTCTAAACTGCTAGCATGCAGGATCTCATTGACTATTCTAACACATAATAACATGATTATTGATAATATTCCCCTCTCCCCTGCCGGTTTAGATTTTTCAAGATATCACCAAGAGGCAATGGTGAAAAGCATGGTAAGAGAAGTCTAATCTAACATAGGTTGAGTATTGGGGATTTTTATAAGGGATCAATGGCTAATCTATATTATATTAAAAGTGTGAAGGGCCTTAAAATTCATGTTTGAACTTTTTGCCCTTCATTAAAAGTCTTCACTTTAGATAAAATCGTCATTTACTATTTTGTTAATTTAGTAAAAGCAAAAAAAGAAAAAAATGTGTAGCAAGACTCATATTACATTTAGGATTTATTAAACTTGTTACTTACCTTATACAAATTTTCCTTCTGAAATCGGGTAGCAAGAATCATATTAGCTTTAGGAGTTAACTTTATTAACCTTGTACAAACTTCCCTTATAAAATTTGCTATTTAGAGCAAACGAAATACGGCACAATATTTTGTTTCTTTTCGAGCTTCCTCTTCCTGTTACTTCTTCTGCTACACAATGGTGGTGAAAAATTGAATCAAGTCAAAAAAAATGTTAGATATAAAGGTATGGAGGTCGAGCATCAGGATAGAACGTTTTTAGGTGTGTCGTTTTCTTTTATGTGTGGGAGAGAGGGTGCAGACTACCTCTCCTCCTTGTCCTGATCTTAGTAGTATTACTAAGTTATTACATAGTCTTGTTCTTCTATGTGTACTGTTATGTGTTGCTATATTGTATTTTGCTATTTTTCAGATTCTTTTCTTACAATCATGAGTTGGCACTTGCCTTTGAGTCAAAGGTCTATCGAAACAACTTTTTTCTCACAATATAGGAGGATAAGGTCTGATACATCCAACCCCCCCCCCCCAGACCTCCTCATGGAGTTACATGCACTGTATGTTGTTGTTGTGATGTTCAAATCAAAGATTCAAAATTAAATTTCATATTGCATGTAATTGTCATTTAATTTGTTTTTTTTTTAAATTCTATTTAAGTAATATTTTGAATCAAATTTTACGAGACACGTGCAATGTCTTCTACTTCTAATATTTTCTTTTCTTATTTTGGCTTCTTTGTAAATGGGACAACCTCAAGGAAACACGTCTAAATTCATGAAAAAATAAATTATGTGCATTAGTCGTTAACCGTGAGATGTTTTTACCTGTAATACTAACTAAATACACAAAAAAGTTCTCTATATATATGTCCTAAAGTATCTTTCAGATCTGTTATTCAAAGGTTAAGCTAGGTTAGAAAGTATTATGAATCAGAAGATTAATTTCTGATTTTTTAAGCGTGCATAAAATCATCTAAAAATACATTTTACCAAAATTCAGTTACTTTGAAAAGTCATCTACACAAGTTTTGGCTCAGAGCTAATGGTATTTGGCATGCATGTGTGGATACCAATTGGGCATGACATCAATATTATTAGATGAATTTGATTTCGGACTATGGATGTATCAGTATAGAAACCAGTTGGCCATGCCATCAATGTTATTACATGAATCCAATTCTGTACTATTTCTAAAAATTGCCATTGTTTTTTATTTATGAATTATTTTTTTTTAATAAGGTTGGATGCTCGTAGAGAGGCGGGGACCAGAACCCATAACCAAAAGATCAATAAAACTTTTACAAGCCTCTCTACTTCACTAGCCCAATAATACCCTTCGTGGATTCTCCACTTATAATTCTTACTGAATTTCGAGAATCCCGCCCAGGCCTCTAGATCCGCCCTTGTACTCATAGTATATTTGTTTTCAAAAAAATTGTTATCTTTTCTTATACAGATGCATTAAATAGAATGATATGAAAGTTGCAACTTAAGGTAGAAGGTTAATTCTTTTTTTTATTTTTTTATGAATCATATTTTTTATAATGTCATAGATTTCATGTACAATTTAGTTCTAATATTATTCCATGTCCATCGTGTATTTATTTTCAAAAAATTGTATTTCTTTTTCATACATGTGCATTAGATACATAGGAGGACATGGAGGTTATGAGATTAGATAGAAGGTAAAATTCTTCTTTATTTATGAACCGATAATATATTTTGTAATGTCATAGCTTCTATGTGTAATTTTGTTCTAATGTTATAGCATGCCAATAGTATATTATTGTTTTCAGAAATTTGTGATTCTTTTTTTATACAGATACATTAGATTGGAGGTATGGATGCTACAAATTAGGATAGACGATTAGTAGATAGTTATGCTTTGACTTACTTTTCCATTTAGGTTTGGCGAAAGTCCGGGATCATTGTGTACGTTGTATTTTTAGTTTCATACACCTATTTTCTTATTTTCGATGTCTATTACCATTTATTGTGTACTATGTTTGAGTTACCACATTGTTTCTTTAAATGCTATCCACTGCTTTTCTTACTAAGTGACATGTTTTCTTCAATATTGTATGCTACTGTTTATATCTTCATCGTGCTGATTTCTGGGAGTAGAGCAAATAACAGCTTTGTCGTCAGAAATTCTCATAAATTCTCTACTATGTTGCTGCCTAGGTTTTAAAAGCATAGTAGTTTTAGTTTCTTTCACTTGCTTAAAATATATGTAAGTATCCTTTTACTTCTAACCCATATCTAATAATGATATCCTGTTCAAGATTATGAATATTTTCTATGTGTTAGCTTCAGTTTGATTAGTTAGGATTTCTAAATGCCAAATTTTAAATTTTATTGTACATTATATTAAGAGTAATATCTTGATAATGATCAATTAAAATTCACGTGCAACGCACGTATTCTAAACTAGTGAAATATAAAAGCGCAAGTCCTTTCACCCACCGATCCCCTTTACTAACCCAACATGCAGACATCAAAACTCACCCTCTCCACTCAAATAATGATGAGA
Source organism: Capsicum pubescens (assembly GCA_030864215.1). Classification (NCBI taxonomy): domain Eukaryota; kingdom Viridiplantae; phylum Streptophyta; class Magnoliopsida; order Solanales; family Solanaceae; genus Capsicum; species Capsicum pubescens. Next base: position 344,700,522 of record CM061538.1, on the reverse strand, counting down.
GAAGAGATTGCCCTTGGTACAAAAGCTGGATTTTTGCTGGCCAACGTAAGCGGAAGTGCAGCGCTGATAAGGAAGGTTTTAAACATTGGTTTCACTTTGGAATAAGCAAATGAATTCCATAAACCACAAAGAACCTTCTTCTTTTTTTCTTTTGTTTTTTTGATAAGGAAAAGACCAATATTAAAACAAAAATCTTAGTCCAAGGGTCCTTTTTATTTATACCAGTTAAATCCAAGGCGGCACAAGAAAATAACAATTTATTTAACTATTGACAGATTTCTTCCAAGATTACCTGAGTTTCTTGTCCACCATTCTGAGAGCCAAATTGTCTACGAACGGCACTGTATCTGGTTGCAATACACACAGCCCGAGACATCGCAAGGGAAGCATCTGCTACAATTGTTTGCCGTACATATACCATGGTCCCATAAAGAAGTTGTCGGGGAACATCAGATTGAACATATTTTCCTTCCTTAGTAACTTGTGAAACCCTGAAATTGTGGAAGCAAATATAATAACGACCATATGGCAATAAGCCAAACACTATGATATCAAAAACAATGATACAGAAGAAAGATGTGGTTCTTGGCTCACCCATGGGATTCAGCCTAGCAACCTTTGAACAGTAATTATTGTTTCATTTAATCAGAGGCCAGAAATTCCAAATTTTTCTAATAGATATAGCTTATTTTTCTCGCTCCACGTAAACCCTGCCAGACTTTCTACTCCCAAGACTACTCAAGTCTTAAACATAAGAAGCTGAAACTAGAGGGCTGGATTATAAAACCAAACAGAAGCGTATAGGGGCATATCTGGAGCTATCATACATTTACTCAAAAGGAAAAAGGGGGGAAAGAGATTTATAACTCTAATACCAGAAAATGGAAAATTACAAACCTCATCAACATTTGATCTCTAGGAATGCGCACATGATCAAATCTTAGTACTCCATTATCCATGGAATTGTATGCTCCATTCCCAAATTTCATTCCAATGTCTCCAACAGTAACGCCTGGAAGAGGTTTGTGGTCCTCCAAGCTCCGTAATTGAACAATAAAACCTAAATATGTGAAGTCAATAAACCATAAGTGTCTTCCCTGAAAAATCGGCATGCTTTGCACCAGCTTGTGACACGAAAAATCATTGACTTACCATTAATCCCATAATCTTTACCATCTGTTATAAGACGAGCGTACACAACAGCATGGGTGGACACTTTACCCAATCCACCAGGCCACCACTATTCAAAATTGCAAAGCCAGAGATCAGGGGAATTCACTAATTCATAATGATTGAAGAACTGTATTAATAAAGATGATTTACCCATTTCAGAATAGCATACTGGACTGATTATTAAAATAGGAAGATTATAGGAGGCATATCTTGGATTATAGATTATCATATATTTTGAGCATCATTCCACAGGATACTTAAGATTGAGAATTGTTTAACAAAAGGAATACAGGAAAACAAGTAGTGGATCATTCTTACCTTGCTTGACGTCAATGTTGGACTATGAATGACAAATTCATCTGTTTGTGGATCAAATGTGGCAGTGGTCTCAAGGCCTTGAACATTGGACCCATGACCAAGTTCAGTTTGAGCATAACAGCCAATTAATTGCATCTTTTGGGCCAACGGCAGCCACTTTTTCTGCTGTTCATCTGTGCCCTGTCCTTTTATGGCAGGTATAAACATTCCCTAATGAAGAAAAATGTTGGCAGGTGAACGACAATCCTTGAGTTTGAAGCAATGAAAACAGAAGGGGAAAAGACTAGCAGAAACTCATAGTTTTCAAGCGCATTATGCATGTAAATGACAAACGCAAAGGTAGCAGCGTTGCAGCAATTTAACATAAACAAAAGAAAAAGTCAAAACAAGAGGTTACCCAATGAAGATCAGTGAAAGCAGGCTCATCTACGTAACGCCTTAACACAGTAGCTTCTTCTTCTGTGGAAATGAAATTCAAGGTAATCAGCAGATAATGGAAAACTTCGATTAGATGCCTCTTTTTTGGCCGAACATGTGAAAACGATTAAAAAACTAAAATGAAATCATACCAGTAAGACGAAGTTCAATGATCCGTTTCCATCCATATGCCGCCTTCCTTAGAGTGCTCTTGAATAGCTCTTTCCTAGGAAGCATGGTCCTGCCCTCCTTACTGAAACCCTATACCCCAGAATAAAACTCGGTAAACATTAGAGACATGAAAAAATAGAATAAGCGCAGAAACAAATAACACAGTCAAGCAAGACCATACCCTCCTCTAAAGACTTCCCCCTCAACCCTCAATAAATGACACGTGTCAAACAACATAACACCCTCCTGCTTGGTTCAATTTTACTTCCAAAACCAAGTCAGTTATGCTAGTAAAAAGTTTTTAATCAACATTGAACCCCAAAACAGTCACCAACTGAATCACACACCAATGGTCTGTTAAGATGTATCAAAATAAAAAGTCTATTTCAGATCACATTGAAATGAGCATACAAAAGACAATTGGTTTGGCCGAAACCATAGCTTTTCAGCATCACAATCGTTGTTGAAACAAATACTAGAATACATTAGACAGCCTGCCTAACCAGGCTCTCCGAACCTGCGGAGGGACATGGATTCCAGTATATAAAAGAAAAACAAAAAAAGAGAAAGTAAAGCAAAGAGTAAGAAAAAAGGATGTAACGCGATTACAAAAGCAAATGCCTAAATCATCCTAAAAAATCAAATCCATGTTAGCATTTAATAAAATAATTGTCCTTGTTCCTACCAAAAGATTCTAATGCACCTGTGCCATTCATGTGTACGTTTCTCTTTCCTCAGAACTTCAGAGCAATTTTTAAACCAAAAAAAAAACTCGTCAGTCAACGTCATTAAAATTTTATACTACTAAATAATGTCCAATCAAAGCTCAATGCCAGAATGTGGGTCAGTTAGATCAGTTAAATAACACACATTACTAGCTCTCTCCGACTTAGCAAAATCAAATCTTTTTTTCTATTAAAACACAGTTAATGAGCATGAGAAGGCTTTCTCCCCATCGCCACCATATCCATGTTGTCATAAAACAAGAAATTAAAGCATCAAATAAACACATGAAAAATAGAAACAGACAAAAATGATCAAAATCAGTTTATGTCAGTTAAATCACACACATTACTTGCTTCCGAGCCTGTGTTATTGATTTTGGAGGACTGTGGGATCAGCACTTAGCCTTGGCAGAGTTCGCATATAACAACAGCTATCATTCGAGTAATCAAAATCAAATCTTTTTGCTTATCTTAAAACACAACAAATGAGCATAACAAGGACTTTCTCTCCATCATCAACATATCCATGTACAAAACAAGAAAATAAAGCACCAAACACCCAAAAAAAAAAAAGATTAAAAGAATCAAAATTACTTTATATCAGTAAGTAAATCACACACATCACTGACTCCCTAAAACATATCAAAAGCAAATCTTTTCTTCTACCCCCAAGAGAACATATGAAAAAAGAACCAAAATCAGTTTATATCAGTTAAATCACACACATTACTGGCTTCAAAATCAATTTTTTTTCACAAAAGAAAATCAAAATCAGTTTATATCAGTTAAATAACACACATTACTGGCTTGCTAAGTTGGCCTGGACACCACGGCTATCAAAGAAAAGGAAAAATACTGGCTCCCAAAAACTTACCAAAATCAAATCTTTTTTACAAAAGAGAATCAAAATCAGTTCATATCAGTTAAATCACACACATTACTAGCTCCCTAAGATGGCCCGGACACCACGGTTATCAAAAAAAACTACTCTCCCTAAACTTCTCAAAATCGAATCTGTTTTCTCTTAAAACACATCTAATGAGCATAAGGAGGACACTCTCTCCATCATCACCATATCCTTGTACAGAAACAGGAAAACAAAGCATCAAACACTCCAAAAAGAAAACAATAATAATAATAATCAAAATCAGTTGAATCACACACATTACAGGCTCCCTAAGCTGGCCCGGACACCAAGATAAGTGACTCCCAAAAACTTATCAAAATCAGATCTTATTTTTCAATTAAAAAGCAGTTAGTGAGCATAAGGAGGACCTTCTCTCTCCATCAACCACCATATTCAGCCAAACAACAAACAAAGAAGAACAAATCATCAGTATTAAAACAAAAACAAAACCACTATAAATCTCATTATCCAGCCAAAAGGGAAGGGGTCAAACAAACAAAAAATTCTAAAAATTGAAAGGGGGGAATTACAGGATCATTAGCAACAAGCTTAGAGATACGATCAGAGAGTTGAAAATGATGACGAGAACCAGCCCAAATAATCTTCATCTCATCCACATCAAATTCAGCTTTCTTCCTTTCATCAGCTAAGTAATCTACACCCTCCATTATCTCACTCACTCTATCAGACTAAAACCAAAATTCTCAACACAAAGTGAAAGATCCAATCTTGGGTGGGCTGTTATACAAATACCCAAATTCAAGAAAGGACAGGATAAGGGAGATTGAACACGATTGAGTATCCCAAGAACGTTTTAGACGTGTGCCTATTTATAGTGTACCACTTGTCCTCGTCTCCTGTGTGCTGATGCTTTATACTCGCAATCCTGCAATTAATCACATTTTGACTCAAAAAATGTTTTTGCACTTTAATTTGTTTTTTATATTTGGAATATAAGGATTTTAAATTAAATTGAGATTAATTTTATTATGCGGAATAAGCTAAAATATATTACAGATAATTAAGTAAGTTGGATTTAGATTTTGTCTGATTGACAATATAATTTATTTTGAGATTGATACTGTCAATCAAACAGATATAATAAATCTAATTTCAAACTCGCTCTTGCAGTATTTCATCAAGAATAAACTTATCTTATTTTGCCTTTTCAGTAAAAAAAATAAATTAACATAGAAATTATAATTTTAAATTACAATCTTAATATAATTTTTGTTAGTTTATGTAGTTCAGAAGAGACCTTATTAATTTAATCTTTTTGCTTTGTATGCACCGAAGTGTGAAACAGATCGGTACAGTAGACGACAGAGAAGAGATTTAGCCCACATGTTTGTTTTCTTAAAAAAAAAGAACACATTAATAATTCCTTAATGTTATTCAGAATTCAAATTATAATTTATTCTGATTAAGTATTTAAAATATTAAATTTTTTGACTAAATTTTTGAAGAGTTTTTACATGTATTATCAAACTTCATTGCGCAGATATATATCAAATTATTAAAATATATCACTTGTTAATTAGAGATTAGGAGTCAAGTAATATGAAACGAAGGAATTTGTATAATATTATGCGAAAGAATAGTCTTTTGTTTTTATGTTTCTCTCTCCCATAAAATATTTTATCTGTCTCATATTACTTAATATGTTTGTCAAAAAAAAAATTATCTCAAAATCATTAGATATTTTTTTTAACTTTACTCTTAGTAATTTAATAAAGTAATTAATTTCAATAAATTATAACAATATTTATATGAATTTAATAAGGTCAGACGAGGGAGTAATTTGAGATGGAAGAATATTAGACGTGGTTTAACTAAAACATTAGAATATCAAAAGTATCATTAATTTCTGGACGGTATCTATCTCTTTCGCGTGGGGTTATTTGGTAGGAATATAGGTAATACAGGCATTAACAATGCAGGGATTATAGTGCTTGAATTATTTTTTATCAAGTATTTGATTTATTGTATTAAAAATAAAATATACCATAGATTGTATTTGATTTAGAACTCTCCAAAAAAAAAAAAAATACATTTATGTGGGATTTTCCGTTACATTAAATTAGTCAAGTTAAAAACTAGAATATTAGTAAAAATTCGTTACTAATTTTCAAGTATAATGTGTCACTACGAAAATTCTTAATAACATGGGGTACTTTCAATATTTTTTTATTGGTCAAATATAACTTAAATTATACATTTAAGGCTACATAAATATTTAAATACCTAAAACATTTTATTTTTTTCTAAAAATAAATATTCAAGTTACCAATACAAGAACTAAAAAAAATTTATTTAAAAAGCCCCTTTCCCCACCAAGAAAAATTCAACCCAGTAAGTAAAGCAAACCAAATATTTTTTTATTTTTTTTAAAAGCAAACATATGAAATCATCAAATTACAATGAATCAGATTTGAAAAACTAAATAGGACATTTATAATTAACTCAATATAATTAAAGAGGATATTAAATTTAAAAAAATAAATTGAGGGATAATTTGGTCATTTAGGAATCTTATCCATGGATTATTAAACCTTGGATTAGTTATTCCTCCATTTACTATGGATAAAATAATACCACGTATGTTGTATAAGCAATTCATGTATTGAGTTAAAAAAAGTAACCAAATAATGTATTGAATGGGACTAAATTTTAATCGAAGGATTATTCTAATTAATACGGCCTACCAAACGGGTGGATGTTTTGACTAATATCACCCTTTTCTAGAGTATTTAATGTTTTAAAAGTATATACGGACGGACGTAGTCAATCAAGATGTGAACCAAAATGTGAAATGCGACATGCACAACCAAATTTATGGTCCTTCCTAATTCCTATCTACAAAAATCACAAATAATAGGCGTATTTGAAGTCAACATATATAATGCAAAGTGAAAAAGGGTGCCCATCCAAAAGAAGCAAAAAATAAAATTGATTCTCCGACCATGAGAAAATGAAAATAAAAATTGGGAAATATTTTACTTCTATATAAGCTGAAAGTGTAAAATTTTCTTTTACATGCTCCCGTTTTATAAGGGAGGAAAAATAGGTTTTTTACGACTATGGGAAATTGAAACATAGGAGAAAGAGTGTCAATTTCTTGAAAGATAATATGTTTTTTATATGATCACATCTCTTGAAAGATAACTCAAGGAATCCATACCAAATACATTTTCAAATTGCTTCTCAAATATTTTATTTATCTTACATTCGAAAGATCCCACCATTTTATACCATAGTGGTGAAATAAGTTATCAAATATATATGAGTAGGATAACTGATCCCGGGACAACTCTTTCCTAACGAAACTACCCATTAAGAAAGTGAAGTATGTCTAAATGTATCCCTACTTGGCTATCATTGTATTAGCCAAATCAAACCAATTCTTTTCAACAGTGGAAAAATCATTAGTGAGAGGAGCATATTTGAAACTAAAAATAATACAATGGGAGTCTTTATAAATCGTCAAATAAACATAAAGAAAATGTGCGAATTAATCACAAAATTTTCCCATTCAGAATTAGTGAAATTAATGATGGAAAAAAATACACAAATATCTAGTGGGTTTGGTAAACAAGAATAACCAAACCCATAATCCCCAACAATCTAATTGTAACCACTTGAATGTTAAAGTTGTTTAATCTTGAGCCGGGGTTCTATCGGAAACAGCCTCGCTGCCTCTTTAGAGGTAGTGGTATGGACTGCGTACACTCTACCCTCCCCAGACCCCACTTTGTGGGAATATACTGGGTTTGTTGTTGTTGTTGAATGTTAAGTTGTGCTCCGCCCATAATATAAACAGTAATATTTCATAATCATCTCCCACCTAGAAGTGAGCTTAAACACCTTTTTATTTTGGTTAATTAATAGTGGGTTTCTGATTAATTTGTATGCATCTCGACTATTTTACCTGATATCATTTATCTCCCACCAAAATAGATAGTCAATAACTCCAACCGTGAAGCTTCACCTAACCATTTTTTGCATCTACTAGGATTTGAACCCTTGTCAAGAAAGGATAGACAATAACTCCAACCGTGAAGCTTCACCTAACCATTTTTTGCATCTACTAGGATTTGAACCCTTGTCAAGAAAGGATAGACAAAACAAACAAACATCAACCTGATTCAATCTTACAAAAGGACAGCCCGGTGCACGAAAGCTCCCGCTATGCGCAGGTCGAGGAAGGGTCCCACCAAAAGGGTGTATTGTACACCTGATTCAATCTTATATACCACAATTTCAGTACAACTCTTTCCTCCAGAAGGAAAAAACTCTGGAATTTTGTTGTCCATCCATCCTGCTCTACCAGAAAATTTATTGTGGAAGGAACAAATGAGTTCGGATAAAATCCTCATATTTTTTTTTACTCTTCAGAGTTTGACCTGAAATTTGATCCCTACTGGGATGTAAACAACAACAACATAGCCGGTGTAATCCCACAAGTGGGATCTGGAGAGGGTAGAATGTACGCATACCTTACTTCTACCTTTAACTTCTAAAAAGTATTTCATATACTGAAGCTGTGTTAACAAAATCACAAACAATTAATCAGAAGATAATTCAACTGCAGCCAGATTCAAAAATATATTGGTGTTGAATAGATAATCATATACTTGTGTTTCCATGTTCATAGTGTTAGAGTGGGTAAAAGTCCCACATTGGTTGGGAAATGGACTGGTAGTTTGCTTATATGGACTTGGGTAATCCTCACCTCTTGAGCTAGCTTTTGAGGTTGAGTTAGGCTCCAGGTCCATTTCTTGACACTTAGTAAACCACAGCGAGTAGTAGACAAATGGCTAAGAATCAACACGAGCAGAACCTTTCAATTTCTTTTTGGTGTACTAAGCCCTGAACGAAGTGTACATAAACATTTTGTACAGTTCAATCGTTCTACATGGTTTTTCTTTGCTAAGGTATAGGTTATTAAAGGCCACGAAATCAACAAATAAAGACTTCCCAACTTGAAGATAATTGATCTTGTAGCCAATTCTGGACTTAAATTTGAAAGACATGATTACCTCCTCCCTTCAAATGGATCAAATCTAGTTAGCAGTATGCATTTGAAGAATAGAAAACTTTGCGCAGACAGATCCACCCATCAGTGATTCTAATCCCTTGATATGTGCGGCAGAATCTTCAACCAATAGTTCCTCTTCCAGCAGTATGGATCACTCGCATCCTTCAAATTTGACAGCCTAGTCCACCTTTGAATTCAACTAGGACATCGTTAATTTGTATGTTCAAGCTTGTGAAAAGGGAGGATTTCAGATGATACGTGTATTCTAGCTGCCAATTGGGAGAACACAAAGCTGGGTAAGTAACATTAGTTAGATAGAATCCAAAGTAATTTAGCCGGAACAAATGTCATGTTTTCTCATTAATTCTATGCTCTCGGCAATTGTTGACCCAGCAGTGCCCACAAAACCAAGAGAAGCACAGCTGCAGACTACTTCTTCTATGTATAAGAGAAAATCAGTTAATGATTGGGGATGGTGACGCTTCTTAATCCCTGCCGAAAACTGTGAAACTGAACCAACTTCTAGCCCATGCCCCGCAGCCATGACGTCTTTAGCAGTTTCTTGAACCAAGTCGTCATCTTCTCTAATAACAAATAGCTTAACATCTGAATCTTTTGCTAAGCTCCCCAAGTAATTCCCCTTCCAATTAGCCATGGGGAGATCAGTCATCACAAATATATGGATTTGTTTTTGTCCTGTTTGCTTCAAGGATTCTATCTTCTGCTTCAGACTAAGAAAAGTAGCTTTATGGTGGTTCTTGAATTGTCCATCTAGTAGCCTGAGCTGTGCACAAAGAAAGGGACCCTTGATAGTTTGAAGAGCAAACTTCTTGCCGGCATTTATTAATTCAGGAACAAAGGGAAGGAACTCAATCTTTTCGATTAAGGTCTGTATGATGGAATCATTAGGAGCTTCATGAATGTCAATATGGGATTCAGATCCCTTATAAGGAGCAGTAAAAAGGCTTCCAAATGCCAAAACAGTCGCTGATTCTGCGGCAGAACCAGGACCAAGAGTTTTATACACATCTTTTCTTCTCCTAATAAATGAAATCTTCTTTTTCTTCTTAAGTTGGTCATCAGGTTGAAACGAGTCTAAAGCCCCATCCTCACCGTCTTTTTGATATGTCCAAACTGTAGTTCTACAATCTTCTTCTAAAGCAGATAAACAACCACTGAAACTACCATAATAACCAGACAACAGAGAACCACATTGCCAAAGGCTCTCAGATAAAGGAGATGGTATATTTTGGTCCTTAGAGCAAATAACATCCAAGTTTATACCACACCAGGTGGACACAAAAGCCCGAAAATCTACAAATCTCACTGTTGAATCAGAAACAAGTGGTGAAAGGTCAACTATATCGGCCATGGATACGTATCTGCCACACACAAAGTATGCAGATTATTAGAAACTTCTTAATACTCGGTCCAAGAAAGTAATTCCATCTTTATTCAGTTAAAATCAAAATGCACAATGAAAGTACTAATAGTTAATATTTTGTAACTTATAAAGTCCAAATTAAATCAGCAGCAGAAAGATAAAAACAGCAAGATGGGGTTTCGCAATGCACACAAAGTTTACAGTAAAGCTTTGTCGCTGTGTCTAAGCACATAGTTTAGATGCTAGCATTAAGCACATTCAATCAATCAATTACGCCTGAATCCCAAACTAGATGGAGTGTTTGTATGAATCTCTTTGTAACCATTTCATTCCAATACTGAAATATCTATCTTTTAAAGTAAAAGCAGGGGTTGCTCACTTGCTCTAAAAGTAGATGTTGCTAAATTTCTTTCTAATCTGTGTACTTACAAGTCTCTAACTTAAAAAAGACAGTCAAAAACAGGAGCTAATGTAAGAATAACAAAATATCTAACCTATAGTTTGAATTTAGCATTAAACACCAGACATGAGACATGAAAATTCCTCATAAAAGGTCAACAATTTGACTCCAAATACAACAAGAACGTCAAATGGGGTCTGGGGAGGGTGGTGTGTATGCAGATCTTACTCCTATCTTCTAAAGGCAAAGAGGCTATTTCTGGTAGAACCCGGCGGCTCAAGTAAAGCATGTCAAAGTAGGTACGAGGGGACTACAGTAGTGAAAAAGCCATGATGAAACAATGGAGAAAAGAGCATTAGCAACACTTTGACTCCAAATATCTCTACATAATTCAGTCAGAAAAACTGATAATAGTGGTGTCTGGGCCAGCTTGACCAATTCCACGAATACCTATCAACTCCAATAAGCAACACGTGCAAGCTATAATAGAGAAACCACCTTGTATTTTACTATCTCTACTGCAAATTAAACCAGAGACCTCTGTAGTGCTCAACCCATATCATTGACTACTAGGCCACAATCTTGTGTATTTAAAGATTACATTTTTAAAATCTTATCAAATTTCACGGCCAAACAGATAAATTTTCAAAATCTATGGCCAAAAGCTAGCAAATAATGCACAACAACACGTAATTATCACTGGTCATTGAGCTAAAAGGGTTGTAACTTACCTGCAATCACGCAAGAGCTGAATACTATGATTCCAAACGGACAACCTCAATTCACTAGCTTCCATAACCCTAAATTTAGGACAACTACCAAGCACAACCGCATGATGATCCAACACAGGCGGAACAATCACCGTCCGATTAAGAATCTTAGCCATCAAAATCGCATTCTTGAATTCACCCAACTGATTACTGAACCCACTATGAGGCGCGTACCATAGGAACTTTCCTTGTAAACGATTTGTGGGGTTGCATTGTATGGGTAGGGGTAAAATGGGGAGAGATTTTTTGGGGGAGATGGGAAGAAGAGAAGGGGAAATGAAGTATTTGAAGTAGAAGAAAAGGAGGATTAGTGTGAAGAGAAAAAGGAAAGTAAGAAGTGGAGATGTTTGCTTTTTGTTCTTTGATTTGATGTTGTTGTTGTTGTTTGGTCTAATTAAGGTTGAGGTTTCCATTGATGTAATGGAAGTTGATGAAATTGTTGGATCAGAGATGCTGGATTTGTAGAAATGGGTGTTCTTGCAAATAATTTTACCCCATTTGGTCTTTTTCTTTAAGATTTGGGTGGTAAGTGAGTTATGCAAAACTATAAGGGCGTTTTCGGAAAGTTCTTGCGTTTATTTGTCCCCTTTAAACTTCACATGTCCATTAAAATTAAGATTATGAGTATCTTATCATAATGCTCGTGTTAATTGATATACTAGTATAGGTAGGTACCCGTGCGATGCACGGAATATTTTTTTAAAAATAAATCATTAGAAATGTTAGCTTATTAGTTTCAAATAATAACTTAACTTTTATTTTATCATATTAACATGTTGAATATATTTTATAATAAATAATTCATAAAATTACATAGTTCAATTAATTTAGTTAAACTATGTATTCTCCCTTCTCCGCCACCACATCGCCACATCACTCCACCCGTCTTCAACTCTCTCAACCTCCTCCAGACAATCCCATAATCAAATCATATGGAAAAAAAAATGAATCATGTAATTATCAAAAGAAAAGAACTAATCAATAATTTTCTTTATTGCATTGTTCACTATCTAATATTATTTGATTGTTAACATTTAACTTTTATTAACTTATCGAATTGCTTAATATAATTATCAAGTGTTTTTTTGTTAATATACTATTATATATTTATTTTATTTAATCATGTATTTTTTATTTATTTTTATAAAATGTTTGGATAGTAATTTGTCTATTATCTAATTTCAGTTAATTTCTTTACTGAAATTCTTTAATTTAATTTATTCATTATATTGTCAAAGTTAATTCAAAATTCTTACCCCTCACCCCAAACCCCAATACTTGTAAAAAAAAATATTGTATGTTAATTATTTTCTTCAAAATACAATGAATTATTTTTTTTGGCTACATTTCAAAGGCAGCTGAGCTTTTTTCTCTTACATTTCAAAATATAAGATATTAAATTTAAATCTAGACCACTTAAATTCTTATATTCTAATATTCATTTAATTCGTTGTTTATACATGACATATAAAATTTAAATTTTTACTTTTTTTTTATTTAAAAAATATTTTCTCATTTAATATATTAATTGTATTATACTACTACTACACATACTAAGTACTACTACTAATACACATATATACTATGTGCTACAACTACTGCTACTATTTATTATTAGTAGTAGTAGTATTAGATTCTTATACTTCATTTAATATTTTAATAGATTATATTTAGATGTATTTTTTAATATATTTAATAATTAAATGTACCTATAATTTTTTTTAAAAAAATTGTAAGTTTATCTTTGAGAAATACTGTATCTCCAAATCAAATTAAAAAAAGGAATAGACAACAATAAGAATTCAATTAAGACTCTTTAGTATGATAACTAATTACTTTTAATATGTAATTTCATATACTTTTAATTTATCTTTAATCTTATTTTAAACCAAATAACTCTCTTAACTTGAATATTCTACTTCCTCTCCTCCCCTACTCATCTCAATTAAATATATTAGATATCTTTTTTCTATTATTATTTTTAATATTATATAATGTTCTTCTCTTTTAATATATATTATGGACTTACATATATTTATAGAATAAATAAATTTTACTTATTCAATAAATATGATATACATAATTTTTAAAACATATTAAATGTTAGAAAGATAAAATAAGTGATCACAATAATATTTTAGTTGGAATGATTTCTTTGTATAAGTAATTTTGATAACAGTATTAATAATACAAAAAATTTATTTACATATTTGATAATAAAACAAAATAAAAAACTATTTGCCTCCCTCTCCTCATATCCCCACCACCACCACCACCACGCTGAAAACCCACCAAAAATAAATTAAAATCAAATATTTTTTATTTTTTTTAAACTGTTAAATTTAAATTTAATTATTTCTAATCTTTTAAATTCAAATGCTAAGAAGATTAATTTATTATTCTCTTTATTCTTATTTTCCATAAAAATGTGTATATTTACCTTATAAATTATATAATTGAATTGATATAAATATTTAAGATAAGTGTTAATGATAATAATAATGTAGTAGTAGTAATAGTAGTAGTTGTTGTTGTTGTTTTTATACTGTTCTTGTTACTACTACTACTACTACTAAAACTATCACTACTTTAGTATATTTTCAATTAACTTTTTCAAAGTTACACTTTATAAGTAATTAACTCTTCTTCTCTTATGTTTTAAATTATAAAATACTAAATTTAAATTTAAGTTGATTTTTAAATTTATAGCTCATATGACTTGTTGTTTATTGAGATTTTAGTTGTGCGATTTTAAAAAAATATAAATGACAAATAAAATTAGTAAATATTTTTTATGTATAAATATAAATTTGCAAGAAAAGTCGTGAAAAGAATAAATCAATTGCAATATTTAAGTGCATATAAATCTTTTTTATAACCTTCTTAGAATAGAGTGGATATGTAAATGTGATAGATAAATATATTATATTTGAACACACAAAAATATTTGTATTCATTCTTTACACAAATGATCTGATTAATTTTCTTTGTATATTTCGACTCTCAATTGTACTTGTTGGTTTCTCAAGTATTTATTTTGCATTTTGGAGAGATTACATGCATAGAATTTGTGAAAATTTCGTCTTCCTTAGATACATCTGTGACAAAAAGATAAATATAGTGTTAATTAGAAAAATAAATTACTATAAAATTAAATCAAATATGAGGACATACATTTCTAATTTATTCAGAGAAATTTGATGAGCATTTGCCTCTAATTTTTTAATCCATGGCAGGTACATTGTTTCAAAAAAAAAAATATAATGTTAATCATAAATAATAATAAAATAATTCAAAATTAAATTAACCATGAATAATATATATTGATAATTAATCAAACAAATCTAATGAGACTTACCTGTAATCTTTTTAACGACGGTAGACATATTTGTGAAAAAAATTAGATATAATGTTAATCATAAATAACAATAAAAAAATTTAAAAGCTAAGTTAAGTATCAACATACTTTGATAGTTATTCAAAGATAATTTTAACAACAATAATGTAAAAATTATTTTCTGATATTATTATACCAATATCTTGTGAATAAAATGATCATATAACTTTTTTTTTGAGATAAACACAATCTAATTATGAAAATAATTGTAACTGACAGAAAAAAAAAAAATTGAAGAAAGCTTAAATGATATATGTATTCAAGGGGATATATATATAGAAGGTTACAAATACGGATATTTATGTCAACCAAAATTTCAGTCAAATTCAAAATTTAAATATATCAGTTTGTTAGAAAAGATAATATTCTAAATTATCATTATCTAATAATTTATAATTTTAAAGTTAAAAAAATAAAAAATTATTTGAGAAGTTACACTCAAACTTGAAAACTACATAGTTAGCATTTTATTAGGAACTCTACCTTAATTAATTGATTTAAATAAAAATAAATAAAAAAGAAGACATTTGTTCAAACGTGTTCTTATATTTAATTATATATTTAATTATTTGTTTTAAAAAATCATAATAATGTTAATAACAAATAATCGTAATAATTTGTTTTAATTACTATTATTAATTTATATTATTATTATTGTTATTAATATTATTTGGATAAAATTTTCATCTTTTATTAATATATAAATAAATTATATTTAAATATATTTTATCGCATTTAAATTTTAAAGAGATAAGTTTGAAATAGCAAAATATCTATTAGAACTCTTCAATTATGGGTTTCTATTTTTAAGATAATGAAAATCTTCTTATCAAAAGGATAATGTATGTTAAATTCAAATATTTCATCTTTCAATTCAAAACTTGATAAGAGTTCAATTAGAACATTCTAATGTGATAAATAACTATTTCTAATAAGTAATTTTATTTTATAATTATTTTTAATTTAAAATTAATAATTTATTAGTCTTAATTTTCTTTGATAGTTTATCTTTTTTTTGCACGTTTTTTTAAAATTTATTTTCTTTTTTTTATTTTTTTTTATAAAAATAAATTAACAACATAGATATGTAAAGGCATTTCAAGTAGATATATATATGTTGAATTTAATTATTGTATTTTAATTTATATTTAAAATTTTAAAATAATCACAAGTAAGAATAACTTTTAGATACCCACCACAAATATATATTATTTTTATTTATCAATAATAATAATAATATATTTATCATTATATTTTATATCGATAAGTTTATGAAATGTAAGATTATATTTAAATATATTTTATAACATTGAAATTTTAAAGAGACAAGTTTGAAATAGCAAATATCTTTTAGAACTCTTCAATTATGAGTTTCTATTTTTAAGATAATGAAATTTTTTTAATTAAGGGATAGTGATTTCAAATTTAAATACTTAATTTTTCAATTCAAAACTTGATAAGAATCCAATTAGAACTCTCTAATGTGATAACTAACCATTTTTAATAAGTAGTTTTATTTTATAATTATTTTTATTTTAAAATTAAAAATTTATTAGTCTTAATTATCTTTTGATAGTTTATGTTGTGTTTTTTTGCACGTTTTTTATTTTATTATATTTTGTTTTCTTTCTTTATTTTTTTTGTTTGTTAATTTTTTTTTAAAATGACAACTTAGATATATAAAGGTATTTCAAGTAGATATATACGTTGAATTTAATTATTAAATTTTAATTTATATTTAGTTTTTTTCGAAAAGCGTGTATTTTACTATTTTTCAAATAAATCTTTATTTTTTCTTTTTAATTACTTTTCTTATGTTTTTGTCTTCTTTTTGTTTTCCTTTCTAATAAAGATAAAATTATTAAACACACAAAGATTAAATAAAATTTTATTCTTATTATTGATAAATAATATTTCTTATTTTTTATCTTCCGTTTAATTTCTTTTATCCACTCCACCATACGTGCTCTTCCTCCTGTTATTATTATTTATTATTATTATTACTATTAATATTAGTACTACTGTTGCGTACTGTCACTATACTATTATTATTATTATTATGTAAATAAACTATATATTAATATTTAAATTTTATAAGATATAGCTTTGAAATTGTAAGAGTCTACAAGGACTATTCAATTATGAATTTTTATTTATTAAAATAATATATTATTTTTTTTAAAAAAAATAATGTATTTCAAATTCAAATGCTTAATCTTTCAATTCAAAATTTTTATTACATACTTTTGACTTTGTCTTAAAATTATCACTTAGACTTGTTCTTGTGCTTCCATGTGGCTTCTTGTCTTGATTTTAGTTTTGCTTTATATATATACTAGTATACGTACCCGCGCGATGCGCGGATCATATTAAAATATTTTTTAAATTATTTTATTATGAAATGTCTTGTTCGAATATGTTAAATCATATTACCTTTAGAAAAAAGTTCAACTTTCACTTTTTTTCTCAATGAAATGTTAAAACGAAATCTACACCCCCACCCACTTTCCACCCCTACCCCTACCCCCACCCTGCATCCATATCCATCCCCACCCTTAATTTTAAAATAAAAAAAAATAAAAAATACCTCTCCCTCCCTACAACCCCTCCCCCCCCCCCCAAACCCCCAATCCAATCCCCCTAACTCTAACTCAAATCTATAAAAAAATTCATTAGTTGTAAAAAAAAATATTTTTTTGATTTTTTAATTATATTATTCATAATATTTAAGTTTACACCCTCGCCTCCAGCCCCCACCCACCCATTACTCGGTAACATTTTTTCCACTGTATTTTAGCTACTTTATTTTGCTCTAATATGACTTTGCATTAAATTATTTTTTTCAGTTAATTTTCTTATCTCTTATTTCAAAATATAGATATTAAAATAGATAAAAAAAATTATTCACAAAAAATTAAATGAAATAAAAATTAGAAGAAGACTCTAAAATAATCTAATTTGTTAGAATTTGTCTCTTCATTTAAAATTAATTAGACATTTTTACATCTGCTGAAATACAATTGTATCTCATATTTTTTTATTTTTTTTACTCAAATTCAAAATAAATTATTAACTTTTCCTAAGAATTAAAATGAATTTCATAATGTATGTAATATTTTTTGAATATTAATTTTAAAGAAAAGTAAAATCATAAACTCATTTAATTATAAGATTTTACTCATTATAATTAAAAAAAACTCTTTCAAAAGTTTAATTTATTTCTTAACCTTTAATTCATCGCCCGTGATTTTTCATTATTTATGTTTATCTATTATATTATATTTTAAATTATAATTTTATATTAATATAAAATATAAACAGAGATACTGACTATTTATTTAAATTTATTGACTCTGTCCCAAGAGTTATAAGGAATTGAATAAGGTAAGAAAATTTCTCGAATGCGAATTTAAAGATGTACAGACTTTCATTTGGTTGGAATACAATTTAATCTTTCGATCAAAAAAATATAATATTGAAAAATAAAATTGAACAATTCCAAATTGTATACATTATTTGGACCTTTTCCATAAAGACAATAAGTTCAGAAAATAAACATGAGTTGTGATGGAATTATTTTGATTCTTACATCCTTAATCAAAGGACTTGATTTGATACTTGGACATGAAAAAATCCTCTTAAAAGCGTCACTTCAAAAATAGGGCTACCATGCATGAATATTGAACAGTCCAACTAAAAAGTTTTTAAAAAGCATAAACATCGATTGCATGCAAAGAACAAATAGAACAATAATAACACCTTTCAAAAGGTAATGATATTAGACTCGATATTAATCTCTGTATAGCCCACATCATCAAATTTTGACCCCAATTTCACAAGATGAAGAAGACTCCCGTAGCCAACATTGCTTTGGTATTCAAATCATGTAATGCTCTTTCATATAAACATCCAATTGCACCAATTGCACTTTCAGACAATTTATCATCCATTTTATAACCCATTAAACAATGTCCCAATATACTCAACACAGGTTGTAACAACTCCCATGGCATATCCTCAACACAAGTTGTAACAACTTTCATGGCATATAAATCCTCTTTCTCACCTCACTTCTGCTACTTGTTCCTTTTCGTTTACAGAGAAAATTGAAGATGAAAAAGTCACATCCTTCCTGCATATAATAAAGAAAAATATTAAATCAAAAATAATTTTTAATTTTTAAAATAAAAAATATAAAGAGTGCAGTAAACAAATCCACAAATGAAGCTTATGATATAGGAGTATATATAAGAAATGCTAAGATGCTAGAACCCTATTCCAATTCAAATTTCATTCAAATTCAAAAACCATCTTAAGTTGTTATTCTTTCTTATCCTTTTTTTAAAAAAAAAAATGTGATGAGATGTATATTTACCTAATAATTTATATATTTGAATTTGAGACAATAACTTGAAATCTTATTATTATTGTTATTATTATTATTATTATTATTATTATTATTCTAAGATTTTATCTTTTATTTAACTTTTAATCAAATGTATTAAAATATAATATATTAATACTATAGCTACTGCAGCTATTAGTATACACGTACTGCTACGATTTTTATTTATTTATTATTATTATTATTATAATTATAATATTATACTATTGTTATTACTACATTATGAATTCAAACATAGTATTCAAATGATATTCTATTTTTAAGCTAATAATTTTTTTTATTTTTAAAAGGATGATGTAAATTCAAATATTATATATAAAGATTCTTCTTCTTCTTATTATTATTATTATTTAATATTTAAATATATTTTATAATATCAAAAGAGATAAGTTATGAATAGTTAGAGTTCATCTAGAACTATTTCAAGTTAATGATAATTTTTTTTATAAAATTTAATATTTTTAAATTAAATACCTCTAATTTTTTAAAAGAATGATGTATTTTAAAATTCAAATATTATATATATACATTATTTTTATTCGTCTTCTTATTATTTAATATTTAAATATCTATATTTATAATCTATAATCTATAATCTCTATTATATTAAAAGTGTGAAGGCCCTTATAATTGACGTTTGCTCATTTTACCCTTCATTAAAGTCTCCCTTTCAAACAAAAACGTCTTTTTGCAAAGTCCTATATTAAATTTTTATATTTAATTTATAATCCTAAACGGAATTGGAAGTGGCAGATTTTTTTTGATATAAATTGAAAGTGTATGAAATTTAGAACCTAAATGAAGTTAAGAAAAACTTTCCAACGTGAAATGAGAAAGTGCAGAAACCTGACATTCAAAGGAATTGAATGATCAAAAACATGAATTTAAGGAAAATAATTATATTAGGACTTTTTGCCGAATGAAATAGCATGAATTTGAATTTTTTGCCTTTCATTAAATATCTCCGTTTTAGACAAAATCGTCTTGTCACTATTTTTTTAATATTTAAAAATTAAAATTTAATTAAATACTTATAATAAAAGTTTTCCATATTAGAAGTGATTAGAATTAACGACAACTAATATCTCCTTTCCTTATTTGAATTATGTACCTAAAATTTAGGAAATAAAAGTCAATTAAATTTTTACCTCAAATATATCATTTAAAAGAAAGTAATGAATTGATAATATACATTGTCATACCTTTATTTTTTTGAGTGTTCGTATTCAATTAAATTTTTAACCTTAAGTAAATCTTTTAAAAAATCAATTAATTAGTAGTACCTCTTTTTCATACGTTCTTTTAGATTTTGATAAAGTTTTGTTTACAATTAATTTTGTCGGCGACTTCTTTAATTTATAATTTTTTCAATTTAGGTAAGAAATCATAATATTTAACATAACTTTACCTTATATAAAACAAATTCTATAATTCTATATAAATAATATTTAGACCAAAATTTACAAAAAACATGCATACGCTCTGCTTCTACTTTTCCCTGTTACTTTGGTATTGATAATGAATTCTCTCCTATAATTTCTCCTGTTTTTCTTTCAGTTGGAAATTTTTGATCAAAAAAATGAAAGAAATAAGCATGTTGCCGTTGAATGAAGTGATAAAAAAAATCAATGGTTTATCTCCCTTTTTCTTTCTTTCTTTTTATTTAGGTGTCTTAGTTTTGATTATGTTGTTTGACAATATTTTGAAATATTATTCATTAGTATTATAGTTGAATTTTTAATTAAACTTATTATTAGTTGAGTTTGAAATATTACATTAGGAAAAAGGCATCATTTTCACCCCATACTATACAAGAAAAGTCTAAGTCACACCTAAATTATATAAGTGACCTATTACACATCTTAACTATATAAAAGTGATATTATTACCTCCCCGCGACCCCCATTCTAAGGCGCGTGTGTTACACTTATTTTAGGCGCGTCCAACCTATTAAATAACAAAAGTAAACGGCTAAAAACATTAAGGGAAAAGACATCGTTTCCACCCCAAACTATAGTCGAAAAGTCGAATCCACACCTAAACTATATAAGTGACCTATTACATACCTTAACTATAAAAAAAATGATACTTTTTACTGACGTGGTGCTGACGTGACAGCGCGTGTAAAACACTACACCACATGCAAGTGGTGGTAGCCTGACATGGTGTAAATAGTTTCACTTTTTTATAGTTTATGTGTGTAATAGGTCACTAGTATAGTTTGGGGTGGAAACGATGTCTTTTCCCTATTACATTATCATAAAGTGTTGAATCTTAATATTCATAACTTTTATTTGAATCATTAGTCTTATAATTGAATCTTTAATTAAACTTATTATTAGTTGAGTTTGAGATATTACGTTATCATAAAGTGTTGAATCTTAATATCCATAACTTTTATTTGAATGATGAATCTATCAACTTTTTCATTCACATGGATAAAAGTTGTGTGCCACATACATGACACAAATTTTGAATTTTCCTCTTATCTATCTATGTGCATCCATCTAAATCGCTAAGAGATTTAACTGGAATTTTTCCTCTAAACCTGAGAGAAGAGAAGGTTCGATTCCTACTTCTCAATCAATATATGTACGCACAATTAAATTAAAAGTGTAAAGGACCTTAGAAATATTGTTTGAACTTTTTATCCTTCATTAAAAGTCTCTGTTTTAGACAAAATCATCTTTTCCCTATTTTTCTAATATTTAAGAGTTAAAAATTAATTAAATATTTTATAGTAAAACCTTTCCTTATTAGAAGTCATCAAAATTAATGACAACTGATATCTTTTTCATTAATTTAAGAATTATAAATCAGCCAATTAACCAAAATTGATTTTTAGAAGATTTGAAAATTTTAGAAATAAATATGAAAGCATTAGAATAAGAAAAATATAAGAAATATCAAATTTTTAAAAGTTTTAAGTAATCAAAGATTTTCTAAGAATTTAACGTTAAAAATAAGAAAAGATTTTAAATATAGAAAAAATAAAAGAAATAATTATACTACAAATATAGTTCAACTCGATGCGTCTCTATTAGCCTCTAGAAGCAAGGAAAATAGGTATTACATGACAAATACAGAAGTGACGATCTATTAACCACTTAAAACTTCTGGTGGTAAAATATATATGTGCTTACAATAAAATATATGTTGTGTTTACATTATTTATTAAAATGTGAAGGATCTTTGAGAAGTGATTTAAACTTTTTGCACTTCATAAAAAATCTTCGCAATATACAAAATCGTCTAATTTTAAATATTCAATTGTTACACGTGCGAGGTACGTGCAGTTACACTAGTATATTAAAAGTGTGAAGACCCTTAGAAAAGTGATTTGAACTTTTTGCCCTTCATTAAAAGTCTCCGTTTTATACAAAATAGTCTTTTCACCTATCTCTATTATTTTAGTAATATTAAATATTACTATATTTTGACAAAAAATCCTTCTTTACAAAAATAGAATTCCTTTTCCACCATCTAAAGAAAGCTTACCACTCCTAATTAAAAGAGGACAACCCAAAAACTCCAAATAGAATATTCATTTATTTTAATAAACTATAAATATAGGAAGTCCATAATTTATCAAAATCTATTACTACATGTAGGAAGTCCATAATTTGATTGAAACATTGTGGTTTGTGTAGTCCAAGTGAAAAAAACATTAAAATTTTCCTTTAAATTAAATGCACATGTGAAAAACTTACAATGATGAAAGTAAGAACTCTTATGGTTACAAACAACTTCTTTGCTATCATTGCAGTTGACGTGAACCTTTTTTTTTTAATAATAGAATTGTTGAATTTTGCTTTTGTCTATTCGAAATTGTGGTAGTTTATATTTATCTAGAATTATTTGTTGCGGAATTCATAGATTGTGGTGATTTTTGTTTTTCGACAACAATTGATGATTTATTGAAGTTGCTACTAATCTCCGACATTATGACTGGTGAGTAATATATATACCATTGATTATATTATATTCATTTATCTAAATCTAAAATTTTATATGATCAAACTCAATGACTTAAATTTTCAACCACCGCCAATTATTACGCATAATAGAATTAAACTTAAATTTAATTTTGAGATCACATAATTTTTCAAATTAGCTAAAGATCAAAGGAAAAGAAATTGATGATTTTTGTGTTTTGTGTGATAATGAATTATGATCGCAAGAATGTCATTCAAAATCTGTTATAATCAAAGAGACTATGATTTGGTAGACAATCTTTCTTTTTTAATAGTCATACTTTATTTTTCTTTATTTTTGTGCTTTTAATTATAAACTAAATAAATTTACAGTATAATTGCTACCTGAGTAAACCAACATTTAATTAGGTTTAATCCATGAAAATTATTATCGTATTATTTTATTTTAATTTACAGGTGGTAGTAGAATGTTGATTGACTTTTAAAAAAAATTGTTTGTAAAATTTAAGTTAAATTGTATTGTTTGATATCACTTTTATTGGATTATTTTATTGTAGTTTACGGGTGGTAGATAAATGTCGGTTAGTTAGGTTTTGATTGTATTGCTTTGATATCTCTACTTTGAATTTTTTTTTATGTAAAGGTTAGGTTTAATTGTATTATTTTGGTATCTCTATTATCGTCTTATATAATTTATAGGTGGTAGATGAGTGTCGGACGACTTTGAGAATTTTTTTATGTAAATGTAGATTTAATTTTATTGTTTTGATGTCTCATCGTATTGTTTTGTTGCAGTTTACAGATGGTAGATGAATGTCGATTGACTTTGAGAATTTTTTCCGATAAATGTTAGGTTTAATTAAATAAATTCTCCATCTTTACATATTCAAAAGATATTTAATTTAATTATTTTATTCATCTTTATTATTTAAATAATTATCCTATTTAGTGTAATATTTGAACTTATTAAAGTGAGGTACACGCGCGTGGCGCGTACACCTAAACTAGTATTTTATAATATTGAAAGGGATAAGTTATGAATAGTTAGAGTTCATCTAGAACTTTTTCAATTTAGTCATAATTTTTTTTATAAACCCTAATATTTTTAAATTTAAATATCTCTAATTTTTTAATTAGATGATGAAGATCAATTAATTGAGCTACTAATAATTTTTCAAATATTTAGATTTATCATAATCTTTGATGACAAAGTTTTTTTGTATTGTAACGAATAAAAAGTGAAATCAATAAACTTGTAGGAGCAAATTTCGTAAAATAAAAAAAGAAGACACCTTTTTAAAATCAAATTCCAAATTAATGTTATTGTACTGTTTTTCATTATATTTATATCTAGAAGATCAAATATGTCAGGGACTTATTCACTTTTACGATATAAATTCATTAAACACAATTTTTTTTCATTATTATAATTGATTCAATGTAAATTCAAATATTATATATATAGATTCTTCTTCTTATTATTATTTAATATTTAAATATATTTTATAACATTAAAAGAGATAAGTTATAAATAGTTAGAGTTCATCTAGAACTCTTTCAAGTTAATAATATTTTTTTTTATAAAATTTAATATTTTCAAATTAAATACCTCCAATTTTTTAAAAGGATGATGTATTTTAAAATTCAAATATTATATATAGAGATTATTTTTATTCCTCTTCTTATTATTTAATATTTAAATATATTTTATAATATCGAAAAGGATAAATTATGAATAGTTAGAGTTCATCTAGAACTCTTTCAATTTAGTCATAATTTTTTTTATAAAACCTAATATTTTCAAATTTAAATATCTTTAATTTCATAATTTAAATTTTTTATTACCAGATCTATATCTTTGTCCTAAAAATTGCCACGTGGCTTCTCAATAACTTGCCACGTAGCTTCTTGTCTTACTTTTAGTTTTGTTTTTATATATAGAGAGATATAGATAGTATACGTACCCACGCGATACGCGGATAATATTAAAATATTATTTTTAATCGCTTCATATTGGAATGTCTCGTTCGACCATGTTAAATCATATTACTCACATTACCTTAAAAAGAAAAGCTCAACTATCATATTATCTTTTAATAAACATTGAAAAAAAATTCTACCCCCCTCCCCCCTCCAATCTCGATTTTTTAAAATAAAAAATAAGATAAAAATTTTAACCCCCACCCACCCATCCCTAACTAAATAATATGAAAAAATAATCATGTAATTGCAAAAAGATTTAAGTTTCATATTTTACTTTATTATACTATCACAATTAAAAAATATTAGGTTGAATATTCTCCTCCCCTCGTCTCTAACTAAATCTATATGTGTAAAAACAATCATGTAATTATTTTTAAAAATTATGTTTCGTATTTAATCTTCATTAATTTTATAATAATTAATGATAAAGTAGAATTGAAAAAAAAATAGTCAATTATTTTGAGACGGAGAAAGCAATATCAATTTTGAATGGTATGTAACGAATATAATATTAATATTTGACTTTTAATTAGCATGTCACTTAACTTAATATAATTATCCGCTACTTTTCTTTAAACATTATAAATTCTTATTCCTTATCTATGTCCTTTTTGTTATTTATTTTCACAATTTTTAAAATATCTAAATTTGTTAATAATATTTTTGAATACCATTTATTTACTTTATTTTATTTTTAAATTAAACTTCAAATCCTCACCATACATCTACCCACCCCCTTTTTTTACACAAATCATAAGTGTGCTATTTTTAATTAGAGAAAAGACATCTTTTTCCCCCTGAACTTGTCGTCACAACTCACTTTAGCAATTAAACTTAACTTTCGTTTATTCCCCCCCTTAACAACTTTCAAATGAATTAAATTCCCCCCTTTAGCTGACGTAGCAAAAAAAAAAAAGAGCAAGTGATTTTTTTTAAAAAGACCACTTTATTGCTATTTTTATTATTGTTATTATTATTATACACACACACACATATATATATAACATTAAAAGTTTTCATCTTCTTCATCACTCCCCTTCCCCACCCCCACCCCACCCCCAACACTCCATTTCTTCATCTTCTTCATACCCCCACCCCGTTTCTTCGTAATTCCCTTCCTATCAAGTCCTAATTAATCCTAAATTTTATTTTTCGACAATAAAAAAGGGTTAAAGATTGATGAACAAGTTTGATTCTTGGCCAAAAATTTCATGTCATGCGAATATCATCTATGCCATTTTCGAATTTCAAACTGTTTATGACATTTTTGAGTAAGAAATTGAAAATTTAGGAGTTTTGGAATTTTGGGTTTTGGTTAATGTGAAAGAATTTGGATTTGAGATTTTGTGTATTGATGTGTTTTTGTGATCATGTACTTGTATTTAGTTCATTGATGGATTTGCTCAAGATAATTTAAGTTAATTTTGCATTTGATGAAGAAAAAAATTTATTGAAAAAGCTTGTGGTAATGGTGAAAGAAATAGAAAAAATGGTGCTTTTATGTGAAGAAGAAGAAGAAGGAGGAGGAGGAAGGGGAGGGGACGGGGGCTGCTGTCTAATGAAGAAGTAGAAGGAATTGGGGTGGGGTGGGGGCTGTGAAAGAACGAAGGGGGTGGGGGTTGTGAAGAAGAAGAAGGAAGGGTGGTGGGGTCTATTTTATTTATATAAAATATATTTTTTTATAAAAAATATACTCTTTAAAATAAATAAATATATATATATATATATATATAAAAATAATAATATATATTTTATATATAAAATATATAAAAAGTTAGTGTGTGGGATTATTAAAAAAGATAAAAATTACGTGGCAAATGACATGGCACTGATGTGGCACTGATTTGGCAATGACGTGACGCGTGTGTAGCGCACTCTCCGTCGTGAGAGTGGTATTCAGTTTTGAGGGGTGAAAATAATTCACTTTAAATATGTTAAGGGGGTAAATAAACAGAAGTTAAGTTTAAGTGCTAAAGTGAGTTGTACGACAAGTTCGGGGGGAAAATGTCATTTCTCTTTTAATTAATATCTACTCAATGTCACCTCTACATCACTTTGCTTAATTTTGAAACATAAATTTCTATTGAAAAATGAAATTTTGACGTAATATTATTTAAACAATTCATTAAATTTTACAGTTACCTCAACAGTATACGAAATCTCAAAAGTTAATTATTTTTGTGTCAAAATTCATATTCAACATGTGTTTATACAGTAGAGTGAAATAGTAAATAAACATGTACATGTTACATTAGTTATATAATTAATCTATACAAACACATTCAAACAATTTTAGATAGAATTCAAACACACATACAAAAAATCTAATCCGTCAATAATTTTTTTTTTCTTAATATATGAATAATTTATATGTCAACTACTAAACAATTCGATCTTAATTTTGAATATATATCACATATTACTACAGTGATAAGGAAAGGCAAAATAAATCAAATCAATTAAATAGATTATTTTACAATTTGCATACTTTTCCTAACATAATTTAAAAGATGTTCATTTCAAATTAAATACTTATATTTATAAAACATATGCTCTTTTTTATCAAGCAATAAAATAAAATAATAATTAAAAAACAATAAATTTTTTACATTTCTAGATTTTACCAAGAAGTATCACTATTATTGTTGGTGCTAGTGTTACTGCGAAAAATATTAATGAATTTTTTTTGAATCTTAAATTTATGAATATAATAAAACATTTCTTGAGAAAAATAAGCACCGGGAATAAATACCACATCAAAGTTATAATAAATATTCCACCACCAGCAACTAAAATTAAAGAAACCTTTTGTATTTATTTTATCAAAAATCGAATGAACAAAATCATAACAGAAAATATTACTTACTTGAATTCAAGCTAGAAAAATAGCTTAGCATGTAATACCGCCATATATCATTCATCTGCATATAAAAAGTAAAAGTGTTAAAAAAATAAAAAATATAGAATATGAAGAATTTAGTAAATAAATCCATGAATAAACCTAATGATCAATTTAATTTAATAAAAGAAAAAGAAAAAGAAAGCTTAGCATTATAAATAACTGTAGGAGTATATATAGTAGAAATTAAGTAGTAGAACTTCATTCCAATTCTAATTTTATTTAAATTTAAATTCAAAAAAACTGATTGATTAAGATATTGATTAGGATAAATATCAATTTTAAAAAACAAATGAGGAAAAACTTATAGTTGCTATAAAAAGGAGGATTCACAACCAAACAATTGATTTTCAATTTAAATTCAATAATAATCTTTATGTGTGGGATAATTTGGGGGTATTTTTAATTTGTATTTACATTCAACTTACTGCTTATACAACGTATGTAATAGTGATTGTTTGATTATTTATTTATTTATTTATTTATTTATTTATTTATTATTATTATTTTATTATTACTACTAATACTACTACAACTCATACTACACACTACCACTGCTGCTTTTACTGCTACTATTGATTATTAGTATTATTATTAAATTTTCGTTTTAAATTTAATATGTAAATAAATTATATTTAGATAGTTTTATAGCATTTATTTGAATTTTTAAAAAGATAAATACATGAAAGAGTAAAAGTTCATTTAGAACTCTTTAACCATGAGTTTCTATTTTTAAGCTAATAAAATTCTTTTTTTTCTAATAAAGGATACTATATTTTCAAATTTAAATATTTTTAATTCTTTTAACTCATTATTATTATTATTATTTATTATTATTTATTATTATTATTATTATTATTATTAATAATAATATTTAATCAAATGTATTCAAATATAATAGAGTGTATTATTATTGACACTAATAATATTTACGTACTTAGAGAAACACTGCTAATATTATTTTATATTTTATTTTTTATGATATTATGGTTGTTATTACTACTATTATTCTTACCACTTCTACTGTTAGTACTATTATAATTACTATTTATTTATTTATTTATTTATTTGTCAGTATTATTACTATATTTTTATTTTTATTTGATATTTAAAATTGTTATTATAATTAATGTATAGTTATAATAATGATATTATTACTATGAACATATGAGAAGTTAAGAAATTAGAATTTAATTCCAATGCAAATTCAAATTTAAACATCATATCATATCATATCAATTTTTTTATAAGAAGATCAATTAGTTTTTTTTATCCTTATCTTTAGATTTTTTTAAAATAAAATTCATACTTATCCTGTAATCTATAAAATTGTTATTATTATCTTATTATTGCTACAACTACTATTTACCGGAACAACGTATTATTACTGCTAAAATTATAATTTATTTAGTAATTATTATTATTATTATTATTTCTTTAATATAAAATCAAGTTCTAATATATATATATATATATATATATATATATATATATATATAGTGAGAGATTATTATTATTATTATAATTATTATTATTCCCACCACTTCAATTATCATTACTAATACTACTGTTATGTTTTTCAAAAAAATTAAAAGTGTTGCTGCTACGTTTTTTTATAAAAATATATTATTATTTTTATCAGTGTTAGTATTATTATCTTTTATTTAATATTTAAATATATTTTATGACATTGAAAAAGATAATTTTCTTAATAGTAAGATAATTTTAGGTTCCTAGTTTTAACAACAACAATAACAAACCGAGTTAATTCTCTAAATTGTCATTGAACTTATGTAAATATCCCACTAAAGTAACTATTATTTTTTTAGGACAATACTATCATTGAACTATACACATCTTTCCAATAAAACTAAGGAAGAGTTAAGGATGTGTTTGAAAAACCACAAGCGGATCGAAATTAGATATAATTACACAACTTTATTCTCAATTACGGGTTGAGAATTGGGTGCAATTACGTGATGTAATTACAAGGTTACATTTTATTTTATTTTTTGTATTTTAATTTCTTTTTTATAAATTTCTTTTTTTATTTATATATATATATATATATATATATATATTTTGATTTAGTTTATTCATCTTTCATGTCTTTTCTTCTCATTTTTCAACCTTTACTTTTTATGATTAAATATAATTACTCGTATTTTTTTTATTTTCTTCATTAACATATAATTACCTTATTATTCTAGTGTTAGAATTAAAGTAGAATTTCGTTATTGAATGAGATTATAGACTTATATTTTCCTTTCTTTTGAATTATATTTACTTCTTGAAATTTTATATAAGAGTATTATGCTTTTTTCTTGAATTTTGAATTTATGTTATGTTTCGATTTATTTGTTTTAGTAATATAGACTTGTTATTTCATATTGCATGTTACGACAAACTGTCTAATTATATATAATTTCAATTCTGTTGTAGCTTTTCAAACATGTTCTTAACTATTCTTAGCTTCACCTTATATTGAAAAGATGTGCATAGTTCACTGACAATATTGTCTTAAGAGAAACAAAAATTACTTTAGTAGGATATTTACATAAGTTTCACGAAGTTTGTGTTAAGTCCAGACTCAAATTGTCAAAATCCAAGAAAAAAACATAACACTCTTATATAAAATTTCAAGAAGTAAATATAATTTAAAAGAAAGGAAAATATAAGTCTATAATCTCATTCAATAGCGAAAATTCTACTTTAATTCTAACACAGAATAATAAGGTAATTATATGTTAATGAAGAAAATAAAAAAAATACGAGTAATTATATTTAATCATAAGAAGTAAAGGTTGGAAATGAGAAGAAAAGAGATGAAAGATGAATAGTGTAAATCGAATTAGAAAAATAAAATTAATAGAAATAAAAAAGAAATTAAAATACAAAAATATAAATAAAATGTAACCTTGTAATTACATTACGTAATTGCACCCAATTCTCAACCCCTAATTGAGAATAAAGCTGTGTAATTATATCTAATTTCAATTCGTTTGTGGTTTTCCAAACACATCCTTAAATATTTTTTAGTTTTACCTTTTATTGAAAAAATGTGTATAGTTCAATGATAGTATTGTCCTAAAAAAACAATAGCTACTTTAGTGGGATATT
Source organism: Capsicum pubescens (assembly GCA_030864215.1). Lineage (NCBI taxonomy): Eukaryota > Viridiplantae > Streptophyta > Magnoliopsida > Solanales > Solanaceae > Capsicum > Capsicum pubescens. The sequence goes on along the minus strand of CM061538.1, from coordinate 344,669,480 downwards.
TACATAAGTTCAATAATAATTTAGGGAATTAACTCCAAACAAACCTAGTGTATTCCCACATAGGTTCCTAGTTTTAAGCTAATGAAAAATCTTTTTTTAAAAAAGCCTAGTATTTTCAAATTGAAATATTTCAAATCTTTTGATTCAAATATTTAATATTTTTTAATTTAAAATTTTCACTATAACATTATTATGTTATGTGCTAAAAATTGCTTCGTGGCTTTTTAATATCTTGCCACGTGACATCTTGTCTTGCTTTTAATTTTGTTTATATATATATATATATTCTCAGGTCTTAAGAAAAGATGATTAATGTTAAGGATATTAAGGGGAGAGCACGTCTACGTGTTGAAAATTCATTAAAAATTATTTAAATTTTATTATTTTCACTAGTAGTTTATATTAGAAGAGTTTATTGAATTATAAAATATATCTTATGGATGGAATATAGAATAATGTCATATGCACCTAAACTTTCAAAAATATTTTATTATTTTTATAATTATACAATAAGATTTTTAATACAAGCCACCAATATAATTGAATTAGATGAAAAAAAAGAAATGTTGGTGAGAAATCAAATATATACTCAAGAAATTATTGTCCAATAGAATTATATATAAATTTCTTTTCTCTAACAAAAATTTTAAGTTTTTTTTTTTTTTATTTAGGCCTCAAATATCATCGAACCATTTCTATGGGTAATACTCCTATATTTCAAAATAAATGAATGATTCATTAGGATATATAGTCAAATTTATATTTTGAACCTATAAATATAAAGTCTCAACTTCAGCTCGTGTGTGTCATCTCCGGAAAATGACGTCATTTCAGCTGCAATGACCAAACTGTCCGTCACTTTCTGTTCGATCATCGCCGTCAACTGTACAACATCGTATGCCTCAAACCTATAAGCTTACATGTAACTCTTCTTTTACCAGGTATATTACCTCAATAACATCAAAATCATACTATCTTTCTTTTTATGTACAGCAAACTGAATAATGCCTTATTTAATTACAATACAATTCAGGTTGAAAATGTCAATTCCGTCAACCCCACAAACTGTTGTAGGTCTTCCTTCCTCTCTTGACATGTTTCCTTATTTATCTATCTCTCTTTTGAGTCACAGGGGTTACACTGTTGCTGCTGTTGGATTTGCTGTATATCTGTTGAATTTTCTATGTGCTTTGTTATTATTTTGTGAGTAGCTAGGTTGTGGGATGGCGGCGGTGGATTTTCTAGTTGCTGTTGATTCTTTTCCTAAACCTGATGACAAGATTCGAAGCACAAGTTTTCAGGTATTCATACAGACCTTTCTTTTTTGGTCGGCGTTTGGCCATGTTTCATTGTGAAATTTGAAAAAAAAAAGTAGTCCTTTTTTCAAAAAATTGAAAATTGAAGTTGTGTTTGGTCATGAATATAAATTGGCATTATTTTTGAATTCTTGTGAGTAATTTGGAGTGAAAACAACTTTTTGTTGTTTTTCAATGTAAATTTGGAATTCAAGTTGAATTCCGGAATTTTATGGCCAAATGTGTTTTACGGAGTTCAAAGCTGAAATATTTTCATGCCCAAAGTTTTTCGGCTGAAGGTGCTGAGATTTTTGTTTTTGTTTTTGTTTCATTAGGTTCAAGGAGGTGGCAATGCAGGGAACGCCTTGACTTGTGCAGCTCGTTTAGGTCTATCTCCAAGAATTATATCAAAGGTTTGAGATTTTTGGCTTATTGATATCAATTTGCTGTATAAGTAGTGACTGACTCAAATTCTTGATTTTTCGTTCCGACTATTCAAGTAAATACTTAATTTTATTCTATCTTGAAAGAAGAATTCCTTTATGTTGCCCCTTAAAAGCAATGTTTTTTCGCATACAAATTAGAGTCGAGCAGTGTATTATGACATAATGAACTCCAATATTATGTCATAAACTATTCTTGTCTTACTGAGAAGGGAGAACAGGTCCTATATTTTGGTATGGTTCTCATCTCCTTCTCGCCATTGGAGTTAACAAACACTAATTTTACCTCCTGCCTCTATGATTTCCTAGAGAGTGGTTTGTATCACAGTTTAACCTCCGTAGTCCTTCAATCTGGAGTTGATTGGAGAAAATACAGCCGTTATTCCAAAGCAAATGTATGTAAGTCTATGAGAATAAACTTGTCCTTCAATATCGGTGGTCAAGATTCAACTGTAAATATTACTTCCTTTGAAATTACATAGCGTGGAATAAATACATATTCAATGAAATGTAAGCTGACTCATTGTGCTATTTTCTGTACCATCCATGATTATTGCGAACGGAGTCACCTGTAACTTTCATTTCTATAAAACTATTTTCAAACCTCTTCACCTTTCCCTGCATAACCCTTTTGCAATAATCACATTGGAAGTCTTCACATTTTTGTTACTATTTTTGCCTGTAGGTTGGAGATGATTCTCAAGGGAAAGCAATACTGGAAGAGTTTGAAGCTGATGGGGTCGATACATCGTTTATGGTGGTGAGTTCGGAACTGTTCAAACTTGAAGGTTCTTGAGTGTTTCTCTAGGATAATTATGGATGTTGTTCCATGCATCTGTTAAATCAATTACAATCTAAGTGGTCTGTAATGTGTTAGTAACGTCAGATATAACTTTAGCATTTAATTCACCTCAACCTGTAATCTTGGGTTCAGGTTTCCAAAGGCGGCCATTCGACATTCTCATACGTCGTTGTTGATAGTCAAACGTGAGTGCTCTCAGTTCATGTTAACTGCATTTTGGTGGATTGTTTGGCATATTTTAGAGCCTTTACCTCAAAACATGATGTTGAACGTTCTAGCTGTACTTTTCTAAAGCGGGTCTCGGTCTCGACTATCCTTTCTGAAGACGAAAATTGCTTGTGCAAGAACCAAAAGAAGTTGTATGCTGAAAATTTGAAATACATGCTACTTGTAAAGTTAGACTGGAAAAGTAACAGTAATTGTTAAGTCATATGAAGTGATTCCTATCCGTCATGAGTAAAAGAAAAAAGATAAAAAAACTATAGCAAGGAGTGTATATTTTTGGCTGAGTAACTTTTTTCTCTCTCATTTACATTAATTTTCCTTGTGCCAAAATTTCTCACTTGATTATTACGCTTATGGCCGAAACAATTGGTTCAAAAGTATCCAACGAAGTTCCTCTCCACCATACTTGTGTGAGAGGAGTATAAACATTTTAGAAAGTTTACTATATTTACTATCTTTTGGTGCATACAATTGGTTTGCTGACCCTCTAAACTTGTTCTATTGAAGCTGTTAGCTGTTCTTGTGATTAGTAGTATTGTTTGATCTACCAGGAAAACTCGCACTTGCATTTACACTCCAGGATATCCACCCATGATACCTGAGGATTTATCCAAATCGAATTTGTCATCAGCTCTGGATGATGTGAGACTTGTATATTTTGATGGAGTATTGCAAGAAACTGAATTGTTATCAGCTTTAGTTGTGGCCCGAGAGGTAATTTTAACTTGGATTTCTTTGTCACACCAATGGAAGTAATGGTTAGCAAAAGCTGCTAGCGTACTGTATGCTTTTGATCATTTTGCATGTATTCATCCTTGAGCTGACACAGTGAGCTTAACTGTTGTTCTTGTTTTTTGTTCAAATTATCCGAAGATGTATGTTTTCAATCGAATGGAAAAACTTTATGCCTTTTGGATTCCCAGTGCAGGCACATCAGAGGAATATACCTATTGTAGTTGATGCAGAAAGTAAAAGAGAAAGGGTAGATGACCTTCTGAACTTGGCAACTTATGTCGTATGCTCCGCGAGATTTCCACAGGCAAGTTTGTTTCACTGACAAACTGCAACGAAATTTTCAATTTGGATATCTGGGGATCTGCTTCTAATTCTTAGTTCTAAAAAGGTCTAGGTAAATGAGACAATATTTAAAAAGTTAGATTGTTTCTTCTTCTCCCTACCGTCTGTAGCTACTATGCTATACTTACTAGTGAAATTTGTTGTTTTCCCAATTTTAATTCGATGATGGAGTCCCTTCCTCCCTCTGCTGTGTTTGACAAAATTGACAAAAGACGTATCGTCTCCCAGGCATGGACAGGGAACCCTTCAGTCCCAGATGCTCTTGTTTCTGTACTTCTAAAGTTGCCAAACGTCAAATTTGTAATTGTGACATTGGGTGAAGATGGATGCATGATGCTAGAAAGATCTGAAGCTGGTATGCTTGCATATTTTTGGTACTTTTAATGTATGTCAAGTGTCTTGTAAGCAAACAACTTGTTGTAAAAGACGAATAAGAGGTGTATGTATTTGCTTTTCGCAGAAGATCTCCAGTCTGAAGAAAGTGATGTCAATGAATTGTTCAAGAAAATGAAGAAGAGCATTGATACTGACTCAACCAGGGCAACATGCATATCCTCGGTAATTCACTAACAAGAAGATTTATCATTCAGTAGATGACTGAAGCATGGTCATAATGCTTACACTCACAGAGAAATTCATGTACACAATTCATTTTGGTCTAGTCTACCACTGTAAAGTGGAATCTACTGTAGGAGTGAGAGTCATGTATGGTTCTTCCTGGATAGTACCCTTTTTCTAGTACGTCATGAGATTGAGCTTTACAAATGTTAGTCATACCATTTCTCATCACTATCAAGTTTTTTTTCCAAACCCCAGAACTTCTTGTGAAGCTGACTAGAGCGTTTGTAGATTCATTAAATATGATATCGGAGCCTAAAATGCATGTCTTCTTCTAGGATATCACACAATTGCATGCAAAAGGCATTGGGACAGTGAGTGGGAGGCTGCTTCTAGGAACAGCTGAAAAGATACCGCCATCAGAACTAGTCGATACAACTGGTGCAGGCGATGCATTTATTGGAGCAGTGCTGTATGGTAAGCAAAATTATACTCAGCAGTTGTACACCTAATGTTCTTCCTTTAACTGCGTTATATTCCTACATCTCCCTTTTCCCTCTGTTTGTGACAGTTGGATCCACAGTTTCTATCAACCTTAAACCATGTTCACACATCCTTTCTGGATGTTCGTGTTTTTTTCTCTAGCTTTATTGTTCCCTTAATGTTAGATCGGAGGTTTGTAATGGTTTCGTTTCTCATGGATTTCCCACTTACAATCTGCAGCTCTCAGCGCCAATATGCCACCAGAAAGAATGTTGACATTTGCTTCTCAAGTGGTTAGTATACTACAGCTTTGTGTCTTCCACGGATTTGTAAATGTAAAAGAAGCTAACTTGTGCTTTGTGGGTTAATTGCAGGCAGGTATCGGGTGCAGGGCATTGGGAGCAAGAGCCGGTCTTCCCCATATAACGGACCCTCGTTTGAGACCCTTCTTAGTGAACGATCCCCAAAACATGGCGACGTTGTTATAGAATAAACCACAAGTCAAAAGTTATCCTCAACTTGGGTTTTTTCTTTGTCTAGGCATATATTCTGCTACATTTGTAGCATTTTATGCAAAAGATTTGGCCATTGAGCAAAGACCTTCAAACTTTGTAAAAAGGGTCGGATCGAGTTGGTTTGAAATCGGGTTCCATGAGTTTATTGAGTTGAGTAGTGGGTTTGAATTAATTATTTGGGATAAAAAAATTAAAACGAAAAAAAGGATAAATATATTCCCGAATTATGATTAATGGGACGTATATACCTTCTGTCATACTTTAGGTACACATATGACCCTACCATTAGTGTGAGAGACATATACATACCATTTCATTAACAATAGAGGCATATGTGTACTCAAAGTATGACAGGAATTATAGACGTATCATTGATCATAATTTAGGGGTATATTTTTTCCTTTTGCAATTTTTAAATATGGACAGTGTAAATAAATTTCACTTCTAAATTATTTTGGCAAAATGGTTCGGTGGACCCTTGTACTAGGTCCGTTTTGTAATGTGGACACTTCTACTTACATGTTTGTCATCTGGACCCTTGAAACCATTAAAAAACAACATTTTAAACCCCTCTGACGGTGTGTGTAACACAACAGCGCAACGTCAGCTGCCACGTCAGCTTCCACATCACTTTTGAGTATTACATTAAATTTATTTGCCCACGTTAGCTGCCACATTAGCCGCCACGTTATTTTTAAGAATTACATTAAATTTTATGTTATTTTTAATTAAATATTAAAATAAATTTAATTAGATAAATTCCTTTTATAAATTATAGAAATTCTAATATACAGATACAATAAATTTTTAATTTAAATTAATTTTAATTTTCAACTATAAATTCTAATACACAAACACAAAAAATTTAATTAAACATCAAATTTATTTCAAATAATTGAAATTTTTCTCCAATTAATTTAAGATTTTAACTATAAATTCACATACACAAACATAATGAATTTTCAATTTTTATTTAAATATCCTTAACAATTTGCAAAAGTTATAAATATAATCCTAAACAAAACGAAAAATTTAAATTGAGAAAGTTAATAAAAAAATTAAAACAATAACAATAAAATCAGCCACGACTGAAGTTCAACCACGACGATGAACAACAACAACAAATCAACCATGATAATTTTTTTTGACAATGAACAACAATAACAAATCAACCACAACAAAGACATCTTACTATTTTATGAGAATTTGGGATATATGATGAAGAAGAAAAAGAAGACGAAGAGAGATCCTTGGGGCTGTGGGGGTGGGGCGTTAATGGTGACGGCTATGGCAGCCATGGCTGGACGGGGGGACGGGAGGGGGGGGGGTTGCGTTAATGGTGGTGGTTGTGTGTATGTGTATATTGTGAAGATGTAAAAATTGAAGAATTGGAAGAAGAAGATGAAGAAGCGGGAGAGTTGTCATGGTCATATGCTCATTCAACCCAATTAAAAATCACCTTAAACAAATAAAAAAAATAAATTGTTATCTCTCTTCTTAAAACCTTCACTGCTCCTATAACTGTCAGCGCCACCATCTTCCGCCGTAAAAAATCTTCAAGATTCCATAAATGGCTGAACTTCCTATCAATTTAGAGAAACCCACAAAGTTGAAGATGTAAAAAATGAAGAATTTGATGAAAAATTAGAAGAGGAAGAGGAGAATGGGGAGTTGAGTGAATATGCTGTGTGATTGTGTTTTGGTGTATGAAAATAGTGAGGAAGGGGCGTTAATGGTGGTGGTGGACGGCGGGGCTGGGGTGGGGGTGCTGGATGGGGAGTTTTTTTTTTTTTTTTTTCTTTTAAATATTATTTTTTAATTTTTAAAAATATATTTAAATTTAAAAGGTTGAGGGACTTTTAAAAAATAAATAAATTATTTTAATCTAAAATTGGCCAAAAATTGACCCCCACTTGCATCTCAGGTGAGTGTAATCACTCTCCTTATACTAGTCACCATTTTAATGCTACATAGGCAAAGTCAACGGTCAAAGGGTTTAAAATATAGCTTTTAAGTGGGTTCAGGGTCCAAATGAATTACACTCTCCTTATCCTAGTCACCATTTTAATGTCACACAGGCAAAGTCAACGGTCAAAGGGTTTAAAATATAGCTTTTTAGTTGGTTCAGGGGTTCAGATGACAAACATGTAAGTAGAAGTGTCCAACTTACAAAACCGACCTAGTACAGGGGTCCACTGAGTACAACTAATTATAATCTTTGATGAGAGGCATTAACTTAACCTTTGTTATTGCACTATAAATAAAAATAGTTGGAATAACTATTACTCTATCATAACAATTAAAATTGTGTTTTAATTTGGACGAGATTTGAGTGATGACATCGTATCCATCATGGATGAACAATGAAGGTTTTGAGCTTTAAATTTTTAGTGGGGTTGGATTAAAAGAGTTTAAATGTTTAGTAGATTTAACTATCGCATAGGCGCCACAAAGGAAAATTAAAGTGGAAATAAGGATTTAACGCAATAGGAATCAATTAATACGTTTTTCTTTTTAGAGTGCAATGACAAATATAACCCTAATTAGGTTGGATGAAAAAGGCATGTATGAAGACGTGTAGGGGTAAAATATGATTTTTTTAGAGTAGAAAGATAAATATGACCCTAAAGTTGAATAAAAGGAGAAATACGTTGAAAATATATAATAAACGAAAAATTCTTATTTTTGAGAGCACCACGACAAACGTGACCCTTTTCCTAGCTACAAATCGAGAAACTTGCACAACCAAGATATTCATCCTTTGCAATAGCAAATCTTTGTTTATTTAATTTTTTAAAAAACAATACTTTGTTCCCAATTTTGTCCAAAATAAATAAATAGAAAAAAGGCTCTGCCATTGTGATTATGTAGATACATTAGTTGACAGCAATTGCTGTACAAACTGAACTTATTGATCCTTTCATCTCCCATGAAAACTAAAAAGAAAAAAAGCAAAGAAGGAACATGTCCCCACCACAAATAGTTAGTTGCAGACTAGCAGTAGTAAGCCTTTTAACTGAACTTTTATCACACAATGTATAAGTTTATTAGTATATATGTATATTCACTAATTTATGAGTCTAACTATCCTAAATTAGATATTAAAAAAAGAATGTACTAATGTTAATATTTGCCACATAAAGCCATTCTTTTTGAACCTACTGACCCTCAATATACCCTAATTAGCCCTTCCCCACTTAATCCTTCCTTTCTAATATAACCATAAAATCTTAACATGGACAACTAAGAAAAAGCCACCAACAAAGGATGTGGTGCGTGCAGTGGATGGGGCTGCTCCTTCCTTAACCAGAGCTTTCGGGTTCAAGTCCTGGATATAGAAAAATCCTTGGTAGGGAATGGGCCCTACGCGGCGCGAATCCGGATTAATCGGACTCCAATGTAGGTACCGGACACCGAATGAGGAAAAAAAAAAAAACCCAAAAGAAAAAAGCGCCATTTGACACCCAATTTAGACAAGGTGCTACTCTATATATACACACTACCATCCCTTTAACTTCAATTGCTCAATGGCTAATAATTCAAGAATTGACCTATTTTTGTCCCAAACATATTCCACTTTCATGGCTACACAATCCTACATGTTCTATATGTACGAGGAGGAAAATGACACCACAACTTGTTCCCTTACCATTCTTGGATTCTACTTCACAACTCTCCTCAACTTTCTACAGCTAAAATACCAAGGCAATAACAAGCCTGATCCTTTTTCTACCCATCCAAAAACCATGAGAGTTTCCGTCACTTGTTTGCTCCTATACTGTTTAGTATACGGTGTTAAGCAGGGGTTTTTCTAGTCATCCTATTTATAGAAAATTCTCCGACCTCGTACGCAATGTCATGGTTTTCTTTACTTCTCTTTCTTTGGCTTCCATTGCTTCTGTTCTGTTCCCGGACTCCGTTTCCCATGTTGTGTTTGTTCTCCCTTTGTTTTCTACTTTTCGGAGGAGAAATGTTGCATTGGATTTTCAAGAAAATTATGCAGTATTTTGAAGAGGGAGAAGAATGGCATTTTTGGAGGAGGAGGGATGGTGAACCTGCAGTTTGGAACTATGTGAGGAGGAGGATGAACATGGTGGGTTATCCAATGGAAGAGTGGTTTATTAGTCTCACTGTCTAATATACAGAGAAATTCTAGCTGTGTGGACTTAATTTGTACTATGCTTGTTTCCCATGTTGTTTTTGAGATTTCAACTGTTGTTGTTAGTTGTAATATTGAGTTAGATGCATATCATGCATGTCCTAAACAAATTATTGCCGGTATTGCAAATATCCTACACGATTGACACTTTTTCACTGAATAGTTAGTTACACTGTGAATCATATGTAGATTGATAATATGTTTTTAAGGAAATCACCAATGTAACCTAATTTGAGGCCCAATGACAAAATTGAAGCTATGTTTGGTGAGGATCCCACATTGGATCGGAACGAGATCTTAGAATTTTTTATATGACTTGATCAATTCCTCTCTCTTTAAACTAGTTTTTGGATTAGATTAGGTTCAATAGTCATTTAACAATGCTATTTAATAAGTCAACGAAGCACTACTACATATATAATTATATTCCTGCATTAATTCTTTATTTTCCCTTCCTTTTCTTCTTATTAGTTGTTAGAAAAAAGGGATCCCTGGACCATGCTGTTGAAAATTAAAAACTTATCTAGTATCACAGTTCACAAAAATTACAACATTATTCGAACAGTGAAAATGACAAAGAAAAGATCAGATAACACTCCATCCTGCGGATCGAAATCGAGATCAAAAGGGAAGAATAATGCACGGTCTATCTGTATAATTCATGAATTTATGATAAAGTCAGTTCAATCGTTCGACAAGAAGTGTGTTATAAAGCAGCAACTGAGTTGCAGAGTATAAGATAGAAAGTATATAGAAAAAGGGACAAAGTGAAGGTAAAAGAATCGATGAGAAAGATGTCAATGTGAGAGGACCAAATATGAAGCCAACAAATTGGACCATTTTAGCATAATTCAAAGGACCATTTAATCTTAGCTGAACATCGTAGGAAAAATAATATATGATGAAACTCGCGATGCCCAATACATCTTTTTGGGGTGGAGTTCAAACGGTGAGGTATCGTTTGTGCCTTGGTACATGAGCTCTAGAAGCTCAACCATGCATAGCTGGGAAAATGAAAGCCATTAGTACGTTTGTGCACTTGAGAAAAATAAGGTGGACTTTGGGAACCTCTACCAATGGCGGAGCGATCAGGAAAGAAGTGATCATGAAAGAAGTGTTGCTCGTGGTGAGAATAATAGTTAATAATGGTGAAAAAAATAGAATTGATGATGATGATGTTAGGATTTTTGCGCTGATTTTCTTACCAAATTTAAGTTTTATTTTTCTAAAAGAAAAATATAAAACTTTTCTATATTTGGCGAACCTCCTACTCATACAATAACACAATAGTATCCACAATATAGTTATTAAAGAGTTTTGTTTAGGGGAGATTTTCTCCCAATAGATTTTATATTTTTTCAATATTAGTTTTTCATATCGTTTGACTAAATCATATTAATAATATGTATTTTAGTATGTTTTCTTTGTCATATAAATTATCGTCTTTATTATTTGCAAATTTTAAGTTTCCGCATGACGCCCTCTCGATTTCGAACCCAACGGATGATGGTCATTGGAGTTTTGGTAACTGCTCCAAGAAACTGTTGTTCTTCTTTCTACTGCCTCTGCCATTTGAAGGAGGAACTGGACGTGAGAGTAGTTTCTATACATTTTATCAGTACTTGGTATATGAACATTTCTGGGCTTCTGTTGTGGATGATGGCGGAATTATAAATCTCTGAATGAGATCTAATCTAATCTATATATAAATGCAACATCAATATAATGTTTATTTGTACATACAGTGACGGGATCTCATCTCGTTGGTCTTTATACCACTCATAAATGGTTCAAGAATCAAGCAGACGAGTTGGCACAGTTGTATGTTAGAGTTATATGTGTATCTATGTATCTGCGCATCTATGACATAGTTGGGTTAGAGTTGCAAATGTAACTATGCATACGCGTACTAAAAGAAAAATTTCCTAGTATTTTATCCTCTTGTACTAAAAGAAAACTTCATCAATAATATGGTTGCTTGCTTGAGTTGCTGGAAACAAAAAAGAAATCAATTCATGTGAGTTGTGATTAGAACACAAATTCTTGCTACTCTTCCTACATTATATGGTTTATGTTCGCTTTCGGAAAACTGCTGGTTGTGGATTACTTCATTCTGCGCCACCGGTGGCTTCAACTCAAAAGCGCAAGTTGATCTCTGTGGTTGAGGCTCCATTCATTTATTTATATTCAACTTAACACATGGGAAGAGCTTACTCTACTAGTGGCATGGGAAGAGCTTACTCTACTAGTGGCTCGGCTTGGTCACGCTCCCTTCCCACACTGTTCCTCCCCACTAAAAAGCGCGATCGAGAATCTCGAGAAGTTGATCTCTGTGGTTGAGGCTCCATTCATTTATTTATATTCAACTTAACACATGGGAAGAGCTTACTCTACTAGTGGCTCGGCTTGGTCACGCTCCCTTCCCACACTGTTCCTCCCCACTAAAAAGCGCGATTGAGAATCTCGAGAACCTTTTCGAGCATCTGTCTTTGCGAGGCGATTGGAAAAGAAAGGAGTATTTCATTCTTTTACTGCTTTCCATTCCACTATCTTGTACTTCATCTATAATAATATCAAATCAAATAAAGAGGGGCTTAGAGCTGTGAGGCCGCCACCATTCTCACGAAATACTATAAATGAACAGTGGCAGACTGAGAGCTAGACAACCATGATAATTGCATATAAAAGGGATTATTAAGAAGCGAAAAAGAACAAACCAATTCAGACAAAGATAGAAGATACGCATGAATGAAAACTCACAGAGGCATCCCATCTAAGAGGCTGGTATCCAAGAATGAGGTTTCAACAGTAATATTTTGGGGGGATATCAAGGACACATCTAGAGAGCCTGAGCCTGAGTCTCTCTTAACTTCAATGATTGCCAGTGCCAATTCTTTAGTACCAATTATAGGAGAGAGGGCTACAAACGTTTTATTATCCTGGTAAAACAAGAATGCCATGGTATTACGATCCTCCATATGTGGCCATTCTAGTTGTGCTTGAAGACTGTTGGATTGAAACCATTTTTTCTGATGATAATCATATCCATATAAGCAGAGATCATTGTTGAGCCAATACAAAGTTGAGTGGCATACCACTGGCCTCGTATTATTTATAACGAGGAATAGAAATTTAAGATAGCGACCTCCATCAATCCCATTCATACGTTCAAATTCCACGTTGCTACGATGTCGTTCCCATACATCGTTAACGACATCGTAAAGGAGAAAAGTATCCCCGGAGTAAGAGAGAATCCTATGTTTATCATCCATCACACGGTCGACAGTAAAAACAGACAAATCTTCAATCCCATCATCCAGCTCGGGCAGGCATTCCCATCTTCCGGAGTCCAGATCATAACATTCACCCGGACGTGTCCAATCGGTGTCCTGGTCACATTCGCACTGTTCAGGTGGAAGCTTATCGCCACCAACAACATAGATCTTCCTATCAAGGGCAAACACCAACGGCTCGGCCCAGCGAAGATACCTGCTGCCCGATATGCACTCCCAAGAACCAGAACCAGAACCAGAACAAGAACTAGTGGTATTATACTTATGCAACTTCTCACCAACTTTGTAATAGAATGACCTCTATGGATCATCCTCTTCGAAAGCGTAGATGCTTTCATCAATAACGGTCCACCCTGAAGATTCAAATTGGCTAATCGGAACAAGTTTTGTAATTTCGGCCAAGCAATCTAAATCAATACGATAATATTCATGTAACACACTGCTGAAATAGATCACTGCTCCGCTTTTGTTGTCCATTGCAAATTGGCCGACTCACTTTTTGCTCTAGGGTTTCGTTGCGGTGCTGTGTTGTGGGTTTCGTTGCGGTGCTGTGTTGTGTTGACACGAGAGAGAGCGACACGAGAAACAAATTTGGGAGTATCTATTGACCTCACATGTCGGTTTCAAAATTACATTCTTTCTTTTTATAAATAAATAATAAATTACTTTTTATTTTTATTTTTACTGGATTTGTCTTTATATTTTTTAATTAGTATAGTATCCATGCGATATATAAAAATATTAAAATATTATTTTTAATTATTTATATTGAAATGTCTTATTGAAGCATGTCAAATTATATTATCTTTAAAAAATTTAAGAGTAAATACATAATTACACCACTGATTTTGTCCGAGATTTTCAAAATGATACCTAAACTTTAACATCGACCTATTACCCCACGATTCTTCTTTATTTCATTGCAAACGCACCATTTTTCGCTGAATCTCAGTCACAACAAAGTGAGTGAAGACACGCGCCAATCAGGTGCTGCCACGTGTCAACTACGTTTAATTTCATATTTTTTTTAATAAGATTTTCCTTTTTTTTTAATTTAACACCCCACCCACCCCCTCTTCCCCCTACCCCATCCAACACCTCCCCCCGCGTCAGCAGCTCCCCTCAACCCCCACCCCCATTCAGCACCCCCACTCCCCCGTCCAACACCCCCACCCCCATCAGCATCTCCCCCCTAACCCCCCAACCCCCTCCCACACTCCGTCAGCATGGATTTTTTTTATTTTTTTTGGTTCAAATCACTTCAAAAAATAGTTTTATGATTGAATTGAGTTTTAAAGATAGTTAAATGATATGATTTAACTGAAAAATGGAGCTTTAATGATATGATTTAAAAAAAAAAAAAGCTTCAATGGAGGAGCTTTAATGGCAACATTGTGTTGAAGAGCTTTAATGGTGTTGAAGAAGAAATGGTGGGTAGTTAAATGATATGATTTAATTGTAAAATGGAGTTTTAATGAATGCTTTTTTTTTTAAAAAAAAAAAAGCTTTAATGGAAGCTTTAATGGTGAATTGGGTTGAAGAAGAAAGAGTGGGTGGGTTGGGGGGAGAGGGGTAGGGATAATTTTATAAAATAAATAAATATTTTTTTTAAAAGAATATAAATTATATATCAATTATTTTACACGTGGCATCTTTTGATTGGTCAAAAAAGTTAAATTCGAGTTATTTCATGCGCCTGTGGCGCGTGTATCACGCAGAGGGTCAAAATGGTGTGTTTGCAACGGATTAAGTAAGAATCGTAGGGTAATAGGTCGAATTCAAAGTTTAGGTATCTTTTTAAAAATCTCGACCAACATCAGTGAGGTAATTATGTATTTACTCAAAATTTAACTATTCATATTATTTCATAATGAAATGTGAAAAAAATATTCTGCCCCCTACCCCTACTCCTACCCTACTCCACATTCACCACCCTCCCCACCCAATTTTATATATATGAAGTACAAAATAATGAAGGATCCATTTACGGGCCCAATATTACAATATAGATATTTAATCATGTTCTTAAAAATAAATAATTATCAATATTATTCGGTAAACATGACAGAAAATGATAATGAACATTACCCTTTATAGTAGATTGTTTTTTTTTCTCTTTTTTTTTTTTTTGGGGGGGGGGGGGGGAGGAGGGTTAATATAAAATTAAGAAATAACTTATAACTTAGTTAAGTTGCAATAACTAACATTAAATAACCAACATAGATTGTGGTGCAGTGGATGAGACTGCTCCACTCTTAACCAGAGGTCGAGGGTTCGACCCTGGGTATGGAGAAAACTCTGTTGGGAGCGCTGTCATCTTAATGGGCCCTGCAACGGGCGATTCGGATTAGTCGGGGGCTCCAATGCGGACACCGAACACCGAATGGGAAACAAAAAAACTAACATTAAATGATTATGTAATATAATTTCAGACATAAACATTAAATTAAATAACAAATTTTAAGTGCAAATTTTATATATTGGATATACAATATGTCACATCCTTTAATTATATGAATTAATCTGAAAAAATAGTAAGCCTTAAGCATGTTTCAATTGAGATGGATGTATTCAATTAAAGAATATGACATGTTTTATTTAATTAACTTAACAACCTAATAAATATTTATGAATACACACATTTTATTTTTATCAAATTTGAATAAAATATGTTATAATTTTTATTTTTTTATAACTTATTTGTCTAGATTTAGCTGATAAAAACTTTAATAAATTTTCTTTGATGTATGATTTATATTATATATAAAATAAGCTTTTAATTATTTTTTTTGTTGCTCAAATAGCAAAAAATAATTTTGTTATATTTGTCTACGAACATACAAATTTTAGAAAATCAAATTTGTCATTTAGTATGTTTTTGAAATTTATTAATATTTTTTTTAAAAAAGAAGAAGATAATTTGTACAAAAAGAAATTATTCCCACTTTCTTATTTGAGACAAAAGAATAGTATTAATCTTAAATCTGCTGGTGAACGGGTCCACTATTACAACATAGATATTCAATCATGTTCTTAAAATTAAATAAATTATCAATATTTTCAGGTAAACATGATAGACAATGATATTGAACATTACACTTTGTAGTAGATTATTTTTTTCTGTTTTTATATAAAATTAAAAAATAATTTATAACTTAGTTAAGTTGCCACAACTAATACATTAAATGATTACATAATATAATTTCAGACACAAATGTTGAATTAAATAACAAACTTTAAGTGCAAATTTTATATATTGAATATACACAATGTCATATCCTTTAATTTATGAATTAGCCTTAAAAAAGTAGTTAACCTCAAGCATGTTTTAGTTGAGATGGATATGTTTAATTGAAAAAATGGCATGTTTTATTTGGTTAACTTAACTACCTAATAAATGTTTATGAATACACATATTTTATTTTTTCAAATTTGAATAAAAATATATTAATATTTATATTTCTTTATTGCTCTATTAAATAATTTACTATAACCAAATGTGCAAAAAATAATAATTTAACTCATACTTGTCTGTGGATATTTTATTTGAATAAAATAAAATTAAAAATTTACCACTTATAAAAGAAGTTAGAAATGAACATTGTGTATTAGAACTCACAAAAAAAACATTTATAGAAAGTTGTGAAGAAAATTATGAGATTCATGTGAGACATTATACAACTTTGAGATATGATGGATATTTACTAAAAGAGATTTTTTTTTGGTCATTAAAAATTTATGTACAAACTTTAAATCTTACAAAGAGATGTGGCTTTTAAAATTGTATTGAATATTACTATAAAATGACTATATTGCTCTCAATCGTCCTCTAACTCTCCTTTCTATGTAATTCTAGAAGTGCAAGGCCCGTGCTAGCACGGGCCCAATAATAAAACATGTGGATTGCAATTTTTAAGTTTTAGAATTTATGTTGGAGTAGGAAGTTTGAGCAGTAGAATGTTTTCATTGGTACGATAAAATATATTTCTGTAAATTTTTTATTAAACTTTTCTTTTGTATATATTCCTTCTATTGAAACGTAGGAGTCGTTTGTTATAGTGTATAAATTTTCTTTTTGAATAGAATATATTAGTAATATTTGTATTAGTAATGCTTCTATTAGTAAATACTGGTATTATTTATGTTAACATTAGTTCTTATACATTGTTTAACGTGCTGCATTAAAATTTACCTTTTCGATTTTGATATATTTAAATAAAAGTTTTTTTCTTTTTAAAAAGAATTGCATATACATTTAAAGATTCATTCGAGATCTAGCACGGGTTCAATATATTAATTTTTATCTCAATTTATATGACACAAATAGAATTTAGATAATCAATCATACTTTTAATAGGTATTTGGATAATTTAATTTGTTAACTATTGTAATTTATAATATTTTTATGTAATTTTCAAATAATATGTATTATTTTTCTTGTCCAAACTTTTGTGGCATTGATAGTCAATTATATTTTAAAAATAATTTAAGTTTTTAATTATTGTGATTTATAATACTTTTCTTCTATTTCAATTTCAGTGACACTAATATAATTTCAAGAGTCGACCAAATATTTTATATCTTTTAAATCTTTTAAGTTGTTAATTATTGTGATTTCTAGTATATTTCATGTAATTTTTTTTGAAATATACAACATACTAAATTATTTTTAGATATTTTAAATTGTTAAGTATTGTAATTTATAATACTTTTTATATAATTTTTTTGAATAATATATGCTACTCTCTTTGTCCAGAGTTTTGTGTCGACGATAACCAATTATATTTTTTAAATAATTTAAAATTTTTATCATTGTAATTTATAATATTTTTTCTATTTCAACTTATGTGGAACAATGCTTAAATGACCATAATAATTAATTAGGGGTGATATAGTAAAATGTAATTATTATTATTTATTATTTTTATTATGTATATGTGTTGATTCAAGAAGAATTTGGAAACATTTGGAAATGTGTTGAATGTTACAAATGTTAATAATTCATTTGGTGCTTCTTGATTTCTCTACATTTATCTCTTGTTTGTTTTTACTCTTTTGCCCTTTAAATACGTTACTCTTCTTGTCCAAATTTTTATGGCATTGATAGTCAATTATGTTTTAAAAATAATTTAAGTTTTTAATTATTGTGATTTATAATACTTTTCTTCTATTCCAATTTCAGTGACACTAATATAATTTCAAAAGTCGACCAAATATTTTATATCTTTTAAATCTTTTAAGTTGTTAATTATTGTGATTTTTAGTATTTTTCATGTATTTTTTTTGAAATATATAACATATTAAATTGTTCTTAGATATTTTAACTTGTTAACTATTGTAATTTATAATACTTTTTATATAATTTTTTTTAATGTAATTATTATTATTTATTATTTTTATTATGTGTATGTGTTGATTCAAGAAGAATTTGAAAACATTTAGAAATGTGTTGAATGTTACAAATGTTAATAATACATTTGTAACATTTGGTGCTTCTTGATTTCTCAACATTTATCTCTTATATGTTTTTACTCTTTTGCCCTTTGAGTATATGTAGCAATTTTATTTTATTTTTTTTAAAATGTCATGAAAATTTTACTCTTTTGCCCTTTGAATACGTTACTCTTCTTGTCCAAATTTTTGTGGCATTGATAATCAATTATATTTTAAAAATAATTTAAGTTTTTAATTATTGTGATTTATAATACTTTTCTTCTATTTCATTTTCAGTGACACTAATATAACTTCAAGAGTCGACCAAATATTTTAAATCTTTTAAGTTGTTAATTATTGTGATTTCTAGTATTTTTCATGTAATTTTTTTGAAATATATAACATATTAAATTATTTTTTCCTATTTCAACTTATGTGACACAATGCTTAAATGACCATAATAATTAATTAGGGGTGATATAGTAAAATTACGGTTGAAGCAGACATGTCATAAATGTCTATTTTATTTTTTACTTAAATATTATTAATTTTTTAATGTATAAATAACTTATAATAATTAATTAGGAGCAGTATAATAATTAATTAGGAGTGATATGGTACAATTAAGGTTGAAGCAGACATGTCATAAATATCTATTTTATTTTT